>OY757309.1:164564364-165764364 GCA_963583905.1 Stenurella melanura
TCATAATGATAAATTGGAAAACATTCAGCGCCGCTTCCTGAAATTTTTAAACTGGAAAACTGATGGTACATATCCACCAATTGGAGCTTCTCAAAATCAATTACTTGAAAAATTTGATATTACTAGTCTTTCCGAGAGGCGTGAGTCCTTTGCTTTGCGTTTTCTAGATAAAATTATGCATAATAAAATAGATTGTAGTGAAATATTAAGCCAACTGAACTTCTATGTCCCACGGATTAATTCTCGTCATTCTCATACTTTTTATTTATCCACTCCTAGATCTAACGTATTAAAGTTTTCTCCTCTTTTTAATATTTGTACTAGTTATGATACTCATTGCAGTGAATTGGACATATTTGCCTAGCAGTCAGAAATTTTATCTACTGTTCTGCAGTCTAATCGCCTTCATAACTTCTATTTGTACTTTTTAGTTAGGTTAGGTTAAGTTAGTTTAGATTTCCATCCTATAAATGGTTTTGTACTGTTGGATGATTATGATTAAATAAATAAATAAAATAAATAAATAAATAAATAAATAATCTAGTTTTAGATGTCGTTATAATACACACTTGTACTAAATTTCAAGCGGATATAAGGAAAGACGTGTAAATAGAAACTTGATGCCAAATTTTATACCAACCGGAATAATGATCTTACTACAATAAATAGGATGGCTGGTTAGGATAGAGAGCACGATATGTAGATGCAGTCATCTTCCCGGTCTGTGTTCTGGACAGTTTTTAAAGAAAACTATCAAGTTGCTGTATTTTTATTTTACTTCATTGAAAGTTTCACTCTAAAGCTTATTACGAGGAATTCAAATAAGCTCCGGGGAAAGAAGAACTCAAATAAATTTAAAAAACTTTTGGCATCCAATGTTAATCAATAAAAACATCTTTTGTGGCTAAGAAAAGCAGGTTTTCACTCGTTGTTAAAATGTTGCCCAAGTGTTCTAGTGTGGGCCACCCTACGAGCGACGTGGTTAGCGTCACTGGTGTAACCTGGCTAGCACAGTAAAGATACGGAGAGCAAAAGGGCGTCGAGTTCAAGGCTTGGGCGCCATTGATTACTTAGGGTAATCAAAGAAAATTAAAGATAAAGATAAACAAAAGACAAAAGTTACATATATACAATAGTACTATATTACAAAAATATTATATTACACAACAAATGGACTATCACAGCATCAACGATACTGTATAGCAAAGTATTAGGCAGAAATATATACAAAAGAAACTATATTACAAAATTTACTATATTACAAGATACTCTATATTACAATTTGCTCAACGGCAAGGTAAATTTGAGGCGTGTACGAGAACCAAAAATATATTACAAAAGATACGTCTCGTAACTTTCACCTCAATACTAAAATTCATATATTACAACAAAACTAGGAACTTGAGATTCTTTAAGAGAGACAAAATAACTACATTACAAAAGATATGTCTCGTAACCTTATCTCAAAGTTCATAAACTTAAACACTCTCGTTACAACAAAAATTGAACCACGACTTAACGATATCACTAACAAACGTGCATTATAGTACTACAATAAGCTATTAATCATGAGGAATCTCGACAAAAGCAACTACGAAACAATACTACGGCGAAGTATTTGCGACAAAGAATTCAAGATACAAGCAACTACGAATTAATATACAACAATGGATTTAATTATAACAACGGATTTAAAATGCAAATAGCCAAAAATATAATAGATTTCACTTGAATCTAGTATGTTAAATTTAGACACATTTGGCTCTAATAGCTCAACAATCATGTGAAAATAATCCATTTTATTGGTAACAATTAAAAGTACTTATCTTTTATTTTGTTATCCTGATGGAGAGAACTCCTAGATACGGTCCTGTTCTCCGATGATCATGGATTTAAATTCACCTGTGGCTGCCTTAATCCCATGGTGAGGTTATGAAATCGTAGAAGATTGTCGCCAAGACAAAGTAAAGAAAATCTCTTCGCCCATAATGTTTTCATATATTCCAATTCAAAATGTAGTATAGCAAGGTCGACTTCATATGAAAATTGCTCGCTTAGTGGAAAACGTAGTAAGTCTTAAAACTTGAATGTAAATAATCTTGCTCAAAGCAAATAATATAACGTTGAAAGGCTTTTACGTTAAATACATTAGACGGAACTCAATTTGATTATCAGAAAAACTTTATGAGAAAAACTCTATGAAAAAGTTACGTATATTTATAATTATGATTATGAGAAAAACTCATAAGAAAACTATGAGAAAAACCTAAAACAATATTTCAAATGTTAGACGGTATTTGCCGGTATAATAATTAAAACCTTACCTCATGTGATCATCACGAGGTTTTTCAAATTCTATTATCCCCTTTACGGGTCAAACGAAATTATAAATACGTCTTATTAGTTCAATGGTTCAACGAGAAAGAGTTTCAGCCGGCGTTATTTAGTTGAAATATCATTCCTCGAGCGCTATCTAGTATTCGCGAGCGTTAACTCTGACAGATGACGTACGTTCATCATGGTATAAGAAGTAAGTGCACTCTATTTGTACTAAGGTTTGTGGGAATAATATTTCCGATAACTTATAATTTTTCTGCTAAATATTAACAGTGTAACGAAGGATGCTATCGAGCATTCCGCATGTTACACTTTTGTAAATGTATGTTGTTTTCGCTCCGCCCTAATGAACACCTATACAATGTTTGATATTTCCTTGTTTTTTACTTTATATTGTAAATTCGTGGATACTTTGACTGTACTAGCATAGAGAGAAGATAATTCACAATCTGCATCGATACAAGTCCGAACTTACGAACTGCTTTGTAACTAATGGAATTTAAATTATTTTGTGGTCTCTAAGTCTTCTCGCATACTAAACATGTTTAGGATTTAATGAAAAGGCCGCTCCTTAAATTACCATGTTGAATGAACATATTGGTTGATATCCCTCATCCACAAGGAAGGGTATATTACTGCAGAAAACCAGAATACCCCTGGAATATCTTGGATCAGACACATAAATCAGGCTCTGTTCAATGGCCGTGTAGGGGGATTTAAATCTTATTTGTCATCATAAGTCTCGTACTATACTTGGTAATGCTTTAATTGCTTTTGAAGGACGTTTAGTCCTTGTTAAAACAAAGAGCTAACAAAGTCTCGTCCTTTCATCCTTAAGATGTTTACGAAGGATCGCGTCCTGCCACTATTCACTGGCGAAGCGTGAAATCGCGTGGGCCGACCACGTAACCCTTACAGAAATTTTGTTTTCAGAAACTTATTTGTTCTATATGCTTTGAAAACCATTCTAATGGACTTGTTTAAGGTTTTGTCCACTTGTTAATGTAATAGACATAATCAGTTAGATCCCTTATTCTTCAATATCGCGCACATATGTGGATAATTATTTTGGGTTTATTTATATTTATTTATTGATTTATTTATCCATTCATGTAATGAACTACCCAATGGTTATATAATCTAATGACAGGATAAGTACAGCGACACAAGTAAATACAACATAGAATGAATAATTATACAGATATAAATGTATATGTCGTATAAGAGAAAGTGACAGGAATAATTAAAAATAAACATAAAAATAACTAGATATCTACAACAGAAATATATGCGCAAAAAGGGGAGAAAATGAAAATATTAAATTACAAAAATACGTTTTTAGTATCATTTGTGGCACAATGGGGCAAATTAAGTTGTGAATCAATATGAGGATATTATAGTTAATATTTAGTCTAAGGAAGAGCATTTCTAAATATTTATTCTATGATTTTTAACTCAAGGTGGATGGTTACATGTAGTACTAAAATTGGAATATAAAAAAAATAGAGGTAAGATTGTCTAATCTTAATTTTATTGTTATTATTTTATATGTAAAATTTATAGAATGCACAGTACACCTCCTAAAGTGCACTTTAAACCGCTCGTACAGTAATAGTGCAGTCGATGAAGCCGTGAAAACGGCAAAACTTCGGAATTCTTGAGCAGTGAATGGATATCCATGATTCCTTCTAAGATGTAATTCTATGATTATGTAAATTATTATTAAAGAAAATGCAAAAAAAGTTAATAATAAACGAATGAATGCATCGGATAGAAAATTAAATTGTAACAAAATTGATGCAACTTTACCAGCTTTGAAAAAATAGTACTTCGCAAATAACTCAAAAAGTGTTAACATATACTAAGAAAATAGTATTAATTAGTGTAGGCAAATTAGCATTTCTGACTAAAAAGTTTACCCAATTAAGGGATTTTCACGAAACCTTGTGGATCATGTTCGCTTTGATGTCTAGATCAAACTTCAAAAAAAAAAAAATAATTGGCGTCGGTTGCCCCGCAATAATTATTTATAAACAATTATTTTATTGCGAAATTGTTAACTAGCAATATTGAGGTAAATAAAAAACAAAACGTATATTTAGATAATATGACAAAAAATAACAACTTTTTACTCTTGTCAAATTTTCTAAGAAATATGTAGGAATGATAGGTTTAGTCCTTGGCTCCAAGGACTAAACTTATCATTCCTTAAGTACTTTTGTGTGCTGTATTTGAATTTTCGATTTAAAAAAATTTCTACCGCGTAGACTTTGAGTAAATCGTGATTTTTATTGTTAAAAACAGCATTTTGGTAATAATAACCGCGATTTACTTAAGGAATGATAGGTTTAGTCCTTGGAGCAGAAAATTTTGTTTTCTGTAGACCAGTGTTATAGACTGGGAGGTGGTGACGGATTCCTGAGAACGGTTTAGTTAGCGTCTGCCAATTTAGGGGGCAATTATTATAGGTATTTGACTAATTATAAGCGTACAAAGAAAGTTATTTCGATTGCAATAGCAGTAGTAATTGTTTATTTATAATTGAAAACTAACGTTTTGAACCATCAGTGTTTGCAAAGTGGTTTTTGAGAAACTTTGAACAAAAGTAATCCAGCGGAAGCTAATTTGCCGCGCGCAGAAGGACAAAAAAAAGAACCTAACTTGCAAGAAAAATGGATATTTGAGAACAATCGCGTCTGTGATTAAACTGAATTATCATTAATAATGTTGGAAATTGCTATAAACTACTTTGCAGATGATTACGACATGCATATGCGTTCGCGGTGATGTTAAGAAACTGTATTACTTTCTACATATGATTGAACAATTAATTAGTGTCTGAAATTTAAATATGCGCATGATATTATGTTAATATAACTAAAAAAAAATTGGCCAAAAATAATTGACAGACTCGAAGGAACTTGCATAAATTTTGAAAACGTTTTGATGATTAGTTAGTGCCTGCCATTAGTTTCTTCATGAAATTTATAATAAAAATTATTTGAAAATTGGTAGACAATTTCGGCACGTACAAGGCTGTATACGAAATTAACAACATTGCACACAAATTTAAATGTTTTTGGTGAACACTTAGTTAACGTCTGCCATTACTTTTATCACGTATGATAAACAGTAACGAATTTGACAATAGGCTCATTTTGCGTTTTTTTTAAATTACATATTCTGAAAGTGTTTACTTAATACATGCAAATTTTTTACATTTTCTGATGTCAGTTTCATAGGTAAAAAAATTACCAAAGTCGGTGCTCTGTGAAACAGCCGGCGCTCTCGACAGGCTGGTGTGGCGTCATCAGATCTCACGACTGCAGGCAGACAGCAGTTGTAACGCGGTGAAGCGAAGGCTAGTTAGAGTATACTTTTAATCATTGCCGTCGTCGGTTCAGTTAGGTTTCGTAAAGTATATTTTAACATAATGGATGACAAAAAGAAAAATTATAAATACTGTATAGTTCCCGAATGTAAAAACACTACTGTGACTACACCCGATAAAGTATTTATTAGTTTGCCTAAAAATATAAAAGTAAGGAACCTGTGGCAGAAAGCTATGCGAAGAACAGATTTGTTAAGTAATAAATCCACAAAATATTGCTGTGAGGATCATTTTAATGTGTTATTTTTTCAATTAATTGCCTTAATAAATTTAATAGTGATATACAGGCAGAAAGTGCGCTCTATATGAGCACTTTTTAATTATTGCTTTATGATTTCTTAGAAAATTCTATTCTTTATAGAAATGTTTGCGTAAAGAAAGATGACGTTATCAAAATTCAGACTGAATATACAGGGAGAGAAAAAATTATATAAATGTAACGGCAATATTGATATTTTTTTAAATTTAAAAATGTTAGGACTGCAGAAGTAGTGTACAAAAATTATGGAAAAATTTATTTTAAACATTTTGTATAAGGTTTAGTTTTTGGATAAATACCGTTTAAAATTTAAAAAACGGAAATGATGCGATATTTTTAATTTTTGAGACTAATTTTCTCCGTAACTTTTTTTGTCCTTACCTGCCTTCTGGTATGCATTTTTATGATTTTTATTTCTACAGTACACTAGAGCACTAATACAAATATATGTAGACTTTGCATATTTTTATATTATATTTCTAAACCAATAACAAAATTTGAAATTTTTAAGTTTTCGATGTAACTTCTTAATCCACTCAGGTCTTCAATTTATTAATATATCCACTTATCTGCGTATTTCCTTTTAGTTGAGAGAGGATATGGAAAATTACATATATTTTAAACTAATAAAAAACGTACCAATTAAAATGAAGCCTGGCGTGGTTCCACATATTTTTGATTGCCAGAAAATGCGAAAACCTATGCACACCGTAAGTCCTCGAAATGCTTTTCTAAAAAGACAACGACAGCGTGATTTAAGTGAACCTTCGACAAGCACTAAGAGAAGCCGTCTGTCACCAGATAATGACATAAATATTCAGGAGTTACAAGCTACACAAGAAATTTTTGAAAATACCCAGGAAAGTGCAGCTGCGTCTATAGATATTAATAAGTCGCATAAGTATGTTCAAGTCAACATAAAAGCTAAAATGAGATCAAAATCTACTGAGTGTAATATACTAAGACCACCAAAGAAAGGAAAACAAATTCAAAAACCATCGAAAAAAACACTGAAAACCTACTATCCCTCTGACACGAGCGATACTTCGAATACTTCTACATTCAAGCCGATGTTTAGTGAGTTTAGTTCAACCGAAGAGCTTGACCAAATTTGGAATTTAAAGAAAAATATAGAAATGCGAACAATTTATGTTATTGAAAAAAATCCTAAACTTTATATTGGTGTACCGAGTCACTCACTTTTTATAGTAGACTTGCTCTCTACAAGGTGCCAGCTAAAGAAAATTGAAATTTTTATAACTTTAAAAAAAATTAAACTTAATCTTCCATATAGCATATTAGCAGATGATTTTGGTACGTCAGCTTCAACAGTGTGCTCGATAATTAAAAAATCATTGCCAAAATTAGTAGCCCATTTAAAATCATTTATTCAGTGGAAATCGCGCTCTGACTCTCAAAAGTGTCTACCAATACCCTTTAGAAAGAGATTCAAAAACGTTCAGTGCATAATAGACTGCTTTGAAATTTCCATTCAAAAGTCAAAAAATCCTATACTGCAATCTTTTTCTTGGTCGGAATATAAAAAAACTAATACTATAAAATATTTAGTGGCTTGCACTCCTGATGGTTTAATTTCTTACATATCCAGTGGTTTTGGAGGAAGAACTACCGATAAAATGATAGTTGAAGAATCCGGATTTTTAAATATGCTAGAAAATGGAGCACATATTATGGCTGACCGTGGTTTTAAGCATATTGATGAACTTCTGATCGCTAGAAATAATGTTTTAATTAGACCGCCATCTGTATTGGCAACAGTGAAAAACTCTAAGGAAGAAGTGAAACAATCTAAAAGAATAGCCAGCCTACGAATTCATGTTGAAAGAGTTATATCAAGAATAAGAGAATATTCCATTTTAGAACCTCATGCCTGTGTTCACACCAGCTTGATAAAATATTGTAATAATAGCGTGTGCTTTAATAAATGTGCAAGATTATTTATTAAAATAAAACTGCAAAAATATGTAAATAATTAAATTTTATTATAAATTGCTTTGCACCAAAATTCCGTTACTTCATTTAACATCGTATTAACAAAATCCTTGTCGTAATCGTAATACTTATATGTTATTTCTTTGTTATTCTCAAAGTTAGGGCTTGCCACTACAAAAATACATTTTTGTTTCTTTGTAAGATGCATTTGCATCTGAATCTGGTAAAAATATTTTATTTTAATATTTCCATTAGAATCAGTAAAGTTATGAAATGTTTTATCTGAATATGGGCATTTTATTTCGACAACAACCTCTTCATTTAAAGCATCTGGACTGGCACCTACTATAGGACACTCATTTGAAAGAAAAAGTCCAGCCTTGTGGAATACTTTTGAAGTTTTCTCTGAAAGTACATTTAAAACAGTTTCCTCTAAATCTAGTCCTCGTTTCATGGCCTCTGTTTGAAAAACTTTTGCACCTAAAATATTTTCCACCAACATCGAAAGTAGTGCATTTCGCAGCTTCATATGCTTTCGACGCCGTTATACGACCATACCTCATTTCTGACCATAAGCTACTTTTAGATTGATTTCTGGTATTTCTTTCAATATACCCAAGCAAATCTTCATCCATATATTGTTTGGAAAAGTTAATAAAAATTTCTGGATCATTCTTACTCAAATTTGTTGACATAAAATTAATTTTCAGTATATGAAGGGACACAGAATCATATTTTTCAGTCATATGGTATCTCGTGGTACTGTTTTTGATTTTCCGTCTTTTTGCCTCGTTAACATAATCATTTAAAAGATTTTCGTCTGGTGAAACTACAGGTTTCGTACCAAAATCTTCTGTGGTTATAAATTTTTTTGTGGTTGACGCGCTAACTAAAACGGACCTTTTCCAATAGCAAACTTTTTCCGTAGGAGATGGCTCTTCGCTTCTACGATGTATCCACATTAAAAACGCTACAGCGTGTTTGCAACCGCCTTCCGAAGCAGGACAGTCATGACATTGCACCTCAATCACTTTTTTTTCAAGTTCGTTAATTACACAGGATAGTCGATAATTTTTAGATTTAATTTTATGTTCGGGAGTAATTTTTGCTTTCAAATAGCACACGTTATTTTCTCGCTTTAGTTGGATGTAGCCTACTGCATTATCTCCATAGTTTTGACGAGCAGATCTTAAAGAATAATGAAAAAGTAATTTCAAAAGCTGTTCGTAAAAAAAATACGAAATACTTACTGCTGCATTTTCGCACCCCTCATTTCTGCACTTATAAAATCTCTGTTTGAGTTGAAATAATCCATTACCATTATAACATCCACCTCCGGCAAATTTGAAGAATCGGCTTTAATATAATTATCATCACACATTGTTTAACAGCAAATCTTACAGATTAGAATAATTATTATTATTATGCCTGATCAAACTGTTGACCTAATCGTACCAGACCGGTTAAACTACTGAATAACACTGCAGAAAACGCGCGCCGTTTCGACTAGCTCGACTCGAAAGATGCCGTGACGTCACATAGTCAATTTCCGTCGCGTCCAATATTTTGTTGTTCTAATGCGAATATTTTTGTTAATTTCAGTCAGATTGAGCTGAAATTTTTTTTGGGTATAACAGACATATAGTACTTCATGAAGATGTAAAAAAAATTAAAATCTGAAGTTTGATTAAATGAGCCTATTGGTAGACAATTCAAGAATACACAACAATAACAACATTAAAAGAATTCAAATGTTGAACATGATTTTACACAATTTTTACTGGTAATAGATTGAATATAATAGCATGGCATGCTTGTAACAGATGTAGTTGTGAAATTTATTAACATACACGGTTGTTTATTTAATTGTTTAATTGCCCGTCAATTCTCGGGGATAACTCGAGTTCCGGCAACACAGTACTATGTGCGTAGGTTCTGCGTGGTTTGTGAAATTTACCAACACAGATATCTGCTTAGCTGCGATGCATTTTCTTTCTCATACACATAGCCGTATAGGATATCCAAAGTCAGTTTGGAACTCATGAAGAAAGACCGACAAAGGAATATTTCATAATGATAGACATGAGCGTCGACCCTCAATATTTTATGATTGCATTTTAAAATCACTTTATAGTTATTGAAAATATTGTTTAACTACTTTATATTAATTGATATCTATAATGTGTATAATAATTCAATAAAAGTAAATATATTCATGTATCATTTAACCTCGCATTTAACCTACGGCTATGCGACCGGCACAAATCAAATCAGGCAGAGGGCCTGTAATGGCGAGCCAGGTAAACAATCGACTCCTTTCGTTTGAGGTAAGTGCATAACATATCTGGTGGACTATATTTTTGTACGCATATCGTTTGCAATATTCAAGCACGGGCACGGCTTTTATTCTATCACCTCGGGCTTTGAAGTGATAGAATGGTAGCAATGCTTTACATTGAATTTCCAATTTAATACTGTAAATACTATACCAAGCAGTGCACGATCATATGGCGTCTCCAGAAAGAAGAAAGTTGCGGAAAGGGTAAAAGAGTAAAACTTTTTAGTGAAGAATCGTTGCGAAAATGTCAGGAATTTAATAACATCCAAAAGAAGCACAAATTACTAAAAGAAAAAAAACAGTTACGCGTCAAAATAGGAATTTTTCTATTTTTATGTTTTATATAATAAACGGATTCATTCCCCAAATAGAAAATAAATTCTTCAAATTGTCAAATCCTTGAATTGCCAGAAAAGGTAAACGGTGAAAGTCAAATAATTAAATTTAATAAATTTAATACAAGTTAAACAGGAATTTAAACACATTTTGTATAAGCAAATACTTCAAAAATTTAGATTTTGAGTCATTTTTGTAATTCTCATGATGAAGTAAGCCATGAAGTTTAGACATTGTTGGTTCGTAATTAATCATATGCCGCAATGCAATTTTGTCGATAATTTAAAATTTTAAACTATAAATTAACACCGGATCGGTGTTAATTACCATTAAAAATGAATGCGCGAATCCATCAGTCAACATAATTTGAATATTTTTGTGATGTTGTTATTGTTATATTGTTTTATATAGTCTTGTACATGCTAGAGTCGTCTACCATTGTCGAATCATTATATTCTTATTATAGAAATGAAAAAGCGAATGGCAGACGCTAACTAACTGTTCCACAGCATTTGTGTTTGTTTGTAATGTTGTTATTGTTGTATATAATCTTGTAACGTGCTGAAATTATTTGCAAATTGTCAAATCATTATTTATTTATCATACATTTCATGAAAATACTAATAATGGCAGACGCTAACTAATCATTCAAAATGTTATCAATATTTTTCTACTTTTAAATTATTATTTCTAATGTAATGCAAGTCCAAAATGTCTGCCAATGATTATATCAACATTTGGTCAGATAAACTTCATAACAAATTCTATATCAACTCCGAACTTATCATTACATAGTATGTACAAAGTTAAAAATCACCGCGAATGCATATGCATCTAGTAATCGTCTGCAAAGCAGTTTTTGGCAATTTCCATATCATTAATGATAATTCAGTTAAATGGTAGACTTGAACTCATTGTTCTCAAATTTTCATTTTTCTTGCAAGTTAAGTTAATTTTTTTGGCCCTCCTGCATGCGGAAATCGTGTGCAGATTAGCTTCCGCAAGATTGGTTTTGCTCAAAGTTTTACAAAAACCACTTTAACGACGCTAACTGATTGTTCATTTACAAATAAACAATTAATTTGCAATGTCGCTGCAATCGAATAAATTTTCTTTATATTCTTATAATTCCTTAAATACCTATAACAATTGACCCTTAAATGCAAATAATACCTAACCGTTCTCAGGCAACTGTCACTATCTCCCAGTCTATTAGGGAAACAGACAGACGTAGTAGTGGTAAGCCTTCGAGATGTGGGTCTGGAGACGTTAGCAATAAATTTCTTGGAAGTCCAGCTGAACAGATGAACAACATGTGAGACATTTGTAACTAAGTGCGGCCCTTGAGGTCCACACAGCCAACTTCCAATCATGATATAAATATCAGTAATAACAACATTCAGTTTTTTAAATTTTTATTTTATTTCATTTTATTGATATAAATATTCTGGGTGCTATGTCCCAAATAATTTTGGAAATGCTATATAGAATATCTAATATTTCAATGTATCGATTACCACCCAAACAAATTAGAATGGCTAAATATTTCAAGAAATTCTGAAATCCACTTGCAAGAAAGTGGATTTCAGGATTTCTCTTTTTGTTTAAACAAAAAAGCGGCTGAGCCGAATTTGATGAAATTTCTTTCAGACCACACTGACGTTAATTCGAGTGGCACCACAACGAAGTCGATACCATATTTTTATTCGCGAGATATCGTGCAGGAAAGAAATTGTTTACGCGAAAAATACTGTGGTATTAAAACATATTCTTTATAGGATTTTGCAAACAGCAGAAAAAATACCTATCTATGAGAACTAAAAGAAAAGCTGTGTGTAACCTTCTTTCGATAATCTCAATTCTGGTTATGCTAGCAAATTAAGATCCTAAAATAAATTTGTATAATTTCTTATTTGAAAATTCTCATTCAACAACTAGCATCCAGAGTCCCCCACGGCCATGCAGATTAAACTAGCATCTACATAACCCCCTACGGTAATGAAGATTCAGTTTAAAATGAGAACAAAGGCCTAAAATGAATATATTTACCTACCTTATTTTATTTTTTTTTCATTCTAGTGGATTACAAATATAATTTTTCATACTTATACATAGAAATTGTCTTGATTTTGCATGGGACATTTTAATGAGTGGGTTTGTGCCTTTCTGATGAACTCAGAATAGAGGGCTTTTCTTTTAGTTCTCATAGATAGTTATTTTTTCTGCTGTTTGCAAAACCTTATAAAGAATATGTTTCAATACACTTAAGCAAAAAATAATAATTCACTTTTATACTGTACGGATCTAGAGACATAGGATATAATCTATATCTAAAATTTTGATTTCGGTTTTTCGGACTCATTACAGTAACTTTCGTATATGCTGGGAAGTTAAAAATATCTCGGTTTAATCATTTCTTCAAACGTCAATAGAGATAATCATGTGTGCAACATTAAGAATCATCCTACGCCTAAAATGTAAAAAAACACTGTTTCTAACTTGTTACACAAGTGGCTCCTCTAATAAGCAGTTTCGAGAAAAAGTAGAAAAATCGAGGTGCACTAAAGCACCCATGCATTGTATTGGCAAAAACACTCTATATAAGTTCTCTCTATATTATTTTCCCTATTAAGTTTTATAAGAATATGCTTCTTGACAAATAAAACTTTTCAAATAATTTCCGATCATAACTTAATATTAATATCTACTTTAATTTTTCAAAGTTCTTTCTTAAAATTGTATTCCATTGCCAATTCTGAATTAGATACGACTTGTCTATTAATTAATTTTTCCACTTTGTAAGTTGGTGTTAGTATTCAAATTTTCTTTTAAATTAAAAGTTTACGTTGCAAAATTGGATTTATTTTACACGCAGCATATTCTAGCTTAGAAGTATAATTAGTATAATTTACTCCTTTCCATAGAGTATCTACAATTTTGAACCGTGAATCAACAAATAGAAGGGTTCAGCTCAAGTGAGTTCCTAGTTCTAAATAAATACTAAGCAGAAACCCCATTAACTCTTAAACAAACTCTCAGGTAAACAGTAATAATTAAACCTACTCCGAAATGATGAACGTGATTTTTATATTTTACAGCCACGTTTTACCTCCAAGCCTCTGCAAAACTACAAATTAACTATTCCTGCATATTTTCAGTTAATAATGTATTGGCATGATTAAAATAAATAGTTAATAACAGAAACATCCTCACTGATAACAAGGAAAATGTTATAATCCAGTCAGTAAGTCGAAATAAGTCACCCGACGTGTGTATTGGTGAGTTTTTGGCACGTTGCGTAACGGGGGTTCGCCGCCATCTTGAGAGAATTGTTAAGATACGTTTTTGTTTTAAATCACTCGGCTTATGTTGAAACTACATCGGAAATAAATAACTCGTTCTACAGGGCATAATATTTCATTTGTTTTAGACACTGTTAATTTTCTTCCTAGATCTGAGATTTTTTATTTAATACGAGAGGCAGTTTAAAACTCCCACAAGACACGTCTCCTTGAACGGCGAGAACATTCAATGGCACGATACCGTCAAGTACCTTGGCGTTATCATGGATCGAAGCCTGACGTGGAGACAGAACACGGAAGCGATAATGCAGAAAGCGACGACGTGGAGGACTCTACTTTATTCTATGATAGGTAGACAGAGCCAACTCAACCTGAGGAACAAGTTCACGCTTATCAGGACCCTCTGCACCTGTTCTGACCTACACCTCCGTTGCCTGGGGATACCAAGCAGCCATCCATCTGAAGATGATACAAGCCGTGGAAAACTTTGGTGCACCATGGTTTGTCAGGGAAGCCGACGTCTTCAGAGACCTGGAATATACCCCAGTAACTGAAGTCATGCGGGACAGAGCGAAAAACCTATACGCCCGTGCAGCAGAGCATGGGAATTCGCTGGTCAGACAGGCAACTGACTATGACCCCAACGACGCTGCGAGGCACAAGAGGCCGAAGCTCCAGATCCTGGATAATGGGTAAGTATAACTAACCCTTTATCTGTTTCAGCCCGATCTGCAAGCCACACCGCAAGAAGACAATGACCAAAAACATTCAATTACTCGATCCCGGGGGGTACCAAGCAAACAACCAGCTCGGTACCCTTACTCTAGCCCGTGCCGGCCTCTGACGCTAAGAAAGCGTCTCTGGCCGAACACAATCCTGAACTACACAGTTCACACTTCCTTCAAACGGAATCGGAGCACATGATGCCAATTGACACCCTGGGCTTCCGACTAGTCAACACCCATAAATCCCTTTCAAACTCCGAGAGGGCTCGGTAACAGCCGTTCTCTCTCACAACAGACGAAAGACGCTCCCTGGAGCCTATACATGCCATCGAAGAAAGAAGACCAAGACAGAAGAGCGCCAGAAGAAACGACCAGCTGGCAGGGTCCAACAGCCAGGACCAGGGGAGGTATGCTAACATCGCCAAAACCGTCCGCATTTGCGGGGGGGATAGGCGAAAGAGCACGCCCATTCCTTACGAGGCCGGTCCAGGTCTATAGCGATGATTGATACAAATAGCTCAAGCTCGACCCCTAATCATCCGAGACCGTCATTTTTAGTCAAGAATATTGGCGCGAGGCAGTTTAAAATGAGTGTACGGTGCGTCACACGGTTCTTCACAATTTTCTCGATATGGCTGCCTGATTGATTTGGAAAAAATTGTGACCAACTATTAGTTCGCACGACCACGTTTCAAGCTACGGGCGTCGCACTGTGTTCCATTTCGCATATTTAGGAGGAAAATATTAAGTATATTGAACTATACTTTTAACAATTGGTATATATTTTGATTTTAAATGCATTAATATCATTTAGTATTTGATAATAACCTGTTGGAGTTAACATATCTTGCATGCAAACTTATATTTTGTTACTTTGTGAAAATTTACTCCGAAAATAGGTTCCTACCTTTTGAAATTAAAAAAATACAATTGTGTTTTAGAGTCAATAGTTTATGTATATTTTTTATTAGAGATTTTATCTAGTATATATATAATACTAAACTATTGGACGTTGCATTACACTGTTATATCAATCTCTTGTAGATTTTATTGGGATTTTGAGAGCTTCAAGAATAGATATCTTAGCACTTCTACTAAAAATTCGCCTTTTCTCTTTGTTAAATGCCGAATATTACTCATAAGTGGATCTTCATGGGCTGTACTGTAATAGAACAACTCTTTATAAGTTTTTTTATTACGCAAGCAACAACGCATTTACCACTTGCATGATATGCGGCTTGAGTTGCTAATAAAATATTCAAGTGGTAGTTGCACTTTTTTTCTTATCGATCCTTGTCCACTATTGCCAAAAAATAAAACAGACTCACATAAATTGGTTGTTTAACCAAGTCGAATATATTTTTTTAAACTAAGATATATTAAATTTACAGGACCTCAGTTTACCATTTTCTCCTAATAACTCGTAATGATTTTCTTTTTTATGATCGTAACATTCAACCATTTTATCGATCGCCTTTACAGATGCTTCACCATGTGATAACTTTTTATTCCGCAGGAAATCAAATAGGGAGATTCCCTTACGGAAATGAGCACATCTGCAATGAAATTAAAAATATGTTATAAAAAATGTAACTTGGTAAACTTTCATTACAAGTTTCAAAGCACAAATATTAACCTGTAAGGTACTGCACAAATTTCGATGAAACATTTTTAAAAGTCGAATATAAGTACACAAATGCAGGCTTACCCGAAATAAATCGGTAATGTGATTCTATACAATAATATTCATACGTCGTGACATTTTCTCGCTAGTTGAAGACAGGTATTAACAGCACACAACAAATTATCGAATGCAGTTAACGACTTGCTTGGACTAGCATCGGTGGTAAATTTCCTGCCGTGGACCAACCTAAATACTTCATAGGATCACTTTGAATGCGTACAGTATAAGCCAAATATCCTCTTGGTTTATGATGCCCTAGTTATTAAGGTATATTGATTGTGAGTGTTGGACAAAAGGTCCCCCACATTAAGAATGGCCAAATGGCCCCCCTCGCGGAATTTAAAATAAACTTGATATATTGATTATGGGGGAAAAAAATAAGATAGTCACAGTCCAAATGACCCCAAGCCCCCCTCCCCACTCCCACATGATTAAAAAAAGGGTTATTTTGGTTTTTATTTTTTTTTTCTCAGGCTGTGTTTACGCGAAAATTCGGTAAAAAAATCGTGAAGGTAGTTGACTATATTACCTATTATAGAAATTTTTTCCAAGGTCACTTGAGGTCAATGACCCCATTAAAAAATTCTAAAATATTAAAAATGGAATTTTTGGCCAAAAAACGCAGATGTAGGTAACACGATTTTTTTTTGTCATTTTATTCTAACTGTCGAATGTTACCTTCTGGAATATATCTTAAATGGCTTGGTTTGGTGCACCATGCTTAAAACTCTATTTTTCAGTTTTTTTAAAGGTACCTAAAGGTAAAGGCTGAATTTTATAAGAAAGGAGTTGAAGATAACAAAAAAACTCAAACCAAATAACATTTTTTGTACCTAAATTTCTTTGAGACGAACAATTTTTTTTTTTTTTAATTTTTATTCCTAGCATAAATACTCGCAAATTTATGACCATTACAAATTTCTTCTTCAATTTTCGGCCAAAAAACGCAGGTGTAACATGATTTTTTTTTGTTATTTTGTTCTAACTACCGAATGTTACCTGTTAGAATATATATCTTAAATGGCTTGGTTTGGTACGCCATGTTAAAAAATCCATATTAAATTTTTTTTAATGTTTTTTTAAATTTTACCAGAAAGGGGTTTAAGGTAGCAAAATACCTCAAACAATATTTTTTGTAGATTCTTTTTAGACCAATAATTTGCACTTTGATTTTTATTCCTAACATAAATACCCGCAAAGTTATGACCATTACAATTTATTTTTACAATTTTCGGGCCAATTCAACAATTTTTATACCCTTTTTTCAATTTACAAGAGATTGAGGTTGGTGAAAAGATTCATACGACATTTTTCGTGGCGTTTTTTGAAACAAACGTTTTGATTTCTAATTCATTTTTTTAACAGTAAATGCGTTGAATGGTAACCATTATCGATTGCTAATCAAATTAACTTTAATATATTACAGGCTTATATATAACATTTATCTACTCTTATTAGATTATATATTACTTAATCAACTACTTTTGAATAGGTAATCGCATCCATAAACAAATCGCGTGGTGTATTATAACTCCCTAGTGATGTATTTTTGCACCAAAAACTTCATGCCTAGCCTGCTCAATCGATGTAACGCGCAAAATAAAATAGAATAATCCATTATATTGAGGGGAGAAAGGTGATTTGACATATTTAGATATCGTAGATAAAGTATAGTATTCAATTTGCGATAATGGTAATAACACACTTGATTATTTACAGCAAACTTCAGCTGCGTGAGTCATTACTTACATTCTCGCTCGTTAGATAATAAGTATACTATAAATAATGTAATTTAAACAACTACTTTATTAAGTATTCAAAAAGTCATTAGACATGTACTATTCTTAATTTATCTAATTCTCATCGCTGTCCTGGTCATTTGCACAATTGCAACAACAACCTTCAACAGCTTCAATAACGATTCTTTACTGCACTTAACATAGCATTTATACTTTCTGGAGTTCATGTGTCGCGATTTAACTTCAAACCTGACAATAATTTCCTTTAAGAAATTTTTAAATAAGAGTGCCATTATTTTCAAGTATTTCTGCTAGATATGAAATGGTTTGCGAAAGCTGAATCGATCCACTGAAAAATACCTCAAGTTCTTCTAATGTCAAGTCTGGGAGAACGGGAAGCTCAGTTGATGAATTGCTTTGAAATGGAATACTTTTTCTACCATAATTGTAAGAGGAAACAACTTCTGCCAATGAATTCACTTCAACATTAGTTGATTTCATTCTTTTTACAATTAAGTCTACTTTTCCGTCTCCCGTATTCAAACGCTTACCAAACTAATTTTGTAAAAAACAGGCGACTTTGCAAAAATCCCCAGCAAGAGGCAACATACTGTTGTAAAATTGATTTTGCAGTGACCTGTACTTTTGTCCCACAATTCCGTGAATCGATTCGATAATCTACCGACGATTTGTTACAAATCGGGATTTATTAGACTCTTTTGTAATGAGTTGATTCCTTTTTCCTTTCAGGGAAGACATTAAAACTTGATAACTGTTTTGCTCTAACAAATCTACCACATCTCGAAAACCACGATCGAGAATGAATATATCTTCAGGTTTCAAGATATTGATAATGTTGGATCTTTTAATAGCCCTCTTAAAATTTCTGCATAAAAAAAGTGCAAATCCTTCGTCTTAAAAAATGTCGTATGAGTTTATTTCGCTAACCTTAACCTCTCTGTTAAACTGAAAACAGCTTAAATATAATTAAATTGGCCCGAAAATTGTTAAAATTTTATGCTAGGAATAAAAATCAAAAAACGAATTGTTCATCTCAAAGCAATATACAAAAAATATTATTTGAGTTTTTTTGCTATCTTCAACCACATTCTTCTAAAATCCAAAAAGAGATAAAAACGAATTTTTAAGCATGGCGCTCCAAACCAAGCTATTTAAGAAATATTCCGGAAGGTAGCATTCGATAGTTGGAACAAAATGACAAAAAAAATTCATGTTACACCTGCGTTTTTTGGCCGAAAATTAAATTTTTAACATTTTACAATTTATTTAATAGGATTATTGATCTTAAATGATCTTGAAAAAAATGCCATAGATAGGTAATGTGGGCAACTACCTTCATGATTTCTGTCCGAATTTTAGCGCAAACACAGCCTGAAAAAAAAAAAAAGAACCGAAATAACCACTTCTTTTACCCTGTGGGAGTGGAGGGGCGGTTGGGGTCATATGAACCGTGACTACCTTATATTTATACGCCCATAACCAATATATCAAATTTATTTTGAATTCCGAGAGTGGGGGCATTTTGCCATTCTTAAAGGGGGAGACCCTTTCATGTAATATTTTCTTCCTAATATTGACAAATTGACCACTGTGGCGTCGCTCAGTCGATCAGTTGCTTTAGTTGTACGTAGAGACGACTGCCCTATGAGCAGAAAAGATTTGAATTTTTTTTGCGATTATTATACTTCCACTCAACTACGTTGGCTGTGGATATGAAACTGAATCAATTGAAGAGTCGTCATTGCGCAGTGTATATTCAATTTACATGCATTTTTGTTGTGGCCACTCTACCAACTTTTAATTGTAGAAATAAAAATTGTCAATGTAGGAGAGGTCTGCGCTAAATTTTGATTCTCTGATACTGTGAATTGAAATTTCATATTGCTCAAATAGCCTGTTAATAATAAATTAGTAATAATAACAATGTTCTCTATTTCACTGGACTTTTAAAGAAAGCAATGAAATACAGTATTTAACCCATTAACGCCCAGTGATCTATTTATAGATCACAAGAAACAATTTTTTTTTCAACATGACAATTACGCATTTAATTTCTTAAAAAGTGATTTAAATTAATATCTAGAATTACTACAACAGTAGAAGACCATTTTCTAATAATTTGTAACATCGGAAGTATTTTTTAAAAATTCTTTAAAATCATGAAAAAAATTGTCACTTACACTAACAAATTTATTTGTTTATAAACAAAAACCTACTGAATATGAAAATATGATATATGTCATAATGAGTCCCTAGAATATACAAGTTTATTATCCTATAACTCATTTTATAATATTTTCTTTACCAGCATAATCATAAACAATTTTATTTAGTTGATCTATATTTATACCGCTGGGCACATATGATATCTAATTGGAACTTTGAGAGTTTATCCGCATCGGATTTGTTAGGTCATTGTTCATTATTGGTCAGTCTTAGCGAGTGTGTGAGATAAAATCTTTAAGTGCTAGGTTTACTAAAATATCACCTACTTCGGTTGTGTTGGTGAAAAGTATAATTGGTAAGTAAAGCTTTTCCCTTTTGCGTTGTTGCAGTCAAACATTTGTAAGTGAAAATTGCAATAAAAGTATAATATAAAAAATTAAAACGTGTTGATAGTTTGAATAACAATAATAATAATAGTAATAATAATAATAATAATAATCTTCCGCTCATTCCTTAACTCAACGCCATAATCACAAGTATCTTGCTGCGGCCGATACTTGTCTGTGTACCCACCATTAGTGGAGATTTAACTTGGATAATAATAACAATAATAACAATGAAAATTTAATTCTTTAGAGAACATGGGTTGAAAGAGGGCGCTGATTATGCAGAAGATAGAAGAAATTATTGATGATCCTAATTTTCATATTGATGATGATAGTGCTACTCTAGACATTATTGTTTTATCTCCAGAACCAAATTATGTGTGTATAAGATGTTCCTGGTCAGTTGGAGATATAATATGGTCATGAAGATCAAGATACAGAAGACATTGCTGAAGACCAGAGTACAAGTGCCATTTCTGAGCAAAAAGGTATGAAAAAGACTTTCTAATTTTCTACCGAAATGGGAAAAATGCGGTCCCAAGTATACTTCTACCGACACAGAATTTGCTACTATTGAAAAATAGAAAATAGAGGCACTGATAAAAGAACATGGAGCCCTCACCCCATTGAGAATATTTGAGAAATTTCTTTCAAATGATATGGTAGATTATATAAAGAAAGAAACTTTGCGTTGCGCTAAGAGTGTAAGAAATGATGCTTCATTCGGTTTAGAAATTGATGAACTAAAGTGTTTTATAGGAATACTTTTGTTTTCTGGATATCACCAAGTTCCAGCTGAAAGAATGTGTTGGTCTACAGATACAGACTTAGGTGTTTCAATTAATATATGGGTGGTGTCGATCGTCATGATTCGTTCATTAGTAAATATGGAATCCAGACCCGTGGAAAAAAATGGTTCTGGTCAATGTTCATTCGTATTCTGGATATGGCACTAACAAATGCCCGGATTTTGTACCGCACCTTGCATGGTCGTGAGGCTATCAGCTGTCTAGAATTTCGTAGAGCGGTTGCAGTTAAATATATGAAACTCACATCCTCTGCTAAAGGGAAAACCAGAGCAGCAGTGGCCCCCGAGGACGCCCGTTTCGATGGCCTAAATCATTTTATGCAATATCGTGATGGTCAAAGAAGATGCCAAAGAAAAGATTGCAAGAGTAGACCTAGAAGCTACTGCATAAAATGTGACGTTACTCTTTGTGCCAATTGTTCCCTACCTTACCACCAAATATAGCAGTTAAATTTTTTATTATTATAATTTAGTGACATTTTGCTGATGTTCAAATCGTAACATTATTAGATAATAAGTAAAATAAAATAATTATTACATATTAAAATATGTATTATATCTGCCCAGTGATCTATTTATAGATCACCACTTTTTTGATAAACCACATGATGAATATTTTTTTTTGTTATTTTTTACAGTCATTTGGAAGTATTTTGAACATACTTACCGAATACTTTTGCAAAATTCAAAAAAAAATTGTCTTGGGCGTTAATGGGTTAAACTACAACTATACTAATATAAACCAAGATAAGAGACTAACAAACATTTAGACAATTTATATAAAAAGAACAAATGAAAACAAACAGTAAAATGTAGTGAGAAATCAGGATAGGTCCAAACATATTAATGCAATGCATATTAAGTTATTATTTAGGGACTATCTATGATCATTATAATAGGAATGAGTTGAAACTTCAATACATATATTGATAAATTAGACAGTCATAATATTATTCATTGATAACAGTTTGCCACTGTGAAATTGTTAGTAAATTTACATCCTGTAATTTGAAGGATTCATAACTCAGAAAGCCTTGGAGAAAAATGAGTATGATGTACCGGTACCACTTTAATCTGATTTGGGTATATACTTCTGAATTATTGACATGAATTTCTAGTACATGCTGTGTAACATCTGACTGTATTACACAAATAGTGTAGCTTTTGTTCATTTTATTATTTATGAAGCCCAATGTTTGTACTGAGTAGCAGATGCGGTATTAACAAAGTTTGAAATATTTCAGAATATTTGATTTAAATGCAAATTTTTCAACATATTGTCACAATCACTTAGTGAGGGATTATTTTCCGTCTTGGAGAGCTACTAATATAATTTACATACTATTATCGTAAGAGGAAATGTACGTAATTGAAACTAGGTCGGGAAAATTTAATTTTAAAAAGTAATTCCCATCAGCCTCTGGCGATTGTTAAGACGGATAAGGGCAGACGCATATTATTTAAATACGTTGTTCTTTAAATTAAAATGAGCAGCTTTTAACAGACACCATTAGGTCTGGTGAGTTTGTCATTCCTTGTTATTGATTTAAATTGAAGTAAAATAAATCTGCTTATGTCATGTGTGCGAGAGTTGCGAAATAAGGCATTAGCCAAATTTTGTAATTAGCAATAATTAAAGAAAGCATTCTATTTAAATGCAAAGCACATCTACGGGGTAAAAAATCGGTAAAGGTCTTTACACAGAACTTCCCTCGTTATTTGTGCATGGCGGTCACTCTAAAAAATTAATAATTATTACGAAATGACATTGAGAATAATAATAGAAATTTAGTTATTGTTATTATTACAAAGAAAACTTGATAAGTTTTGGTCAAAAAAATATACAGATTGCTCATCCAACAGCAAAAGCTCAATACTAAATAACAGGGGCGACATATGGCAGGCTTGCGCAAATACCTTTACAAATGTCCACCATGACT
Source organism: Stenurella melanura (assembly GCA_963583905.1). Taxonomy (NCBI): domain Eukaryota; kingdom Metazoa; phylum Arthropoda; class Insecta; order Coleoptera; family Cerambycidae; genus Stenurella; species Stenurella melanura. Next base: position 164,587,750 of record OY757309.1, read on the forward strand.
GAATTATTTCTTGGGATGACCACCTTGTACATTTTTCAATAAAAGTATAATAGGTGTATATGTCAGATATTATTGCCATCCGTCACATCAATCCAACATTCGCGTAATGGAGCGGTAGTATAGTGGTGGTTAAAAAATTTCATTTTTATTTTAATTTTTCAAAAATGTTAAAAAAAAAAATTTTAATTTTTTCTTCTGAAATAGGTTTAAAATGTCAAACGTAGAAATTTTAAATTTGAGCAAAAAGGAAAGTTTCCGTCTATTCTATACTAGTGGTAAAAGAAGTTTAAGATTTAAAAATTATATATTTTTTTAAATAGGTTTAGAATGTCATGAAACGTGAAACTTTCAAATTTGAGTAAAAAAAGTTTCCATCTATTCTAGTGTTAATTTTTTTCCAAACTGGTAACGAAATGTTGCAAAAATTTTTTTTCCGTAATTGGTTTGGAATGTCATGAAACGTGGAAATTTTAAATTTGAGCAAACCAAATTTTTCGTCTGTTCTATAGTAGTGATAAATAGATTAAAAATGTTTTCAAATTTTTTAAAAAAATTTTCAAAAACATTTTAAAATTTGTTTGAATGGTTTTAGAATGCCATGGAAACGTGGATAGTTTAAATCTGAACAAAGAAAAAAAATTCTATCTTAGTGGTAAAATTTTTTAAAAATAGTGAACAAAATTTCTAATTTTTCTTTTAAATAGATTTAGAACGCTATGAAACGTGAAAATTTTAAATTTGAAGAAATAAAAAAAAACCCATCTATTTTAGTGGTAAAAAAAAATTCAAAAATGTTGGTAAAAAAAAATTTTCAAACATTTTCAAATTTTTTTTTTTAATCAGGCTTGGAATGCCATGAAACGTGGAAATTTTAAATTTGAAGAAAAAAAAAATATCATTTTAGTAGAAAAATTTTTTTTTCCAAAAAGGTTGGTAAAAAAAATTTTTTTTTAGTATTAGAATGCCATGAAACGTAGAAATTTTAAATTTGAGCAAAAAAATATTTTTTCATCTTGGTAAAAAATTTTTCAAAAATGTTGGTGAAAAAAATTTTCAAAATTTTTTTTTTTCAGAAATAGGTTTAGCGGGTCATGAAATGTGGAAATTTTAAATTTGAACAAACAAAAATTGTTTTTATCTTGGTAAAAATTTTTTCAAAAATGTTGGTGAAAAAAATTTTCAAAATTTTTTTTCCCGAAATAGGATTAGCGCGTCATGAAACGTGGAAATTTTAAATTTGAGCGAAAAAAAAATTTTTTTCACTATTTATTCCGTTTAGACAGTCCACCCTGTATATTTTCCAGTGAAATTTCTACCATTTCTGCGCTGACAGTAGCGTCAACTACCTGCCAAATTTGACTGCTCTCCGTCAAGTAGTTTTTTTAGTAAATGCACCAACAGACAGACAGACAGACAGACAGACCGACAGACAGACAGACAGACTGACGGAATTGAAAAACCTATATTTTCGTAATCTCCGTGATCTGAAACGTCAGAATCCGTAAAAATCTCGGAGGGTGATTTTTTCTCGAATACAATACTTCCCTTCGGTATGCGAGGGAAGTAAAATGATAAATAATCAATAAAATTTATATAGGTTAACAAGATAATAGATGTTACGCAAATATAATTATACAATAATAAACGGAAAGTAATAATTTTAATTGTCTAGTAACATAATAGGTATAAGTAAAATAATAAATGTTCAGTAAATAATATAGGTGAAACATAATACAATGTTAGGCGCCCAATAAAATAATAGACGTTCACTTAAATAATGCATGTTTACTAAAAATAATAGGTGAGTAGTAAAGATACGACAAATGTCTGGTAAGATGAAATATGTTGTGAATACATAACAATTGTTCAGTAAATATATACAACTTCTTTTTGGGACTTTCTGACACATTTAACGATGAAGTAAACTAACAAACCATAATTACGTAGTAGAAGAAAATGTGTCAACAGCAATTTCAAACCTTGAGGTGAATCGCGCAGGCCGAATATTCTAGTAGGTTAATTACATGCATGAGTTTACGGCATAATTGACAAAATATCGAACAAATTTACGTATACTCCAGAACTGAAAAGGGTTCGCGGCTCAAGTATTTATTATTAGCCTGTAGATGTTGACCGAAGAGCCGCTAAAGCAGAAGTACCAATTTTACCTCTTCGAAATAAGACCTTTTAAAAATAGGTGCTACACTCTGAAACCAGTAAGGCAGATGAAAAAAAACCTTTGTCAATTACTTTGCTTTTATACAAGAAACCTACTTCAGCGGCCTATTTAATTTTACCACCAAAATTATTACATGTATTTCCTGGAATGCTGTGCGAATCAATTACCTTAGTCCTGAAAATCCACCTTGGCCACCGGGCTGTGAATACATTTATATGAATATTCTCGCTTCTTGTAGCAAAACAAATTGTTCAGACACAAAATAATTTAGATAATTATATATTCCTTCCATAGGACTTTTTTAAAGTGTCGACCCTTGTAGCACTTACGTTTTGAAACACACTATAAGCTAATTTGTAAATTTTAATTATGTGGGCCAATGCGATAAAGCGCGCGATTATTCTAGTTGTTATATAAAATGAAATTATATAGTGATTAATAACTGCTAATAGAATCAGTAAAGTAATTATGTTGTTATATATTTTGTGTTTATTGTGTACCCTTGCCAATAGATACAGCAAGGCAACGTTTTCGTCGAATTAACTGTAAGTACAGACTTTTCTATTACGCCTCTCGCAAATATTACTGTTTGAAGCCACATGCCATCATGCAGAAGTATTGATGGTTTCATTACTTCATTCTACGTTTGGCCTGTATAGTTTTCTATTGTATCCAGTGTTCCCGTTCGATTAAGACTTCTCGTACCCCATGAGAAGATTATAGTGCGTGAATAATTTCGTTAGAACGTTATGGTTGCGTAGCTACATAGTCCCATTTTTTAGACATCTCCCGTGTGTTTTGGGCATAAAAACGCAGTGTTCAACTACCGAACAAGTTTATGTCGAAATTACTAATTGTCGGGCAATTTTGTTGTCATTAATATTACGTACAGTTTGTACTGTTTTCCTTTTGTGTGTCTACACGTAAATTAGTTGAACTTATTTATGTTAACGTAAGAATTATTTGTCTTTAACGCCCTGGCCAGACTGCGTTTAGTTTAGATTCTTTTTTAGTGATTGTATACTGATTTTTATTACATACAATTTTATTTTGTATTTTACTGTGTCACTTGCACTTTCGGTGATTTTCCATTATTATTCTGACAAAAGTTCTTGTAGTTTTCCCTCACCCTGAGAGGTCTCATGCTCTACCATTGCTTGTATCTTTTTATGTAAAATATTAAAGTAAGTTAAATTCGAATTGTTTCGTTTTATTTCTCTCAAGTAAATTTAAGAAAAAAATAAGTTTCACCCTCAATAAACTACTCAAGTCAAAAGGACATATTTCCGGAGATCTAATGAAACCGAACAAAATTAGACGACATAATTTAGATATTTATTTACGACTTGTATTTACTTCAATGGACTAAATTATCGTCCACTGAAAGATTATCAAGACTTGGAATTCCAAAATAACGGTTGTTTTTTACATGACACTGCCGTACTTGACTGCCCATAATTCGAATTTTGTTACAGTCCCCATATCTAACAATACAACCCACACTTTTCCCATTTTACAGTGCCAAAAACCTTACGATATTTTACGCAACAAAGGTACATAGGGGCGTATTATTTTCTTGCTTTCTTCTATTTACTGATTCTATTTACTATGTCTTTACTGACCATTTCGATAAAATAATGATACAAAATGTCAAACAATAACAATGTTATGAAACATATATTATTCTTTATGATTTTCCAAACAGCAGAAAAAAAAACAATCTTATTGGACAATTCTCATTCTAACACTAGTTTCTACACAGTCACCAACGATTATGCAGAATTAACCAGTATCCACATAACCCCCTGCGGCTGTGAAGATTGGGTTAAAATGAGAAGAGCCTGAAATGAATTTATTTACATACCTCCTCTTTTGAAAAATTTTTCATTCAAATGGATTACATTTTCATGAAATCTATCATTCTATTTTTTGGAAATGCTTAGCCTTTGAGACATTGTTCGCCCTTATTCTGAGCTCATCAGAAAGGCACAAAGCCACTCACACGATTTTCCATGCAAGAGCCAAGACATACCAACTTTTTTGACATTGTTTGACATTGACTGAATGAAAAAACAGAATTTCACATCTGTGTTACCCAGCTAGTAATGGAGCCTATATACTCTATACACGTTTAAAAGTGAATCATTTTTTGTTTGCTTATACTTGCAGTGAAACATATTCTTTATAGGATTTTGCAAACAGCAAAAAAAAACTATCCATGAGAACTAAATTAAAAACTGTTTTAAAATTATTGATTTACAATCTTTGCATTCTTTCGATAAGCTGAATTCTGGTTATGTTAGCAATTAAAATCCTGAAATCAAATTGTCTTTCTTATTGGACAGTTCTCATTCTAACACTAGTTTCTACACAGTCACCTATGGCTGTGCAGAATAAACCAGTATCCACATAACCCCCTACGGCTACGAAAATTCAGCTAAAATGAGAAGTAAGCCCTAAAATAAATTTATTTACATATCTCATCTTCTGGAAGCTTTTTCATTCAAATGGATTACATTTTCATGAAATCTATCATTCTATTTTTTCAAAATTCTTAACCTTTGAAACTTTTTCGTTTTTAATTGCTAGCATAACCAGAACTCAGGTTATCGAAATAATGCAAGATGCAAGATTGTAAATCAATAATTTTACAAACAGTTTTTATTTTAGTTCTCATAGATAGTTTTTTTCTACTGTTTGCAAAGAATATGTTTCATTACAAGTATAAACAAACAAAAAATAATTCACTTTTAAATAAATAGAATCATCAGTCACAGCCTATTAAGTAGTCACCTCGCTGTCATTCGTATATGCATATCTGGAACATATTTAAAGTCCTATAATCCGAAAAGTATTACAGCTAGACTTATCAAACTATATACATATATTTTAAATCAGGGAGGAGGGATCTAAAATAAAATTTAAGAACAGGATTTTCCATTAAAAAATCGCCTTCATTTTTATATTACGTAACCTACTGTCTTTTTAGTTATGTTTTACAAAGATGTTGATTAACTTTATATCTAACTTTACATATGTATTTTAAACGGTAGTTTGTGTAACTATATTTCTAGTAATTAATTTTAATAACTTTATCGTGTCATATTATATGTATACTACAATTTATATTGACGAATGTAAACTATTTGGTGTATTAACGTGATTTTATGTAAATAAATAAATAAATAACTTATTACCTATAACATCTTCTTTAATATAATCTCTCTAGGGTACTTCACTTTTTGTAATTTTTCACATTCTTTCAAATATTTGGCTCACTGTATAAATTTTGAAAAATAGTATCATTTTCGGACTTTCCATATAAAGCTGGAGCTTTCACAACGACTGATTTTCTCTCGCAAAGTTACAAATAAAAAATTCACAGATCTTGCATCTTTCTCAAGTATCTTAAGCGTATTAAAAATACCAGATGCAACTATACTGCTCTTGGAGTCCAAGGATGGATGCCTAGGATGTTAGGTATTTTCAGCATTAGCATTAGTTACCATTAGCGATTAGTGATAAAATTTAAAAAAAATGAAAACTTTTATCAAATTTAATAGTACCACTTGGGTTCTTTGTAATTGGACCCATGTTCATTGATAATTTTTTTTTAGATTAACCCAGCTATCATGTCAAATTTTGTCATAAAGCTTTTAGAACATCCTGTATAGTGCTTTTCTGCTGTACATTTTTATATCATACTTAGATGTGTTTGATAATTTTATTTATTTTAAGTATATATGTCCATACGATCAAATTAAGCTAGTCTATGTTTTCTTGGGTTAATTTGTTTTTTTAATGTTAATTTGAAAGTGAAAGTGTTCTGTAAGAAATAACGCAAGTTATTCAAACTAAGTGACATGCGATATGGCAGTGTCGGCATGTATCACAAGAGACCATTAAGTTTAGGAGTGTTTATATTTATGTTTTAGTTTCAAGGTTCTGCTTGGATTGTTATTGCAACGTTATATCACTAATAGCGTTGAGTAAACGGTACGGTTACAAGGCCGGCGCAGTGGCCTAGACAGGTCTGTCGCTCTCGATACGTTTTTCGTGAGATGGGTCCTATATCATGCGCCCAGTAGTATTTTCAATACAAAAGTTTTCCTTTTTCGAAACACAATTTGTGGACACTATCTATTTAAACAACATAATATATTATAATTTAATCAATTTCTTCGACTTTTTACATGATACTTTAATCCGAAAGTTGTAGTCTTTGTACAGACTGTATACTAATTCCAAAATAAAACGGAACGACATATATTTCCTTCATATTTTAACTATGTCCAATATTTACATCATTCTTTTTTATATGTATTAAGAACACACGTTCTCTTACCTAATAAGTTTATCCCCAATACGGTTTCTCTCGGACGTTAAAGGTCAAAGTGAATAAATATTTTATCCTATCTACCTCCGTCCATGACACACTTAAGATGTGGCAGCTTTGTGCTTTGTGTGATACTAATAAAAATCTACTAAAGCTCAGAGTCCTTCATTATTCGCCGGTGCGAAGCGACATTATATAAATTATAAACGTTTATGCCGTCTCCAACAGTTAATATATCAGGTACCTATAATATAATATAGCTAGGTAATGTTTTCATTATTGACAAAAAATAAGTTAATTATATGAATATATTATTACTAATTTAATAAACCAAATTTGTTCTGCTTTATTCAACACAACTAGCGGAGCCGAATTTGGGTTGAAATCGTACAAAAAATTTTTTCGGAGTAGAATGACCAAATTTGTGAGCATTTATTTAATTTCAGAGATCACAATTTTTTCTATACCTCGCCTCTACAAGTAAAAACGCATATTACTCGGAAACTGCTACACTTAGGTGAATGATTCTAGCTTTGATTGATAGTTTATTCCATATAATAACTTTACATTAGAATAGTGTCGTAATTCGACTTATTACATTTAAAAAAATTAAATATACTTTGCAATAATTGATAAAAATGCTCATGTACTGCTTTCACACAGACATAACTTTTTATTTCAAATTTCTTTATACCAACCTATTCCCTGATGTTCAAGGAACATTTTCTGTTATATAACATATTATCGCGTTTCACGAATAAAGGCTATATATAGATATTTGGACACGCGAGTGTGGCATTTTACTTCTAAAATTAAAAGTACAGGGTCAATTGACTCTATTTTTGCTGCAAAGAGTTCAGAAAGATATTTATAAAAAACATTACATTTATTTTTTGGGGAAATGTTTGGTTTCATTTTTTTTTTCTAATAATTGGCCTATTTTAGTAGCCAATTTAATTAAATTGATTGAAAAATTTGTTATTATACACAATATGCCATAAAATTAGACGAAAATAGCTCCGCGGGGGGGTTTTGGGGTCGCTGATCATGATTCTGAAGTTCAATTTGATAAGTTCAAAATGTCGGACCGGAAGTAGAGTCAATTTCTCAGGAAAAACTTGTATTCTTCTCGTTTTTGGGCTGAATATGAGCACTCGGAGGTTGTTGACCTCGCTGATCACGAATCCGTGATCCAGTTTACGAAATGGCTCATTGGAAGAATAGTCAATTTCTCCGGAATAACTCGTATTCTGTTCTTTTTTGGGCTAAAAGTGGGAACACGTTATCGCTGATAACGAATCTGATGTCTAATTAGGGAAAATTTAAACTGGCGTACCGGAAGTAGTCTATTTTTCAGAAAAAACACATATTTTTCATACTTTCAGCCCAAAAAGAAAAAAATACTAGGTTTTCCTGAGAATCTGGCTCTACTTCCGGTCCGCCATTTTGAATCTTCTGTAATTGGACATCGGATTCGTTAGCAACCACGAAAACCCCCAAGTTGACATTTTCAGCCCAAAAAAGGAAAGAATACATGTTTCTCCGGAGAAATTGACAGTTCTGCCGGCTATTTTGAATTTCGTAAATTGTTCCTCAGATTCGTAATCAGCGGCTTCAAAAACCTCCGAGTGCTCATTTTCGGCAAAAAATCGAGAAAAATATGAGATATTGACTCTATTTCCGGTCCGCCATTTTGAACTTACCAAATTGGACTTCAGAATAGTGATCAGTGACCCCAAAAACCTCCGGGTAACCATTTTCGTTTAATTTTATGGTACATTGTGTATGATAACTTATTTTTCAATTAATTTAATTAAATTGGGCATTAAAATTGGCCAATTATTGGAAACAAAATGAAACCAAACATTTCCACCAAAAAATAAAGGTACTGTTTTTTCTAAATATCTTTCTGAACTCCTTGCAACAAAAATCAAGTCAATTGACAATGTGCTTTTAATTTTAGAAGTGAAATGCCAAAATGACACGGCTAATGCGCCTATTGACTAATGCGACACGCGTGTGTTCTAATAGCTCTATTTAGCACTTATTTGTGAAACGCGACAATATGTTATATGACAGAAAATGTTCATTAAACAACAGGGAATAGGTTGGTAGAGAGAAATTTGAAATCGATATTGTGAAATAAAGTTATGCCTGTGTGAAAGCAGTACATGAGTATTTTAATCAATTATTGCAAAATACATTTCGTTTTTTCAAAATGTAAAAGGACGAATTACGAAACTTTTCTAACGTAGAGTTATTATCTGGAATAAACTCTATCAATCAAAGCTAGATTCGTTCACCTAAGTATAGCAGTTTCCGAGTAATATGTGTTTTTAATTGTAGACAGGCGGTATAAATAAAATGCTCACAAGTTTGGTCTCGACTAAGGGAAGAGGTCGTCAACCGAGAATATAACATGTTATTTATTTCTTTATCAGCTGGCCTAGGCCTATATCTTTCTACTTCGAAGAAAATTTTTCCTTAAAAAAGCGTGCTACGCTCCGAATCCTGCTCCACTTAACGTCCAGTTTATTTCTTGCTTCTAATAACATATTTTGCAACATATTCGACTGTTTGCAGTATGAAAAAGAAATTGCTATTTGCTAATTTCCCTATACTTTTTTGGGTGAAAATTAATAAGAACTATATAAAGCCTTATTTAAACACAAAAACGAATACACAGGCAGTGAAAGGAATATGCTAAACCCACATCATAGCAAACCTTCTCATTCAATTTGCGATTAATTTTTCATGCAGGAAATTCCCAGAAATATTAGGAATCTTTTTAATGTATTATCTGGTTTCCTTCAGTCTTATATTAAGAATATCAAACTATGGGAAAATATTTTTAATAAAAATTATGTAACCATGACTTTTGATACAGTGAGCTTTTTATAAATATTTTGGTGGATAAAATATTAATAATAACCGAAAATAAATTGCAACATGCTGAAACTTCAGCAAATAGAATTAAGTTAAACACACCATAGAAAGCAAATGTTTTCCGAAACCCTAACAGTTTTTGGTTCTCAGTTTTATTTATTCTAACTATATTAGTTAACTACTTCCACGTCCACGTAGTGGACGGAGTAACTTCTTTTGTCCACACGTTTTCTCTGGAACAGTTTAAGATATTGACTTGAAATTTTATACATGTATGTATTATGACGAGATCTGGAGCTAGAATATTTTTTGAACATATCCGGTGAAGATTTGGGGGGTAAATAGGGGTAAATAAGAGAAAGTGAGTACAGCAAGCTGGTAAGAGTACAGAAAATTGAGATTAGGTGATACTAGAAGCCAAGGTTTCAATTTTGTTTAAATATTTTACATCCCCCCACCACCCCTACTCCCTTATCAAAAGGGTTGACAAAATAAAATTGAGGTATTCACATATGTATTATAATGGCATATGGAACTAGATTATATTTTGAAATTATTCTGTTGTAGGGGTGGGGGTTAAATAGGGGTAAATAGAAGAAAATTAGTAAGGCAAGCTGGTAAGAGTACAGAAACTTGATATTTGATGTATGTACACCTCAGATTTTTTATAATATTTTTCAACTCCTGCCACCACCCCCACTCCATTATTAAAGGGATTGATAAAATTAAACTGAGATATTCACTTCAAATTTGATACATGTAATTAGATTATATTATGTGATGATTCCGGTGAAGAGCTCTGGGGTAAGTGGAGGTAAATAGGAGAAAATAAATAACTAGAGTAGGTACAGAAACTTGGATTTGATATAAATACTAGAAGCCAAAGCCTCATGTTTTTTTATAACAATTTTCAACCTCTTCGCCACCCCCACTCCATTATTAAAAGGGCTGTTAAATTAAATTGGGATATTCACGTGAAATTTGGTACCTACACGTATATATTATAACGACATCTGGAACTAGATTATATTTTGAGATGATTCCGTTGAACGGGTGTGGGATAACTAGTAGTAAATAGGGGAAAATGAGTAAAGCGGGTTGGTAAGAGTACAGGAACTTGAGATTTGGTAAATATACTAGGGGCCAGGGTCTCAGATTTCTTTATCATATTTTTCAAATCCCCCACCACCTCCACTCCATGATTAAATAAAATTGAAATGTTAACTTGAAATTTGGTCTACGTAAGTATGCATTATATTGACATCTGATTGAGATGATTCTGCTGAAGGGGTGGGTGGGAGGTTGGGGTGAAAACTAGGGAAGATGAGTATAGCAAGCTAATTAGATTCCAGAAACTTAATTTTTGGCGTATATGCTAAGAACCAACGCCTCAAATTTTATTATGATACATATGTCGAAATAATTTCAAGTCAATATCTTAAACCGAAAGGGTGCGCAGAAAAACAAAGTTACAAACCGACAACCAGATTTTTTTTTTTATACAAATTTAAAATCTCAACGTTTCTAAACCTATTTCAACAAAAAACATTGTTTTGAATTTTTGTCTACGAATACTATACTCCTACTACGTGAATGTGGACATTAAATAACTAAATTTTAACAATGGATAATGAATTTTTTTTGCAAAATTTCTAGTAATTAATACTTAGATTTTGTAAAGCTGTTGTTCCTTGTATTTGATGTTGTACTAACGTGCGCACCGCAATACGCTTCATTTCAATACTTCTTTCAATTTGTGTTAGTGACATCTCTGTTTAATTAATTTACATTTAGTTATTCTGTGGTCTACGACACATTACACAAACGATCAAACTAAACCCAGAGACAACTAAGGCTAACTTCTACCTTTAGTTGTTAGATACGTATTTGTCTGTTTTGCATAAATGCATCTAAACCTTCTACCGTGTATAAAAATAACGAAAAGTAATAATTTTGACTTTTTATGTGAAAAACAAATTATCTAAACAGAAACCATCAACAATCCCCTTATTTCTGAAGCCCCTGGAAGAGCATCGTCCACTTTTGGATAAAACGATTCGTGTGAAACGGCTCTCCACCTTGTTCTTCTACATGAAGGAAGGAATTCAGCAAGGGTAATGTAGTTCTCAGGAAATACGGTATTGTTACGGCATTGTTTTGAATAAACACAAATTTAATTGATTGATTTTCACAATTATATTTATACTTCGAAACATAGTAACTGTTTCAATACACAGTGACCTATTCAGATGTTGGCTAAAATACTACCACTGCTACTAATACTGTTTTGAAACGGTTACAAGATTATTGGTGATAGGTACCACAGGACGAAAATTAGAAATCAAGTGTCAAGTACTATCGAGCGTCCGTACAGTGATCCCCAAGGAAGTGTTTTAGGGCCTCTTCTTTTCATTATCTATGTGAATGATATTCACTGTGTCTTGAATAATGCGTATATAAATTTGTTTCCTGATGACACTGTAATCACTGTGGCCGATAACGATTTCAATAGTATAACCAATACTCTTAATACATTTAGTGATTAGGCTAATTGTGTATAAGAATGTTGGAAAATAAATTGATTTCTATGAAACATAAATACAGAACTAACTAATTTTCAAAGTAACAATTTTCTATCGGTTCTATTTAGAGTCTTGTAACGCCAATACCAGTTTCATGCCATTAAAAAACTGGTGGTAGGGAACGACAAGACAAACAAAAAAACCTTATATAACATGGGGTTTAGAGCTCATAGTTTTGGGGAAAAAAAATAAACAAAAATTTCGCAAATTTTCAATAAAATCTTTTGAGAACTGCTGGAATATTGAGGTAGGTTTAGATCGTCGCGCGCGTCTTTGCCTATGATACTCAATATTTGTGTAGATAGCTATAAAATGTCGTCGGCCTTTAGCAGTGCGGTAAATAAGATTAATGACTTCGGAGTTTTCTGAGTGTTTAGTAGATCTGATCTGAAGAAAACTATACTCTGACTCTCCCTTGTGCAATATTTTAGTTTCTGTGGGTGTTTCGTTATGTACTCACGTCCAACCCGTCGTTCGTTGTTTTTGTTATTTTTGAATTTCGGTGTATTTATAGTGAAGATTTATTTTATTGACTTTACCGTTCAAGTCGTTAAATTCTTGATTACGTACAGACACAACTTACTTGTTCGTTCTTTTTGTATTCCGTTTTGGATTTTGGACCAAGTTTTTCTTTTATTTTTCTTTATTGAAAACGTTAGTTGATAGTTTATTGTTTAGTGTTGAACGGAGTACGCATGTCCTTATTTCGACGTACCGAACTGTGTATTGATGCAGATTTCGAATAATTTACTTAGGTAAGCATTCAACCCAGGACACTCATTTATGTTACAAACGTTAATAAATCACATTTAAATATTCTAAATTATAAACATTAATCCAATATTTTGTTCCAAATTAAAAGACACACATGTAAATAAATGCTCTGTTTAAACTTCTACGGCCATTATTTGCTTGCAGTTGTGCAGGAAAAGATAACGAATTATTCACCTCTTTATAATTGCCTCAGTTCGGTTGAGGCGGTCCATCAAAGGCGTTCGTGATCCAAGGCCTTTGTACTTTTTTTATGACAATTTGAAAGTTGTATAATTGGGCACTACAAGTTCATTGACCAAGAAAAGCAGTGGATCTCAATTATTTTCTACATTAATATTAAAAAAAATATATTAAAAAGGTTGATCTAGGTCGGTTTTTTTCAAAGTGCCCCTAGAGGGAAAAGCCATAAAGGTCTTTTGTTTGTCTAGTCGGTCCCCAATTCCAGTTTTTTTAATGACATGAAACTGATTACACCCTGTATAATATCCACTTACGAGGTTAGTGTACTATTCTTTTACTGACTGTTATGTATGTATGCTGTGATTTGTATGTATATACTACTATTTCTATGTTTCTTGTTTTTATAATTTAAATTTCTTAATTAATTTTGTTTATTAAATTTAGGGAGACGATGGTAGATAGGTAATCCTAATCGGCTTCCTTTTGTGTGTATTATCTTTATTGCACAATAAAAACTTATTTGATTTGATTTGATTTGATTATGTTAGTTTTGTAATCAGAGTGTGCGTGCGTGTTAGGTTTTATGGCATTGGTATAAACCCACTAGCTAGTCTCTTTGTACATTTGTCCCAATTTGATATAAATATTATCATAATTCTACCTTAATTTTAAATACATACGCATACACATGTATACACATATATTGTATAACCTAAAGACGATGGTAATATTGAAGGTCTTACCTCGTTTTCGTCGTGTACGCGAGGCGCTATATTCACTGGCATCAACTTTTTCTATTTCCGATTCTATCTCTATAGTTTCTGTGGATGATATACTTTTAGTGAAACCTGCAACATAAAATTCGGGTAAATCTTGATAACGTGGTAGTAAAAGTGCATTCTTTAAAGATAAAGAGCGATGTTTTGATGGGACGAATTTTCACCTTCACTTTTTTATGAGGATTCAAATTAAAATTTGTCATGCATTACTAACTTAAATTTCATTAAGTTTAGAGTATATATAGAATATAACATTATGTTAGGTTTCTTAGATATTTTAATTTAAAAGAAATGACGGCTGCTGGAAAAGGCTGGAACTTCCCCACCAAATCTTTGCGACAATTTTTTATTTTGGTTAAAAACCGAGTTTTTTACCGCTCACCTATGGCATGTAGTCCTCCGTTCCACGAGCGCTAGAATCTATACTTAACGACTCGCCATTGTAGGAGTCAGTTGTGGGTTTTCCGTAATGATATAAAAATTAAAAAGATATTTGCAGTTTTAACGAAGAAATTTTTTTACATGCTAATGATGTCATTTTGTATTTACACACCAGTTTGAAACCATAATTTTTTAAAATTAAATCGAATTATGGCTTGATCTTTAAAAACACTTCCTGTGCTAATTTCTTTAGAGTTGTATATCTTTGTGTTTTATATATTTACAGATACTGCCATTATATCATTTAAAAAATGTTAATTTGTTGTAGCGAAAAAGTGTTTTACATATTTAATGTACCAGCAACAGTGAAATAATTTTAGGTACGTGATAACAGAAGGGCATAATAAATACAAGGGGCCATCAATTTACCACGAAAGCTATAAAGACTAAAGAACTCTTTATTAACTTTTTAGGTACTGTGAACATATTGCCAATACTTTACCAGTAATAAATCTATTGGCCCATTGCTCTGCCAACTAGTGTGTTTGCGGGGACTTTTTTTTTTATTTTCACGTCTTATTTATTTTAACGTCCTGGCGAAGTTTAGCTAATGCTATTCGACCACTTAACCAGGATGGCGAAATGAGATGCGGTCACCCATCTAAGTGACGGACTCTATCGGCGTTGCTGAACTTCGACGATTGAGTTCTCGCCACTGTAACCAGCACCGTACCTCGGACTTCTTGTAATGTTTGCTGTAGATGATGAACTTTCTAAGTTTCATCTTAATATTGGTAATAAAAATATTTAAATACTCATTTTTAATTTTCTGATAATGTAATGTAAAGTAAAATTAATATATAAAAATAAAATTATTGCACCTAATTAATGATTTTGTAAAAATAAATACAATAATACCACATAAGAAAATGTATGCCGTTAATAGGAACACTTTTATAAAGTAAATTACAAAGCAAGACAATATTAAAAGCATTACCCAACTTTAGTAGGGTTCACACAGTTATCCACTTAATTCCCAGGTGAGTAACCGTCCCTTGTCGCCTGCTGTCTCACGGACATCTTAGATCCTCTCCCTTAGGTGCAATTGTTTCAAATAGGTATTGGGAACATCCTTGCGAACGTAACCTATGGAAATCCCTTTACTGCGGAAATCTTGCTACTAGCTGTTGATGGTTACGGGTCAGACAATTTAGTAAAATTTAACTTTGTTTTATGTGCGTACCTAATTTTATTTCCTTTTATAACTCCCACATAAAATAATCTCATATTCTTAATAGAAATAAAATAACGCATCCAAACATCGTATTCTCATAAATCCTTAAAGCCTTAGTTTTTAGAAATCAATCAAACTAGAGTCTAGAAAATTATACACAGGGCGATTGTAAATATACGAGAATGAGAATCTTGCTTGTCGTTCATTTTGTTTGGTACATTTTCTTCAGCGATAGAAACTGTAAAAAGAGATAAATAATATAAGAAACTGCATAGGGTCGTTGACTATTTTTTAAACATTTTATATTCAGGTAATTTATAAAATTTTATTTGAACCGTATTTTTTTATTTTACATTCCAAATTCATTTTAATAGTGAAATTAATTATTTAAGTTACGAAATTTTGACGTCAGATGTGAGAGCATGCGCAGTTAACAAATAGAGGAATAATCGACGGGCGTCGTACGTTTACTGTTACGGCACAGAGTAGTGTGGTTATAGTATCGAGGGCAGTCATTGTCATATTAATTGTCTTCAAACTATTATTGTTCTTGTTATTAGGATTTAACTTGATTAAAATATGAAGTACACTGTAAGCTAAAATAAGTATGTAAATTATTTTCTATTAATAATGTAGGTACTGTTGCAGATATGTTTTAAAATAGAAAATAAAATTAAAAATTTTTAGGTTATAATTTACTGAAAAATCAACACAATGTAAACAACAAATACGCAACAAATCTACCGAGCATTACCGCCAACATGATAGAGAAAACATGAAAATCTCTAAAATTGAATTCTCATTACATACGTCATCATTTACCGCCTTGTTATTTTGAAAACCAATTTTTTCTTGCATGTGATTATTAGGACTTTCTTTAATATTGTTATGAATTACACTCCCTTGGAACTGGAGATGATACGCCTATGCCTACTAATAGTGACTGGAAAGACTCTAGAAAGAGCCATGAACTTTTCTAGAGTGTGGTGGAAGAAGATTCTGGTTCAATATAGAGGTAATTTCAGAGTATATAAGGCGCGCTTACCGGCGCAGAGGAGGAAGTTTACTAAAGAGGAGTTTATATAAGTGACGTTCGGTAAAAAGTGAGGTTAAATAAAGTGTAAAGGTTATTTTGAAGTATTGTATAGACAGTAAATTATTAAATAAAGTGTTAGTGTTTATCTCTTGTTGAAATTATTTAGAACCCACGGATTCACACAGGGTGTTTCCTAAAAGGTGGAAAATACGCAACAATATGATATATGAAATATATATTTAGTATATTTTTTGATGGTATAATAATATTTTATAAATTTTGTTAAAGGAAACGACCCTATTATCGATATCATTAATTTATGTACAAAGCGTTTTGAAAGTGATGCACATTACTAAACGATTCCATAATATTTATACTATTAATCGAAACGGAATACGTAGGGTATTTTCCCGACTATGAATAAAATTAATTTTGATTTATTTTGTAAAATAATTATTAGAAGTAATAACAATAATGTAAAATCTTGAACCAGGTGTTATAATATTATGCCAAAATATCTCTGAGTTAGTAAGAACCACGTGCAACTACTTCGTTGAGAAGTATGTACACTTGATTCTCATCCAGGAATTCTGGATTCGATTCCAGACCGCGGCAATGGAATATCAGAAGAAGAAATTATTCCTAGTATACTCGGATATTGAGCGTATGTCTCTTGTCTTTAAATGTGTATCTTCTCCCGCACTCCAATAGACCTTGTAGCCATAAGGAATGTCACTTTAAACGTCATATTATCTGAGGATATTTTCGAAATATATCTAAATAATTTAAAGTGTGAAAACTTAATTACTATGAAGACCAATGCTACATTTTAAACTGAAAATTGAAAATAAAAAAAAATGTATACACTTTGATTACAGCACGTCAAAATCTCACAAAATAATCTAATTATACATAAAACTAAAAAGAAAACAAAAGTTGATATTTTATATATTATTCAGATTACAGGATGTATACGTCAGTACGCGAAAGGGATGCTCGTTCAAGGTGCTCGACGTTTTAAATTCCGACACTCCAATTTGTGCAAAAAGCTTGCGAATATTTATTCCAGGACTTTCTTTGACAGTATCGAAAATTCATGGTTCCGCATTCAGTGTCTCTGAGAACGGGCATGATTTCCATGAGTAGCCGAGTTTCGGGATTACCCATATTCCGTCGAATTTTGTACAGCCGATAAAGCGGCTCGCTCATCAGGAATAACGTATATTAGGACACCGTTATTGGTAAAGTCACGAACCTGACGTGCATTCTCCCCAGATGCATCATAACGAAACAAAATGTGTGTTCACTCAGTATAATAGTATACTATTCAAGGAGAGGTAATACAAGTAATAGCTGACACAGATGAAGTTTACAGCACGAACCACAGGCGAGTGCTGTAATTCATCAAGTGATTTATTACCATTATCGCAAGTTGAATACGATACTTTATGTAGGATTGTAACAATAAATATTAACATAATATTTCATCTTCACTATCGGAATCCGTCGAAACTATTCGTGTCAAACCGCCTTCTTCCCCTCAATAATAATGGACCATTCTATTTCATCGTATCATAAAGAAGATTGACACTGTACCTAGTGATTTATAATAACTCACGCTATTTGTTTATGGGTACTATTACTTATTCAAAAGCAGTTCCTTAATGAATATATAATCTAATGAGAGTAAATAAATACAATAATCCACTATATGTACGGGTCACAATCAGTTCGTATTTTGACATAGTAAACACTACAGTATTGACTCTTACTGCTATTGTTTGCCTGTTACTTTTCATTTCTCGATTGTCACCGGCGTAATGAGTATTACTGAAAATGGTCAGGATCAGAGTTCACCATAAAGAAACAGTACCATAGGCATATTCGATAATTAATTATTTGCAATATTCAAAATTTATACTATCTGCTGTAATTAGGCATTTCGACAAATACATATTTTCCGTATTGAAACAATTAAAGCAACCAAATAATAATTCACTTTTAAACATATTTTCGGTATACTACGAAATGAGAGTATTCATACCTAAGTATGTATTTCAGAAATACTCTATGTAGGTATCATCTTCAGTAGGTTGTGTTTCTCCTAGGAAGCATTTCTGATAACATGGAAACCGATCTTACTATTTTCGCATGTATATGTTTTTATGTATTTTTCCGTATGTACTGTAGTATGTTTTAACATTATAACTTCTGTTGGACTTAAAATGTTTAACTCTTTGAAATATATGTAAAATGTCATAGTAGAACACACTCGATGAAATTTGATCATATCTGTTAAGCAGGGTGGTGACCGGAGGCGTGTAAACTGTGATGTCTTATATAGGCTATGTAGTAATATAATATTAAGATCTAGAAGATAGCAAGATCACCATATACATGGTGTCTCTCAGGTTTGAACGAATAGTATCTCATTAAGGTATATCTAAGGTAACAATAATATATAAATGTTCTTAGGATTATAAATGCTATTTACGAACGGAAAATAAATGACAATCAAATATTAGAGGACCCTGACATTGTAAACAACTACATTGTAAATTCTGCTTCTGAGTTACTTTAGAATCTCCTAAAAACAAACTTTTCAGTTAACCTTTTTTCATTTACAGTTTTACTCCCCTCGCATACTGAAGGGAAGTACTGTACCCGAGACAAAATCATCTTCCGTTTCAGATCATGTAGATTACGAAAATATAGGTCTTTCAATTCCGTCAGTCTGTCTGTCTGTCTGTCTGTTTGTTGGTGCATTAACTTAAAAACTACTTAATGGCGAACAGTCAAATTTGGTAGGTAGCTGACAAATATACAGGATGGACCGTCTAAAGGGAATAAATAAATAATGAAAAAAAAAATGTTTTTGCTCAAAGTTAAAATTTCCACGTTTCATGACATTCTGAACCTATTTCGGAAAAACAAATGGAAATTTTTTTTTACCAACGTTTTTGAAAAGTTCTTTCACTAGAATAGAAAAAAACATGTTTTTTTAATCAAATTTAAAATGTCCACGTTTCATGACATTATAAGCCTATTTCAGAAAAAACAAATTGATCATTTTGAAAAAATATTTTACCACTATGGAATTTTTTTTTGCTCAAATTTAAAATTTCATGGCATTCTAAACGTATTAAAAAAAAATTGAAAATATTTTTGAAAAAAAATTCTTTTTTTACCACTATAGAACAGATGGAAAAAAAATTTACCACCAAAATAGCTACAAATTTTTTTTTTGCCCAAATTTAAAATTTCCATATCTCTGGCATTCTAAACCTATTTAAAATCTATAAAAAAAAAGAAAAACGAAATTTTTTTTGAAAAAATCTAATCCTTCTTTACCACTACTATAGAATTGACGGAAAAAATGTTTCGCTCAAATTTAAAATTTCCACGTTTCACATTCTAAGCCCATTCCAAAAACTTTTGTAAATAGAAATAAAATGAAAATTTTTGCCCATTACAAAATACAAAATATATGATGGAAAAAAATGTTTTTGCTTAAATTTAAAATTTCCACGTTTCATGACATCCTAAACCTATTAAAAATATATTAAAAAAGAATAATTAAAAAAAATGTTGAAAATATTTTACCACTTCTATAGAAGAGATGATAAAAAAAAAATTATCATCAGAATACTACTAGAAAATTTTGTTTGCTCAAATTTAAAATTTCCACGTTTCATAACATTCTGAACTTGTTTAAAAGAAATGAAATTTTAAACTACTACTACTACTATACTTTCACTCCAATACGTGAATGTGGAACTGAAAATGTGACAGATGGCAATAATATTTGGCATATGCACCTATTATAGTTTTATTGAAAAATATACAGGGTGCTTATCCCAAGAAATAATTCAACCATGGTGGGCAGTCTTAGAGATACTTGCGTAAGCCTTCCATATTTGGCACCTGTTATTTATTATTGAATTTTTGATATCGAATGACCACACTGTATATTTTTTTGACCAAAAGTTCTCAGGTTTTCTTTGTAATAGTAGTGATAACTATATTCCGATTATTATTCTGTGTCATTTCGTAATTAATAATATTTTAAAGTTACCGCATGCACAAATAAAGAGGAAAGTTCTGTGTAAATACCTTTACCGATTTTTTTAATATAACCACCATAGAAGTAGTTATTATCGACAACTTAAATAATACAATAAATTCATGGTGAAGTAACAAGCAGCATTATAAAATTTTAAGGATCCAAATCTAATGCACCTTCATTTTACACTGATTTTACTAGAAGCCTTAAATTTGTATGTAATGGGTGTAGCATTTGAGTGGATGAACTCTTGTCTCTCTCAACTCGCTATTAAAACTTACTGAAAAAGTATTATTTTGAAAATAAGCAAGTGTCGGAGTGGTAAGTATCGGAGTGAAAATGTTTACAACTAAATGATTCAAAATACTGCTTTTTAGAAAAACTGTTTATACGTACTTACGAGAAAAGTGTGGTCTATCTTTCCATTCTGCAAATTTTTTTGGGGGGACTTTTCTCGAAATAACGCGTATTGATCAGCTGCTGTGCGAACTTTACCTTCGTACTATGTACTTCAGTACAATTTTTAAGCCCAGATTTCCATTTGCATGTCATTGCTGAAGGTTTTGTCATCAGCTACGGATGATTTGAGATATAATATTTTCTCAGCATATAACTTTAGGTCATCCATTAATAGCAAATAATTCAGCATCAAGATTGCTTCTTTGGATATCGTTGGAAGTCGAAAGTGATGTTGATTTCTGCAAATGCCTTTGGTATATTGTCTATCTTTTCTCCAATTCTGCTCTGGGTTTCTTAAGTCGTCATTGCCTCAAAATAATGATGGAAATAATTTTATAGACTTCTAACATTTTAATTAGGTGGTCATGTAATACCAAATCGAACCCCTTAAGGTAGTCTATGTGTTAGAGTTTTATTTCATTTTGTTTGATGATTACTTCATCTACAACTAGTAGTCGCTTATACCCCAGTGGCCACTTACGCATCCCCGCTGTTCATCTCACTATTTATTTCGCAGTGTTCATAGATTTGTTTGTGCATCAACGAAGTGAGAAGTTTGCAGACCACAGGCAGGTAGATGATTGGTTTCTATCTTGGGTCTTTCCGATATTCTTTTTTTTTAATATAAGGTAAGGGAATTGAAGGAATTGATGAAGCTTGAATATTTAAGAATTGTGGGACGTTCAGGTGAAACGCGTGAATAGGGCAGGGAATGATTTGAACAGAGAATTACAGATGTTGTGTGGGCACTTTTCCAAGCCTGCAGTAGCTAATATTGGTTTTGGAATTGTAGGAAGATAATTTATTATGCTATGTTGTTTAAAGCTGTTGCTTGTTGGTTATATTCTATAGAGTTTGGCTACAATTATACCTTACCAGACTGGAGTAGGGTTAGGGTTGTTCTGATTATGGATTTCGAAATTTGATAGATCTTCTGGCCACTGGAGAATAGGTGGTTTGCGCTTTGTAGCTTCATTGTATCATAGCAATCTTTGTTCTTCGGCCTAACATCGCGTTAGCAGTTTGTTAGCTTTTACTTCAGACGCATGCCGCTTAAGTCAACATATTTTCTCCGACATATTTTACAGATCTTGTTTTTGATTTCTTGCTTTTATTGATTCTGTTCTAAGTAGCCCTTTTCGATGCACATCTTCCTAACTGGCTTTGTTGGCTTCTGGAGATTCCTATTTCGTACTTTAGCTTGAAGTTTCTGATCATCGAGCTCCATAAGAGTTACAGCTCCTACATATGGTGCTATATGTATGTCACTCAAAGTGGAACGCAACTGTTCTTCTATCGCCAGCGTTTACAGATATCACGTGAAATGATCAGGGTCACGAAACAGAAACAGGTTATTAAGTAGCTACTGTTGTAAAATATTTACTTCTACTTCTTTCGTGTTTTTCTCACTGTTCGGGTCATCCCCACCTGGTGCATTGTCAGCTGCTAGTCTCCTTGATGATATATTCTCGGCTCGGCGACCTTCCTTGTTATAGTTTTCGGCTCGTGCCTTTCCACGCAGAACGTCTATTACTAGTTGCATTAAATGTTTCCTTGTGATGATGACTTTCTGTCTATCAGCAAGATTTTGTTCGGCAATGTTTAACTGAGAATGACTTCTTGAAAATTTGATGTATAGCTTCAGTCTCCCTTCAGGTATAAGATCGTGCCTACACATGTTTAGGAGAAAGAATATTCTTATAACATATGTTATTTTTTTTTCCTTCATCATTCTGCTTAATTTCGTTCTTCCCCTTACTTTTGAGCGAAGACTAATTCTAGTTGTGTGGCTTGGTTTTGTAATTTTGCAATATATCTGCTCATTTTTCTTCTCATATGCACACTGTCTTAAAGACCGGTTTTATTATTATTATTACAAAAGCCCAGGAATGTTTCATAATTTAGTACCAAAACTTTCATAATGAGGTAAAAATACAGCATATGCGAAATCTGCGTAATATACGTTATACAAGGTGTCTCTAAACTGCTCAAGTCCTAACTCAAAGTGGTAGATTAACTTTAGACTAGTATGTGTATTCAACTGAGGTAAAATCCAGAGACAGATCCATGAGCCCACTTGTATTGCATAAGCTCATAATTTTCAATATAATGTTGATGTGTCTGAATAATTTGTTATATTTTAGACATAAAATTTTTTTAGGATATAGGGATTTAGCTTAATCATCAGGAGCCATCACCCAATTAGTTCCTTTAAAATTAGATGACGTTTAATATTTTCTATTTACATTGTTCAGTTATTCTTCCAATTGGAATTGCAAAACAATGGACTTTTTAATGTTACTATGTTATCATAATCAGCTTAATATTTTGTCTTGAAGTGAGTTACAGCTTTGAGATAAATACATATATTATTGTGTATACTTAAAGAAATAAATACCATTACATTAGCTTATTTAAATTTTTCTTTAATTAAATAAAAGCAAGGAAACCAGCATGAAATTAATTCAAACAAATCGCTAACAAACTAATTTAAATGAACAGGGGTGCACAAATAAACGGTTTTTGACGTTTATTATGAGAAATCTCGTGCCTCATCCATATTCACCCTCCGCGGTCAGAAAACGCATTCACAATTAACACAAATGCGAGAAACATGCTACGCTACAGTGATAACGTATTTCCCGAGATGAGAAAGATTACTATGATGTAGCGGTTACATTTATCAAAATAACTTATCTCTGCACAATGCCAAACCGATTCCAGCTATGGGACATAAGCAATTATTTATTAAGGGGTTCACAAATGAACCTATTTGTATTATGGTTATAATTAGCGTGTTAAATTCCACTTATTACGTATTGTTATTATTACCAATAAAACTGAGAATCGAAGTAATAAATATTATATAATCTTTAACTCAGTGTATGCCTTTAATGTAATGAGTTGAGTCCTCTAATAAAATTTTTGCAATAATTTATAATGCTTTCTAAACAATTGCAGAACATGAATATAATAGATGACGCAAAAATAAAAAATAAATATTTTATGTTGAAGAATGCTTGCTACATAAAGTCTAAGACTATAGAAGCCTAATCTGATTTTAAATACTGACTCTAAAACTAACTCTCGGATTTGTGATAAGAAACACTCATGAATTCAGCAATCTAAGTACCATTAAATTATTATACTATGCTCTCGTCAGACCTCGAGTTGAATATGCCTCCATTACATGGTGTCCCCATTACAATGTACATGTGCAAAACAGAGATAGTTCAGAGGCGTTTCTTAAAATATCTTAGCTACAAGGAAGATAATTTATATCCAACAGTTGGATTTACACATGAAGAGCTACTTTTACGACACTCATTTGAATCTCTTGAAAATCACCGCATTATTACTCAGCTAGTTTCCTGCTCAAATTAATAACTAGTGATATTGATAGTGAAGATACTCTTAGCTAGTTAAACTTCGTCACTCCTCACATATTTTTATGACAATCTCTTACTTTCAATCTCCTAATACCTCAAATTAATGTTACTTATGAAATTTCCACCGATTCATCGAATATGCAGCAAAGATAACTCAGATAGAGATTGATCTATTCAACTGCAATGTGGCCTCAATTAAAAACTTGAAATTATAATGTGTGTCGACGTTTACTGTTTCTATACTTCTTTTAGTGTATTCATAGTATTCATAGTAGTCATATATTCATATGCTCATATACCCATATATTCATAAAATCATATATTCTGTAACCACAATTTCTCAGTTGGGTGCTGAGGAAGCTATGAAAGAGTAGCAACCAGTTAGCTCAGGATTGGTCGAGGGTCACTCTGTGGCGAGAAGAGTTATTTAATAATTTGAATATTACGAAACAAAAATAAACAAAGTAAAAGGGCGCCAGCGAATTCATACAACTGATATTCCTGCAACGGTTTAAGGATGAAATAATCAAAAGCAAAATTAGAAAGAAAACAATATATTAACAAGAAACGTTTAAAATTTACAAAGACTTTACAGGTGTATTAATAAAAAAAAATTGAAAATTTACTACAATAAAAATATGTAATGTTTAGAGTTAAAATGATTGAAAATGTAAATACGAAAAAAAGAAATTGATTTATTGAAATAATTAAAAGTAACAAAAAAAAATCTCTAGCAAAGGAATTAAATTGAAAAGATCAACTGGCTTAACAATAATTAATAGTATAGTAGTTATCCTCTCACCAAAAAGAGAAAAAAGAGAAGAGACACGGTGAATGTGGCTTACGTAACATTGGCGGTGGGTGTGGAGTTCAACGAGGTCCAGCCCTGGAAATGGCCACAGGTACCTGGGAGTGAGGACTTATTGACGGTGTCCTGTTGTTACATCACTACTTGGCCTTAGAAAAATTAACAATGGTATCACCGGTTAAGGTGATAACCAAAAGCAATTCAACCAACACACAAGTAGCGACGGCGAACGGCTAGCTGACCTGGTGCGTGGCTGGGATTTCGTGGGTTCAATTAATATATATGTATATATTTTTTAAATCAACCAGAGGTTGAACCAATATTTTTGTGATATTTTACCTAGCTAGTTTGTTCCAACACTCAGAGGTAGCTTAAAATGATGTAAATATTATGAGCGCCATCCACGGAAAATTTAAGAGTTACTGCTACCCCTGTGATGGTGAAACCAACCGCCGTGGAAAGATTTGATCTTATGGCGGGCAGACAAACAGAAAAAATGAAAAATTGAATTTTACGATAAAAGAGACATATTTATTAATAACTTCAGAAAAAATCATCAATATAAGAACAAATCAACGAATTTAATCAATCTAAAAAGTATAAAATAATGTTATCAATTATGAAATAGAAATATTAAGTAATATTATCACAATTTAAAAAGGAAAATATTTATAGCTTAATTAATTTATCATTAAAAGAAAATAAATATCTTGTGCAATGAAAGTTATACAGTAATATTACACAAAAAAATATCAATGAAATTCTCAGAATCTCACCAATCCTCCTGACGGTAGTGGATGAGGACTCCTGGTGAGTTCTGGTAGCTTTTCCTAACAGCCTCTCCGAACACAGACGGCTCCTCGACGTGGTTTGACGTCTTGCTAACCTGTATAATGCTAGGGTTTTGCTGTTGGCTTGGATTGACTGGACTAATGGACTTGGATAAACGGAATTTCACTAGACTATGTTGAACTTGAGTAAACTATGTTTGACTGGACTATCCGTCTTATGAAATCTAGCAGGCATTTAACCATCAAACGAAAGAAGTGTTTTTCCTCTCGTAAATTAGGTACATTATTTGTACTAATTACTTGTTTAAATTATGTACATTATTTGTACTAATTATGTAAATTATTTCGGTAAATTATTTAAATAATTTATTAATTATCTATATGGTTTATTTATTAATTATTATCTATTTGGCAGCAAAACTCTACGTTTGGGAAGAAGAAAAAATATTATCAGCACATGTTTCAGAATTATGGTTGTTTAGTTAGCAGAAATGAAAAATATGGCTAAAGGCCGTTAAATACTAATGAGAGGAATCAAATAAATAAATGTAATTACCTTTTATTAGATCAATCACTATGAGAAAGTTTGATAACAGCAGAAGTGACACAACTCGTGACTGAATG
Organism: Stenurella melanura; assembly: GCA_963583905.1. Classification (NCBI taxonomy): domain Eukaryota; kingdom Metazoa; phylum Arthropoda; class Insecta; order Coleoptera; family Cerambycidae; genus Stenurella; species Stenurella melanura. The sequence goes on from OY757309.1 coordinate 164,614,251, forward strand.
ATTATCAAAAACTTTAAGTCAAAGTATATGCTGCTACAGAACTTGCTACAGAAATAGCCAATTCTGCTATCAGCCAGCTAATAAAAGTGATATCCCCTCTCAAGTCTCAATTAACATATTACCATACTATAAACTAAAAATTACTAAGAATTTGGGTCCGCGTTGTTCTATGCAACCCATAATACTTCGCAGTATATTTGGTTTAACCAATAATTAAGAAATATGTGCTGTGAAATACAGATATATTTACTATTCGATCGAAGCCCCTGTGTTCTATGAGAGCTGTTAGCAAAAACTGAAATACTAAAAGAGTTAAACGGATGAAACATGAAAATATAATAATTACATTTAAACAGATTACCTATGATAATATAATGTCTGGTGTTTTCGTTACTAGAGTATGGTAAATACCTGTACATATTTCTCAAAAATTCATTTTGTTTAATAGAATTTAATAAAATTACTTAAAGTTGCCAGATGTACGCAACACTCAACGATGATGTTCCAGGGAGACGCTGCGTTGAGAAGATGTCCAGCCAGTTACAATTTTCATCAGCCAATAGCAAATCCCCCGTGTACTGTATCCAAGGTTGGTCGATCCAGATTATTACATGAAAAACAATGGTAATTCCAGTTGATACAAGTTAATTTACAAAGTATCAACAAAAACTAATTTAAATCTGAAACGACTAAATAAATTATTAATTGACTTTAAAACTTGTTAAAAGAATTGAATACCATTGGTTAAGCGAAGGTAACAAATTTTATAAAAACGACAAAAAAAATTCAGAATTTGTAAAGTTTAAACACTAAATTGTAAAGAAAATGGTTGAGGATCAATAAATAAACTCTAATACTAGATTATCACAAAATTTTGGCCCTGGGGCACTGAATCAACAAAATTACTATAAATTATGACGAAATGTTTAAAGCAGCATAAAAGAAATAGATATTAAGGATACGCAATCAAGAAAAAATTAAATAAAATTTAATTAAAATTTGATGTAGCACGGGTGCTGAATAGAAAACATTTGGCAACTAATTAAGTAATTGACAACAAGTGAAGGAAGAAACTTGTTACAATTCATATATTCATACATTCACATATTCATATTGTAACGTGCGGAATGCACAAAAGCATCCTTCGTTACATTTTTTAACATTTATTAGAAAAAATTTAATAATCAAACATTTTGTTCTCCTATGCTCTGGTACTATAACGAACTTTCCTAGACAGGTGAGAAGTTGGTAGTAGCTTATGCTTACGCATCAGTGTATTAAACAGCGCACGCTCGATAATATTCAAATTAAATTAAATAAATAAATCAAACTAACTGAAAAATGAAGTTGAGTCGAGTATTTATAATAAAATCGGATAGTCACATGAAACGTAGAATTATCAGTAACAATATAGTTCCTTTGGTTAATTTAATATTTCATTAAGATAAGAGAACTACTTTTTGGGCGGAGTCACGTTACTGTCGGTCCAGAACATATCTCACAATACGCCGCGTTAGACTAAATTCCTCCTCTTTCACTCGAGCCGTCCTTCGAGGTGGACGTAATAGAAATTTTGTAAGACCCTAACGGGGATATTAAAATGATGGAACCTTATAGACGTATAAGGTAATAGTTAAATAATTATATATCGTTAAATACCATCTAACGTATAAAAATATTGTTTTAGGTTTTTTTTTTTCTATAAAATTACAAATTTCATTTCAACGTCGAAGTGATCTCAATGTTACACTTTTGCTTCATGAACAATTACCTATGTTCAGCTTTTCATAATAATTAGTAATTAAATTCTACAATACTTTCTCTTTACTACGAAAATTCTCGACATGGCGAATCTTTAAGATTTTACTACTAAGCAAATCATTCCAAGTCAGAAAAATGGAGGTACCAAACATCAGCCTACATAACATTTAAATCCGTATTCATCCCAGAATAGGAGCGTACTTAGGAATTTCTCTCATCGGGATTTTTAAAACAAAAGATAAGTACTTGCACATTTGTTTGGTTAAATATGGTAATAGTCGTGGTGCATTTTGTTGTAACAAGTGTATATAGGGGCATTTCGTTTTAATATATGTTTTGTGAGTATTGAGAAACCATTACGAGACATTTTTTTGTAATACAGTTATTTTGTCTCTCGGAAAATTCTCAAGTAGCCCCAGGCCTTTTTCTGTAAATTTTGTGTTGCATTTTAGTATATCTAATGCTGTAAATATTTTGTTTGTGGGATCATTTGCGAGATACCTTTGTAATATATTTCGGTTTAAATCTCGTAAGTGCTCACATTTTGTTGTAATATACGATTTTTAGTATTGAGGTAAAGTTGCGAGATGTATCTTTTGTAATATATTTTTTTGTCTCGTAAACACCTCAAGTTTATCTTGCGGTTGAGCAACTTGTAATATAGTGTATCTTGTAATATAGTTTATCTTGTATATATTTCGGTTTGATATTTTGCTATACAGTATCGCGAATGCTGTGATAGCTCATTCCTTTTGTAATATAATATTTTGTAATATAGTTCTATTGTACATATGTAACATTTGTCTTTTTATTTGTTTATTTATTTATTTATTTATTTATTGCATACACTGTTCAACAGGTAAGATACCCAATTACAGAACAGGAATAAAGGCATACAAAGCATTAATTACATAATATACAACAACATAGAAAGTAAAATGAAGAAAAAAGTTACTTAAATGTACGAACTATGAATAACTACTAATGATACGAAGAAAGAGAAAAAAATAACATGGGAAATGTTTAAATATAAAAACTATATACATATATACACATATGTGATTCAAAGCAAATTAAGAAAAACAAAGACACTCCCTGGTTATTTAATTTAGAACATTTTGTTTTATGTCACTAAGGCTGCAATTAAAAATATCGAAGTCGTTACATAATTTGTTAGAAGCACTGCAAATCGTATATAAAGGTGAATTATTTAGTATGTTGGTACGCGGCGTAGGTAAATAGAAAACTTGGTGATTACGAGAGGTTAATCTGGGAACGTGAAAATTAAGCTTACTAATTATTTCGGGTGCGTCAAAATCATTGTGTAGTAATTTAAACAAAAATACTTGAGAAAAGTACGTACGCCTATCCTCAAGAGTAGTCATAGAATATCTTTCAAGCAAGTTACTTTGCGGAAAACCAATCACTGGATAGGTACCGTCGGATTTGAACCACCGTAATTTAAGAAATCTACGTTGAACTGCCTCCAAGTTATTCTTGTGAACATCATAACTGGAACTCCAAATTAGCGATGCGTACTCAAGTTTCGATCTGACGAAGGATTGATAAAGAATTTTCAGAGTATCAGTATTAGTGAACTCTCGACTGGTACGAACGATGAATCCAAGGGCTTTGGAGGCTTCGGACACAATGGTATCGATATGATCAGTGAAGGATAATTTACTATCAAAAGTTACGCCGAGGTCGCGAAATGTTATAGGTCTTTGAAGTATGACATTATCTAGCCTATAATCAAAAATAAAAGGTGATGTTTTTCAAGAAAAGGACATTACGTTACATTTACTAGGATTCATGAATAATTTATTTACTATACACTAGGTGTTTATTTTGTCAAGAGAAGTCATCGATTTCATGAATTACTGTGAAAATTTTTAGATCGTCGGCATATAAAAGGTGAAGCAAATTAATTTCGTTCACTATGTCGTTAATAAATATGTTAAAAAACAAGGGCCCCAGAATAGATCCCTGGGGAACTCCAGATGTGCCAGCAAATTCGATCGATTTGAACCCATTTAATGCAACGTATTGACTCCTATTCATTAAATAAGATTTAAACAAAAATAGGTCTTTTGTTTATCTTTATCTTTAATTTTCCTTGATTTTCACTAAGTAATCAATGGCGCCCAAGCCTTGAACTCAACGCCCTTTTGCTCTCCGTATCTTTACTGTGCTAGCTAGGTGAAACCAATGACGCTAACCACGTCGCTCGAAGGTGGCCCACATAAGAACTTCTTGGGCAAAGTAAAACCTTTCAAAACAACGCCACAATATATTCATATATTCACATATTCATATATTCTTATTCATATGTTTATTGTATTTATAGTGTATTGATTTCATTGCCATATTATTTTAATTTGTATTATATTATAAATCTGCATTGAGCCCTCTCAGTAATTGATGTTATACTGTGGAATGGTATAAGTTAAATAAAATAAAACAAAATAAAAACAAAGTAATTAAAGAGGAGGAAATATTGTCTATAATTGTTTATTTGTGGCATATTCAGATTTTTTTACTTCTTGTTGGGTATTTTGCCACAGAAAAATATTTAAAGATTAATGAAAAAACCTCTGCGCCAAACGGATCAGACAGAGTTTGGTTTTTGAATATTTGACTGTTTAAAAAAGTCTAAAAAATTATATAAACTAGAACAATGTTATAAACTAAAAAATGAAAATGAAAGCTATATGCAGTTAACGTTTCGGAAGAGAATCTACTTCCGTTCTCAAAACTTTTTGGCCGTCAAGAGTTCTTTGTTTATGTATTTCCACAATCACGTGAGACATTAAATTATATTTATCTTATTTTTATTTACTTCGTCTCTAAGGATGGGCAACCAACTAGTACAAAAATCTATTGAATAATTTGAAACGCATCTATCCTCGTTTAATAAAATAATCGCGTCTTCTTTTAGTTCCGTTGCTCTCTTTTTCCAAAAGATTCGCCGAGTCTCATTTTTTAATCCTATGATTATCATCCCACGCGTGTTCACAAATGTTGGATTTTTCAAATTCTCCTCTTCTAGCGTAATATATATATATACATGGTTTATCGGATAAATTACGGAAAATTGGGAACAGGTTTTCCGTACGAACAGTTTTTCAAACGGGCTCCACGCTGAGATCGGTTTTATCAAAAACCAAACCTCTAAATATTGTTCAAAATTCAAAAAATTGTATTTATACTGTTCCGCGTGAGTGCGGAAAGGGAGAATTTGAAAAATCCAAAATTTGTGAACACGCGTGGGATAATAATCACAGGATTAAACGGGACTCGGCGAAGATTTTGGAAAAAGATAGCAACGGGATTATTTTATTAAACGAGGATAGATGCGTTTCAAATTATTCAATAGATTTTTATACTAGTTGGTTGCCCATCCTTAGAGACGAAGTAAGTAAAAATAAGATAAATATAGTTTAATGTCTCACGTGACTATGGAAATACACAAACAAAGAACTCTCATGCTTAACGGCCAAAATGTTTTGAGAACGGAAGTAGATTCTCATCCAAGACGTTGACTACCTATAGCTTTCATTTTCATTTTTTAGTTTATAACATTGTTCTAGTTTATATATTTTTAGGGGTGAGACTTTTTGAAACAGTCAACTATTCAAGAACCAACCTGATCCGTTTGGCGCAGAGGTTTTTTCATTAAAAATTTTTTTAAATGTTTTTCAGTGGAAAAATACTCAACAAGAAGTAAGAAAAAGAGGAGGAAAATATTAGCTAATATTAAATTGTACAAATACAAATATAATAGTGAAGTATATATGAAAAATGATGCAGAGTATTATTAAGATTAGGGAACTACATTAGAAAACTAAAGAATTTACTTTTATTAAAAGTACTAATTGCTTACTTATGAAAGATTTAACTTACTGTCAAGTTCAGGCACAGTTTCAAGTCTATGTTGCGGAAGCGGAGGCATCGGCAAACTAAAAAGCGAAAAGGAGGTTACATGCTTCTGTAATATGCTCTGTAGTGGAGTCAATAGAGGCTGAAATGCATTATTTCGGAATAATTACGGGAAGCTTCGAATTTCATAAAACATTTTGATATCACTTTTACATAGCTTAAGGTAAAAAGTTGTGATCATATAATTGTGAGGAAATTGTTTGTTAATTATTTAAACAAGAAAGAACTTTTATTTTAAACAAAATTATTAAAAGTTGAGAAATGTTAGGGCAATTTAATTAAAATTGACACATTGGGATTTTCGAGGTCGCTGAAACAGATTATGATGTCAGAAAAGGATATTCAAAATGGCTGATCCAATATAGCCGACATTTCGCTAAATATTTTTCATATCTGACTGGAAATCTGAATCTTTTTGTACAGTCGATATATACAATACGCTCGCCGCTGTATAAATTACGATTCCTCGGGACGGAACGTCTTACCAAGGGTGGTGCTCCCTGACAAGTTGTTTTATATACGATTATCTCAAACTTAAATATTTTAATTTTTTGTATTTGTTGAATTTTACTTTTTACTTTAACAAATGGAAACGTATTTTTAATTCGACTCTTAATTGATCCACTAGATCTAATATTAACGACCTGCGGGTCAACTTCAATCAACATCGAGTCGAATTACTGAAAAAACTTGCTTTATTCAATATTTCTTGAAAACTATAGGTTTATATCTCAAAAATTATATTTACGTCAGATTTACTTATTTTGAAATCCCACTATAAATATATGCTGGATAAGCATGCCAAATAAATTGTTTATAAAAGTTACTAACGTTTATTTTATCCCTAATTTCACGAATTTTGGGGCAAAAAAAATTGTTTCTTTTATTTTCTTAAAATAAAGAGGGTTAATTTAATTTTTGAGGCAAATCTCCGAAATTGAAATTCTTTGAACATTCCTGTAATAAACAAATTGCTAAAAACTATCTATTGATTTATATAATCAGTTTAGGTCCACTTCAAACATTCCCATAATTAAGGATATTAAATTAAGTCTTAAATAGATTAGTTCATAAATAGATTAAGGCATAGACACTTTTAGGTATAAATTGGAATAAGCGCGTCGGAAACTTTAGTATTCCCTAGGTCACTCTTGATAAAGACCTAATAAGCCGAAACACATGTACAGTATTTATAACATATTGATTCATTCATCTAAAAGCCGTGTTTCATGTATAATTAACACTTATCTTCAACATGTTTCACAAGGTACCTACCACAAGTTCAGTTCAAATTTTACTACTTTCTCAAAATTTTTAAATTTTGGAAGTGAACATCTTCAGAAATAAATTTTTTAGATTTTTTTCACTAATCGGATCTTTTTAAACATTACTTCAAGAGTAATGTGTCAAAATTCCAGGTTTGTATTTTAGTAATTGTATTTGTAGATATGGTAGAGCTTTTATCGATTTGATCGGAAATCTTTTTATGTTCCGACTTCATATATATATATATATATATACATATATTTATTTTTATATTTGAAAATATGATAATCCAATAGCCACATGTATCTCAATTTCGACAATTGGTTCAAAAGTTACAACAAATTTGGTGTAGCGCGTACGAAGCAGGGCGCACCGTACTTACGTGTCGCCGCGTACCATTTTCGTGCGTGAAACAAATAAATCTGGAGCCTACATTTTTGGTCGTACAAATAAACTTCATATACATTTTTATGTAAAATTTCCCGTACTTTCGAACGGGGCATTTAGTTGTTTTTTTTTAAATTATTTTAAGAGTTACTTGAAAAAAACTGGTATCTTGCAACTAATTTCTTTAATAACAAATGACGCTCAAGGACTATTGTTGGTAACTCTTGATATGTTGTTCCTGACATGTTCAGAGATGTACTCTAAAGCTAAAGCTTACCGGAATTTTTCCGAAGTGAAAATCTCTATTGACTCCACTACTAGCTAGCTACAGAATAGAAGAAATGTTATTATTTTTTTTATCAAATGAATTGTAGAATATTATACCAAATAATCGCTGAAGGGAAGTAAGATAACATGTGACCTTACTTGACCCGGCAATGAGGAAGTGGTACCTAAGCGACAGCGGTCGGTTTACGGTAAAACGAAAAGCCCAGACGCCAATTCCCCTCATGGCTTAACAACCATTATCCTCAAAAGTCAGTGAAGCAGAGAGCTTGAGTAGCCACAGTGGAGACACGGTAATGTCCAGCGTAAGTTTTGCATAAGTTAAGAAAGAAACAAGCTAATCATTATATTCTTCGCCGATTTACTACACTTGTTATATAATTGTTGCACATTCTATAGGATACTCTTCGTAGTTTTTTTAAATGATATTAGTTTCAAACATTTTTTGTTTAATTAGAAAACAATAATTTTTTTAAAAAATCACATTTTTATTTATTGATCGATTTTATTCAAAAACAATAGGGTTCTTCCTCTAGCCAACACTAACTTACTGTCCAAATTTCAATAATATCGAACTTTTTGTTCTTTAGTTATCATGCTTACAAGAAACGTGACGGACGGACAGACAGACAGACGGACGGCAGACAGACAGATAGACAGGCAGGCAGACAGGCAGGCGGACAGACAGACGGACGGAGATTTTGAAATTTGTTCAGAATTCGACCACCAACACAGCGACATGAAAATTTTTCCCTACGAGCAATATTACCGATATTAGAAATGTGCCGAACGAATGCAATATATTCTTCGTTTTGTATTTGCGAAGAGTATAATAATGGTCTAGTATTAATAAGTCGTGTTCTACAAACTTCTTGGTAACCATCTCTCTGACTATAATAAGTTAACGTGGTTATGAATTGAATTAGAGTACACTCAATTTCCTATGGATTAAATAAAACAACAGGTAGTATAGTCCATGACGAACTAGAACCAAACAATTTAGGATTTTATATATTTTATATATAATATTATATATTTTTTACATTTAATGTGCTGGGCTCCTTTCTCCAAAAAGTTTCTGCGTTTCTGATTGAACGAAAGTTCATAAACTGAAAGTATTTTTTGGGCATGCAAGTATGTAAGCAGGTAAGTAAGAGTTTCAGTCCTGAATTATTTCCCCACAAAAACATCTGGAATACATAGCATATACTTATTTGGAAGATTTTATTACATTTTATTTTAATTCAACAGTGACAAATAAGAAGTACCTTCACGGAGAACAAAATAGACTTTAATTAAGTAACGTTTACAAGCTGAACAAGTTTACATGGTTAAGTGGTAGAGTAGCATTAGCTAATTTCACCAAGACGGTAAAGTAAATAAGGCAATTAAATAAAAAAAAAAAAACATCAGTACTCATATAAGCACTATTTTTGCATCCAGTGCAATGAGCCATGTTAGCATATGCACTAGAGTTAAAAGTTTTATGTAATATCACGTTAATACATGGCTGCATAAAATTTTGCAGTCGTTTGGGTGATAATGTATATTTTAGGAAAAGAAGTATTATTCACTTGTTATCCCCCTTCGAGACCTAAGAGGTGGAAAGATGGCTACGCATTTTTGCTGGCATTCTAGAAAGTATTCATTCAAATATAAATTTCTGCAAAAACTGGAAATAATATTTTTTTTAGCTTTCATTATGGAGATTATTTTTGTAAATGTACATTTGCAGGTTCTGAAATTTTGTATCACCTTGTGGGGTAAATGAGCAACAACAGCAAATTGAAATTAAAGTGAAACAACATTTCTTAATATTTTCGTTCTGGGTTCACTTTATTATCTCTGTTGTTATGTAATAGCCCCATTTAGCCTGTTTACACTACTTTAGGGGGTTATTATGTTTATTTCTTATATCCGTGAAAATTAATGTAGCCCTGTCAAATGAGATCAATTTTACACTATGTGCGACTGCTAAGGAATACTCATCAATCCACCAGCGGGTCATTCTCTAAGGTGATACTCACAGCCTCCCTGCATATGGGGCTCGTAGATATCTCAATGCATGAATATCGTCTATACGTGGTCTTTCACAGATATATGTGTGTACACTTAAAAAGATATAGTTCAAACTTACCCCAATTTTCTTTGTCACGCCTGCTGGATCACCATGGTGATCCAACTTCGATGACTCGAATTTCCACTATTTTAGTAATTAAATAATACACGAAAATCTAATCACACTTAATCTGAACACGAAAATAATCGGTTTGAGAAATATAACAATAATTAACACTTAAATTAAAATAAAAGCAAATGCAACTTAAAGTTAAACAAATAAGAAAATATGCAAATTGGACCGTAGTCCCGTTCTTAAGTGAAAAGTAACTTCGTTAATGGGATAACCGTTTATCATAAAACACAAACTGATTGCCAGAAGAGCCAAAAATACACTACCATTAACGTGCATGAAGTTAATTATTTCTGAAGACTATACTTTATAAACTCATGCAGAAAACGCCAGTTGCTAGCGACAGTTCGAAGGAGACGAAGTTTAATTTGAACAATAAGTTAATTTTTAGTACAAAATCTCAAACTACATAAATAAACTCGGTACACGAAAGATTACCACTACATAAAAAGTATGACACATTTAACACACTCGAGAGCCGAATGGAGAGTATCTTCTTAAATTGACGGATCATCCTCGCCAGTTTTTGGGTGAAATAGGGCGGGGTACGTTTGAGTTGTTCTAATCAATTGAATGTGACCCGCCCCTATCTAGAAATAGTCGCCTTCTGGAAGTTGGCGTCCTCTGTCGATAAACACGAAGTACCGAAATAGTACCCGCCTGGCAGGTGGTGTCCTGTATAGTAATATGGCCAAAATGATTTTACCCTAAATATAAAACATTCTTTTAATAATTTAAACTATTCTATATCTAAGCTAGCTAATTATTCCAACGAGATAGAAAAACCCTTTTTGTGTTTAAAGACCTTCTCATTATATCATAAAATAGAGGGAAAAATCTCGTCGTTCCTATCTAGTGTACAGTTTGGAGAATTTTTGGAAGCATTTATCCCATTTATGGTTTGGTTCGCGCCCTGATTAATTTAAATATTCTTCTCGTTTAATTTCCCGCACGTTTGTTACATTTTTAATAAAAATCGATTTGCCGATGACGTCGATCGTAACGAATGTTCTCAGGATGTGGATTTTATGAATCTATGGAAGGCCTTTAAAATGGTAATAAAATATTTCAAATTAAAGAAATGTACTACAATATACTTTATAGTATGGACGAAAAGTTCTTTTGTATCTGACATGAAACGATTGTTAAAAATTGTAAATTTTTTTGTTGTCTTTTTAACCTCTAAGATTACATTAATCCGCCTCTTACATTTTATAGTCTATGAAATACCGTCTCGAATTGTTACAAACATCACGCTATTTTATGGCAAGTGATTTTAATTCCTTTAACCCGATCTGACATTTGTTACAGTTAGAGGTGTTACACTCTTTTACATTACAAATTACTTTTAATATTTATCCCTTCAGTAGACGGCATAGAATGATATTAATCTGATGGTTGTCCAGTACACTATCGGCGCAGTATCAGGGAATGGCTTCATCAGCATTTTGCCAATCGCTGGATTGGAAGAGAAGGACCGATACCTTGGCCCCTTACGTGTTCAGATCTCACACCACTAAAGTTCTATGTCTAGGGCATATGAATTAGATAGTTTATGCCGTAGAAATAAACTCCAATGAGTAATTGACTGAACGTATTTAAATGGCCGCACAAAAATTGCGACAAAACATATCCGCAAATGTTTCAAGGACGGAAATACAAAAGAGAACTCATCATTTCTTTTGAAATAGATGTAAGCACTCTGAACATCAACTGTAAATGTTGATTAATTTATATAAAAAAATAATTAAAGTTTACTGTGTTGTTTTACTTCATAAATGATAACACAGATTTACGGAGAAAAATGATCTCTGGATCTGGATTAAGATATCTTATGTACTTTGATGCGTTGAATCCGATAAAAGTAAAGAAATAAAATCTGACCAGATGATTTAGTTCTACAGCCTCTCAGTGGTCCCTGTAGGAGTGGAGAGGTGAGAGAAATACTCGAATATAAACACTCGCATTACCAATGAACGTGTGTGGGGATTTTCGAGGCCGCTAGATACGAATTCGGGTTTAGAGTTTATTGATGATAACATGATAGCTGTCAATCAGCTGTCAAAAGTCTTGGAATTATTGAAAATACGATAAAGTACATTTAGTCAAAATACGTTCCCACCGGCAGAATTCAATATGAGAGGGCACTATACTTACTGCGAAATTGATCTACACAATTAGAGACCATAGTAGCAACAAATGAAGATCCGGAGACGACAGAACTTTCAATGTAATCGGCAAAATAAGTGACGATCAATTGTAAGTATTTGGAATGTCATCCTCATAAACATGTTAACTCTTAACAAACTTTTACATTTCGCTTATATCCTTTAGATCAAAAATGTTCGGAGTGTCAGTGGGCAGTGTCCCTACCCGCCGGTATATTTCGGACAAAAAATACTATGTCGCCATCTTTTATCAAAGTTGAAGTCGAGCGACATGACATGTCGCAGGTAGTTACCAATTTTTGGGTAAGATAATGCATTAGATTTTAATCTTAGCCTTTCTGAGAACAGTCTTGAAGATTGAGATCCGGGACTAGGACAAAGCACCTACCAGCCTGGGGAGATAAAGTTCCTCACCACAATGCTTGAAAGGCTACAGAACTCCTCTCTTCCAACTGACAGGTATCATAATGTCGGGATCAATTACGAAACCGTATTCCACGAAGGCAAAATATAAGAGATGGGACTGTGTCCTGCTGACCCGTTGCTTCCACAGCTTTTGACAGCTGGCATCACGTCACTAGATAATCCTAAAGCCTGGCTCGTATTCAGCGATCTTGAGTTAACTTTGGACCTGGAATACGTGCTCAGTTTTCTCGAATGTTGGAGGATCCGTGCCTTATCCTTGGTTTCGAACGCTGTCACGAGTATTAACAACTGATTAGCAGCCGCCATGACGCGATAATTCAATGTCATCCTGGAATTCGTGCTCGGCGTACCTACCCGAAAACTTAAGAACGCTGACCCTTTGTCGAATTTCCAATAATTCCAAGACTTTTGGCAGCGAATTGGCAGCTATCATGTTATCATCAATAAATTCTAACCCCAAATTCTTGTTCAACTACCTCGAAAACCCCCACACGCGTTTTTTTTTTTGTAAACTTGTGTAAGTTTTACATATTCGAAAAGTCGACATCTTTTAAACTCATGCATGCTTCTGAGGATTTTGCACCGTTTTGTTTAACTGTTACATCCCTCAATGAAAGGATAGTAAATCAGAGAAGGTTTTAAAATAATTACTCACGAAATGTGTCGCTAAATTTTGGAAATGGATTTGTAAGTTACTTGTTAATTTTTGAATTATGAAAACGTTTTTATCCCGGTAATGTTTTAATATGATTATTAAAAATTGAATAGTCGAAGCCGTTACTTTGTGATAATCAATCATTACGATCTGTGAAACACTGTTTCCATTGTTTTTGTCACTGAATTTATTGTGCTATTTTCAAACATTTAAAAATGTAAACAGTAAATTTTTACAAGTAATATATATAATAATTATGTTTGATTTGATTTTTCTTATTTCTCTTTTCAATAAAAATATACCGATACACAGAGTTACTGATAATTCGAATTATTCCGCTAAACATGCGATTGTAGAGGCAATTTACTATAACATTATAATTCTTGTTTTCAATGTCATTTCAAATATTTTTGCTATAGTTGTTATTAACGATATAGGTCTGTAATTTAAAGGCATCAACTTGTCTCCTGCCTTATAAATAGGTTTTACAATAGACGCTTTAAAAATTTCCGGACAAGTACCCGAACTAATCGATTTATTTATTAGATATGTTAGTGGCTTAGCAATATATTCTGATATTTCTTTAAGAGTTTCAGATTAAATTTTGTCAAATCCTGGCGCTTTTTTATTTTTCAGTTTAGATATATAATCTCTTATTTTGGGACAGGTACAGGGATAGAGAAATATGGAATGCAAATTTATTTTCTTTTTTCTATATAATTTTCCTTTTTTTATTTTATTGGCTGCTCGCCATTTTCCTACATTTATGAAATTATTATTAAATGTGTTACACATTTCAAGTTTATTTGTTATAATTTTATTTTGTTTATCTTTAATTTGCGTTATATTTTTATCTTGTCTGTTTTTTTCATTTATAATTTACTGTGTCCCACAATGTTTCAAAATATTACAAAACAGGTCCTTTGACCACAACGCTGATGATTTTTTGCTCTACTACCACACTTATTTGCCATAGTATACTAGTTATAGTCAGCCATGTGTTTATTTTTATATAATTGAAAATTATCTTTGCTGTACGTCATATACTGTTTTTATTTGTAAACGAGATATAAATTCTGCGGTTGGTAACACGTTTTTCTACTATTGTAAAATGTATTTCAAATACCAAAATATTTACGATTCTGCAAAAATTCGACGCTGGGAATTAAATTAAACAGCACCAGGCAAATACAGGCCTGAATGTATAAGCAGTTTTAAATCGTTGGTGTAGTTTTAAAATATTACTCTACGATGCATTTATTCTGGTACTACGTCCACATCCACGTAGTGGATTGGAAGTATAGTAATCGTAAAATTTTTGATTTCTTGAAATAGGTTTAGAATGTCATGAGACGTCCAGATTTTAAATTTGAGCGAAAACAATTTTTCTGTCTGTCGGTTTGTAACTCTTTTGTCCGCACGTTTTCTCCGGAACAGTATAAGATATAATGACTTGAAATTTTGTACACGTATATATTATAACGATATCTGGAACTGGATTGTTTTTTGAACATATACGGCGGAGGGTTTGGGGGTAAATATGGGTAAATTGGGAAAATAAGTAAAGCAATCTGGTTAGAGTACAGAAACTTAAAATTTGGTGTATGTACTAGGAGCCAAGGCATTAAAATTTTTTTTAAAAATTCCACCCACCCACCACCACCACACTCCATCATTAAATGAGTTTATAAAGTAAAATTGAGATATTCAATTGGTATTTGGTATACGTATGTATGTATTATAATGACATCGTTGACTGGATTATATTTTGGGATTATTCCGTTGAAGGTTTGGGGGTTAAATAGAGGTAGGTAAATGGGAGAAAATAAGTAAGGCAAGCTGGTAGAACTACCGAAACTTGAAATTCGGTCTATGTACTAGGAGGCAAGGCTTCAGATTTGTTTATAATATTTTTCAACCCCTCGCCACCATCCCTACTTTATTATTAAAGGAGTTCATAAAATAAAATTGAAATATTCACGTGACATTTGATACACGTATGTATTATAACGACATCTGGAACTAGATTATATTTTGAGATGATTCCGTTGAAGGGTTGGGGGTTAAATAGGAATAAATAGGGGAAAATAAGTAAAGCAAGTTGGTAAGAGTACAGAAATTTGGAATTTGGTATTTATACTAGAAGCGAAGGCCTCAGGTTTTTTTATTGTATTTTCCATCCCCCACCACCCCCCCCCCTCGCTTATTAACGGAGTTGTTAAAATTACATTGAGATTTTCATTTAAAATTTAGTACACGTATATATTTCTCTAAGCACATTATTAAGTGAATTAAAGAATTAGTTTTTATTGTAATAATGCATTCGAATAAAGCCAAGGCAGTGAAGTTGACAAGGGCATGTAATTTGAAATATGTTATTAGTATATTATAGCTTTTTAGATTAAAGTTATATTTCCAGATTTATGTTAACGCGCATCAGGAGTACATTATTAAAATTCACTCAGTGGAAATCCCTGTAAAGAGACCATAGTACCTGCAAAAAATGCAGTTAATGTCACGAACATCTCATAATTCCTAGAGCTAAGCAGCATCTTGCGTTATAAATTACACGTTATGGAACACGTTTCGCAATTCAATTTAATTTAAAAATGGTTGGTAAAGTGGCTTCAATACGTTTAGGAAGCCAGGCTGGATATAATAGACTTTGCGTTGAGAGAATAATATATTTTATGTGTTTTTCATAACAAGAATATCCACTATATTAATGATATGAAGAATGCTTGGACAAACACATATTTACAACTATATTAGAATATAATTCTCATTATATTCTATTATATTAGAGTATATAACAATTATTATTATGAAAATATACAACAGTAAACGCAAGATGCGTCCTCCAAATAAGATAAAATTGCTTATGTACCAAGTTAGAAATAATAATTTTGGCTTTACGAGAAATTATTGTATTTACAAGAAACGCTTACATATATACCGTGTGTGCAACGGCGGGTTAGGTATGTACATTCATGTAGTACGAGAGATGACAACCCAACAACAGCAAACTCGCCCGATGCGGCGGCACGCGGCCACTGAAGAATCCCAGCTGTGATATTGAAATTTTTACTCTCTACACCTAGCCCGTTACTACACTCAGTCAAATGAAAACCTCAAATTGTGGAAATGGTTTTATGTCGATTCGACGTTGATCAACTTATTTAAAATTGATTTCTAAGGAAGCTCCAATCCTTTAAGGATGGCACCTCCTTGTCTTCAAAATTTTTCAAATAACCTCAAAACGCTATTATCGAAGAAGATAAAACTTGGTAGGTTTATTGACTCAAAAGGGTCCCATCGTCTTTTGTAAACAAAATTTTTTATTTAATATAATTAACATCTCATTTTGTGGGCCAACGAGTATATTGAATCAATGTTTCCGTTACAAGATGTTTTCCAATTTCACTGTTTTTAGGAAATATTATGTCGGTTTTCCTCAATCGTTGGCAAAGGGCTGTAAATGTTTACCTACCGACTGAGATGTCTTCCAAGATTTAACATTTTTGGAATAAAAATTGGCTTAGACAAATCAATAAAACAAACATTTTCTAATACCAAATTATTATTATGTCAAGTAACTATTATTATCCCCTTCGCAAATACAAAACGAAAAATATATCGCATTTGCTCGGGCACATTTCTAAACGCGGTAATATCGCTCGTAGAGAAAAAAAAATCATATCATTTTGTTGGTGATCGAATTCTGAACAACTTTCAAACTCTCCGTCCGTCTGTCTCTCCATCTATCTGCCTATCCGTCCGCCCGTATATACGTCGCGTCGGTCCGTCGGTCCGTCCGCCACGTTTGTTGTAAGCACGATAACTTAAGAATGGATTGTATTGAAATTAGTGTTAGCTAGAGGAAGAACCCTATTGCTTTCGACCAAAATTGATCATTAGATAAAAAGGTTATTAATTATTTGAATGTTTTGTAATTAAATAAAAAAATTCAAAAAGTAATAGTATTTACAAAAAACTGCTATTACAGAAACATTTTTATGACAATGGTCCTGTTTACTAATGAAGAATAGGCTCATATAAATTTAGTTTACGGTGAAACGAAATCTATCGCTTTAGCAGCGGAAGATAGATACACGGAAAAATTTACAAACAAAAATACCCTGTCTCTGAACATTTACAGCCCCTCACTAAGGGTTGAGAGAAACGAAATAAGTATTTCGTAAAACTGATTAACTTGCAAGACATCCTGCCCACATAGCACGCGATATGAAATGAACATTCAAAACTCATTGTCTACATTCAAACGATATTCAGAACTTCTTTTACATATAGCCGTAATATACGTTTCGCGACGTACTTATATCAATATAGGAAAGATATTGCCAGTACGTTGTACGATATTCCTATATATACCTACAATATACATGAAATAATGTTGATTCTGCGGTATACAGAGAATATTGTACGAATCTTCTCAAAAATTTGCTGATGTGTCAAATATTATATAGATATACAATAGGCAATATTTATGCTACGTACTTAATTCAATCTCTTTACAATTTACAAATGGAATATTTTTACAACATGATATTTTTGTATACTGTAGATATATACAAAAAGCTATATTAATTTTGAAATCTTTAACAAATATCACATAAACATTTAATGGATAATATATGTGTACCATCATATATACCCTGATAATGTACCAGTGGAACATTTCTGCAACATGAAATTCATGTTTGTATTTTTAATATTCAAAAAATGACATTCAAAAGTTGAACCCATGTACACTACAGCTGTATGCAATAAAACCCAAATTGAATTTTAGAATGGGGTGTTAACATTTTGAGCCAATCGTTGGCACACGTAAATTATGTATAGCCACCGACAAAGCAGTTTTAGCAACATTGCAACCGAAACTTGAAACAATATAGCCCTAGTAATATTGCACAGCAATGTTACATTTTGCAAAGTACCAACAAGATTTATGCGGTTTCTGATTGATTTTGACAGCATAAAGCTGCATGCATTTGGGCCATGTTGAAATATATTGCCTTGTGCGGTGTCGGTATAGTACCTATCTACCTCATAACAAAAACAAATAGATATTTCTCTATCTAGTTTTGGTTTAAGTACATTTATAATCATCGCCTGTGGTGAATGGCATACGTTTTATAAATTTTAAATCGTTGGTTAAAATTGTAGATATGAAATATGATTTAAATTTTGAATCCAGACTATGGACTTGTGATCGTATATTATTAAATAATAATGAATAATAAAAATGATAACATATTCATCCCTTTTTCAATTTTCCTACTGTATTTAATTAATTAATAATTATCGGCATTTCTTAAGCAGGTAGTTCGTACTTGAGAAATGATAATTTAATTACATTTTATCGTTATATTTAGATTTCCGCTTTCCATGTCGTTACAATCATCCCCTTGTCGAATTTTTGAAATGCGCGCCACGGTCCTTAGATTAGTGCGCATGCCACCGCAGGCCACAAGCTGTCAAATGTCGATTTCAATTTGTCTGTGTTTTGTTTTCCCGTGATGATTAATTATTAGTCCAAGTGTAGGTACATTAATTGTATTGCAGTAAGTATTTTACAATTGTACACAATACAACTACCTACCACATAGTTTTAAGGATGGCCCCCCTTGTTGTCATTTTCAGATATTTTATATTCAGATACTAAAGTTTAATGTATCCCTTTGTACTTACCTATATTATAATTGTAGCATACTTTATTAGTTGTTATAACGGCGTTTTTAGGCACCAATTTCTTGAAAACAAACGGAGGTAGTCTAATTCGGAATGGTAACACTCTTCGAAAAGGAAGTTTGGTGGTCACCATTCAAACGGAACCAATTTGACAAACCATTGAAAACCAGGAGAAATCCCAGGTGAAACTTGGACACTTTACGGGGTGTTTAAATCTTATTTTTAAGAAGGTAGGTTCGATCTATTTCAATATTAAGGTGCTTTTGTTTATTTAAATCACAACCATTGGTTCTAATTACAACATACGAGTTGTTATATTTATTCGTATTAATTTGCTTTATATCTATTTCAGAGGATTATAAACAGCTGCAATTAGGTAAATGGAAAAGATCAGAAATCACATCTGATGTACAGAGTGAACAGAAACAAATCAAGGAACTATATATGTACAAAAAGCATATTAGTCCTCCGAAAAGATTATTATTGTCAGATGAACATAGTGATATCGAAGAACGTATTGGAAGCCGGCGACTTCCCAAAGTGAAAGAAATGTTGTCCTTACTAGAAGCTGAAAGAGAATATGTTGTTCTTCTAATAACGCTGGTAGGCATTTAAAATCACAAACACAAACATTTCCGAATTCCAAAAAAATACCTATACCTATGTTTTGTTTTATGATAATATCAATTTGTTTAATTTATTTTTGATTTTTTTTATTTTTTTCTGTAAGATGTGTTTATATTTATTAATTTCATCACAGTTTTTAAAGTGAAATACCTATTCAAATATAATTAATTGTTTTTTCTTTTATAGTTGGAACTAGCTCGTGTATCCCCACCACCTCTCCCAAAAATTGAAAAGCCAAAAGAAAGTATTCAGCCAATAGGAGCAATCACAGGTGATGTGTTAAGAATGCCAAGTGGAGTTTCGCAATTACAAGTAGCACCATCGGCAACACCTGGACACTGGTTTTGAAAATGTAAGCCTTCCAGTTTTTACTATTTTTTACTTACTGGCAAAATATTTCTTATAGTAAAATATGACAGTTTATAAGTTGCAAACAACATTTTTTTGTTAAAAAAATATTGACCAGTTCATAAATTGCAAAGCACATTTTTTTGTTTAAAAAATGTCGATTTAAATTCTTGGCACAATTGTAATTTATTATTGCAATTCATATTGTAACAAAAAATAAAAATATATTTAAAGTAACACAACTGTTTTAATTATAACTCTTCCTATTTTATAATTTAAGATACATAATTGCTACGACGATGTAAAGTAGTTAATAGAATAAAGTCATCTTTTGCTCTGAACAATTTAAAACATGATTTGAATTAGATAAAACTTTAACGTAATATGATTATCAGACTTTCGTAAATAACGTGTTAAATATGACTATTAAAGCTGAAGTTCTCAGAGTGATAAATGTGTGATGCATTTTAAAACGGTTTCTAACAGATCTTGTTATTAACGTAAAAGTATTTTTTTTGCATATGATAGTCTTGGGCCTTTGTAAAATGTTGTTGTGGTAAATGCAGTTTTATTGGTAGGTTTATTTAGCATTTGTGTGCTCCATTCAACAAAATTTGATCAATAAAACATGTTTGAGTTTAACTGAAAAGTAATGATAAAAACAAATTTTCCATGCAGTGTACATTGTGAGAAGCAATAAATATATATTTCGAAATATCTTTATAATATTTTTTCAGCATACATGCAGATCTACAAGACATATGTGTACGATATGCTGTGGGATGAGAACAACCATTACTATATAGGGTGTCCCAGTAAAAAGTCTCAGGCCGGATATCTTCTACAAATAGAGACGTTTTAATTCTGTAAAAGCCAGTTTGTAGCACATAAATAGTGCTTCAGTTTTGAATATAAATGGTTTTGAATATATCAATATGTAGATGGCGCTGGGCTCTAAATAAATCTTATTTCTTTGGGAGAAACTTTAAAATCTAGTTTCTGTGGAAGGGAAATACATTTCTAAGTAGATTTTGTTCTTAAGAAAAAAGGGAAATCTAGCCGTTTTTGAGATGTGTCCAAATATTGCCATTTGTTCCTATTGAATAGTTGTAATCTCTGAAAGATTTATTTAGTCTTTAAGGGGGGACAATCTGTAGGTATATCATAAACTTTGAAATTTTGATTTATATGAAAATGCCTTAAATGTGATTTTCTTTTAAAATCACTTAAATAGTGAAATGTTTCGGAAATAATTATTTAACAGGAGCAAATGGCAACGTTTGGATGCAAATATCTCAAAAACAGTTAGATTTGCGATTTTTTTTTAACAATATTTACTGAGAAATGCATTTCTCTTTACACAAACCACATTTCAAAGTTCCTCCCGTCGAAATATTTCTTGCTCAATATCATATATGTATTAAAAAATGATTTATATTTAATACTGAAGCACTCTTTATGTACTACAAACTGACTTTTAAAGAATTAAAATATCTCATCTTGATCTAGAAGATATCCAGCATGGGAGTTTTTATTGGGACACCCTGTATAAGCTATTTTGAATAAGTATTAAACATTTATTCAATATACTAATGTTGATTTGCAATATTGAAAGTATACATGGATAATATTGCCTATATGTAGGGAACACATTTGTGTATATTATAACTATATTATAAAATAAATGTTTATTTCAGAATATGTTTACAATGTGTCACCAACATGTGTGTGTATATTGCAGAAATATGTATAGTATGTGAAAACCTGTGACAAAACAACCAGTATACAACTTATTTTGAATCAGTATTAAATATTTATTCAATATACCAATATTGCAGGAGTATGCATAAAATGTGAAAACCTGTGACAAAACAACCAGTATACAACTTATTTTGAATTAGTTTCAAATATTAATGCAATATACTAATTTTATTTTGGAATATGTATAGTATATCGTAGGAATATGAAAATGCTAATTGGGTGATGTAATGAAGAATATGAAGAGGATATTCTGAGAAAAATGTAAAAAGGCTCGCAACTGCTTATCCTGAAATTTTGATATCTTCTGTTCGGAATATCCTACATACAAAAACCTTCATCCTTTTCACTTTGAAAAAGCGATTTCTCTGCTTGTGTAGAATTGGTTTGCGAAACAAAATAAAAATCAATACCAAGTGTTTATTTCCAATATTTTATTTCTTGTACAACTATATTTACTAAGGATGGGATCTTGGTTTACAAAACGAACTATTATTCATTTGTTTGTGAAAATCCTCAGGTTAGGAAAGGTACTATACATCAGCAGAGGTTTAATATAAACATCTGGTGTAGTTGGCAATCATCTGCTTGAACTTGTTTGGTCGATTAAATGAATACGATTATCTAAATTTTCTGGAAAACGTTTTACACGATTTGTTAGATGATGTTATTTTAAATCTTCTTTAGAACTTGTAGTTTACGCACGATGGTTGTATGACTCATTTTAATAGGATGTTTGTCAATTTTCTAAAGCACTTACTCATACCATAGACAGAAATTGAACAGACTTGTGAATTTAGGAGTAATTTATGAAAGAAATCATCAGTAAACTTCAGAAAAGGAATAAATTTATACATTGAGGCAGAGGGTCATTACCTAATTACCTAGAGCATCTTTTGTAGATTTAGTTTCCTTGCTCCTGTTGTTCTTTTTGTTATCGAACTTTAGTTGCTAAAATAATCAATTATTTGTTTTCTTTATGAAAAAACAGAACCGAAATAAAAATTTAAAATACATTTTTAGAGTTAAGAACCAAAAGTACTTTTAAATTTAAGATTATGCAGTTAAAATGCCAAACAATCAATGATACAAAAGTTATCATTCACAATGTCTGTCGTCCCTTCAAAATGAGAGACTCATGATCGATATTAAATAATCATATTCATAAATTATGGAGTATTTTTAAGTTAATAACTATAACAAGTTCTATCTGCTTATATAACAGGTGCAAATCACCAATGCCAGGAGGCGGACCACCCTCAATCTGAAACTTTGGTGGAAGCTCTTTTCTATTCAAGAGTAGGGATCTTTTATTTGCCTATCATCTTAAATTCGCAATGAGCTACATCTCTTTTGAAGGATTGTACATATAACATGCCATTTTCGGCTGAGATTGCATAGTGCGTTTGCGCTTGTATATAAGCCTGTAAAACCTTTTCTATAAAATAATAGCATAGCTAAAACAGAATAGTACTTGCCATTTGTAACAATTTTTGTCCGATTATAGACCTATTTGATTATTTCAAAATATTCGCTAACTGTTCCCTTGACGTAAAACTCACAGACATATAGGTTATTTTCAATAATATACGGAGTAATCATATTATTTTGTATTCCTTGGACCTTACTTGAAATGTGACATTATTAGATCACCATAAGGAATATTTAGACAACACTAAGAAATTTGTAAAAAGCAATTGCCGGGGTATTTTCAAAATCATAACAATGAAAACAAGTTATGCAGCAATAAGAGCTTTTAGTATGTTACATTACAAGTCCAATGTAGCATCTCTGCGAAAATTCAGCTTTATTTTAATTTCGTCTTCTATTAGTGCAAAGAACCTCTAAAATCCTATAAAAGATAATTGAATCTGCATCAGCAAGCTATGATAAAAAAATTATTTTGAAAGAAAAAATATTAAAATATTATTCATAAAATATTAACATATTTTCTATTCTAAAATATGCAAAACCCTATTTTGTATTTAGTGAGTTTTAAACCCTGCATAATTTTGTTCGATTCGGCAGGCTTAGTTTGATGCGAAGTATCGCTATATGTTTTAATGATATTTTGAATTTCTTTAGCTTAACCCTCCAATCTTGTTACCCTTTGTTTTTGCTATAAAGTTTCATCTCCGGTTACAAAAAGGTATACAGATTACAAAATCTTATTATTGTTTCTATCCCAATTTAATATCGATCTCGTTCCAGCAAAACATCCTATTCATTCAAGACATAATGGCGTGAAAATGTATTCCAAATCTATCAGGATATTAATTTTAACTGAAACCTCTCCTCCCTGTTAACTGTATGATCTCGTTATTCATAAACAGAAATATAACATATAATTGAAATTAATGAATGGCGATACAAAGAAAATAATTCGGTTGATTAGATACATGTATTAATATATTTCTTTAAATTCGTATGTATGTATATGGGGCGACAATCGGTACTGATAAGTGTTAAAATATCATTATGTAATAATTAAAATGTCGACATCCAATTATCAATAATAGTAATAATAATAATAATAATAATAATAATAATAATCCATCGCCATAACGCGGCGTTAAAGGTGCTGCACTATCATCTACGGCCCTCGTACGGGGTAGACCAGGCACCAATGCTGCCTTACGTCCCCGGAGACATCGAGTCCGTTGTCGAGAACGAGTGGTGCCGAATTTATTGGAACTTCTCGTTTCCGACAATCAGGCTAATTCAAGCCAACAGGCCTGATATAGTCCTCCTCGACCATCAAAACAAGGTGATGTTTGTGATCGAGTTCTCGGCACCTGCTGAGCCAAACATCACTTTGAATGAGGAGGAAAAACCAAATATCGGGATCTGCGGTACGAGCTCCAAGTGCTGTACCCAGGCTACTCGGTCAAGATGGTCATCCTAATAATAATTGGTGTACTCGGAGGTATGAAGCCTACGCTACTCTCGGAACTGAAGGCCATACCAGCCTGTCAGAAATCAGCCGAATGGCTGGCAGGCCAAATGCAGAAGGCGGTCATCTTGGGGTCCCTTCACCTACTTAGGACACGCGAATCTGGAATGTACAGTCACTAACCCCACAGGTCGTAGGGAGTGGCTGTTATTATCGCCGGCGCGGCTACCGCGTGGTATCGGTCGGAAAGCACGGAAGCCCTATGGCAACGGTAAAACCGGAAAAATGATAATAATAATAATAATTTACTAATTGTGACGATCACAAATACATGATATAGGATAAGTCAATATTACATATTAGAATATAGAATGTAAAATATAATGTAAATTGGATATAAAAAATGTATCCACTAAAAAGCATGTCATTTAAAAATAAGGAAGGTATGTATCACTATACATAAATACTTATAAAATATCTCCAAGTAAACGTTACAATTATGAACACTCACAGGGTGACCTATGTATAAAAACAATGAAAGGAAAAACTGTTAACAAATACACGTCGATTACGGCAATAATAATAACAAAAACCGCTGCCTAAGGAATCACTACTTCCACATCCAGATTATACGTCCAAGTCACTTTAAAGGAAACATTTTGACTATATTTGCACTCTAGTATGTGGAAATTATTGGTCGTAGAATTTTAATAATATTTGGAGTAGATGTCATAGAAAAGTTTGAGGAGTTGGTTTCTACCATATACGTTAAAAATGAAGTTTCTAGTTTACCGTACTTATTTTCCACTATTTACCACCTACCAATGGAGTCATCTCAATCAGATGTCACTACAATACATACGTGTACTAACTTTCAAGTGAATATCTCAATTTGATGTTATCAATCCCATTAATAATGAAGCGGATGTGGTGGAATTTGAAAATTATTAGAAAGAAATCTGAGGCCTTGGTTTCTAGTATATACACCGAATCCCAAATTTCTGTAGTCTTACCAGCTTGCTTTACTTATTTTCCCCTATTTGCCCCTATTTAACCCCCAACCCTTCAACGGCATCATCTCAAATTATGATCTAGTTTCAGACGTCGTTATAATACATACGTGTACCAAATTTCAAATGAATATCTCAATTTTATTTTATCAACCCTTTTCATATTAGAGTAAGGGTGGTTGGGTTGAAAAATATTATAAGAAAATCTGACGCTGTGGCTTCTAGTACATACACCGAATTTCAAGTTTCTGTAGTCTTACCAACATTTTACTTATATTCCTCTATTTACCCCAAATTAACCTCCAACCCTTCAACGGAATCATCTCAAAATATAAACTAATTCCAGACGTCGTTATAATACATACGTGTACGAAATTTCAAATGAATATCTCAACTTAATTTTGTCAACCCCATTAATGGGGTAGGGGTGGTGGGGGGGTTGAAAAATATTATAAAAAAATCTGAGGCCTTAACTTCTTGTACATACACCGAATTTCAAGTTTCTGTACTCATACCAGCTTGCTTTACTTATTTCCCCCTATTGACCCCTAAATAACCCCCAACCCTTCAACGGAATCATCTCAAAGTATAATCTAGTTCCAGATGTCGTTATAATTCATACGTGTACCAAATTTCAAATAAATATCTCGATTTTATTGTATTAACCCTTTTAATAATGAAGTAGGGGTGGTGGGGGTTGAAAAATATTATAAATAATCTGAGACCTTGGCTTCTAGTACATACACCGAATCTCAAGTTTCTGTAGTCTTACCAGCTTGCTTTACTTATTTTCCCCTATTTACCCCTATTTAACCCCCAACCCTTCAACGGAATTATCTCAAAATATAATCTAGTTCCAGATGTCGTTATAATACATACGTGTAGAAAATTTCAAATGAATATCTCAAATTTATTTTATCAACCCTTTTCAAATTGGAGTAGGGGTGGTGGGGGTTGAAAAATATTATTAAAAAATCTGACGCTTTGGCTTCTAGTACATACACCGAATTTCAAGTTTCTGTACTCTTACCAACTTGTTTTACTTATATTCCTCTATTTACCCCAAATTAACCCCCAACCCATCAACGGAATCATCCCAAAATATAATCTAATTCTAGACATCGTTATAATACATACGTGTACAAAATTTCAAATGAATATCTCAACTTTATTTTATCAACCCCATTAATGGGGTAGGGGTGGTGGGGGGTTGAAAAATATTATAAAAAAAATCTGAGGCCTTAACTTCTAGTACATACACCGAACTTCAAGTTTCTGTACTCTTACAAGCTTGCTTTACTTATTTCCCCCTATTTACCCCTATTTAACCCCCAACCCTTCATCGGATTTCCTCAAAAAACAATCCAGTTCCAGATCTCGTTATAATATATACGTGTACAAAATTTCAGGTCAATATCTTAAACCGTTCCGGAGAAAGCGTGCGGACAAAAAAAAGTTACAGACAGACAGACCGACAGACAGACAGAAAATTTTTTTTCGCTCAAATTTAAAATCTCGACGTTTCATGACATTCTAAACCTATTTCACGAATAAAAATTTTTGAAAATTTTTTTGCGATTACTATACTTCCAATCCACTACGTGGATGTGGAAGTAAAAAGAGAGAACATACAATCATAAACTTCTATCAGCGTAATATTCATTTAAAGAATAATAACTCTTATCTATTAATAATTTCTTAAGTTCTAACATAAGATATTTTACTTGCATATTTTTATTTTTATTAGGTACATGATTGTATAGTATATATGATTTCAATTGAAACAGTATAAAAACAAAAACTCGGAGTAAAGTCGGCATCTCCTTTATGGAACAAGGGCGGCGGCGGTAGAAATGTAAAAATGCTTTAAATGCTAAATAATTATTTTATAATTGTTAGAGAAAGGGATTTCTATAATTCCTTCATTCAATAGAAGTGGTTAACGAAAAAATATGTTTATCACATTTGATAAGAAGTCACATATTATCAAGGCTACGTCTATTGTCTTGTGACCTACCTCTCGTTCTATCTTCTACCGGCAAAGTTGTGTAATCTAAGGCGGGAGTTGCATAGATGGTATATAATCCCGAAAGGGTGTAAAGCAGCGACTGTCTTATTTATTAAATGTTAGTTCATGATACTATGAACTTTGCAGTATCATGATGTTAGACAGGTAGAAAATTTCTACTATTCTATAAAGGAAAGACTCGGCAAAATTTTAAAGGAGGAACCCATTTCCTGGCATCGGTATTGGTCTCAGTAGCGGAAATATGTTGACGTTAAATAAACAAATTTCAAAAAAGCTTTGTCTATGAACTTTAAATAAACAATATTTCGTTCGTCACTATTCAAGTTTTCAGAACTTGAATCAGTATTTACATTAATAATGATTGATTTGATAGGTGATAACATAGAATATTCATTTTCCTTTTTTATCACATGAGATACACACTTCCTCCATATATCGCTTTTGCCTATTTCGTCTACTATTATCTTTATATTCTTTAATTGTGGGGATTGATTATATTGACGAAGTCTTGTTTTTACATCAGCCCACACCATTTGAATGGGGTTGAAAATGCAATAATACGGAGGCAGACGTAAAACAGTATGATCGTGTGCTTCAAAAATTTTTTCAACGGCATATTCCTTTTTAAAATTTTGCTTTCCAGTCAGTTCTAATAAAGTCTTTTTTGTGTTTTTTTCTGGTATTTCCAAGTCTTTACCTTTCATAAATTGAATGATATCGCCTATTCTTGTAT
Source organism: Stenurella melanura (assembly GCA_963583905.1). Classification (NCBI taxonomy): domain Eukaryota; kingdom Metazoa; phylum Arthropoda; class Insecta; order Coleoptera; family Cerambycidae; genus Stenurella; species Stenurella melanura. The sequence goes on from OY757309.1 coordinate 164,642,439, forward strand.
TGATGTTCGGAATTTTTGTGTGTTGCCGCGAATGGTATGACGCATTGTCCAAAACAATTACAGAACTTGGTGCGATATTTGGTAACAGCTGTTCCTTTGCCCACTTGTCAAATACATCGGCTGTCATATCCTCGTGGTAGTCGGCAGAGGATTGCTTGATATCTTTAGCAGACGAACAACAACGCATTTGGAATAAAACCGTTTCTACTTCCAGCATGTAGAATTATAATTGGAACACTTAAATTACACTTATCTACCCAACTGTATTGAACTACATCATGGGTTCAAACCATGTTTCGTCAATATAAATTATGCCTTTAGTTGCATCTCGGTATTTTTTTATTTTACGCAGGTACTCGTGTCGATGACCAACGATGCAAAATGTTTCGCAAAGCATCTAATGATTTATAGTTATAATCTGGATCGTCGCGTAACTGATCCCTAATCATTTCTAATGTGGGCACCTTCTGTTCATTGTAAAAGTCATACACAAATCGACGAATGACATATTTGGACTCGTTATCAAGTTTTTTAAGTTTTTGTCCAACTCTTTTTCGTTTAATAGAATAATCAACTACATCCCCGGCCCTCATCTGCTTCAAATCTGTATTAAAATTCTATTACCCATTATTTCCACATGACTTTGATAGAAAATTTGGATGTGATAGTAGTGATTCCTTAGGCAGCGGTTTTTCAATTGCATTATAAATGACCGAGAAGAGTCAAAAAGGTACTACTGCACAATGACGAGAAGCAATCTTCGGAACCCCATTGTTGACGGTCCGGACAAATGAGAGGTACTTCTTACCTGTGGTGTTGTTTTTTAATAATTATTATTTTACAGAGATTTATGCTCTATCAGAAAGGTACGTATAGTATTTTACCATATCTGGTTTCTGTTGAAATTATTGTGAATAACTTTCTTGTCCCGAAGAAAGGGCGATAAATGTACCTCGCAATAAGTGTGGTACTCGAAAGTAATTGAATTATTTTTTGTGACGGCAACTTGTACTGTAGATACCCCTTGAATTTAGATAATATATGCTTGGACTATTTATTACGCTGATATACAAAAAAGTATTTACTTCTAATGACGATAATCGTCTGACTTTATTTTTTATTTAGGAGGTTTATATTATTTGCAATACAAATCACACCTATATTAAATTTATCCCGTCCCCGTATAAGGGTTTACGTAAATAGGACAAGTACTTGAATTCGCAACGCAGACTATTTGAACTAGTTATATTGTGGAAGTGTATATTCCCAATATCTCTTCTCGTTTTCCTATTAGTTAGAAGTGTTTCAAAGCATTATTTGTTAACCAAAGCAATACAGGAAGAACTGCGGTTTTGTTTTATCAGTTGTCGGTATACTTACGGCCGATACTAGTACAAAGACATGTTTAGCCAAACGAGAAACTGTATTGTGTTATTTTGTGTTGTGCTGGTGGTTAATATCTGAAACATGAATTCGGTGAGTCAGAAAATCAATGGTAATAATAATAACAAGGATAATTACGAGGTTTCAATTAAAATACCGGAGGTTAAACTTCAAGCAGCGGAGCATGAAGCAGGTAAATTGAATGGAAATTAGTATAGTTATGAAAATAGGGTTATTATAATTCAGCAAAATAAGTTGGAATTTTGATGAAATGTTAACTAAAATTTGAACAGAATACAACAACGTAAAGCTTAGTTTCCTGCAGTTTATTTTGGTTAAAATAAGTAGAAAAACAAATACTTTTAATAATTAAATAGCAAATACACATATTAGGCCAGGCAAATGAAGAGAGAACAGAGAGAATTTTTAGATAAATTAGTAGCCGCAATATTTTTGCAGTATAGCTTTGCGATAGGTAATGTGTGAGACTTCTCATTTCGTCAGTCAAAAAATTTCATTTACACAATCGTTTTTTTATCAATAAGTAGAACGGAAAACTACTTTTCTTAAGATACTGGAATACTATTCATCGTAGAGGAAAGTGATGAATAGATGACTTGCATGCAATTAAACTCCCTATATTATGATATTTTCCAAATTAAAATCGCTCCAGCACCAGCGGTAGAGAAGTTATTGCAAAAAAACATGTTATATAGTCATTTTTTAATTATTAACATAATTTTTTAATTTATTGTTGAAATTTTATAAAACATTCAAAAATAAGTATGTTTTATAGTTTTTTGTAAGTGTGCAAAATATGGATGCAATAGTTTTTGCATACTCCTATTTATTTATCCCACCGAAGGAAAAAGGATAATTTTGACCTCCTGGGGAGCTCGCAATTTTCAACTAAAATCGATTCACAAAACATTTTGTAATGTTCAAGATCTAACTAATCATTTTGCAAAAAGGGACAAGCAATTTTTGAAAAGCATGGCGGTGAATTATTGCCTTAAAAAAGGCTTGATTTTTGCTAATAAACAACAGATATAAAGTTTTTATCCTTTAAGTTGCGTATTTGCAAATTAAACCAATGAAAACTTGATTAAAAGAAGCACATTTTAAACATAAGTAATAAAGTTGACAGTATGACAGTACTATCTAACTTTGAGACCACATGAAATTTAATTTATGCACAATAAAGGTTTTTTGCAATAACTTTTTTACCGCTGCGCTGGAGCGATTTTAATTTAGAGTCTCATACTGTAGGATTTTAATTGCTCATAAATCAACTATACTTTACTTTACTGTAGGACCGATAGTTCTTCCAGTATGTTGAGAAAACTGATTTTCCGTTCTAATTGTTGATAAAAAAACGATGATGCAAATTACTCGAGTCAATAGAGGTTTTCACTTCGGAAAAATTCGGGGAAACGGTCATTTTGAAAGAACGTGTCAGGAACAAGATAGCAAAAGTTAACAATAATAGTCCTTGAGCGTTAGTTGTTAATAAACAAATTCGTTGCAAGGTATAGTTATTGTCAAATACATCTTAAAATAATTTTTCTTAAAAAACTATTAGCACCATTCGAAAGTACAGGAAATTTCACATCAAAATATATATGAAGTTTTTTTGTACGATCAGAAATGTGGGCTTCAGATTTCCTTGTTTAACGCACGAAAATGGAACACGGCGACAGGTAAGTACGGCGCACTTAATTTGTTGTAACTATTGAACTGATTAATGAAATAGAGCTCAACAAAGCTTAAATGAAACAATAGACATATGGCTATTGGATTATTATATTTTCAAATATGGAAATGAATGTATGTAGGAATTCTACATATATAAATCCAAAACATAAAGAGATTTCCGATGAAATCGGTTAAAGCACTACCATTTCTACAATTCTTAAGGTATAGACCTAGAACTTTCACATATTACTCTTGAAATAAAGCATAAAAAGATCCGATCAGTGAAAAAAATCTCAAAAATTTATTTTTGAAGATGTACACTTCTAAAATTTCAGTTTTGAGAAAGTGATAAAATGTGATATGTACAGCTAATTCTTTAATCACCTGTTACTCTGATTTAAATCGCCTCATTAAATTTCTGTAGGTGCGATTCTTAAAACTTGTTATGTGTACTTTAAGATGCCTTAAGGGGTTTTACCTTAAAAATTAAATCAACCCTCTTTATTTTACGAGAATTGAAACGAAATTATTCTTTGCTCCAAAATTCGTGAAATTAAAGGTAAAATAAACGGTAATAACTTTAAAAAAAAGATTATTTAGCATACCTATTTAGCACATGTTTATAATATGAACTCAAAATAAGTAAATCTGATGTAAAAGAAATTGGAATGTGTATATATAAACATATACTTTTTACGAATTATTGGGGAAATCAAGTTTCTTCAGTAAATCGACTCGATATTAAAGTTGCTAAAATTTTTATCCCGTTTAAAATAAATGCATCAGGTTCTTTGGAAAAAGCAAAGTAAAATTTGCAAAAATATGCGATGCTAAAAGATATTTACAAGAGTGGGGCTGGAAAAGAAAGGATTCGTGTATAACTCCAATTGCAATGACTCGAGATCCAGCACCAATTGAGATGTTACAGATGATTTTTTGCGGATATAAAATTGGTTGTGGCAATTAGTGTGGCTGCAGGAATCTCGGCTTACATTGCACCGTAGCTGCTCTATTTATACCGGATCTGACTGCACGAACCGTCAAATATTTTTGGAGCAAGAGCAGGACCAATAAGAGCAGATCGAACTTCCATTAAAGCCAAAGAAATCGATATTTAAAAATGAATTTATATCGTTCAATATAATTTTAGTACCTATGTATTGGGTTTAATAATAATCTTTTATTTTGCGTAAATCATTTTTACTTTTCATATCGAGATATATTATTTTTTTTGTAAAACTGATATCAAAAGACTTTAGGAAAATCTAAACTTCCCGTAATTATTCCGAAATAATGCATATTTTCAGCCTCTATTGACTCTCATTACCTCTCTCAAAGCCATCTGCAAAAATATTGCGGCTACTAATTTACATACGTCAAAACCTATATTGGCTTGGTCTATATATTATTACAGTTCTGAAATCATTCGGAATTCTTGATTACAATACGAGAATTAAATTCTTGCGTAAGAACATGAACTTCTATTATGCAAACTGAGATGCATGGGCATCACCGGTGTTTACCTGGAATGGATTAAGTCCTACCTACAAGCCAGACAACAGCGTGTTAAAATCTGTGATAAAGTGTCCAATATAACAAGTGTTACATGAGGTGTCGCTCAAGGCTCCCACATTGGTCCAGTACTCTTCTTGCTTTCTTTAATGATGTAATTAATGTATTTTCAACCTGTAAAGTTCTCATGTATGCAGACGATCTAAAATTCTATTACGTAATTAAATCTCTCGGTGATTGTCTCAAAATTCAAACAGACCTAGATAACTTTTTAAGCTGGTACCTGAAAAACTACATGTGTGTGAATAGCAACAAATGTAAAACGGTCCGTTTCTATAAATGGCAGATTCCTACTATCTGTAATTATAATATTAATAACATTATTTTAGAATCCTCTAGCACAATTTGTGACCTTGGTGTTACCTTCGATAAAGACCTCACTTTTATTGAACATATTAATAATGTTACGCTCAATTCTCTGGTACTATTAGGGTTCATTAAAAGACATACACAACAAATAAGCGACCTAAATGCTATAATGACTTTATACCACACAGTAGTGCGTAGCATATTAGAATATAATAGTGTCATATGGTCTCCACACTATACTTCTCACATATATCGTTTATAGACTGTGCAAAATAGATTCACTAAATTTTATGTTTTTAAAATGGGTCTGCCATACCAAGCTTTCAAATTTTACATAAGATTAGACATAAGGGATTTAAAGTCACTAGAAGATCATAGGAAACTTGCCCTTCTCTATTTTTTACATAAAATAACCGATGGTTCTATCGACTGACCATCTCTCTTGAGTAAAATAAATTTTCATGCTCCCCCATGCAACACCACAAAAGATAATTTTTTATCAGACCTCATAGGACTAACTATGGACAAGAAGCTTTTTGCGATAGAATGGCCGCCAATTTTAATGACAATTTCCCTACATATGATCTGTTTGACACCAGCTTATATAGTCTCAAAAAAGCTGTCATGAGACATTAAATAAATGTGCTTTTTTGTATTTAATTCTGTAGTGTACTGTTAAATAAATAAATAAATAAATAAACATTACGGCATCCTTGGTAATAACGAAGGTGCACACCCCGCAAGTTGCTTTATCCAATAAAACTAATTACAAGTATTATTTTTAATTCAGGAGAGTACATGGCTAGCTAACACTTTGCAGCCGTATAATAGGTAATATGTATACTGTATGAAATCAAATTGTTTCAGTGGACGCAAGGGGTGGAGAACATGGGGGTAGCAATGCATTTTTGCTTACATTTACAGTCAGTTGCATAATAAAAATAAAGTCCTATAATCTCAAAAAGCATGTAAAACATGTAAAACCAGTCTCATAATCGATTTTTTTTAATGACTTTAGGAAATGCTTCCTTTATAATAAAGTTCCGAATTTGTTACCTTCTTTGGTTAAACTTCATTGAAAATGCTAATCTACAAGTTTCTCCTCTGTTTGACAAGTGTTGGTGCTGTGATTTGCAGGAAATAAAATACCTGTATATTATTATGTTGTATGACGTTCTTCCTTTAAGAAAGACTGCTTATTGCCGATTTTTACTGTTTAACATGAAACAGATACTCAGTAAATTGAAAGTAAGCAAGAAGAGCAAATTATAAATCCACAGATATAGTAAAATCAACATAACACGGCCAAAAAAGCACTGGAAAGCTACTTGACATGGAGTAAATAGAAAAAATCCGCTGTCTAAGGAATCACTACTTCCACATCCAGATTTTTCATCCAACTCAGGGCTTCTAGTACATACACGGAACTTCAAGTTTCTGTACTCTTACTAGCTTGCTTTACTTATTTTCTCCTATTTACCCTCATTTAACCCCCAACCCTTCAACAGAATAATCCCAAAATATAATCTAGTTCCTGATTTCATTATAAAATATGCGTGTACCAAATTTCAAGTGAATATCTCAATTTTATTTTATCATCCCCTTTAATAATGGAATGGGGGAGGGGTGGGGGGATGAAAAATATTATCAAAAATTTTGAGGCCTTGGCTTGTAGTACATACATCAAGTTTCTGCATTCTTACCAGCTGTCTCTACATATTTCCCCCTATTTACCTCCGAACCCTTCACCGGATATCTTCGAAAAACAATCCAGTTCCAGATCTCGTTATAATACATACGTCTACAAAATTTAATGTCAATATCTTAAACTGTTTTATGAGAAAACGTGCGGACAAAAAAAAGTTACAGACAGACAGACCGACAGACAGACAGAAAATTTTTTTCCGCGCAACACGTCGAGATTTTATCTCGACGTTTCATTACATGCTAAACACATTTGAAGAAAAAACATTTTTGAACATATTTTTTACGATTACTATACTTCCAATCCACTACGTGGATGTGGAAGTAATTGAGGTTGTGCGAACTCTTACAATTTAAGGGGGATTCCCATTAAGCGAGCTGATAAATCGCGTTTTTTAGGAATTCTATTAGGAGAACTATTAGACAAATCATTTCCGAACTTTGGAGAGATATTTATTGTACATTATAGCAACTAGGTTCAAATTTTTATGTGACTATAATGAAAATTGTGGCTCTGGTGCCCCTTGAAGTGAGACGCTTCCCAAAATTCCTCGCTTGCTGGCTGACACAATTCCTTCTCTCCATATCATCTAAAACAAAAAAAAAACAAATGTCACTTTACTTCTTGTAAATATAGGTATGGCATAAACTACGGAGAATTTCTTTTTCTTTAAATGAGGACACTGTGACGTATGGAAAGAATTTACTTTTTTCACTAAAAATGTCGTCACATTTTTTATGGTAAAGAAAAAAGTTTTGCATGTATTTTATTTTCCGTAGCTTTTGAGAAAGACAGTTGTGTTCTCGATCGATCTGCCAAATTTCAGGGCAATCGGCTTAATATTTCTTGAGATATCACGTCGGACGTGATATATCAAGAACTATTAAGCCTATTGCCCAGAAATTTGGCACATACATCGAGAACACAACTGAATTTTTCATAAACTACGAAGAAAAAATACATGTAAAACTTTTTTTTGTCATTTTAGAGAAAAAGCAGTGGCCTCATTTTTTAAGAATGGTTTGTCTAATAGTTTTCCCAATAAAAATTTCTAGAAAACATGATTTATCAACTCGTTAATTGGGAATCCCGCCTTAAAAGAGAATTGTCATTTTTTCAATGAATAAAATCATTGGCTAAACACATAATTGTTTCAATATTTTTATTATATTTTAAAGCTACTTAACCTTAAATTAGGCATCTAGATCAAATTATAAAGTTGCCTTAGTATTTCCTAGTCACATAAAAAATTCCCGTCAAAAGAGTTCGCACGGCAGTATCATTGAATAGGTAAAGATGCAGCCTGCCCGCTTTGTACCTACCGCATTTTTTACATGCCTTTAAATTATGAAAACGACTATACCAACTACAGTGTTTTAAATTGACGAATATATGGGAAAATGTTTATGTAAATTGCTTAAATGTGTCTTAAAATACATTTTTTTTATTTTATAGGTCACTTTTAAATGTACTATATTTGGAACATATTTAATTTAAATGATATTTTCGTCTTCTTAGCTAATCAATGAAGAGTTGTTTCATTGTACCTACTATTCATACAAATTATAAAACTTTTTGTTTTTAAACGTGCCTGCGTTTTCGGGTAAACCTACTTCACAAGCTGCTAACGGAATAACAGAGACATATTACTTTTTAAACTTACTTTACACGAAAACCGTTGCATCTATCAAAATCAGTTGTAGTACTTTAGATTCTTTTATAGTTTGGTCAGTACTTTGCGTACTACTCGTATTTAGGGAGTTATTTTTAAAACCCTTTTTTGTCTTAACCCTAGTTTGAGGGTGAAGTAGGCTCCACCTATGCAAAATATTTTAAATTTAATATATGGTACTGAAACTCGCATGCGAAATTGCAGCTTGTTTGATTTAAATGAGAGATCAAAATCAATGCGCACTGGGCTAAATTGTTGCCCTTTGATTGAGTGACTTCGAAATAATTTAAATCATATTAGTTCCAACTGGGTCATTGGAATTTAACATGACTAAGTGACCTATTTTAATTATTTTAATAATAAATTTATTGACCTGAGTTGCTGTATTTCTAGTAAAATGCATTTACCGCAAAGGTCGTTCTACAACATTATCTGATAATTTGGAGCGGAAGTTATTAATACGGTAGCTATTTCGTGGTTTTCACGCGAATAACAATAAATATTTTCTATTTGTAAAACGGATTATCAACGCATGTGTGAAATGAGATTATTATGTGCTCAGGGAATGCGCTATTATCCTAATATGGCAAATTTGTAACTTTCCATCTTCATTTAAGTGAGTAATATGATGGGGCTGCGGACTGAAATAATAGGCAGATGTAAAAATGACTACGATAATTCCCGCAAAAATTTCCAGCACAAGCTGAAAACAAAACGTTAGCACCAGTAAATAAATATATGACTACGTATAGACTGAGCTGAAAAACCAATCAGTTAAAATTGTTGAATTATCCATACAATGTTTATGTTAATATGTTATACCATGTTGATCGGCCAAGTCTGCAATAAAAATATTTTAAAATTTAATGAAAGTAACTTCTGCACCAAATGGGTAAGATAGAGGTTGGTTCTTGAATACCCCATGATGTTGTCGTTTCAGAAATAAAAATCTTTCTGTTATTTAAACTTTGAGGACTTTTCAATTCACCAACCATAACAGTTTGTTATTTGTCTATTTATACCGTCATTAAATTATATCTATTTTATTTCTGCTTACTTCATATTTGTGGATGGGTAATCGGCTAGTACAAAAAGTTATGGAATTATTCATACATTTCGTCGGTTTGGAAGAAGACCGTCACAACTCAAAAACAGGCATATTTGAGATTTTTATATGGAACAATGACCAGGCTTTAATTCATTGCAACTGAATAGAGCCTATAAAAGCAAATTCGGCATTTCAGAGACGAAGAAGAAAGTAATTCTAATTTTCTTTAATCGAGAAATAAATGGTTCCACGATATTCTTATGATTTCTATAAAAATTTGCCATTTTCTGGCAATATTTCCTTTCCTAGAATAAATAATTTATTTTGTTTCCCCGACTTTTCTGTATAAATATCCGAAATACCCTAAAATCCAGATTTTGTTCCATAAAAAATATGTCCTTTCCTAGAATAAATAATTTATTTTGTTTCCCCGACTTTTCTGTATAAATATCCGAAATACCCTAAAATCCAGATTTTGTTCCATAAAAAATATGTATTTTTTAAATAATCTTTTTGGACAAGACGTTCTTATAATATTTAAACAAGGTGTAAAAATGGAGGTTGTGTAGGAAGTGTAGATGGATACAAAACGTTGTTCCAAGAATAGTTTAAATTGCCTACCTATCCCTCATGGAGTCGCTTATTCATATTATTTATCCCAGTTGGGATGCGGATATAGAATAGAACATAATAGGGTCTATTTTACCAATTATATACATTTGGCACGTCAATAAACAATATTTATTTAAGGTAATTCATACGAATTAAAAACATACTTAATTAATACATGTTTCGCTATAGTAATGAAAAGTGAAAATAAGGCACATAAAAACACATAAACTCATAAAACACATAAATATACAAAAATGTACATCAATAAAAGAATGTATAATATGTATATGTATAATACGTATAAAAACTAACCTCGTATAAAAACTCATTTAATAGAAAAATATAGCAAAACAGACGGAAAAAGAGAAAAATTTTATCTATTTAAGAATTCACCAACACTCTAACGGCTGGTTTTTCAGTCCTAGTTTAAACCAAAAAACTTTAGTTTAACTGAAAATTTTATGATTATCAGTTTTTTAGTACGCGTTTAATTTTAACCACCATTCTTGACCAAGAAATTTTAATCTATGGAAATGAGGTGGTTTAATCCAAAAATTTTGGTTTAGGGTGGCAATTCCCTAGAAAGAGACATCCGATAGGAAAATTTTTATTATTTTTGGCCATAACTTTTTTTTCTTAGTACGTATATTTATAAAAACTATAAGAGTACCTAAGTTGAACCATAACAAGACTGTTACTATGAATTTTCACTCAATAATTTCAGTGGTTTGCAAAATAGCTAGATTTAAATTTAAGAATTATGTCAATCTTCCTATTTCATAGTTTTAAATCTAGCTATTTTGCAAACCACTGAAATTATTGAGTGAAAAGTCATAGTAACAGTCTTGTTATGGTTCTACTTAGGTACTCTTATAGTTTTCTTAAATATACGTACTAAAAAAAAAGTTATGAGCACAAATGATAAATATATCCTTATCGGATGTCTCTTTCTAGAGAATGGCCGCCTTAACTAACGTCACTTATCTTATATGTTTTACGTGTCCTTTCGATCGTGCGTATCCTATTTGCAGTACATGTGCATTTGTGGCAGCACTTAATGTTACAATATTTTTAGCGCATTGGTTTTTTATTTATAACTTTATTTTATTGTGCAGAAAGGGAACAGGGACACAGCTCCTCAGAATTTCGCAAATGAAGATATTAGTTTACTAGTCATATTAATTTATATGTAACTATATTTGGTTTTGGATCAGGCCCCAGAATAATTTGAATACACTGACTTGTATTAAACGGAACTTTACACATAATCGTATCAACTCAATTATTAAAATGATCTTTTCTCTATTCGACTTCCTTGACCCTTGGAATCCTTGCCAGGTGTCCAATAAAACATACAATGTTCTCATCATCATAGGAAATTTACTGGATATGTATAATATTGCCCGTTAGATCTATATTGTAGACTGCAAAGCAACGTTAGGAGTCTTCTCTCTCACACAAACAAACTTAACCTTAAAAAATGTTTTGTCACATTTGTCAAAATAGTGAAAATTAGCTTGACAGTATTGCCAACCACACGAATTCGCAGGTTAGTTAACCCAGCTTTCTGAAATGAAGGTTAATGTACTGAAAAACGCACTTAGCTCTAACCTACTTTAAAATGCGGGTAGAAATTTGAACTCGTTTAGTTAAATTAAATTTTAATCTGGCACGGAAAAACCGGCCCTAAAATGCATTTGTTATTAACAGTTTCTTATTTCTTTTTTAAATGAAGATAAGTTTAATTGTCTCATAGTTTTAGGAACGCTGTTAAATAAAATAGTACAATTATAGTGCAGTGAATGTCGCTGTTTTATGCACTGGGGTCACCAACAGATCTTTATGTCTTGTATTATGCAGATCATTATCTGCGGAGATGGAGAATGTACACAAGTTAATTTTTGCAAATACCAGACATTTGTAAGTACAGATGCTAGGGACTGTAAAGTATTGTATTTTTTAACTAATGCCTTTCAGCTAGCTCTATTATTCATATTGAAAATTAATCTTAGTAATATTTTCTGGAAATAAAAAACTGTTTGTATTTGAGTTGAATGTCCCCAGGTTAATATATTCAAGGACAAATGTGAATAAGCTAAAGCATTATATACGTTTAAGGGACCCGTCTGGGTAATTGGTACCTTTATCTGTAAAACAGCAAAGTAGACTATATTAACAATTTGTAAACGTAATCTATATGCAATTTAAATAATCTGCTGTCTATGTAGGTGTCAAGAAATTTTGCTGATTCGGTAAAAGTTATGTTATCACTAGACGTTGATGCTCGTCTAAAATTAAAATTTATAGAAACTGTTTGTTCATCATTCAAAATGAGCCTGTTTTTCTGGCATCATGTGTGTACATAAATTTTATTATATCATTTCTACCGTGTGATATCTAATTTTTTGGACAGTATATCTCTGTCTACAGAATCGAAAGCTTTCGATAAATCAAAAAACAGCGACATAAAATATTTACCCTCTATATTATCACTATACAAATCTTAAAATGCTTGCAGCGTAAATCTATGAGATTTCAGTTGTGACAGTCTCCTTCCAAACCGACGATTTATATATTACACATTAATATCCACCAATAAAAATATTTCGTTTTAATTCTGTTGCTTTCCTTTTCCAATATCTTCGCCGAATTCCGTTGGAACATATGTTCACCAAGCTATGCCCTGAAAACAACTAGTTGACGCACCTAGACAACGTTTACTGCACTCACAACGAAAGCTGTAACTACAATTTTTGGAATTTTAAACATTTATTTAGTTTTTTATATCCTAATGTGTTGCCTGTTTGGAAAAAAATTGTTACAGAAGACTTATTTCCTATTTTTCATAATTTATCTGATAAAGTAAGACGTTTTTTATTATTTTTGCATTCATAAAATAAAATAGTTACAAAATCGCTGCATCTGTTTTCCGTAGAAGGTGAATTTTAAACAATTATATTAAATAAAATTTTCAAAAATAAAATAATAAGTAAAGGCACCTTCCTTAATAAAAATTTTACAGTTTAAAAAGTTTGAACATCCTGTATATTTTAACACAAATCTGACTCATGCTCGTGGGTTCCTAGGACAAGTAAGACTATTTATAAACAATAATATTTTCTCCAAAAAGCAACTATAAGAAAGTTACAAGAGTGCGGCACCCCAGTTCAGGAACACACTATACTACTACTATATACGAAATAATTACTAGTCCTAAATTCAGGCTCTCGCATATTCTCTCATAATGCTTGACAATTAACTCTCGGGATATTGGTTATTTAAATTTTTTAGTAAATTTATAATTCTCTCATACAAATAATTTACTTCTTAACACTAATATATTGATTTGACTTGAAAGGACCCTACACAAACCATATGAGAAATGGACTTCGGTAGAATCGTCTGAATTTTTGGTATATTGTACCTTGGTGAACAGCCATTTTCCAATGGAACTCAGTGAGGATATTGGAAAAGGAAAGCAACAGAACTAAAACGAGACTTAAGGAGACCGCTATCATTTTATTGATGGATGTAATATATAAATCGTCGGTTGGAAGGAGACTGTCACAATTAAAACCTCATAGATTTGCGCTACAAGCAATTTAAAATTTGTATAAATGATAAAATAGAGGGTAAATATTTTGTGTCGCTGTTTTTTTATTTATCGATAGCTTTCGATTCTGTAGACAGAGATATACTGGATGAATAAATTATTATTATTATTATTATTATTATTACTGTCCAAAAAATTTGAAACTATCGGTCTAAGTTGCATTAACTCCTATATAGAAAATCGGAAATTAGTACTAACATGTAATGAATGTCGAATGAATGGTATATTCATGATGTAACCCTGAGGGTTCCCCAAGGCTCAATATTAGGCCCTCTGTTATTTTTTATATACATTAACGACTTGCCAAATTATATTCAACATGGTGTTACCACGATGTATGCAGATGATACCACTGTTTCGGCATTATATGTCACACAGTAGGAATTATATAATAAAATTTATGATACACTTGACGATGTACACCCAAGTAGTACCTTAGTTCTGAATTACGTAATGTAGACCTAGTTTTGGTGTCGATTTCCCGTTTAGCCTAACCTAATTGACTTAAAATATACGTAAAATATAAGTAAACGGGGAATGAGATGACGTCGGTAATACATCTTAAATAAGGCCACTCAGTTATAATGACCTATAAGTTATAGAACATACAGGGTGTAATTAGTTTCACGTCATTGAAAAAAACTGGTGGTAGGGAACGACAAGACGAACAAAAAGCCTTATATATCATGGGGTCTAAAGCTCATAGTTTTGGAGAAAAAAAATAAACAAACATTTCGCAAATTTTCAATAAAGTTTGAGAACTGCTGGAATATTGAGATAGGTTTAGATCTAGATCTGATCTGAAGAAAACTATACATTAACTCTCCCTTGTGCAATATTTTAGTTACTGTCGGTGATTCGTTATGTACACACGTCCAACCCGCCGTTCGTTGTTTTTGTTATTTTTGAATTTCGCGTCATTGTGTATTTATAGTTACCATTTATTTTATTGACTTACCGTTCAAGTTGTCAAATTCTTGATTACGTACAGACGCAACTTTCTTGTTTGTTCCTTTAGTATTCCTTTTTGGCTTTTGTACCAAGTTTTTATTTTAGTTTTCTTTATTGACAAAGTTAGTTGATAGTTTAGTGTTTAGTGATGAACGAAGTGCGTATGTACTTAATTCGACGTACCGAACTGTGTATTGATACAGATGCAAAGATTTTGAATCATTTAGGTAGATAGTAAGCTTTTAACCCAGGACACGCATTTATGTTACAAATGTTAATAAACCACATTTAAATTTTCTAAATTATAAACAATCCAATATTTTGTTCCAAATTAAAAAACACACATGTAAAGAAATGCTCTGTTTAAACCTCTATGGCCATTATTTGCCTGCAATTGTGCACGAAGAGAGAACTAATTATTTATCTCTTTATACTTGCCTCAGTTCAGTTGAGGCAGTACATCAAAGGCGGTCGATGATCCTTTGACACCGCGTGTGCCGACCAGCACTTTTTTATGATAATTTAAAAGTTGTGTAATTGGGAAGTACAAGTCCATCGACCAAGAAAAGCAGTGATTCTCAATAGTTGTCTACCATAATATTAAATATGTTAACCCAGATCAGTGTTTTTCAAAGTGCCCCTAGAGGGAAAAGTCATAAAGCTTTTTTGTTTGTCTAGTCGGTCCCCTTTGCCAGTTTTTTTAACGACATGAGACGAAACTGATTACACCCTGTATTTCCCTGAACAGGTAATTTAAACGTAAATATTGTGTTTAATTGTCGTCGTTAATACGTAATATCTACCAAACCACTTATCCTTAAAAATGAATTATTATTTGTTTGCTTATAACTGTATTGAAACATATTCTTTATCGGATTTTGCAAACATCAGAAAAATAACTATCTATAACTAAAATCAAAACTATGTGTAAAAATATTAATGAAATCTTTGCATTCTTCGGATAACCTGAATTCTGGTTATGCTAGCAAATTAAAATCCTAAAATGAATTTGTCTAATTTCTTATTTGACAATTCTCATTCTAACACTAGCATCCACACATAAAATCCAAATCTGCATGGCCGTAGGGGACTGTGTGGATGCTAGTGTTAGAATGAGAATTGTCAAATAAGAAATTAGACAAATTCATTTTAGGATTTTAATTTGCTAGCATAACCAGAATTCAGGTTATCGAAAGAATGCAAAGATTTCATTAATATTTTTACACATAGTTTTGATTTTAGTTATAGATAGTTATTTTTCTGATGTTTGCAAAATCCTATAAAGAATATGTTTCAATACACTTATCCTTTTTCAAATGCAGTCTTCCTTTCTCAGACTAATAAGATTTTATCTACAGCAAAGACGATTTACTTATATAAGGCATCAGCAGCATAAGACATAATAGAAACTAGACATCTATTATAATGATGTACTAGGAGTATATCATATGATGTCAGATGACATAGTAGTGAAATAATGTGTCCATCTTTCTCCTCTCTGCCTTGCTGCCAATCAATTTTCATCGTAAATATATCAATGCTACCTCGGAACACAAAAAGCGCCTCAAGTATTTTACGTTTTTATAGAACATTTTTTTTTCAGCCTCAATGTGTTTTAAAAATATTTTTAAAAGCCACAATTGCTCTGCAGGACTTTCCTGGAGCATAAAATACGCTAATATTGTACTTGATATCTGTTAAATAACCCTTTATTAATGATTTTTTTCAATTAATCACTCATCCAAATTTCATTATACAATGGTTTCTTACAATTGGTTGAAAAATATGGCGAATATAGTACCGCGCGACTTCAAAGTATTCTTTCCCAATATTTTAGACCTCATTAACATTTTTCCTACAGTCGAAGTCGTTAAAACTTATATTATTGACTATGTTAAATGGGACCAGAATAGGTTAAAATAATTTAGTGGTCTTCAAAATTGTAAAGTCTTTAAAGTTCATTTAGAACTAAATTGGTCATATTTCCCAGTCCAGGTTTAACATCAGGTTCAAGGAAAATAGAACAACAATCATTGTTTATTCGTCAAAAAAAGCAAAAAGAGTATTATAACACGGCCGTCTCTAGAGACGGCCGTGATTAAAACCTCAGATAAATACGTCTTTTATTTATCTGAGATCAAAACAAATACATGTGTTGGTCACGTGGGCTTAGTTTAGTGTCATTAATGCGTAAAATTATAAAATTATACTTAATACCAATTAGTGGAAAAAGCTGGTTTTAGCCGGAGTTTCTCCCTTCCAAGTTATCCAACTAAAAATAATGAGATATTTTTATTTTCAGAAAAAATGAATAAGAGGAAAGGCCACGAAGTAAAATTTCCCTAATCTGACTATAGGTGGCGTGTCGATCTCTTGCCTTCCGACGCGCGATATTAGGAAACAAATTTTAAATATTAAAACTTGTTTATGTGGTCAACAACTGTCAATATAACCTCTGAAAATTTATTATATGGAAAATGTGACACTACCCTATGACTCCAAGCATTAAAGTAAAAGTAAAGAAGTAACTTTTGACAGTTGACACTACTGGGAGGGGCTTCATCAACATAATACAGTCATTTTAGTCCTTTGAAGTAATTTAGACAATAAAAACGTAATTTTGCCTTCCAGGGAAGAGACCTAATTCCATTTTTAAGTAAAAATAACTTCTAGAACATTATATGACGTAATATTTACCTTTAGGTTAAACACATATGCTGCTAGTGGGGAAGTAAAATTAACGTAAATTTTACCTAAAATTGGAACTAGCTGTGACCATGAGGATAAAGTTTTAACTAAAATTTAACTACAAGAACAAAAGACAAAACATAGGTTACATTTATGTTAAAAATTGGTAACATTTCCCTATTTCTATCCAGACAAAGTCAGCGACTCCAAAGTTAATAACTTGGTCTAAAATTACGTAATATTTTCTTATACACTGACCTCAATATGCACTTTAACTTTATAGTTAAATTTTAAGGAACAATTACGTTAATTTTTCTGGAAAATTACACTAAAGTCAATGTGACTTTATCAGGCATTTCTTAAGAAAATATTACCTAAATATTGCTTAATTAATTACTATTAAGTCCATATGCCTTTAAAGTTGAAAGTAATGGTTGCAATTACGTTATATCAACTATCTTAGGTCATTGTGGCTTTAAACTGGTAAAATAAACTAATTGTACTGCTTCGGCACGCATGGTGCCAGAGAAACAGGCTCATTTTGAATGATGAGAAAACAACTTTTATAAATTTTAATTTTAGAAAAGCATCAGCGTCTAGTGATGACATAACTTTTACCGAATCAATAAAATTTCTTGTAACCTACATAGACAGTAAATTGTCACGGGAATTGCATATAGATCACATTCGTAAATTGTTAAATAAAGCCTACTTTGAAAATACAAAGAGTTTTTGTTTCCCAGAAAAGATTGCTCAGATTAATTTCCAATGTGAATAATAGAGCTAGCTGTAAGGCATTATTTAAAAAATACAATATTTTTACAGTCCCTAGCATCTACACTTACAGATGACTGGTATTTGCAAAAATTATCTTGTGTACATTCTCCACCTCCGCAGACAATCATCTGTATATTACAAGACATAAAGATCTGTTGGTGATCCCAGTGCATAAAACAGCGATATTTCAAAATTCACTACACTATAATTGTATTATTTTATTTAACAGCGTTAATAAAACTATGAGACAATTAAACTTCATCTTCATTTAAAAACCGCTGCCTAAGGAATCACTACTTCCACATCCAAATTTTTCATTCAAGTCACTTTAAAGGAAACATCTTGACTAGATTTTCACTCTAGTACGTGGAAATTATTGGTCATAGATTTTTTATTGAAAAATGTGATAAATATTTTGATACCTTGGCTTCTAGTACATACACCGAATTTCAAGTTTCTGTACCCTTACTAGCTTGCTCTACTTATATTGCCCTATTTACCCCTTCTAGTACATACACCGAATTTCAAGTTTCTGTACTCTTACCAGCTTGCTTTACTTATTTTTCCCCATTTACCCCTATTTAACCTCCCAACCCTTCAACCGAATCGTTTCAAAATATAATCTAGTTCCAGATGTCGTTATAATACATACGTGTATCAAATTTCAAATGAATATCTTAATTTTATTTTATCAACCCCTTTAATAATGGAGTAGGGGTGGGTGAGGGTTAAAAAATATTATTAAAAAATCTGAGGCTTTGGCTTCTAGTACATGCACCGAATTTCAAGTTATTGTACTCCTACCAACTTGCTTTACTTATTTCCCCCTATTTACCACTATCTAACCCCCAACCCTTCAACGGAAACATCTCAAAATATGATCTAGTTCCAGATGTCGTTATGATACATACGTGTGCCAAATTTCAAGTGAATATCTCAATTTTATTTTACCAGCCCCTTCAATAATGGAGTAGGGGTGGTGGGGGGTTGACAAATGTTATTAAAAAATCTGAAGCCTTGGCTTCTAGTACATACACCGAATTTCAAGTTTTTGTACACTTACCAGCTTGCTTTACTTATTTCCCCCTATTTACCCCTTTTTAACCCCCAACCCCTCAACGGAAACATCTCAAAATATAATCTAGTTCTAGACTTCGTCATAATACATACGTGTACCAAGTTTCAAGTGAATATCTCAATTTTATTTTACCAACCCCTTCAATAATAGAGTAGGGGTGGTGGGGGGTTGAAAAATGTTATTAAAAAATCTGAGGCCTTGTCTTCTAGTACATACACCGAATTTCAAGCTTCTGTTCTCTTACCAGCTTGCTTTACTTATTTTCCCCTCTTTACCCCTATTTAACCCCCAACCCTTCATCAGAATAATCTCAAAATATAATCTAGTTCCTGATGTCATTATTATATATACGTGTACCAAATTTTAAGTGAATATCTCAATTTTATTTTATCAACGCCTTTAATAATGAATTGGAGGCGGTGGGGGGATGAAAAATATTATAAAAAAATTTGGTAGTAGATACATCAAATTTCAAGTTTCTGTACTTTTACCAGCTTGCTTTACATATTTCCCCCTATTTACCCGTATTCACCCCCTAACCCTTCGCCGGATATCTTCAAAAAACAATCCAGTTCCAGATCTCGTTATAGTATATACGTGTACAAAATTTGAAGTCAATGTCTTAAACCGTTCCGGAGAAAATGTGGGGACAAAAAAAAAGTTACAGACAGACAGACAGACAGACAAACAGACAGACCGACAGACATAATTTTCTTTTTTCGCTCAAATTTAAAATCTCGACGTTTCATGACATTCTAAACCCATTTCAAGAAAAAAAAATTGAAATTTTTTTTGCGATTACTATACTTCCAATCCACTACGTGGATGTGGAAGTAAAAGAAATAAAAAACTTTTAATAACAAAAAATGTAGTTTATTGTCAGAATCTGGATTTTGGGGTATTTTGGATATTTATACAGAAAAGTTGGGGAAACAAAATAAATCATTAATTCTAGGAAAGAAAATATTGCCAGAAAATTGTAAATTTTTATAGAAATCATAATAATAATATCGTGAAACCATTTATTTCTTTATTAAAGAAAATAAGTAATTCTTTCTTCTTCTCCATTGAAATACCGAATTTGCTTTTAAAGGCTCTATTGAGTTGTAGTGAATTAAGACCTGGTCATTGTTTCATACAAAAATCTCAAATATGCCTGTTTTTAGTTTTATAACATTTTTATAATGCATATTTTGATTATTGAATTACCTAACTTCATGTTTTTGGGGTTGCTGAATGGGCTTGTTCGGCATTTTTTTTTATTTCAGAAATCGAAAGTGCAAGTATAAAATAATGGATCTGTAAAAAATCAGAATCTTTTTCGCCTCTTAAAAACTATTACAAACCTCCACCTCGCGAAAATGGGGCGTGGCAAGGCGCTACGTCACTGTACGCATAGACTCGGCGATCTCAATAGACTTGATGCTACTTAGTTGTTATAATTATAAGTGTTTTTGAAGTATTGTTTGTTATGCTTACTTCTTGACAGTAGGGGAGTACAATTTGGTGAAATGTCAAAAAATTACAATTTTCTCTCGCTCCTGTCGGAACGAATTTTCGATTTTGATCCTGGAATTTACGATCAGGATTCATCGCCGACCTTCTCCTTTCCGTACAGACATAGAACGAACTTCCATTCGACGTATTTATTTAGTTACCAGCGTTTGAAAATTCCATGTTTTTCGACCTTTCAGGTTAAATTTGAAAGTCACTTTTCTTACGTCACTTGCGTATAGTGGAAAAAGTTAATAATGCGAAATTTTAAGTGCATAATGAGAATATTCCTGTTCTGTAATTGGGTATCTTACCTGTTGAACAGTGTATGCAATAAATAAATAAATAAATAAATAAATAAATAGATAAATAAATATATATCGAGTACTATATGAAAAAGTGTAAAAACCATATAAAAAGAAAATCATGGAACAAGCCCACTCAAGTCTGATGTCAAATAGACGATATTGATAGGTGGCAGCTATCAAATTATATTAAACATCGGATTTGAATTTAGCAACGTCAAAAACATAAAGTTCTACATTGATTTTTTATAGTTCCTTGCTAATTTATAGCTAATTGGCAGCTGCTAACTGTCAATATCGTCTATTTGACATCAGACTTGAATTCAGCAACCTTAAAAACATAAGGATAGATAATTCAGTAATCAAAATATGCGTTATAAACATGTTATAAAACTACTCAAAGTAATAACTTATGATGGAGCCATGGAGCTTTGGTGCTCCATAGGAGCCAACATATTCAAAATGGAGCATCGTGGTCAGGATGACAAAAGATGACAAAAGCTAAAATTAGTCCCTTCAAATTAGGAAAAACCGCTGCCTAAGGAATCACTACTTCCACATCCAGATTCTTCATCCAAGTCGTTTTAAAGGAAACATCTTGACTATATTTGCACTCTAGTATGTGGAAATTATTCGTCATAGAATTTTAATAATATTTGGGGCAGATGTCATAGAAAAGTTTGAGGAGTTGGTTTCTACCATATACGTTAAAAATGAAGTTTTTAGTTCACCCTACTTATTTTCTACTATTCACCTCCCACCCCTTCAATGGAGGCATCTCAATCAGATGTCACTACAATACATACGTGTACTAATCTCAAGTGAATATCTCAATTTGATGTTATCAATCCCATTAATAATGAAGCGGAGGTGGTGGAGTTTGAAAAATATTAGAAAGAAATCTGAGGCCTTGGTTTCTAGTATATACACCGAATCCCAAATTTCTGTACTCTTATCACCTTGATTTACTTATTTTCCCCTAGTCACTCCTATTAACCCTAACCCTTCTACGGAATCATCCCAAAATATAATCTAGTTCCAGATGTCGTTATAATACATATGTCTACCAAATTACAAGTGAATATCTCAATTTTATTTTATCAACCCCTTTAATAATGTAGTAAGGGTAGTGGAAGGGTTGAAACATATTGTTAAAAAATTTGAGGTCTTGGCTTCTAGGACATACACCGAATTTCAAGTTGCAATACTCTTACCAGCTTGCTTTACTTATTTTTCCCCATTTACCTCTACTTACCCCCACTCCTTCAACGCAATCATGTCAAAATATAATCTAGTTTCAGATATAATTATAATATATAAATGTACCAAATTCCAAGTGAAAATTTAAATTTAATTTTATCAACTCTTAATAAGGGAGTGGTGGGGAGAAATAGAAAATACTAATAAAAAAACCTGAGACCTTCGCTTCTAGTACATACACCGAATTTCAAGTTTCTGTAGTCTTACCAGCTTGCTTTACTTATTTTCCCCTATTTACCCCTATTTAACCTCCAACCCTTCAACGGAATCATCTCAAAATATAATCTAGTTCCAGATGTCGTTAGGATACATATGCGTACTAAATTTCATGTGAATATCTCAATTTTATTTTATCAACCCCTTGAATAATGGAGTAGGGGTGGTGGGGGCTGAAATAAATTATCAAAAAATCTGGGGCATTTGCCTCTTGTACATACACCGAATTTCAAGTTTCTGTAGTCATACCTGCTTGCTTTACTTATTTCCCCCTATTTACCCCTAAATAACCCCGAACCCTTCAAAGGAATCATCTCAAAGAATAATCTAGTTCCAGATGTCGTTATAATTCATACTTCATACATAATGAAGTAGGGGTGGTGGGGGTTGAAAAATATTATAAATAATCTGAGACCTTGGCTTCTAGTATATACACCGAATTTAAAGTTTCTGTAGTCTTACCAGCTTGCTTTACTTATTTTCCCATATTTACCCCTATTTAACCCCCAACCCTTCAACGGAATCATCTCAAATTATAATCTAGTTCCAGATGTCGTTATAATACATACGTGTACCAAATTTCAAATGAATATCTCAATTTTATTTAATCAACCCTTTTCATATTGTAGTAGGGGTGGTGGGGGTTGAAAAATATTATAAAAAAATCTGACGCTTTGGCTTCTAGTACATACACTGAATTTCAAGTTTCTGTGGTCTTACCAGCTTGCTTTACTTATTTTCCCCTATTTACCCCTATTTAACCCCCAACTCTTCAATGGAATCATCTCAAATTATAATCTAGTTCCAGATGTCGTCATAATACATACGTGTACCAAACTTCAAATGAATATCTCAATTTTATTTAATCAACCCTTTTCATATTGGAGTAGGGGTGGTGGGGGTTGAAAAATATTATAAAAAAATCTGACTCCTTGGCTTCTAGTACGTATACCGAATTTCAAGTTTCTGTACTCTTACCAACTTGTTTTACTTATATTCCCCTATTTCCCCCAAATTAACCCCCAACCCTTCAACGGAATCATCTCAAAATATAATCTAATTTCAGACGTCGTTATAATACATACGTGTACGAAATTTAAAATGAAAATCTCAACTTTATTTTATCAACCCCATTAATGGGGTAGGGGTGGTGGGGGGTTGAAAGATGTTATAAAAAAATCTTAGGCCTTAACTTCTAGTACATACACCAAATTTCAAGTGTCTGTTCTCTTACAAGCTTGCTTTACTTATTTTTCCCTATTTTCCCCTATTTAACCCCCAACCCTTCACCGGATTTCCTCAAAAAACAATCCAGTTCCAGATCTCGTCATAATATATACGTGTACAAAATTTCAAGTCAATAGGGTAAACACCCCAATTGTTGGCATCAACCCATTTGTTGGCACTTCCAATATATTTTTTAATTTCCTTAAAAATATACCATTCATTTACGAAATTCTAGGCATTATTTTATAACTTGGCAACATCGCCTAACGCCTAGCTTTCAAACTGTATTTAAATTTAGTTTGTAGTGTCAGCCATAACGGATATTGTGTGGGTGTTTCTGGAAGAGGTAAGCATATTTAATATTTTTCTAACAATACACCAATTTTTACACAATGTACATATATTTATTTACATGGAAATAGGAAATGTTAGGGCAATATTGTGTTTAAAAAGGTTAGTTTTAAGCTTATAATTATAAAAAGTAGGTTAGATTCACACAATTTAAATAAAAATATAAAAAAAAGGTGCAAGTGTGATATATCGTTGAAATCGTAATTTTAACTGCTTTCCAGTGGTTAGATTACAAATTGTAAGTAATAATAAAATAAACAAGTTGTTGTGCCAAAATGGCACTAAACGTAATCCGATCTCAACTAAAACCTTTTCAGATCTTCTAGAGCACTAAAGAAGCCCTCGTGCAAAGTTTCATCCAAATCCGTCCAGTAGTTTCGCCGCTATCGTGCTAACACACATACACACATACACACATACATACATACACACATACACACACACACACACAGACATTTTTCAAAAACCACTTTTTTGGATTCCTGGGACCTCAAAACGTAAAGATTTGATGTTATCTCAATTTTCGATTTTGGACCAATTTTAGTAACCTCCCACAATTTTATTGTAGGGAGGTTAAAATGAGGTGCCAACATTTGGAATCTGATTTATTCATATTGCCAAATATTGCCATTCTCGTGTCATAATTAGGTTAGTATTGCATTGTTACAGCTATTTGTTTGCATAGGTAAAAACTAGTTTAATTTATTCGTTTTTAGGCAAAATGTCGTCAACAAAACGAGAAAACATCAATACAAATGAAACCAAAAAGAGAAGTAAATCAGGAATTCGCAAAAAGAAGGTAAAAAATTAAATCATTTTCATGTTGTATAGTAGTCAGATCTGTTTAGTTGTAACACCGAAAAAATTTAATTGTAACAATTTAATTTGCAAACAACTAATTAAGTCGATCATAATTTTCTCATAACTGTTTTCAATTTAATATCTAGAGTACCATTACATCAAACTGATTATTTTTTTATTAAATTTATTGGGTGCCAACGTTTAGAATAGTTTTACGTTATATTCCAAATTTTGGCCCAATTATTCTTTTTTTTAATGTACCTACCTATGTTTAAGATAGGTATGAGTTATTCGGAGAATTTAATTATTAACTTTTTCATTTAACAGTAAATGTAACTTTGCTATGAATAAAATTTATTTTATAAAAACCCATAGTGATTTAAGTACGTTAACCAATATTTAACTTGTAATATAGTATACATCCTATCATTTCTAATTCCAGATACAAAAATTCACATACACAGAGGAATTGCTTCAAAAAGCAATCACTGAAGTAGGAGGAGGCGCTTCTAAAAAAAGTGTGGCTCTTAAGTATGGCATACCTCGTTCTACAATTCAATTTAGGCTAGGCAATAAATTTACAAAAATTGAGAAAGGTAGAAATACCTATCTAAGTAAACTAGAAGAAGAAAAATTAGTGAATTGGGTAATTGAAAATGACCGAAAAGGATTCCCTAGACGCAAATTAGATCTTCAACTTGCCGTTAAGTCCTTTCTGGATGCAGACTCCCGGCCCAATCCATTTAAAAACAACTTACCAGGTGAACATTGGTATAAATTGTTCATTAAAAGACATCCCAAACTAACGGAGAGGACACCAGAAGGTGTGACAAGTGCCTCTTCTACAGTTTCAGAAAAAGACATAAGACGATGGTTTAAGGATATTGAAGATTATTTTAAAAAAAAAGATCTTTTCTCTATACTTGATAATCCCACACGAGTGTTAAACGGAGATGAAACTTGTTTTCAATTCTGCCCGAAATTAGGCAAAGTAATCGCTCCAAAGGGTAAAAAAAACGTATACGAGGTTGATTTAGGGAATGCGAAACAAAACTTGACCGTTATGTTCACCTTTTCAGCTGCTGGAGACATAACACCTCCAATGATAATTTACCCTAATAAGCGTTTGCCAAGAAATATACTGGATGGTGTGCCAGATAATTGGGGGATTGGTCTTACCGAAAATGGTTGGATGAAATCCGAGCTGTTTACTGATTACATAAAAAATGTTTTGTACCCATATTTAACAAAAAATAAAATTCAATTTCCTGTTATCCTCTTTGTTGATGCTCACAAATCGCATTTATCACTGGAATTAAGTGATTTATGTACAGAGCTCCAAATTGTGTTAATTGCATTATACCCAAACTCAACGAGATTACTGCAGCCAGCAGACGTTGCAAGTTTTAAACCTCTAAAATATCTGTGGAAAAAAGGTGTTTTAGAATGGAGAAGGCAAAATCCCTACTGCAGTCTAACAAAAGAACACTTTGCCCTAATTCTAAATCAAGCAATACAGTTTTTAAAACCTGACAGTATTGTTAATGGTTTTAAAGCTTGCGGCCTTTTTCCTTGGAATTCGAATGCGCTGGACTATTCCAAATGTCTTGGTAAAAAAGATCCAATATCGGCAGTATCTCAAAATAATAATGAACTTCCACATACATTTCCACAAATCATATCTCGATTATTCGATGAAGAGTTAATAACAGAAATTAAATCTAATGCAAGTAGCGGATGTTCAATTCAAAGCTGTAAATATTTTGATATATTAAAAGAAATATACAAGACATTGGAATTTGCATCAACTAGTGTAGATAGTTCTAATATATTTTCAAATGATGATATCGAAAACATGCCTATCATTATAGAGGACGCTTATAATGACGAAGTTCTGAATTTAGACATTGAAAGTTTTCGACCAAATGACAAAATTATTGTTATAGAAAATAAATTAGTAAGAGAAGGAAATTTGATACAAATACAAAAAGATAATAAACAAGATGAAGAGACAAATGCAGAAGGAGTCAAAATGCATTTCATAAGAGATAAAACTAAAGAGACTGAAGTAGTTACTATTGAAGAAACAAACTGTAATATTGGTACAGTAATAAATACTGATGAAGTTATTGAAACTACTGAGACAAATAGTATGACAGAAGTCTGCGATATTAGTTCAATACTGACTACTAGTCAACAAGAAACGTTGATAACCAGTTTAGACATAGACAACATTCAGCAAATTGAAGAGGAGTGCAATATGATAAATATTGATCAATTCCTAAATATTCCTGAAACACCAGTAAGAAAGGGGATTAGACAAAGTGAACGGGTAAGTTTTGTGTTAACGCTTATAAATCGAACGAGGAACAAAAACAAAGAAAAAACAAGAACAAGAAAAGAAAAAAATAGAGAATAAAGAAAAAAGATTGTTGAAATTAGAAGAAAATAAAAAAAAGAAAATAGCAAAAGGAAGACCCACAAAAAAAACTAAAACTAGCGATAGCGCTATTATTACTGACACGATTATTAGTACTGTTGTAACTAATACAATTACTGCTGATAATATTTGTAAAGAAAATATTGATAAAAATGTGGGTAAATTAAAACACGTAAGAAATCTACAAAACGATTTGTGTGACTGCGAGAACAATATCATTGCAATTAGATGGCTGTGTTTCTATTGTACGAAAAATATTTATATGACTTCGGTTGGCATAAGATGTCAAAATTGTAACAGAAGTTACCATGTACAATGCTTAAAAAAAAAAATATGTATAAAGATTATTTTGTCTAAATGTTATTTGTGGCATTATCTTAATTTTTTTTTTCCTTCTTCAATTCTTTGGGAATTTCACTGCCACATGTATGTTTTCTTTCTAAGCGGTAAACGTCACGGGCGTAGAGGTTTTTTTACCAGTAACATACTGGTTAATTGTGATATATTTTGTAGATTCCCCTAGCACCGCTTAGAAAGAAAACATACATGTGGCAGTGAAATTCCCAAAGAATTGAAGAAGGAAAAAAAAGATTATTTTCTTTGTAAGGTTTGCTCAAAAAAAAAATGATAATGTTTGTACAAAAGTTTGAACATTTAATTTTAGGTTTTTTAAATAATGTTGATATATCATAATATAATATAACATGTATTCAAATTTATTTCCCTAATAAAAATTTTAAATTTAGTTTTAATATCATTTTATTTCCTTTGTTAATATTTGAATGCATGTGTCAATAATTGGGTGCCAATAATTAGTACCAGTGCCAACAGTTGGGTGTCAATCATTAGCACTAGTGCCAACAATTAGGGGCCAGTATTTAGGTTTTTAGTGCCAACATTTGGAAAATACAGAATTTTATAATTTTCCCTATTTTTCAGATATTAATAGTAATTTAAAGTGGATTAAACCGCTATTTCTTAAAAATTCAATAGTTTTTGAGAATTGTGTCAAAAAACTTAATAAATTGGAGTACTTGCAAAATTTTTAGTAGTTTAAACTTTTTGATGGCCTTCTAAGAGTGCCAACAATTGGGGGGTTTACCCTATCTCAAACCGTTCCGGAGAAAACGTGCGGACAAAAAAAGTTACAGACAGACCGACAGACCGACAGACAGACCGACAGACAGTCAGAAATTTTTTTTTCGCTCAAATTTAAAATCTCGACGTTTCATGACATTCTAAACCTATTTCACGAATAAAAATTTTTGAAAATTTTTTTGCGATTACTATACATCCAATCCACTACGTGGATGTGGAAGTAATTGAGGTAAATTTTTCCTACAGCTAAGCCACCCGTATAGAAAGTTGATTTCGGGTTGTGTTAACATATTTTTCACCAAGCGCATGAAATAAAAAGGGTTGTTTTTATATAGATACATATATGTTTTTTGGCCATTTTGGCGGTTTTTTGCGTTTTGCTGAAAAATATGCATTTTTGAGAAAGTATGGCCTGATTTGAGATGGTGGATCTAGCGATTCCCTATAATTTTTGATCTTTTAATTTTTTTGAAATTCCGCTTAGTTGCGCCGCTAGAGCGTCCTGAAGTTTATGTAAGTGCATAATTTTTTTTGGTGTTTGATTTTAAGCCAAAACTATGCATTTTATAAAAAAATATCAAGATATCAAAGTTGTAGATAAAAATATTTTCGACAAATTTTGTTCTCTGTTTCTTTTTCAAAGTCGCGTAGTTTTGCCGCTAGAGGGCGAAAACATTTATTCAATGCTCTTGAGCGGATAAAAAAATATAGTCATCGAGAACAGCTGTAGCATTTTGCCCCTCTACCTCCCTCTACTCAATACTTTTTACCGGCTATGCTAATACAGATGACATCAAGGATGAGATATACAAAAAGGCCCATCATGACCACTACAGATGCGCGTAGTTCACACTATTAGATACACCGTTCTATGCGCAGCTGTATAAGAAATGAACGATGGGTTTCAAAAAAAAATTATTTTTTTGCTCTCCAAATTTTTATGTAATTGACGAGTACTCTAAAAAAATGCATAGTTTTGCCTGTATGTCAAAAACATATGCGCTATATTTTTCTTTCCGCTAAAGAGTATTGAAAAAATGTTTTTCGCGCTCTAGCGACAAAACCGCGCGACTTTAAAAAAAAAAACAAAGAACAAAATTTGTCGAAATTTTATTTATCTACAGCTTTGATATCTTGATATTGTTTTATAAAATGCATAGTGTTGGCTTAAAATCGAATACCAAAAAAATGTATACATTTACATAAACCCTATTTTCCATGAGATTAAGATTGGGGTTTGGAGCTTTGGTGCTCTATAAGAGCCAACATACTGAATATGGAGCATCGCAGCCATAGAGACTTTTGTTCAGGATGAGAAAAGGTACAATATACTAATAATTCAGACGTTTCCGCGGAAACCCAATAACCCAATTTGCATAAGGTTAGTGCAGTTATGGAGCTTTGCTGCTCTATAGGAGCCAAAATATTCAAAATGGAGCATCGTGGTCATGAAGACTTTTGTTCAGGATGACAGAAGCTGCAATATACCAAAAATTCAGACGATTCTACCGAAACTCATTTCCCATATGGTTTGTGCGGGGTCCTTTGAGTACCTGTTCGTGTGTTGTTGTTTTCTGTAAACACTGGTTCCGAGTGTGATATCTTATTTAACAAATATAACTAAATACAAAATGGCATCATTAGCATGTAAAGAAATTTCTTCGTTTTATAAAATTATGTAAAAATTAAAATTGCAAATGCCTTTACAATTTTTAAATCATTATGGAGAACCCACAATGGAGTCTTACAATGGCAGGTCGTTAAGTATAGGTTCTAGCGTTCGTGGAAGCTCGGTTTTTCGCCAAAATAAGAAATGTTCGCAAAGATTTGGTGGGAAGGTCCCAGCCGCTTCCAGTAGCCGTCATTTCTTTTAAATTAAAATATCTAAGAAACCTAAGATAATGTTATATTCTATATATACTCTAAACTTCATCAAATTTGAGTTAGCAATGCATGACAAATTTTAATTTGAATCCTCATAAAAAAGTGAAAGTGAAAATTTGTCCCCTCAAAACATCGCTCTTTATCTTTAAAGAATGCACTTTTACTACCACGTTATCAAGATTTACCCAAGTTTTATGTTGCAGGTTTCACTAAAAGTGTATCATCCACAGAAACTATAGAGATAGAATCGGAAATAGAAAAAGTTGATGCCAGTGAATATAGTGCCTCGCGTACACGACGAAAACGAGGTAAGACCTTCAATATTACCATTTTCTTTAAGTTAGACAATATATGTATATACATGCGTATGCGTATGTATTTAGAATTAAGGTAGAATTATGATAATATTTATATCAAATTGGGACAAATGTACAAGGAGACTGACTAGTGGGTTTATACCAGTTCCATAAAACCAAACACGCACACACACTCTGATTACAAAACTAACATAATCAAATCAAATCAAATAAGTTTTTATTGTGCAATAACGATAATACACACAAAAGGAAGCCGATTAGGATTACCTATCTACCATCGCCTCCCTAAATTTAATAAACAAAATTAATTAAGAAATTTACATTATAAAAACAAGAAACATAGAAATAGTAGTATATACATACAAATCACAGCATACATACATAACAGTCAGTAAAAGAATAGTACACTAACCTCGTAAGTGGATATTATACAGGGTGTAATCAGTTTCATGTCATTAAAAAAAACTAGTAATGGGGACCGACTAGACAAACAAAAGACCTTTATGACTTTTCCCTCTAGGGGCACTTTAAAAAAAACTGACCTAGGTCAACCTTTTTAATATATATATTTTTTAATATTAATGTAGAAGATAATTGAGAACCACTGCTTTTCTTGGTCAATGAATTTGTAGTGCCCAATTATACAACTTTTAAATTGTCATAAAAAAGTGCCTTGGATCATCGACCACCTTTGATGGACCGCCTCAACCGAACTGAGGCAATTATAAAGAGATGAATAATTCGTTATCTTTTCCCGCACAACCGCAAGCAAATAATGGCCGTAGAAGTTTAAACAGAGCATTTCTTTACATGTGTGTCTTTTAATTTGGAACAAAATATTGGATTAATGTTTATAATTTAGAATATTTAAATGTGATTTATTAACGTTTGTAACATAAATGAGTGTCCTGGGTTAAAAGCTTACCTAATTAAATTATTCGAAATCTGCATCAATACACAGTTCGGTACGTCGAATTAAGGACATGCGTACTCCGTACAAAACTAAACAATAAACTATCAACTAACGTTGTCAATATCGAAAAATAAAAGAAAAACTTGGTCCAAAATCCAAAACGGAATACAAAAAGAACGAACAAGTAAGTTGTGTCTGTACGTAATCAAGAATTTAACGACTTGAACGGTAAAATCAATAAAATAAATCTTCACTATAAATACACAGCGACCCGAAATTCAAAAATAACAAAAACAACGAATGACGTGTTGGACGTGTGTACATAACGAAACACCCACAGAAACTAAAATATTGCACAAGGGAGAGTCAGAGTATGGTTTTCTTCAGATCAGATCTACTAAACACTCAGAAAACGCCGACGTCTTTCATCTTATTTACCGCACCGCTAAAGACTGACGACATTTTATAGCTATCTACACAAATATTGAGTATCATAGGCAAAGACACGCGCGACGATCTAAACCTACCTCAATATTCCAGCAGTTCTCAAAAGATTTTATTGAAAATTTGCGATATTTTTGTTTATTTTTTTTCTCCAAAACTATGAGCTGTAGACCCCATGCTATATAAGGTTATTTTGTTTGTCTTGTCGTTCCCTACCACCAGTTTTTTAATGACATTAAACTAATTACACCCTGTATAATAAACAACATACTAAAATAAATGACAACTACAACTACAGTACTTATTAGTAAAATTTACACTGATTTATTGTATTAATTAACTGGTCTTATTTTCATTTTAAACTGATTAAATGATAGGTTAAGGTTCATTAATACTTTATTTAATAAAGTAGGCGCTATATATGAAAAACTTCCTTCAAACTTTTTTGAGGTATGTTGGGGTATCGTGAATATATTCATTCTTATATTTACTGCATGTGCATCAGATTGCTGTGATATTAGTTTGAATAAATAATTAGGAGTACGGGATTTGAGCATCTTATGTAAAAATACTGTAGTTAGAAACTCTACTCTTTGCTGAATATTTAATTCATTCATATATGTGTGAGACAATTATCTAAAATTTTAATGCCACTGAGATTTTATGTAATAATAAGTTGGTAATAAATACGCATTAAAGTAATTATAATCCTTATTTTCCATGTGATTTAAAATATAGAAATGATTTTCTTTAATTGCGATTTATTTCTTTAAATAATGGGGTGGGGGGTGGCCATGGTGTAGCTAATAATGGAAATTGTTTCGAAAACAACTGATCTCATACACATACTAAATCACAATTTTGTTTTATAATTAATATAGGGGTAGTGGTGGAGTTGGCACATATCATAAGAAAATTTGAGATCTTGGATTCGAGTATATACACCAAATCCCAAGTTTCTAAACTATTACACGCTTGCTCACTTACCCCCATTTTGCCCTCTTTATCCCCCAACCCCTCAATGGAATAAGCTCAAAATATAATTTAGTTCCGGATCTCGTTATAGTACACGCGTATACCAAATTTCAAGTCAATGTCTTAATTTTAGTTTGCCAACCCTTTTAATAATGGAAGGGGGTATGAGACCGATGTCAGTTTTCATATTATATTTTTGAAGGCAGGGAGATTGAAGTAAAAGCTTTTTAACGTAATAATATTCGTTTCTACACGAGGATGTAACCATGAATTGCGAAAAAGAACAACAGTGTCAGCAAAAGTTCTTCGAAGAGGTTACAACTGATTTTGAGGTTAAAACTGAGATAGATGATGCGGTTGACAGTTTTGACAAAGACAATCTAGAGAAACAAGACCACAATATTAATTCTGAACAAGATTTAAAGGAGGAATTACAAAAAGGACACATTTTATTTTCACCACATTGTTGCTCCCTTAAAATAAAAGAAAATAATAACTACATTTATTTTTATTATTATTATTAAAAAGGACAGGTTGCGATAGAAGGTCTGTTTAGTCTGCTAGAAATAAAAAATATACCTTCTAACAAGGGAACCTTTTGTCGATGTCCCTACTGTAGTAGCAAAGAGACCCAAAGAAGATATAGATGCCAGAGTTTTTATGCTTAGAGTATGTACAGAGTAATTGTGACGAATGCCTCAGAGGTTTCAAGCAGGATGGCCGATGGGTTACTTTTAGACGTTGATTACTGTTTTGTGTCTCTTAATGTTTTTGGACCATTTCGAATATATGATTATTATCCTAAAATTGCGCAGTTCTTCAGCAGGATATTTTTGTCGTTAGTTTAAAATATCAAAACAGAAATGTGCATTCATAGTCTTGTTACCACATTTTGAAAAAAAAAGTAGTATAGGTTTTGCATTTTTCTGGTGGACCATCGAAACCCCAAAAAAACGTCGGATCGAAATGAAAGTCATATCTATCGACTCGAGAGCGAATCTAGGAAATTCCGTCCGTCGGTCAGTTCCTCTGTCGGTCTGTCTGTCATTAAAAATAAACGAGTTATTTACGAAGATGCATTCCATACAATTATTTAAAAAAGTATTACAAATTGTTCTCCATGCGATATAGGTGCAATAAAATAATGTAATGTTATATTTAAAATATCATCATTCATTTCCTTATCTGGTTAAGTAATGGTGTTAAACTTTTGGGGTGGCGCGAAGTAGGCTTTAAGCTTCAATTATTGTAGCTAAAATAATTCCAACTTTGTAAAGTAGAAAAACTGATTATGATAAATTTGTATCGTGTGATACTTTAAATAAGATTATTCAGAAAAAAATAAATATCAAATCCTGAATTGTACCCATTGTAGAAGAAACATACGAATGCAAAACAAAACAGGTTTTACTATGAAACAGATTTTCATACCGTGCCTTTTCGAAAGAGTCTATTTTAGTTATACACGAAATTATCTATAGGTGTTCAAACCAAAAAAAAAATAAAAATCATAACAGAGAAAATTCTATCTCTATAAATATTTGACCGATTTTCATTTACTAAATAAAAACAGCACCGATGCCCTTTCTGTGTTTCAAAGTATAGTTAGCCTTTACTTTAGTCAAGGCAAAGAGAAAAAAAAAAAAAGAAAAAGAAATCATTTCAAAATGTACTGAGTCATCTTATGATCCTCTGCTGCAAATGTACTGAATCAGACCAACATGGATAAAGAGCATATCAAAATGTAGTTTTTTTAGCTTTTTACTTCCCTCGCATATTCGAGAAAAAATCACCCTCCGAGATTTTTTCGGATTCTGACGTTTCAGAACACGTAGATTCCGAAAATATAGATTTTTCAATTCCGTCAGTCTGTCTGTCTGTCTGTCTGTCTGTCTGTCTGTCTGTCTGTCTGTCTGTCTGTCTGTCTGTCTGTCTGTTGGTGTATTTACTAAAAAACTACTTGACGGAGAGCAGTCAAATTTGGTAGGTAGTTAACCCTACTGTCAGCGAAGAACTGGTAGAATTTTCACTGAAAAATATACAGGGTGGACCGTCTAAACGGAATAAATAGTGAAAAAAATGTCCACGTTTCATGACGCGCTAAACCTGTTTCAGGAAAAAAAATGTTTGAAAATTTTTTTCAAACATTTTTGAAAAAATTTTTACCAAGATGAAAAAACATTTTTTTTGCTCAAATTTAAAATTTCCACGTTTCATGACGCGCTAAACCTATTTCAGGAAAAAAAATTTTTTGAAAATTTTTTTCAAACATTTTTGAAAAAATTTTTACCAAGTTGAAAAAAATTTTTTTTTGCTCAAATTTAAAATTTCCACGTTTCATGACGCGCTAAACCTATTTCAGAAAAAAAAAATTTGAAAATTTTTTTCAAACATTTTTGAAAAAATTTTTACCAAGATGAAAAAAATTTGTTTCTGCTCAAATTTAAAATTTCTACGTTTCATGACACGCTTAACCTAGTTCAGGAAAAAAAATTTCGAAAATTTTTTTCACCAATATTTTTGAAAAAATTTTTACTACTAAAATGATTTTTTTTTCTTTCTTCAAATTTAAAATTTTCACGTTTCATGGAATTCTAAGCCTGATTAAAAAAAAAAGTTTTTTGAAATTTTATCACTAAGATAGAATTTTTCTTTCTTTGTTCAGATTTTAACTATCCACGTTTCCATGACATTCTAAAACTATTCAAACAAATTTAAAAATGTTTTTGAAGAATTTTTTAAAAAATTTGAAAACATTTTTAATCCATTTATGCATCACTACTATAGAACAGACGAAAAAATTTTTTTTGATCAAATTTAAAATTTCCACGTTTCATGATATTCCAAACCAATTTCGGAAAAAAAAATTTGCAACATTTTGTTACCAGTTTGGAAAAATATTTAACACCAGAATGCTCAAATTTAAATGACATTCTAAACCTAGGTATTTCAGAAAAAAAATTTTGAAAATTTTTTTCACCAACATTTTTCAAAAAGTTTTTACCACTAAAATAGATCGAATTTTTTTTTATTTGCTCAAATTTAAAATTTTCACGTTTCATAGCATTCTAAACCTATTTTAAAAATACAACTTTTTTTAGCACTACTATAGAACAGAAGGAAACTTTCCTTTTTGCTCTAATTTAAAATTTCTACCTTTGACATTTTAAACCTATTTCAGAAGAAAAAAATTTGAAAATTATTTTACCATCTTTTGAAAAATTTAAAAAAAATGAAATTTTTTAACCACGACTATACTTCCACTCGATTACGTGAATGTTGGAGTGAAAATGTGACAGATGGCAATAACATCTGGCATATGCACCTATTATACTTTTATTGAAAAATGTACAGGGTGGTCATCCCAAGAAATAATTCAGTCATGGTGGACATTTGTAAAGGTATTTGCGCAAGCCTGCCATATGTGGCACCTGCTATTTAGTATTGAACTTTTGCTGTTGGATGAGCAATCTGTATATTTTTTTGACCAAAACTTATCAAGTTTTCTTTGTAATAATAGCAATAACTCTACTCCGATTATTATTCTCAATGTCATTTCATAATTATTATTTTTTTAGAGAGACTGCCATGAACGAGGGAAGTTCTGTGTAAATACCTTTACCGATTTTTTATTAACTAAATTAATCATCACGATAGTTTCATCAATTTCTTGTACACAAATTTAATGTTTTTCTAGCAATTTAAAGGTTTAATCTCTGATAGCAATGTTAACTTGCATGTTATGAAACTCATGTTGCCCCCGAATGGTTTAATACTTGTTTATTTTAGAGGAAAGTAAGTAATATTTATTAGTCGAGTTGAGTTTACATCCAAGCGTAGTCAGGACAGCAATAGAGTCCGAGGCCGATCAAAATTACATAATTTCATAGTTATGTATTATATTTACCTACTCCTATAGCATCAATATAAACCAAAAAATCGAAAGAGATCTTTCTTTAATTTTTTATTTGATTTGGATTTGTTTCGGGAATATTAGTTATCTATGAACCTGAATAATGTAGACACTTCAATCTGCCAATTACCTCAGGCTTATTGCCAAGTGATGCTTACAATCCACATAGCAAATATTGTAGAAGCTCTAATTTTTTATCAAAATCGAATGTTTTGAGAATCGACGATGCAGCAAGTAAGTATTTCGTGTTTCTCGTTATTATCGGAAAAACAAGCAAACATTACAAATTAGCATACAAATCCTCCAAGACTGGTGTAGAACCAAGGACAATGCTGTGCGTTTTTGAAAAATCGCTCGACAAGCTTATGGTATAAGTACTCCATGTTGAAGAGAATATAGATTATTCCAAATTTTTTTCAAAGGCAAGAATAACAGTTTCAAACTCAATAAATTCGAACATCTTTATCAGAGTGTGAAGTGATGACGTGAAACAGATTTTTGATGAAACCCCTGATGATATTTGCTCATTAACGAAGATAAGAGTATTGTTGAAAGTTGCAAACATACACCGTTCTATTGAACTGCACGAAATGAAATTAGAGAACGTCGGAGAAACTAATGATTTCATTATTGCCAGAATCCTGGAGTTAAGAAGTGGCACGAAAGTTCAAAATTACTCTTCTTGAAGATAATAGTGTTTGCTATCTGAAAATAATTAAGGCAATTGTGGAGAATAACAGGGCATTGGAATTTTCGAGTAATTGTTTCAGGGAACACTAATTTGAGGTCGTAGAACACGAATCTGAAATCGGTTTTCAATGTAAATGCATAGTTTTTCCAAAAAAACATTTTGAAAATTGCCACCAAAACATGAACTTTTTGTCAGTGTAAACACTAAAAACACCTCGATTTACTCCGATTTGGATCCCGAGTTCACAATGTAAGTGCTTTTCAGAACAATGCATTTCTTACGCATGTAAAAAATAGTATATAATATATATTACTATTTCCTAGAACTATGAATTAATGAAATGTATCAAATTGTCTAATGCGCATTGCGCATACACTCTGTACTTTTGACAATTGTGGCTAAGGTATCGGCCAAAATGATTTTTTACGAGCTGGTGCAAAGAGGAATGAATGACCACGATAATGCGCGCGTAGTAGTCATTTGAAGAAATAAAAATTTTGTACTGTTGAACAATGTTTTGTTTGAGAAATTTTGACATAAGTCAAGGTCGTCCGCTGAAAGTCAGCAGGTGTTATCTGAGAAGCGGAAATATTCCTTGCCCTTCTCGGATACCAGCTACTAATAAATAAACTAAAATAGACAAATCACAAATATGGTGTTTTGAATTTTAAGCCTACAAACGTTTCAGTTCTTCAAATGATTACTACGCGGGCATTATCGCGATCATTCCTCTCTGCACCGGCTGAAACGGTATTTGTATTTTTAGTAGGGAAAGATGACGTAGCGGTAACAACGTTATTTTTCGGTAAGCTTAAGAGGTCTAAATATTTTTTAATATAATTACAAACAACAAAATTCATTTAAATGAATAAAATACGTATCAACTCGAAAATATACAATATTGCATTGAATTATAACTTTTATAACGTTAAATACGGAACTTTTATAAACTAACAATAAACACATGATAAACGTTTCAACGCTAAAAATGGGCTCATATCTAATATGTTGGTACTTTAAATCACATGTATATTCACGTAAGGGTCAGTCGAAATCGAGAAGAGGCCAGTAGAGCCCTAGTAGCACCAATATTGCACCAATATATGAATATTGGACCTATATAGGACCAATATTCATATATTGGTCCTATATGGATTACATATTGGTCCAATATGTTGTGCTACTATTGTTATTTAGTACATTTTCAATATTTAATTTATATATTACTGCTTATTTGCTTATTGCTATTATTGATCTTTAAAATGACTTGTACGTACTGCACATACTATATATTTGTTTTTATTTTATTACTTAATGACGAGGAGAGATCGATGTTTTTTTTGCGAGAGCATGGGGTTTTAGCCGGTGATAATGTAATATGCCCAAATTGTAACAAAGAGTGCTCGTTTTTCCCAATGACAGTTTTAGATATAGCATCGTGTTGAAAAATCATGTTGAAAAATCGGAAAAAGGTTAGAGTGAAATGTACGTTTTCGGTTAGCGGACAAAAGGGGTCATTTTTTGATAATTCTAAATTGGGTATAAAAGACATTTGTAAGTTTGTTGCATTTTGGCTATATATGGGGTCCCCCAAACAAGAAAAGTTAGCACACGAATATCACATGGCCTCTCGTATGGTGGTGGACTGGTCCAATTTTTGTAAGGAGGTTTGTTTAATTTGTATGGTCGATGAATCCAAACGTTAAGAGGTGTCGGAATAACAGTTGAAATCGATTAAGCAAAAATGGGAAAGAGAAAGTACAACAAGGGTAGAATGATAGAGGGTCAATGGGTTTTCGGTGGTTTGGAACGCGGGTCAAAAAAATGTTTTTTCGTTCCTATTGAGGACAGAAGTAAAGACGCTTTGCTGGAAATAATTAAAAATGGATACTACCGGGTACTACCATATATTCAGACTGTTGGAAATCCTACGATTGCTTGCAAGACGAGAATTTCCAACATGCCACGGTGAGCCACTCTTTAAATTTCGTTGAACCTGACAGTGGTGTACACACTCAGAATATGGAACGGACTTTATCAATTTGTATTTTTGAAATGAATTTCTTCGTTGTGCATTGAGACAGCACCTTTTCAGGGTATTTTGACGCGCATGCGCGACAGTCTTATGGCTGATGTGTCAAATAGTAGAGGGTTTTGAAAAGCATTGTTCTGAAAAGCACTTGCATTGTGGACTCGGGTTCCAAATCGACGTAAATCGAGATGTTTTTAGTGTTTACACTGACAAAAAGTTCATGTTATGGTGGAAATTTTCCAAATTTTTCTTTGGAAAAACTGTACATTTGTATTGAAAACCGACTTCAGATTCGTGTTCTACCACCCCAAATTAGTGTTCCCAGAAAAAATTACGCGGAAATTCCAATGCACTCTTATTCTCCACAATTACCATAATTTGACATTTACCCTTTTTGACATTTTATACCGCGTGGAAAGTAAGAGGAATTCAAAATGCAGTTGTGTTTCCGTAATCAATCCAGTTGAGTGATTATTTAAATATAAATAAAATTTTACCTCCTACTCAGTCTGGCTTCCGTCCCCATCATAGCACAACAACAGCAATGTTACAAGTTACTGATGACATATTTAGGGCGTGCGATGAGAACAAAAATTTATGTTTGGTTCTTTTAGACTTCAGTAAGGCATTTGACGCTCTAAATCATAATACACTCTGTACCAAATTACACTATTTCGGTCTCAGTACTACAGCTGTATCATTCTTTCAAAATTACCTTTATGGGAGATGTCAGAAGGTAGGAGTAAATAATAATTTTTCGCGATTTATTCATACTAATCAAGGAGTGCCACAGGGAAGTATACTTGGACCATTACTCTTCTCGATTTACACGGCCGATTTCTATAAATGTTTAGAATACTGCCAGTCACATCAATATGCAGATGATACACAAATTTATTACTCTTTTTCAGCGACAGAAATTATTCAGGCTGCAAAGAATATTAATACTGATCTGGTATCTATATCCAATATATCTAAAGCCCATGGACTAGCTTTAAATGAATCCAAAACTCAAATGTTATTATTTGGTAAAAATAGGGAATTAATTTTGCAAAACACTGATTTTAAAATAACTTTGAATAACTCAACTTTGAACCCTATTGATAATTGCAAAAACTTAGGTATTTATTTAGATGTTCAATTAAGATTTTCAAAGCATGTATCTAATCTATTGCAAAAATCATTTGGTAAATTAAAAATTCTTTCGATACATAAAGATGTGTTGAGTAATGATATTAAATTAAAATTGTGTGACTCTCTAATTCTTTCATATTTATCGTATTGTGACGTAGTATATTGGCCTGCTTTGTTGCAACAAGATAAAAATAGTCTACAAAAATTTCAAAATACGTGTATAAGATTTTGTTACAATCTTCGCAAATTTGATCATGTTACGGATAAATTCAATGAGTCTAAGTGGTTAACACTTAGTGAAAGATTTCAAGTTCATCTAGCATGCCTTATTTTTAAAATTAATTCTACCCAGATGCCCTCATATCTACAAAATAAGCTTATTAAAGGCAGTGATATTCATGCGTGTCCTACACGCCATTGTCAGTTGTTTAGTGTACCCAAGCATAATTCTTCCCTATTTCAACGCTCATTTAGCTATAACGCCGCAAAAATCTTTAACGATTTGCCTGAAAAATTTAAAGAACTCACTTCTGTGATAAGCTTTAGAAAACAGATCAAAACCTATATACTTAGTAAAAGAAACCATGTTGTTTTATAAATTATGCGCACCGTTTGCCAACTTGATATTATATTAGTTTATTCGAAGAGATGGTTATATGGAAGAGCAACCCAGTTGAATATCGCCATCTCCTTTATTGTTTAACTGTAACATATTTTTTGAATGCAAAAATAAAGACATTTTATTATTATTATCGAATTAAGCAATTCACTTTCTCAGCCAAGGCTGGAAAAAATTTACCGATCCCTCGCGCGCGCCTTTGGGATTCGGCTCGGTTAATGGGGATGAAATTCATCATATCCCATTAGTCCAATGGATGGTTCAGATGCCTATCCTCCATCGTTCAAAAACTTTCTCGTGATGTGACATGTCTGGAGAATCACCGTCCTCTGAATAATCCTTACGATGGTGCTGGGTAACTTAAGCTGCTCCACATATTTCAAGAACCTCTTTGTCACTACACCTGTAGCTGATATTATGACCGGGATAGTTCGCACCTCCTCTACTCTCCATACGTGTCGTAGCTCGATAGCCAGATTTTGATATTTATTTATCTTTTCCATCTCCGTCTTCTGCAAGTTGTTTGTTAGGGGGCATCCAATGTCTATAATGGTGGCTTTCTTTTCTTTCTTCTTGATCACCAGTATGTCAGGGCGGTTGTGGTCTAGAGTTCTGTCAGACTGGACTGGTCTATCCCAGTACAGTACTGTTTCTTCATTTTCAAGAACAGCTTGAGGTGTGTATTTATAGAAGGGCGGCGGGTTGGTAAGGAGCCCATGTTTCAGCGCTAACTCCCTGTGTATGATTTTTGCCACCTCGTTGTGTCTACCCAAATACATTCCTGTGGCCAAAGTAGGGCAGCCTCCAATAATATGCTCAATGGTTTCGCCCGGTGCATTGCACTTCCTGCAGGTATCGTTTATTGCAGGGACCTTCAGGATATTATTATTATTATTATTATTATGATTATTATTATTATTATTATTATTATTAATATCTCAATTTTATTGAATTAATCCTTTTAATAACAGAATGGGGGTGACGAGCGGGTTGAAAAATATTATAGAAAAATCTAACGCCTTGGCTTCTATTATAAACACTAAATCCCAGGTTTCTGTACTCTCATCAGCTTGCTTTTTTATTTTCCCTTACGAATCCCGAACCCTTCCACGAAATCATCTCAAAATATAATCTAGTTCCAGATGTCGTTATAATACATACGTGTGACAAATTTCAAGTGAATATCTCAATGTTATATAATTAAGCCTTTTAATAATGGAGTGGGGGTTAAAAAATACTATTAAAAAATCTGAGGCCTTGGCTTCCAGTATATACAGCGAATCCCAAGTTTCTGCACTTTGACCACTTTGTTTCACTTAATTTTTCTTATTTACTCCTATTTAACCCTTAATCCTTCAACGGAATCATCGCAAAATATTAACGGGAGGGGGAGGGGAATAGGTCTTGGCTTCTATTATATACACTAGATCCAAAGTTACTGTACTCTTACCAGCTTACTTCACTTCACGATCTCATCAAGCAGAATCGGCATATTGCAGAGCATAAATAACATTTTTTCCGACTTTTCAACATCTAATTTCTTTTTACATGAATGTCTAAGGGATATAAAAATAATTGATAATGAAAGCTTAGACTTTTATGTTTCATTTTCTACCTTTAAATATTGTTTTTACTTTTAAATTAAGTTGCACGAATTATAATAAGAAAAGAATACGTTTTTAACCATTTTTTTTTTCATTAAATGAAAAAATGCATTTCTTATTAATTTACTAATGGTACTATGCTATCAAGTATACTTTGAACTTTCGATTAATATTTTTTTTGTATTTCTTTCGAGTTTATTTTATTATTTAATCCTAATTCTAAAATCAAATACGTCACAGAATTCCAAAAAAACTTATTAGTCTAAAATATCATTGTTATTAAACAAAGACAACGTGAGTATTTCTAATTACTCTTACAGGAAAATTACTGTATAAACATTTCACAAATAATAAAAAAAAAGCAAAAAGTAAATGTTGTAGGTCCCCTGTAGAGAATGACAGTTTTTTTAATCATTTTATAAGGAATATATCGCGATTACTCACGGAGCGCCGCACGAATCCACTCAAAAATATATACATGGCACGCATGGCATGTTAGATATTCAACGCAACATTTAAATAATTTCTGACGCTAACTAAAACAGACACACAAATATTCTTTATTATATTTTTAATGTAAAATTTCCCCCTTTATCGCCATGTGCTACTAGTTTTTTTGACATTTTTCTTATTTTTCGAGTTATTGGCCAAAAACTGAATTTCGTACAAAATTTTCGTTTTTTTAGGGGTCGCCGGCACCTTACAGCTGTAAACTATTTTATCGTGTTCTACATAAAAAAAATACTTATCCTGAAAAATCTAGTGACGGCTTAAAACCCCTGACGACTGGGCTAATCCGGTACTTATTAAGGATGGTGCGAAAATTAACGTATTTTAAGGATTAATTAACTGCAATGTTTTCTATTATAACCATTATTTTAAAGAACTTTTGCAATTAAAAAAATGTACGTATAGTTTTTTGCCCTATTTTGCTTAGTTTTCACTGTCTTGGTGAAAAACCGTAAAAATTTTCGTTGGTTTGTTGCCATTATTATTAATAACTTTAGAATCAGATTTTGTTTTTTATGACAGCGATCTGTGAAGGTTATTATAAGGCACAATCACTTTATTTGCGTGACATACAAATAGGGAATTATTTCTATCTGACCAAAACTAAAAATCGAATAAATACAAATTCATATACATAATTATTTGAAAACATTTTTCAAGAAAACTGTACCTTTTATTTATTTCTATAACAGTAAAATAACAATTCTTAAATATTAAAGACGTACTTATATTTCCGTAAATAAAATATTTCCTAGTTAATGGTTACACGCAAAGGTATATTCCTGCATCATTTTTTATCCTAAAAAAATCCCGCAAATTGCTTGAAACTCTAAATCATTGCCAATAACCGACACCCTCTTCAAGTAAAATGTCAATTCTGGAGGCATTTCACTCGCCAAATTTAATATGTACCCCGTAGCCCATAATGTTATTGCAAATAACTGACAGAGACGAGTACTTTGTAGATATCTTTTGTATTACAAACAAGGAATATCGTTTACCTCTTTGCTTTGAAATTTTATACTTTACCTTTACTCACGAAATTAATTTTTACAGGAGATATTCTTTGATTTTGAATTACTGCCTCTGAAAGAAGCGTACGCTATTTTACTTATCGGGATATAATCGCTTTTTATACTGATGGGCAACTTTAATTTTATTTACACTTCTTTGCAGACTCCTTGGTAGACGTTTTATGATCCGTGCATTATTCTACTTGGTCTCCCTTTGCTGCACAGCACATCTGATAGCATCACGAACTGTTGTAGATTACTGTGTTGTCTGTATGATGTCACAGAGCTCTTTCCCATCAGCTCCATGGTGACATCAGCCGAGAGTATTGAGCGCGTTCTCCGCTATTTACCATCCATGTTTCCCTGAACAATTCTATATTGGCTCCAGTCCGAAAAATGTGGTAAAAATTAAATGAAGCAGAGAAATGCGAAGCTGAAGGGTTCTATTGGGTGCGTGG
Organism: Stenurella melanura; assembly: GCA_963583905.1. Lineage (NCBI taxonomy): Eukaryota > Metazoa > Arthropoda > Insecta > Coleoptera > Cerambycidae > Stenurella > Stenurella melanura. The sequence goes on from OY757309.1 coordinate 164,687,241, forward strand.
TATCTGGAAAATCGAGTTGTTGGTGCCATGAGAACTCGTAGACTGTACGCCTATTTTTCGAATGGTTTTTGTGTCTGAGGCATAAAGAAATATGGAGAAAACTAGGGCTTTAGCAAATTTTATTGATGAGCATTTCGTGATACTTTTATATCGCCAAATTTTGTTCAACTGGTCGGTCTTGTTATCTGTATTCTCCGGTATATCTCATCTCTTCACCTTTCATGACTCTTTGCTACAGAACATCGGCACCAATAAAGTGGCGGAAGTTCTTCTGAATGAGCAACCTGTATAGGTTTTGGGAATTATCCAGATTTAAAAATTTTGCGTTTTTGCTAGGTATAGGTGGCATAGATAGTCTTTTTACCGAATGGTTGCTTGTAACATTTTCCTGCTTTATATCTCAGAAAGAATCGAGGAATATGGTTGGTAATTGTTGACATAGTAAGTTGTTCATGGACAATTTTTTCAAGAATTTTGGATATGGTAGGCAGTATGCTAATAGGGCGAAATTGTGACACATCAGTAGGATTGTTAGTTTTGGGAATGGGGATAATATTTGCTCTTTTCCATTGACCAGGAAATGTACTAGTCGATAGGCATTTATTGATAATGAAAGTTAAGTGCTCGCTTAACCGCGGAATAACTAGAGATAACATGGTCAAATCTAAACCATCCGTACCTTTAGCATTAGATTTAATAAGACTTAATTTTTTTCAACTTGGTCTACAGTTACTTCCGTAAAATCAAATTTTGTGCTAATATGGGGAGCTACTTTATTCAAATACGATTCAGAAATTAATGTATTATTATGATTATCTATTTTCGGTACATTATTAACAAAAAAGTTATTAAAATCTGAAGGATTAGCAACATCAGAGGCAGAATTTTCTACATACGAGTTGACATTTAACCACTTCATCGTACGCCAAAAATTTTTCGGATCAGTTTTAAATTTGCTCTGTAAGTATGCTTTTTTTTCTGTTTTTACACATATGTTTACAAAATTGCGTAATGACTTATATTCACGCAAAGAGGCTTCTGACTGCAATCGTTTATGTCTAAGACGCGCTTTGTCACTTTGCTTCATCAATAATTTAAGATTAGGTGTTAACCAGGGCGCAGGTGGTTTTTTTATTCTAGCCGTTTTAAAAGGGGCATGGATATCATATAGAAGTGTTAAATTATTATTCCAGCAATCTACCATTTGTTCTACATCTTCCAAACTATAAATAAAGTCCCAGTTAACATTTTCTAGATCATATACGAAGGCCTCATAATCAAAATTAGAAAAGTCTCTATAAGTACCGAAAAGCGTAATTTGTTTATTTCGTTTAATATTTGAATTGCAAGTTACTAAAGAATGATCTGAGATATCATCCATGTTACATACCTCCGAGTTTAAGATAATCTTGTTACAGTTAGAGATAATAAGATCTAAAAGTGTTGCCGAAGTATTATTTATACGAGTTGGCTTTGTTATTACCTGATGCAACTCATATTTATTTAAAAAGTTTGTAAATTGTATCCAATTGTAATCTTGGTTTAAAAAGTCTACGTTAAAATCGCCTCCAAATACTACATAATCATAATCTGGTAGAAAATTTACCACAACACTTTCCAAATCATCAAGGCAATTTTTTAAATTTGTATTTGGAGGCCTATACAGTGTACCCAAACATAATTTTTTACCTGCTATTTTTGTACTGATCCACAGTTGTTCTAACGGACTATTCATTGGGGGGGGGGTGGCAAGCACCGAGAATTTTATATCATTTTTTATATAACACGCCACCCCTCCTCCTCTGCCGTCTCGATCACTTCGAATTAATTTGAAACCTGGAATATTAAGGCCATTATCAGGGATATTTTAATTTAACCATGTTTCTGATACTCCAGTAACACAATAAGACTCCTTGGTAATAACCTCAGAAAAAAGATCAAAACCCGTACACAGCGATCGAACATTAAAATGAGTAAAACTAAAAACAGCTATTCTTGTGCAAATATAATCACTGACAAGCTCTAGTAAATAAATTTCCAGTTATAATTTGCATTTTCTGCATAAAAAGTTTAAAACAGATAAAGAAATTTGACCTGTAAAAAATGTTCTTTTTAATTAAGTACTTAATGCTACAATGAATAAAAAGAAACTTTTTTTAAATCAAACAAACTCGACAATTTTCTGAAAAATTGTACATCTATATATGTACGTAAAGGTGAAAGGCAAGTAACAATAATGTTTTACCTAATTGTCAGAAATTAATACCATTATACTGAATACAAGTTTCTTGCAATTCAAATGAGTTATTTCTTTTATTTTTATGTAAAACTTATTTTACTTCCACATCCACGTAGTGGATTGGAAGCATAGTAATCGCAAAAAAATTTTCAAAAATTTTTATTCGTGAAATAGGTTTAGAATGTTATGAAACGTCGAGATTTTAAATTTCAGCAAAAAAAAAATTTCTGTCTGTCTGTCTGTCTGTCTGTCTGTCTGTCTGTCTGTCTGTCTGTCTGTCTGTCTGTCTGTCTATCTGTAACTTTTTTTGTCCGCACGTTTTCTCCGGAACGGTTTAAGATATTGACTTGAAATTTTGTACACGCATATATTATAACGAGATCTGGAACTGGATTGTTTTTTGAGGATATCCGGTGAAGGGTTGGGGGTTAAATAGGGGTAAATAGGGGTAAATAAGTAAAGCAAGCTTGTAAGAGTACAGAAACTTGAAATTCGGTGTATATACTAGAAGTTAAGGCCTCAGATTTTTATAATATTTTTCAACCCCCCACCACCCCTACCCCATTAATGGGGTTGATAAAATAAAGTTGAGATATTCATTTGAAATTTCGTACACGTATTATAACGACGCCTGGAATTAGATTATATTTTGAGATGATTCCGTTGAAGGCTTGGGGGTTAATTTGGGGTAAATAGGGAAATATAAGTAAAACAAGTTAATGAGACTACAGAAACTTGAAATTCGATGTATGTACTAGAAACCGAAGCGTCAGATTTTTTCATAATATTTTTCAACCCCCACCACCCCTACTCCAATATGAAAAGGGTTGATAAAATAAAATTGAGATATTCATTTGAAATTTTGTACAAGTATGTATTATAACGACATCTGGAACTAGATTATATTTTGAGATGATTCCGTTGAAGGGTTGGGGATTAAATAGGGGTAAATAGGGGAAAATAAGTAAAGCAACCTGGTAAGACTACAGAAACTTCAAATTCGGTGTATGTACTAGAAGCCAAGATATCAGATTATTTATAATATTTTTCAACCCCCACCACCCCTACTTCATTATTAAAAGGGTTGATAAAATAAAATTGAGATATTCATTTGAAAGTTGGTACACGTAAGAATTATAGCGACATCTGGAACTATATTATACTTTGAGATGATTCCGTTGAAGGGTTGTGGGTTATTTAGGGGTAAATAGGGGGAAATAAGTAAAGCAAGCTGGTATGAGTACAGAAACTTGAAATTCGGTATATGTACTAGAAGCCAAAGCCTCAGATTTTTTAATAATATATTTCAGCCCCCCACCACCTTTATTCCCTTATTCAAGGGGTTGATAAAATAAAATTGAGATATTCACATGAAATTTAGTACGCATATGTATTATAACGACATCTGGAACTAGATTATATTTTGAGATGATTCCGTTGAAGGGTTGGGGGTTAAATAGGGGTATATAGGGGAAATTAAGTAAAGCAAGATGATAAAAGCACAGAAATTTGGGATTTGGTGTATACACTAGAAGCGAAGGTCTCAGGTTTTTTTATTAATATTTTCCATCTCCCCACCACCCTCACTCCCTTATTAAAAGAGTTGATAAAATTAAATTTAAATTTTCACTTGAAATTTGGTACATTTATGTATTATAACTATAGCTGAAACTAGATTATATTTTGACATGATTGCGTTGAAGGAGTGGAGGTTCAATAGGGGTAAATAGGGGAAAATAAGTAAAGCAAGCTGGTAAGACTACAGAAACCTGAAATTCGGTGTATGTACTAGAAGCCAAGGTCTCAGATTATTTATAATATTTTTCAACCCCCACCACCCATACTTCATTATTGAAAGGGTTGATAAAATAAAATTGAGATATTCATGTGAAATTTGGTACACGTATGAATTGTAACGACATCTGAAACTAGATTATACTCTGAGATGATTCCGTTGAAGGATTGGGGGTTATTTAGGGGTAAATAAGGGGAAATAAGTAAAGCAAGTTGGTATGAGTACAGAAACTTGAAATTCGGTGTATGTACTAGAAGCCAAGGTCTCAGACTTTTTAATAATATATTTCAGCCCCCCATCACCCCTACTCCATTATTCAAGGGGTTGATAAAATAAAATTGAGATATTCACATAAAATTTAGTACGCATATGTATTATAACGACATCTGGAACTAGATTATATTTTGAGCTGATTCCGTTGAAGGGTTGGGGGTTAAATAGAGGTATATAAGGGAAAATAAGTAAAGCAAGCTGGTAAAAGTACAGAAATTTGTGATTTGGAGTATATACTAGAAGCGAAGGTCTCAGGTTTTTTTTATTAGTATTTTCCATTTTTCAAGATGTTTCCTTTAAAGTGACTTGGATGAAGAATCTGGATGTGGAAGTAGTGATTCCTTAGGCAGCGGTTTTTATATATAAACACCAATATTTAAAAGTAAGTATTTTATGAATTAAACATAAAATCCTAGGTCAATATCCATATGACAAAAGCAAAAAGTTACCTTCTGTGAATAAATGTAGAAAAAAAAAATAAATACAAAAACAACACATGAAATTGATCAGATATGCCATAGCGTGACATTTATATTTATAGATCTACTACATCGATTTATATTTCAATTACAATTCATTTTTTGATATTCAGTTGAAATTTGGCACACGTATATATTATAACGACATCTCGAACTGGATTATATTTTGAGATGATTACGTTGAACGGATTGGGGATAAACAGGGGTAAATAGGAGAAAACAAGTAATGCAAGCTGGTAGGAGTACAGAAATTTGGGATTTGATATATATACTAAAAGCCAAAGCCTTAGATTTCTTTACAACATCTTTCAACCCCCTCCCACCACTACCACTCCATTATTAAAGAAGTTGGTAAAATAAAATTGAGATATTCACTTGAAATTTGGTACATGTATGTGTTGTAATGACATCTGATTGAGATGATTCCGTTAAAGTGGTGGGGGGGTTGGTGCAAACTGGGGAAAATAAGTACTTACGTCAAGCTAATGGGAGTTCAGAAACTTCATTTTTGGAGTATATGCCAGAAACCAACACCTCCCATTTTTTTATGATAAGCGCCTCAAATATTATTAAAATTCTATAACCAATTATTTCCACATATTAGAGTGCAAATACGGATAAGATGTTTTAAAGAGAGTTTTCAAATAAAAATGTTTGCTCGTTTTAATGGCCTCTTTTGTAGTTTCCACAAAATAAAAGAAAGTGTCCGCCGTTTTCAATTTTTAAGCTTTTACATCAAAATCACAATTGTAGTCCTATGTGCTAAATTAATAAATCTGCAAGAGTTTTGCAGGTAGTCTTACTGGAGTAGCTATTTTTAAATTTTGTCTTTGGATATCAATATCAGCTACTCCGAGAATACCTAACTATCAATTTTAATATAATTCCGAAGAAATCTACCACTGGCGTATTCGCCAAACTTAAAACTATCCCAAAGTAATAACACACATTCTAATGAAATTTAGAACCACCCTCCTTATAAACATTTAAAAAGTAACTCGAAAAAGTTAAAACTGCTAATTCTAACATTTGAAACATTTTTTGTTTGAAAACTTTTTTATTAGGTATCTATAGTCAAGTGTAATTAGGTTTTTACCTCAGAACCCAGTTATAATTAATTGCCTTTAATAATCTCTTTTGTATTGACTTTCTAATATTGAGTACAAAAAAGTTCACCCTTTACAAACTGCCGCTTTTTACTTGGGGGTGCTTCCCACCCCCTCCTAGAGTGTCGGACAATAAAGTTAAATAGTAACCACCGAATCTGATGTAGAATCAAATTTTAAGAGAAAAAGTGTGGTTTACAATTTTTTATGAAAATTTGCATTTTCCAAATTATGACGATTTGAAGATTTTAACTTTAAAAAATCGGTTCCTTGGGGCTGTTTTTGTAAATAACTGAAAGTGGTATGATAAAAAAAACAATATTATAAAATTAGAAGTTTTTTTTTGTTCTAAAAATATGATAGTTTAAAAATGACGCTCGAATATTGATCAGTCGAGATATAATGTTTAAATCTCAAATATGTCAGAAACAATCAGTATGTTGTAAAAAATACATGTAATAGAGATTGAAGGGATTGGAGTACTCTTCTATAGAATTATTTCTCTATCCGTACAGCTAGAAAGATAACAATGTTATATGTAAAACAATGAGTGAGTTGTAATTTCTTTTGGCCATTGGCCATATAATGGAAATTAAAAAATCTGTAGCAGTTTTCATTAACATACCTATAGGATTATTAATATCCTCTAATTTATTGTCATTTTTATAATAGTCGTTTTTTATACCTACTTTAAATTAAGAGAAATATTACGATTTTACTGAAAAAATTCCTTTTTTTGTAAAAAACTCTAAAACAATTGCATTCAAGGAAAATATGATAATATAGAAAAATAAAGCTTAAGAAGCGATATATTAATTCGTTTTTTAAAATATTTGTAGAATTAATAGTTTCGGAAATAGGACAATACAAATGTGGGGCTTGAACTTTTAGTGGCAAAGAACTACATTTAAATCTCATATTTCTTCAAAACTGTTGATAAATTGAAGCTCTCAAATTTATAGCATGTTGGTAATGCGATATATTAATAAAAGCTGGTACAGATATTTTGAACTTCTACTCTTTGGCCAATGACAGCAAGAAAATCCTAAATTTTTATTTAATAAAATTACAAAGCACTCATTGTTTTGTACATACCTTTGTTATTTTTCAAGCCGCACAGATAGAAAAAAAACATTCCAAATAATATTTCAAGCCATTTCTATTTATGTATTTGTAACATCATATCGATTGTTTCTGGCATATTTGAGATTTAAACATCGACTAATAAACGTTCGAGCGCCATTTTAACACTATCATATAGTTCCAACTATTCATCGTACAGAAATAAACAAAAAGCAAAATACATGTAATTTCATAATATTTTTTGTACCATACTTACCACTTTTTCCATAACTGTAAGACTTTTGCGTTATTTACGAAAAACAGTCTCAAGGTACCAATTTTTTAAAGCTAAAATCGTAATCTTCAAATCGTTATAACTGTGAAATATAAATTGACATAAAAAATTGTAAACCACCTTTGTCTCTTACAATATGTTTCTATATCAGATTTGGTCGTTATTATTTTACTATTTTGCCTACCCCCTCTGTATAAAATGGCAATTCTTAAAGGGTAACCCTTTTTTACTCAATATTAGAAACTTAATGCAAAAAAAAATCATTCAAATCCATTCATTATAGCTGGGTACCGTCATTTTTTCATTTTTAATGACTAATTGCACTGCACAACTATTTTTAATTTTCGAGTAACAGCCTCTAGCTCTAGCAACTGAAAGTCGCTAAAAATTAACTAAATTTAACAATACTTTTCCAAAATACATATAGATTAAAGTACAATCATACAAATGGTGCTTTGCTATTCATTTATTTTAGTCTTTTAGCTCTAATATACTATTAATAATATTTTTCTAGTCATTAACGTCGAGTAGTTAAAAAACAATAAGTTAAATATGTATATATTTTTAATTAATGATTTGGGCAAGTTGAAAATATCTGTGGATTTATGTCCAGAATAACGCATACATTACAATTATATTCCAGCAAAACATCTGATACTCTGACATTTAATAACAGTTGTAGTAAAACTTTATAGTGCACCACCACCGGTTGTGGATAACATAATTCAGATATGCTGACTTCCTATCCGCCATAACTCGTTTATGCATTCATATGTTCACTTATAATATCGTCTTTGCAATGTCGCTAGGTACAGGGCCGGAATAGAAAATAGTAATAGAAAGTGATAAATTGTAGACAAATATATTAAAGTTACGACAATTGAATTGTTGTTTCATGTACAGTCAACATACAGTGTGAACCTAAATAAAATCACAAAATTCACATCTTTGATATGTGTCATTTTTCAAAAAAATCTTCGAATAGGTCGATTTTAGTTTTGTAAATGCTACATTTTGTCACTATACCAAATTTTATGACGTCATTGGTTTTTGAGTTATGACGTCATCATAATCTTTTTTAAATAGAAACAGACATTTTTGTTTACTGCTTTTAGTGGTATATTCCTTTGGCTTTCTAGTGATATGAAAAAAATTGGTATTGCCTAAGCCATTCTTTTGGAAAAAAATATTTTTATTGATTGATACCTTACATAACTAATTGTGGGAAAAAAATCATCTTCATTGCTCAAATCGCGACCCTCCAACCAGTTGGCATTGACCAAGATGGGTGTAGACACATTTCGTACTGTCCTGAAACATCTCGTGGGCAATTCGTCTCATCTCCAGGCCAATTCTGTCTTTCAATTTTTCTATGGTATCTGTTCTGTTAAAATACACCCTTGACTTTAATTAACCCCAAAGAAAAAAGTCTAAGGGGCTTAAAACCGGTGAACGCGGGGGCCACTCAATCGGTCCTCGACGACCTATCGACCTTCCAATAAAAGTGTCATCTAAAAACTGACGCACTGCTGTCCCAAAGTGAGGTGGGGCCCCGTCTTGCCGAAACCAGACGTTTTCAGCAGGAATATCTTCATCTTCATTGTTCGGAACCATAACTGCTAAGGCTGGCACTAACTCAACTCGCAAAAGCTGTAAATATCTTGCGCCCCTAAGATTTTCTTCGAAAAAAAAAGGTCCCAATAAACGATCACCAATCATACGTGCCCACGCGTTTACTTTCCCTCGTCGCTGTGAATGGGCTTCTTGAGTCCAGTGAGGATTTTCGAGTGACCAATACCTACAGTTATGCCGATGTACAGTCCCCTTTGAAGAAAATGTAGCCTCATCAGAAAAGACAATGTTCTTTAAAAATTTTGGGTTTTCATCGCACAAAGTCATCAACTGTTCACAAAACTGTAATCGCTGATCTGGATCGACCTCATTCAATTCGTGAATTAATTGTACTTTGTATGGATGGTATTTTTCTTTTTTCAATAGACGTACAATAAAAGTTTGACTCACGTTATGATTTAAAGCCATCTGCCTTATCGAAAGATGGTGATTTTCCTCACTTTTTCGACAAGCTATATATACTACGAGGGAAAATAAGACAAAAAAACTGTTTCTATTCGAAAATTTGGCGAATGCTACAGTAGTAACTTTCATCGGAATTTCATTAAAATTGGTAATTAGGTAATCTTGGAGTAATTAATACTGAATTTGGTATCAAGCGATATAAATACTCCACATTGCCCCCTGGTATCTCGCAAACTATTAATCTCAGAGGAAAAAGTTTTACACAAAACACGTAGGGACTGTTATGTCCTACATTTTGATAATAAGCTGTTTTTCACACAACTAGCACCGGAAGAATTGAAACAACTTTCTTTCGATATTTTGCAGACAACTTTCATTCATTCTGTCTACATTTAATATAAGACATACCATAGGATACTCTTCGCCAACAAATAAAGTGGGTTTATGTAAGGTAATAATAACATTGGCCGTGTCTTCTACGAGATGAATTAAGCCGCCAAAACTCCATAATCTCATCGCATTTGTGACAAATTTATTACTATTTGTTTATAAGCATTAGGGACTATAGCGTAACTTATGAGTAGCGGGTTTTGCAGTGTGGCAATATATGAATTTAGATTTTAAAATTTTCTCTGATTATTATGCATTTTCTCTCAATTTTTTCAAAAACATTAAGGTTCTCCTCTAGCTAGCACTAAGTTACTGTCCAAATTTCAATACAATCTAACTTTCCAGTCTTGTTATCGTGCTTACAGACAGACAGACAAACAGACAGACAGACGTACGGACAGACAGACAGACAGGACGGAAATTTTTTGAAAGTTGTTCAGAATTCGATCACCAACACAGTGATATGACATTTTTTTTATACGAGTGGTATTACCTACCGGTCAAATGAAATACAGATTCGGGAATTTTATTTCGTGATATAGGGAATAAACGCCCCATAATTCATGAACGCAGGTTCTGAAAGTAATCGAGTCGACATTGAAATTAATACGGCATGAACTGAGCATAGGGTACGTTGCTAATAATTTCTATACGGAACCAGACTAATATCTCGTCAAAGGCCAAGAAGTTATTTATCACCTTTTTGACAAATAATTTCTTCTATTGAAAGTATTTCTGCAGATTCTTTTTTAGTGATAAAGGCTACGGGAATAAAATAATAATTTATATTAAAAACAAAATAAATAATAGTTTAAAAAATATTATAAACTATGAAATATTTATACCAGTTGATATGAAGCACTCCACACTTTCTTGTATTGTATTGTATTATTTTGTACTTTTTAGTTTGGTTTGCTATTAAAGCGTGTTTTTTTAGTTTTTTTAAACTATTATTTATCTTTCATTTTTAATCTTAAAAATTTGGACGAGATGATTCTAATCTGGAACCTCAATAACCCATAGATACCGATTTTCAGTTGAATCCGACGATAATTGATAAAACTTATCCGCCATGTTGACGCCACCATTCTGAATTTTTAAGTTTTGTTGACATATTTGTTTTCTACTTGTCGAGCCCTTTCCTGTGATACCCATATCAAGGGGGTTGTAAAGAGAATGATAATCCGCCATCTTGGGGCAGCGGCCATTTTGAACATATTATAAAACTGAGTATATTATATTGTATTGTCATCGGAGCTACACAGAATTGCCGATTTTCAACATGATACAACAATTACAAGTGGGTGAAAATTACGTTGAAAGATTCCATTACATTGATAGATTGATAGATACAGATGAAGCAAATAAAAACGTATTAATAAAAATAGAGCATAAAATTAAATTAAATAACCCTCAGAATTTAAAACCAACTAATAATTATCAAAAAATAAATTAATGAAATAAGGGTTCAATAAACCACCTTCTTATGCAAACAATAAACCACCTTCATATGCAAACAATAGCCTAAAAATAGCCAAACCGATTTTACAATGGATCTCTCATATCATTGAGTTGATTTGAGGTAATATTTGCAAAAAGTTAGAATGGCACTCAAAGAGCCACTTCACAACACTTGCACTTTTTTTCAGTTGTATAAACAGCCAGTATTTTAACGAAATTGAAATTAATTTATTTTATCCCCATGTCTTTACGGCTGTGCTACTGAAAGCAGAATGCGTGGGATCGTCCACCCGTCGACGAGGCCAAGCGGTGGTGCTATGAACAAATACCAATGCCTTGCACTGATCTACGACAAGGCGTGGTTTATCTGCGCAGATACACGTTTACATATCGCGAACTAATATTTCCGAATCTGTATTCTCCTCATTTTGTATTTGCGAAGAGTATAATAAGTTTAAGCCCAGACATGAATGATCTCATGTTAAAAAGTGCCAACACTGACTATCGAGACAATGAATGGTTTATATCTAATAATTTGAAACTCAGTGAAGAAAAGACACAAAATATAGTCTATTCTACCAGTCACAATATAACTAGAGGAAATAGCACAAAACTGATCGATGTCATTACTGATCACAGAATAAATTGGTCTTCTCACGTCGCGTCGCACAACTAAGGCGGGTTGTCCACTACATCCAGTTCCGAAATCGGAACTCGGATGACGGAAATTGGCTAAGGAGCATGACGGAAGATGTCTGTCCACTACAAACAGCGTTCTCGGACCACTAGTGACCTATATATCCATCGTATTAAATCTCCCACCCATTTTTAAACAATAAACAACACACAAAAACAACAATGTTTTGCACTCCGCTGCATCAAACCATGAATAACTCGGAACCGATCAAGCGGTCTATCGGAGGTAGCAGAATCCGACATGACGTATCTCTGATGTCGGACGTCGGTCGTGTGGACAAAATGGCATACTGCCATTTCATAACATGGGTGGCTACTTTGGTCCGTTATTTCGGATCTCGGAATCGGATGAGGATGACGTCGAGAGATTGTGACGGAAGATGTCTCTCCACTACAGCCGTTCTCAGACCCATTTTTGAAACATAAACAAATCACCAAAACGACATGCGACAGTGTTTTTGCACTCCAGTCCATCAAACCGTGAATAACTCGGATCCGATCAAACGGTGTATCCCAGGTAGCAGAATATTCGGACTCCGAGATGAGGTATCTTTAATGTCGGACATCGGTCGTGTGGACAAACTACCATAAGGTGGTTTATCCACCACAACGTACCAAAACGACATGCGACGGTGTTTTTGCACTCTAGTCCGTCAAACCGTGAATAACTCGGAACCGATCAAGCGGTGTATCCGAGGTAGCAGAATATTTGGAGTCTGAGATGACGTATCTCTGATGTCGGACGTCGGTTGTGTGGACAAGCTGCCATACTGCGATTTCATTACATAGGTGACTACTTCGGATGTAGTGGACAAACCGCCTATGGCAGTTTGTTCACTACATCCGGTTCCGAAATTTGAACTCGGATGACGGATAACGTCGAGAGATCGTGACAGAAGATGTTTGTCGGGTAGCAGGATACTCAGAGTCCGAGATGACGCACCTCTGACGTCAGACGTCGTGTGGACAAACAACCATTTGACTACATGAGCAGCTACTTCGGTCCGTCATTTCGGATCTCGGAACAGGATGTAGTAGACAAACCGCCCATTCGGAAACTATCGAGTTCGGTATTTGTATTACGTAATCTAACAAGGTCCTTGTCAATGAAGTCTCTGATAATAACTTATTTTTCTCTGTTCCATTCACATGTTACTTATGGTACACTGCTGTAGGGAAACGCAGTTATAATTTCCCGGCTACTGAAAGAAGGTTGTCAAAATAGTAGCTCGTGCCGTGGTTTGAGAGACCACTATAAGCCCATTTTTAAAAACCTCAACATAATGCCTATGTCGCCTTTATATATTCATGTCATGTTATTAGAAATTTATAAAAATAAAATTCAATTTACAACAAATGCTGAAGTTCATAACTATGGTACTTGGAATATAGAAGATCTTCGAATACCACGCTTTCGACTTTCGAAGACAGCAAAGCAGTTCCTGGATATTAAATTGTTCAATTATCTACCTAACTATTTGAGAACTTTATCTACTTCTAGTAAATTTAAGGAGATAATCATAAAGCATTTTCCTATGCATTGTTCTTATTTAGTTGAAGAATACAGGGTGTAATCAGTTTGATGTCATTAAAAAAACTGGTATTGGGGACCGACTAAAGAAACAAAAAACCTTTATGACTTTTCCCTCTAGGGGCACTCTGAAAAAAAACTGACCTAGGTGAACATTTTAAATATTTTCTTTAATGTAGAAAATGATTGAGAACCACTGCTTTTCTTGGTCAATGGACTTGTAGTTCCCAATTATACAACTTTTAAATTGTCATAAAAAAGTACAAAGGTCTTGGATCATCGACCGCCTTTGATCAACCGCCTCAACCGAACTGAGGCAATTATAAAGAGGTAAATAATTCGTTATCTTTTCCTGCACAACTGCAAGCAAATAATGGCCATAGAAGTTTAAATAGAACATTTCTTTACAAGGATGTCTTTTAATTTGGAACAAAATATTGGATTAATGTTTATAATTTAGAATATTTACACTTTTGTTTCTTAATATTAGTTGAATGTATTTTAACGTAGTAGTGATTCTAGCTTGAGTATTTCTTATTTGAAATTAAGTAGTTATCTTATACTAATTATGGAAGAGAATTATATCGAATGATGGCTCTATACAAATCTAGTCTTACTTATAACTTTTCTAATGATAGGGTTGCATAAATTGGAGATTAGCAATTGTTAAGCTTTTTGTAAAATTTATGCTGATATGGCTTTGTCAGCGTTCTACTTTGAATGAATGAAAAAGTACATACTGCATAATGAAGTTCTTATCTCAATTGATGCAACGCAATTAAGTCAAGGTTAATAGGTATCAATATTTATTAAAATGAGATATAACATACGTTCGATAACAAGAGTATGTTATGTTGCATTTATTTTTATTATTTTTCTTGACTTGCCAAAAATGTTGTACTATGTAATTTAGTCTATTATTCATGGTAATCACACTAAAAACTATTAATTAAGAAACTACATAGGAGATTTATAATCGAAATGCAGTTATATATCATTATTGCTGCAAATAAAACCTGAAAACTTTTGGTTAAAAAAAATATAGAGTGGTTATCCGACAGAAAAAACAAATGAATATAGAAGGTTTGAGTAAATACCCTTATAAATTTCTACCATAGTTGAATTGTTTTTTAGGAAGACCACCCTGTATATTTTTCATTAAAATTATAATATTGTCTTACCTTGCCTTGCCATTTGTGTTAACCATATGCCAAATATTATCGCCATTTTTCACGTATTTCTCATTGTTTATTCTCTTTAAGTGGATCACCCTGTACATTTTCCAAAGTATTTCTCAAATTTCACTGCTTTTCATCAAATATGTTTTTCATACACAGCACTAACAGACAGACTGACTGACGAAATTGAAAGATGTTCATTTTCGTAATCTGCATAGTTTGAAACGTGTAAATCCGAAGAAGCCTCAGAGAGTCATTCTTTCACGAATACGATAAGCGATGGAAGTAAAGAAAATGATTGCAGAGCTACATATAACAATCTAATTTCATTTTCTCGTGACAATGTTATCGACAGAGTATTTTTAAAAAGAGTATATTTTTTTATCTCCGCGCGTAGAGGGGAATACTTTTCAAATGAACATTCCTAGGAAAGTCTCATAAATATTGCAAGATTGTTATAAGGCAGGAAGGGAAGTAGAAAATAGTCTATTTCCTCATCAACAAACTGTTATATTTGACAAAGGAGATAGATTATTTTCGGAAACGTTAATAGTTCTCAATTTTCATTTTATAACTTTACTATAGTGTATACATTTTAAGGTGTGAGATATTTTATAAGAATTGAAAACGAACTCTGTTTAATCCATTCGTCCAACGGTCTTGTTTATAATGTCTTTACAGAAGTGCTCACCCAGCATAAAAAAAATACACTTATTTCGTGTATAAAAAATATTTATAACGTAAATTGATGATGTTCAGTAACTGCACTATTTTTAAATCTACCAGAGTACCATTACCTATATTAACCTATTTTTCACTACAAATCATAATTTATTGAAGGACTGGGATGCATTTTACCTGAAAGGCCGTTTAGAAATTGCATTCTTTGTTATATAACTTTAGAATTCAGTTAGAAAAGATATGAGATTATAGATAGACTCTCGAAGCTGAGAGCTTTTCTCATTTAATATAAAGTGTTCATAGATTATTGAGGTGGACCATCCCGAATTTTGCTCCTATTATAAAAGAATTCTTCTCTATTGGATAATATTTAAGTCATTATAAAATGTAGGTAGTTCAACTATTCAATTTTTATCCATTTGTATTCATCGCTAAAAGAAATATATCTCGATATACTGGTTGGTAAATATATAACTACTAATCCATTTAGCAGATGATTCTACAGGCAAAAGTAGTTCATATAAACATGGCTCTGCTAACGCTACGGGAGTTACGTCCCCTTGAGGATGTCGTCTAAATATTTTACTGATTATTCCGAAAGCATTATATTAGACAGACGTGTTGAGAATATTCTGCAAGGTGTGCTCTGTTATGTCAGGGATATTGAGTAGTGATTGGGAACTTGGTCGTCATTCTAGGTTCGTACCAAGAGCAAAATGTAAAAAATACATAGAATTAAAAATATTTATAGATCTGACAAAAACCATACATAGAATTAAAAATATTTATTGATCTGACAAAAACCATACATAGAATTAAAAATATTTATTGATCTGACAAAAACCAGACGTACATTATTTTTATACTTTTTTTAAAACTAAGTACCTAGTGCAGTAAAAAAAGACCAAATATGCTATGAGATACGCATAGTTTTGTAAAAGCAATTTTTAGATTTTATGCCTTCTGGGGTATCACTAGGAGTATATATCTGAGTTTTGAACTTCCAAAGCCTATTGCGTTTTTTTATAAACAATTTTGTTTTTTGAACAGTGTTTTTTCTTAGGTGAAAAGGTGAATATCTCCGGTTCTAGAGG
Source organism: Stenurella melanura (assembly GCA_963583905.1). NCBI lineage: Eukaryota > Metazoa > Arthropoda > Insecta > Coleoptera > Cerambycidae > Stenurella > Stenurella melanura. The sequence goes on from OY757309.1 coordinate 164,703,558, forward strand.
TCTGATCGGGACAAACAAAACCAAAAACTTTCGCAATTAAAATTTCTTCAAATCTGCATTAATTTTTGGTCAGTTGAATACATACACAACGTACTAATTAGAATAAAATGGCTAAAAAGAGGGTTCTTTTTTTAAGTTTAACGCCCAGGTACGTCAAGATATATACCTTTTGTTAAAAATAAAATACACTGAAATTTTGGTGCCCAAATACTAGACCTTGTGGACACAAATTAATTTGTTATCTGAAATTTGAATTGCCCGCCATATTGTGCCATTAAGTCCAAAATGGATCATTTCATTTCAAAATGTACATCTGGATGCCAGCTTTCCGGTGACATTAAAAAAAAAAAATTAAGTCATTTTGGCCATCTCTTTGGCATTTATTTATAAGCCAAATCACAAAAAATGGATATTTTCGGCCATTTCAGGTAGACTAAAATTAACTATCTTTATTTAATATTAAAGTTCTCGCAATTCTCTTTCTTTTGTGATAAAAAGTTTTCAAAAATGTTTTCAAAATGGCCGAGAAAATCCATTTGTTGTCATTTGATTCATAAATAAATGACAAAAAGTGGCCAAAATTACTTTCAAAGACATATTTTTAATCTCATCAGAAAGTTGGTGTCCAGATCTACATTTTAAAATAAAAATGATCCATTTTGGAATTAATGGCACAAAGTGGCGGGCAATTCAAATTTCACATAACAAATTTATTTGTGTCCACAAGGTTCAATATTTGGGCACCAAAATTACAACGTGTTTTGTTTTCAATCCAAGGGTATTAAAATGAGAAAGGAAAATGCTTTTCAGCCCGTTCATTCCATTTTGTACGTTATATTCGTACGCAAATGACCCAAAACCAACGTGGATTTGTTGTAATTTTAATTGCGAAAGTTTCTGTTTTTTTTTGTATGTTCCGATCGAACCTCTAGAACCAGAGACATTCACCTTTTTACCTAAAAAACACTATTCAAAAAACAAAACTGTTTATAAAAAAAACGCAATAGGGCTTGGAAGTTCAAAACTCAGATATATACTCCTGGTTATACCCCAGAAGGTATGAAATCATAAAATTGCTGTTACAAGACTATGCATATCAATATCTTTTTTTACTCCACTAACCTCTTGAAAATAAGTTTTCTTCTTGCACGAAAAATATCGCCTCTATTTTTTACAAATTTCCATACCAATCTATTTCGGCGAGGATTTAATATCCATGTATGTGATGAATACGATATTCGTCACATTCAAAATATACTGTCGTCATGTGAGCGTATTTTGTTTTTAACAATATCAAATCAGTTAAAGCCTTTATGTCCGTATCAATTGTTTTCCTTCATTTGTTGAACAATTTCGAATCTTAGTTTTCTTTTTAAAATGTGTTCATGCACATTTTCTAGTTTCTTTTAATTCATTGATTGATGGTGTCGTATCTTCAAGTCATTGTTTCGGTAATCAGTTTAAAGTTATTTTAATAATATAGTATCTTTTTGAATACTTTCGAAATGATCTGCATAGTAACAAGCAGCAGTGATTCATGTTCTTTATATGTAGTAGCTGTGTATATGTAGACTTCAGGCCGTCCCGCTTTGATCATAGTACTTCCACATCCACATAGTGTAGTGGAAGTATAGCAATCATAAGAAAATTTTCAAAATTATTTTTTGTTGAAATAGGTTTAGAATATCATAAAACGTCGAGATTTTTAATTTGAAGTAAAAAGAAATTCTGTCTGTCGCTCTGTCGGTCTGTAACTTATTTTGTGTCCACGATATCTCTGGAAGGGTTTAAAATATTGACTTGAAATTTTGTACACACATGTACTATAAGAAGAACTGCAACTGGATAGTTTCTTGAACTTATCCGGTGAAGGGTTGGGGGTAAATACTAGAAAATAAGTAAAACAAGCTGGTAAAAGTACAAAAATTTAGGATTTGGTGTATAAACTAGAAGCCAAGGCCTCAGATTTTTTTATAATATTTCCGTCCCCCCGCACCATCCCCCCTCCATTATAAAAAGATTTTTTTATAACATTTTTCAACCCCTCCACTACCCCCACAAATTATTAAAGGAGTTGATAAAATATAATTGTCATATTCACTTGAAATTTGGTACTCGTATGTATGTATTATAACGACATCTGGAACTAGATTACATATTGACATAATTCAGTTAAGGGGGGGGGTATTGGGGACAATAGGTGGAGGAAGTTAATAAGAGTCCAGAAACTTCATTCTTGCAGTATATGTTAGAAACCAACATTTCAATTTTTTTTATAAATATTACTTATTAAATTTTTATGAAGAATTATTTCCACATACTAGAGTCAATAGTCAAAGAGACTTAAATGGAAAATTTGGATGTGGAATTAGTGATTCCTTAGGCAGCGGTGTTGATAACTGAATCAGAAATAAAAAAGTAAAGTAAGTTTCCTGCTATACAGATCTCTCCAATTATCCCAACTATTAAAATTCACAATTATCTTGACTTGACTACCCGTGGTTATACCTATACTCTAATGCTAAGGATCCATGGAGAGACACAAGTGTCAGGATCATGTCTCTAGATCGAATTTCGTCATATGTACACTGTACAGCATCTAGGACACAATGTGAACACTCTGTAGAATAATCTAAGAGTAATCTAGACACAATTCCCGACACTTCTGTGTCTCCGTGAATTTTTAGCCTAATTGATAGAGTCTAGTCGAATAAGATAGGCGAAAAGGTCCCCGAACGCAGTTTTTGAAAGAACTTGTTATAATGATGGCAAGTCATAAGAAAACGATTGGCAAACTTTCAGCCCCTGACCTCCATTAGCCCTTGAGATATTTAACAAAACACGCATTGCTCTAACCTCTGCTCTAACGACAAAACAATTAAATTTCAAATTTTTGTTTTCGTTTTCCAAATGGTTAAAATCATTTAAAAATTGTAAATAAAAATTATATAACATAGACCAGCTAATGTAACACATCGTTTGGCTTCCATTGAAGCAAAAGGATGTGTTACACTATTGTGTAGCTAAAACAGTTTTGGAGTAAAACGAGTTTAAAAAATAGTCTTTTCGGTACAGGTTTTGTAAATTATCTCAAAGACGTCAGAGGTCCGAAGTTCAAAGGTTGCCAATCGTATTTTTATGATTTTTCAACATTACAATATAATTTATTTCAAAGAATGCTTTCGGGGGTCATCGCGAATTTTCAACTACACTTAATAACTATATTTACAGAAAAGAACACGAAAACATGTATTTATAAAAAACACACAAACTGATAACCTAAGGGGTAGAAAGAAACAATACTATTAACGAACATTAAGTTAATTATTTCTAAAAACTAGTTACTAAGACGTCAGTCGCTAGCGACAATTTGAATGAGGTCCATCTACATCGGTCTTATCTTTAAATCTGTGCTCACAGTCTCTCAGAGTATTGTGCCATGTAATATCTAGATACATTAATATCCGTTCTTAGAGCTATGTGTGTACACTTCGATATGTTACAGTTCAAAACATAACCTTCTTTCCTGGTCTACTCTTTCCTCACGGCGATCTAATTCTTATGACTCGACTTTCAATAATTAGCAAGTAAATAAACAAGAATTTTTAACCACACTTAAGACCTATATTTACAGAAAAAAACAAGAAAGAATTCATTTGCAATAAAACGCACAAACTGACAACCTAAGGGGTAGAAAGAAACAATACCATTAACGAACATTAAGTTAATTATTTCTAAGAACTAGTTACTAAGACGTCAGTCGCTAGCGACAATTTGAATGAGGTAAATTTTTATTTGAAATCTAAATATATGAAGTTAAATTTTAGAACAAAATCTCACAAAACACAAATAAACCCGGTGACACTAAAATTACTACGTTGAAAGTAAGACAATGTTAACACACCGAAGCTAAACCGAAAAGTGACGTTTTCCTGACGATATCAGCCTAGTTAATTTTTGAGTTGAGAGGCGCCGTCCACTTACAGAAACCTAGACCAATTAATGCAAATCCGCCCCTTTTTAGTGCATTTAAGTCATCCGACAGCTAACGTCCTCTACTCTGCGAATGATAGACCTTGGCAATTGGCACCTCAACCGAACAATATGGTCAAAATGGCTTCCCGTAAATATAAAACATCCTTTTAATAAAAACTTAAACTATTCTATATCTACAGATAGCTAATTATTTCCTAGTCGGTAAAAAAAACCTTTTGTATTATTTTACGAGAAGTAAATGAAATACCGACTAGTGTCCTACCTAGTGAAAAACGGTATCCCAATCGGGATACCGTTTAAACGATGGATGCGGGGACAATAAATTGATTGTCCCTGCATCTAATAATATTTTTTATGCTGACCGAGCCAAACTTTCTCACTGTCCCGGCGTCACGGGGTCTGGGTTGTTAACCGGCAATAATGCACTTTAAAAAATTTATTACAGAATACTTTATGATCATTGCCGAAATTTTTTTTGTACGTGACACGAACAGTTGTTAAAATTGGAAACTTATGCAAGCTTGCCTATTTTTAAATAGTCTTTAATCTTACCTTGAGTCGATGTCTTTACGATCCTTTTAGGCTCTAAAGTTGGCCTTCTAGTTTTCTACAAAATTGCGTTAATCTATTAAAAGTAATTTTAATTTCTTTAACCCCTATATTACATTTGTTACACAAGGAATGCAGCTCCATTGAATTACTTTCCAGGTTATTTTATCTTTCTGGCGACATTGGCCACGGCTCTTCCAACAGATCATAGTCAAAATCTCAACAAAGGTTCGCAGAGACTTCCTCAAGGATTTTGCTTAAAATGTGCGCCGTTCCCGTTAGTGCGATCTTCTGCACTTCTGCACTTGCGCTCTCGGTTGACCAGGGAGTTATTGCAGTCTGACGTTATCCACCAAGAGTGAATTGAATCAGGGGTGCACAAAATTGGAAAGAGGGACAAATATGGAAAAATAAGTAAAGCAAGCCGGTAAGAGTACAGGAACTTGGGATTTTATGTATATTAGAAGCCAAGGCCTCAGATTTTTTATAACATATTTCAACCCTTCCACTACCCACCCTCCATTATTAAAGGAGTTAATAAAATATATTTGAGATATTCGCTTCGAATTTGGTACACGTATGTATTATAACGACATCTGGAATTAAATTATATTTTGAGACGATTCCTCTAAAGGGGTGGGGGGCAAGTAGAGGTAAATAAAATAAAATGAGTAAAGCAGGTTGAAGTTTGGTATACTTATATAGGGGTTGATAAAATAAAATTGAAATATTCACGTGAAATTTGCTGCACGTACGTATTGTAATGACATCTTATTGAGATGATTCCGTTAAAGGAAGGGGGTTGTAAATTGGGAAAAGTAGGTCGAATCCAGAAACTTCATTTTTGGCATATATGCTAGAAACAAACGCGTCAAATTTTTTTCTGACATCTACCTCAAATATTATTAAAATTGTATGACCAATAATTTCCACATGCTAAAGTGCAAATATAGTCAAGATGTTTTCCTTTCAAGAGACTTGGATGGAAAATTTGGATGTGGAACTAATGATTCCTTTGGCAACGAAATTTATATAAATAGAAGCAGATATACATTTGTAATTGTGTTGACAACATAGTTTAGACATTATAGGTATTAGGCCCAGCGACATTTTTTTTATTTATGACCACACCGTTGAAACTTTTTGTATCTGTTATTTGGATGGAGTCGGACAAATTTGGGACTTGGCACATTATGGTAGTGGGGCGTTTGTCTGTTAAGCTGTCACGAAGTAGTCAATTTTATGCAAAAAAAAAAATTTATAACCACATTGGTAATTTTATTTTAATCAATAGTTTTTATCATATAACTAGCGAAAAAAAATTTGTCGGACAAAAATAATGGGTAACTTGACGCGTCGGACACGCTAAACACGTCAAGTTTATGTAAAAAAAAAATTTATTACCACACTGCTGATTTTAACAGAATCTACCATAAAAAATTGTTGCAATAATGTGGTAACCTTGTCGGACAATTTTTATGGGGCATATGCGTAGTCGGATGCGCCAAAGTCGTCAACTTCCTGCAAAACTTTTATTTACAACCATAGATGTCATTTTGATTTTGTACTGTTTCTTTACACGTGTAATGCATAAAGGATCGGTTGTCCGACAAAAATAATGGGGCTCTTTGATACAATTAAAAAAAGAGGACTTTTTTTAATTTTCGGCTATGTATTCTATACATATTATTATGCAAACGTTTATTAATGTATGTATTGTATATACAGTGTGTAATTAGTTTCATGTCATTAAAAAAACTGGTAATAGGGACCGACTAGACAAACAAAAAACCTGTATGACTTTTTTCTCTAGGGTCACTTTGACAAAACTGACCTGGGTTTACATTTTTAATGTTAAGGTAGGAAACTTTTTGGGAACTACTGTTTTTCAGGGTCAGTGGATCAATAGTTCCGAATATTAGAAATAATAAAAAACAGTTAAACCCGAATTGTGTTCCCACCGGTAGAAGTGCGGCATTTTCATGGGATTATTTATAGCGAATTTTGTATACCACTAATTATGAAAGTGTAAATAATTCCTTCTCTTTCGGCACAACGCAAGCATAGCATGGCCGCAGTGGTTTAAATAGGATTTGTTTACATGTGTTTTTTAATTTGGAACAAAGTTATTGTAGCCTTTATTGTCGTTTATAAGAAATTATAAAATTTAAAAGTGGTTCATTAACATTTGTAACATTGTGTTAAAAACTTAAAATTATTTTATGAAATTGGAAAATGAACAGTTAGACGTCCGAGATACGATAACAGAAAATAGTTGTGTATTTTAAGTTAGGAAAAAATCTGATTTTTTTAACGGATTGAGCGCATAATTTTTCCCAATCAGGTATCGAAAACTAAAAATCGAGTCTTTGGTCTCTATGAAAATCAATGTAAACATTAATAAAGACGCTGGCCAATACCAATAAATGTATGAGCACAAGGATGACGTCGATTGGGGAACCTTAAACGATAAAGCTCTTCCGCACCAGCTGCATTTCCACCACTTTCTCCATACACCAAGTGCATATCCGCGAGCTCTGGATAAGTGTAATCTTCCATAATGTTTGGTTATTTATTTATTTTTTAACCAATAAAAAACTTTTATTATTATTATTATTATTATTATTATTATTATTTATGTATATAATTTCAATAATATTATTTGATTTTCTGAACAATATTTATTTAATAATAATATTTAATAATAAAATTTTATGTATTATTTCATAACATATATGAGATAGATAAAATAATAAGCATTAACTCACCTTTATAGTTTGAACGTCGATAGCCTATAAGAATTAAATTTTTTTGTACGTTTGCCCTAATATTTTTGTCAGACAATTGCATTTTTTATTTAAGAAAATAATTACTTGTAACCTCCTACTTTTGTCGGAAAAATGGTTGTAAAAATAAGGGATGCAGAAACCCTGTACAGTTTGCGAATATCGATTACCAATAAAAATTTAGTTTTTTTGTCCGACTGGCGATTTGCCCCAATATTTTTGTCGGACACTTAGATATTTTGATTTAGATTATAATTACTTATAACTTCCTTTTTTTGTCGGAAAAAGGGTTGTAAATAAAAGTTTTGCAGGAAGTTGACGACTTTGGCGCATCCGACTGCGCATATGCCCCATAAAAATTGTCCGACAAGGTTACCACATTATTGCAACAATTTTTTATGGTAGATTCTGTTAAAATCGGCCGTGTGGTAATAATTTTTTTTTTTACATAAACTTGACGTGTTTAGCGTGCCCGACGCGTCATGTGACCCATTATTTTTGTCCGACAAATTTTTTTTCGCTAGTTATATGATAAAAACTATTGATTAAAATAAAATTACCAATGTGGTTATAAATTTTTTTTTTGCATAAAATTGACTACTTCGTGACAGCTTAACAGACAAACGCCCCAATACCATAATGTGCCAAGTCCCAAATTTGTCCGACTTCATCCAAATAACAGATACAAAAAGTTTCAACGGTGTGGTCATAAATAAAAAATATGTCGCTGGGCCTAATACCTATTAGGTTTTAAAATCATTTCTTCCTTTATGACCAAAATTACTATAGCCCCAGCATACCTGAAACGCCCTGTATACACCATGTAAATTATTATAATATATCTCAAAATATCTATTTTCATGACGGTTATGGTTACAGGAAAAACAGAATTAATTAAGGTTATCTGTTATTTGGCTTTTGTGCTTGCGTTAATTCTCATATCTTTTGGTTAAATTGTTATCCACTAGTTCTAACTTATAGTTATCTTCTGTTGACTTTAACTGCAACTTACCTAAACATTGATAAACTGACTAACCTCTAGATTGGTACTATCTATGGCATAAGTTAACTTAACCCAACATTGATAAACATATTTTACCTATAACACAATGAAAATATTATAGGACATAAACTTTGTATGCGTAATATGTGTTATCATTATCATGATAATGTTGTTTGTCTTTTATTTTTTAAGCTTATTGTGATCATATTCATTTGTATTTTTCATTTGATCACCATTTGATTGCATAGACAATATGTAACTACCGTGGCTAATAATATTATTAATACTCGAAAATACTTCAAAAGTATTTATTAATTGAATTTAAAATAAAGGCTGTGGCATTGACACCCTACCTCAGAAAATCAGTACTAATAATTCTATTGACGTTATGAGCTACAGTGAGGAAGATATAGAGCTACTATCTGTCTGAATTCATGAGCAGGCGTGTATAATGTGTGTTAATTGTTTCAGCAGAAAATGCAAACGAAAGTGAGGGAAATAGTAACACAGAAGATAAAGAAAAAAATTATGAATTGGATGAGTCAGACGGTCCTACAAAGAATGAACCACATTTCATTGAAATGGAAGAAGATGAGTCAAATGTGGAAGAAATAGAAATGGAGGAACAGGAACCTAAAAAGCAGTATAATACTTATGCTGCTAAAAAAACTGTTGCCCAAGGTAGATATTTTATGTATTATATTTTTGAAACAAATACAAAATTCTATGAAGAAGAAAAAATAGAAAAGATTATAAATAATATTGTAAACTTTTTGATGCCAAAAAAACTGTTTTACAAGGTAGATATTTCATATATTATTTTTTTTAAACAAATATAAAATTCTATAAAGTTGTATAGTAGGCCGATCGTCGTAAAGTCAAAATGATCGAATTTGGTCAAAAATATAAAACAGCAATTTTATTGACTATTCTTAAAGGAAACATTACACAGGCTTCAATGTTAAATACAATGGTTTTTAGGAAAAATTCTCATTTTTAATGTTCTTTGACTTTTCAAGAAAAACGGTGCGGCGGACAAACAAAAGTCAAGATATAAGAAATGAAAATTTTATCAATACACGTCTTTTGAGACTTACAGTGGCATTTTGTCTTTGACTTTTAATTGTAATAAACAAATTAAGGATCCTAAATTAACAAATTTTTTTCTGTTCAACAAAAGGTCATATCGACATTTAATTGTGATCAAAATGTTGCATTTTGTTCATAGAATTTACAGTTTTATTTTTCTGTCGATATATCGGGTATTTTACAATTGACTAAACAAATAAGCTAATTTGTTTATTAAGGATTTGCGACTTTCCATGGCATTTTTTGCCCTGTCCACCCCCGGAAATTAATAAATATTGATGAATACTTCCATTTCTATATTGTCTTGCCCCTGGTTTCTTTCTTTTACCCCCCGCCAACGTTTTGAAAAAAAATTGCTTAGAAAACAAATGAAATATCTCAGCTCAGGAATGGCGTATCGAAACGAGATTATCGGCAAATGAAAGATAATAAAAAAAAAGAAAATTGTGACCCTAGATACACCATGATGCGTTAACTAGAAGTGGAGATATAGACCATTTTGCGTTAACGACTGTCAATTGTTTATTAATTAATTTTTTGAAAAAAATCTTATGACAGCATAAAGTTAATGTAGTAAACTAACTGGTCTTCAATTGTCACAAGAATCCATTGGTTTTTCATAAATTTCATGACAGTCGTAATCGCGTTAACGACTGTCAATTGTTTATTAATTAATTTTTTGAAAAAAATCTTGTAACAGCATAATAGTCCAGTACGTGGGTGTCAAAAAGGGGTGTTTGAATGCAAAAGGTGGGGTAGTAGTGACTTTTTAGTATGTTGTTAGGCTTGGGGCCCTAATAAAAAATCCAAGTTTTCGACCTCGAGGCGCATGCGCTCGAGCCGCCATCTTGGATTTTAGGTACAAAAATTTGTTTTTTTGATAATAACTCAAAAACGGTGGCTTTCACGACAAAAGATGTTCTATACAATGTTAAAGAGGACAAAATTTCCTACATTTATTGTTAAAACATGTTTTTTTGTAACACGCATATGTTAGGAGTTACAGCTCTGTGAAGTTGCACTATTTGAAAAAAAAAGTATTATATTTTGTTATTTGGCTGTTACAATACAAATACAAAGACCGCAGAAAGACTTCGTCGATCAAAAAAGCACGTGTCTGCCGATGTCCTTTTTGATGAAACAATGGTGGTGCAAGTTTCGCAGGAGCAATTTTTAGCCAATGAAAAAAATAAAGTTCGTCTCGTATCGATGCTGAAGAACACATTTGTGCTGGCTGCATTTACAGTTAAACAAGCTGAAGATGATGTCGATGTGCTAATTGTCAACACTGCAATTTCTTTATGCAGTGAATCAATATTTGATGCTGTTTTTGTAGTCGGGGAAGATGTTGACCTTTCAGTACTTGTGACAGCCTTAGCACCAGCCGAAAGTTCCATCTACTTCCGTAAACCTGGAAGAGGAAAAACTGCTGAGAGGATATATTCAGCAAGTAGCCTCAAATACGAAGAGGCAACCAAGCACATTCTGTTCTTGCATGCCTTCAGTGGTTGTGACACAACGTCATCCCTATTCAATTAGGGAAAAACTAAATTTTGTACGTTGATAGAAAAAAACAGAGCGGTTCATGAAATAATTGAAATTTTCAACCAATAAGATGCCACGTCAGAGGAGATTGCCAAGGCCGGAGTACGCTTTCTTGTAGCCTTATATGGTGGCAACATGGATAAAGAGAGTTTGGAAGAGATTCGTTTCCAACGCTTCGCCAAATCTACGCTGAAAAGCAAATTTAATCTTGCCTCTTTGCCACCTACAAGAGACGCGGCGCAATTCCACGCCTACAGGACGTATCACCAAGTACAGAAATGGAGAGGCATAGAGAAAAATCCTGAAGACTGGGGTTGGAAGCATGGCGCTTACGGGATCACTCCCATATCAATGGCGGAAAAACCAGCTCCCGATTCCTTATTAAAATCGGTATGGTGTAACTGCAAAAAGGGGTGTGGTGGGGCATGCAGCTGCCGAAAGGCTGGACTTAAATGTTCGGTTGTATGTGGCTTCTGCAACGGAGAATCTTGCGGAAATATGCCGGAAATCCGCATTAATAGCGAGGACGAGAATGACGACATTTTTTAGGCTACGGACCAAAACTACGACCAGGACACCGACAATTTATAATCAACCCGGACCATCGAAACGTACCAAAATGTAGTAGAAATTAATTTTTGTAACGCTGCCAAATCATAATTTACTATTCTTAAATTAAAAAAAAAATGCGATATACTTTTCGCCATTAACTTTGTTTACGATAAGTATAATACTGTTAAATGATAATATTCAAGTGCCTTTTAGTTTTTTTTTATAATTATATACAAATATAATGATATATAATAAGAATAATAAAATAAAACTCAACCAAAATGAAGTTTCCGCATTTTTTTTCAAATAGTGCAACTTCACAAAAACAAACAACAGCATCAAATATGATTCACTGCATAAAGAAATTACAGTGTTGACAATTAGCACATCGGCATCATCTTCAGCTTGTTTAACTGTATATGCAGCCAGCTCAAATCTGTTCTTCAGCATCGATAAGAGACGAACTTTATTTTTTTCATTGGCTAAAAATCGCCCCTGCGAAACTTGCACCACCATTGTTTCATCAAAAAGGACATCGGCAGACACGTGCTTTATTGATCGACGAAGTCTTTCTGCGGTCTTTGTATTTGTATTGTAATAGCCAAGTAACAAAATATAATACTTTTTTTTTCAAATGGTGCAACTTCACAGAGCTGTAACTCCTAACATGTGCGTGCTACAAAAATTTTTTTAACAATGAATGTAGGAAATTTTCTCCTCTTTAACATTGTATAGAACACAACATCTTTTGTCGTAAAAGCCACCGTTTTTGAGTTATTATCAAAAAACCAAATTTTTGTACCTACCTGCAACCGCAACTTCTCAGCGGGGTGCTGAAGAAGCTATGAAAGCGTAGCAACCGGTTAACTCAGGTATGGTCGAGGGTCACTCTGTGGCGAGAAGAGTTATTTACGTATCTATTTTTTTTTTTTTTAATAAATAATTTGAGTGTTATTAAACAAACCAAACAAAGAAAAAGGGCGCCAGCGTATTCATGCAACTGATATTCCTGAAACTGTTTAAGGATGAAACAATCAAAAGCAAAATTTAAACAAAATAACAATATATTAACAATAATGTTTAAAATTTACAAAGACTTTACAATTATAAATGTGAGAATTAATGAAAATTTCAAAATTTACTACAATAAAAAAATATATATATAAGGTTTATAGTGATGACATTTTGTTAAGAGAAAAACAAATTAATTTAAAAAGATAAATTGAAAATATCAACTGGTTTACAATTATATTTAGTAGTTATCTTCTGACCAAGAAAAGCTACAATGATAGTTAATTGCTTACGTAACTTTGGGTGGCGAATGCGGAGTTCCAGTGTGTCAATTCCTGGAGATGGCCACAGGTACCTGGGTTTAAGGACTTATATTGTTTGTCCGGGTCTACGAGGAGGTTCCAGGATGACACGAAGTTGGAACTATTCTGCGAATTATAGTTCTCGTCCAGCCACTAGCAAAACTACCATGTGCTTGATCCAGAGTTGGTCGATCCAGTTATTACATGAAAAACAATGATAATTCAGGAACCAGTTGATACAAATTTAGTTAAATCACACAAAGAAAAAAACTATCGGTTAAAATTTAAAATGGCTAAATAAATTATTAATTAACTTTAAAACTTACTGAAAAGAATGATCTAGCAGAATACAAAATGGAATATCATTGGTTAAGCCAAGGTCACAAATTTTATAGAAATTACACAAAAAATAGGTATTAGAATTTGTAAAATTTAAGCAATGAATCGAAAAAAAAACAAAAAAACTAAACCAATAAAAAAAAACTCTACTACTAGATTATCACAAAATTTTGGCCCTGAGGCTGTGAATCAACAAAATTATTCTAAATTATGATGAAATGGTTAAAGCAGCATAAAAGAAATCGATATTAAGATATGACATTAAGAAAAAATTAAATAAGAAAATTTAAAATTTTGGAGATAGTCTCCGTACTATTATAAAAATTAATTTAAACAAATTGACTTTACGCCTCGTACTTTAATAAATTCAATAATTAGTATACTAGTCGTGAAATGAGATTATCTAAATAAAAGTTTTAGAGCGACCCTAAATACCAAAAAATATATATATATATATATATGTAAGTATATAATATAAACTACTGGCAAACAAAAATTATTGAAACTGTTAATACATAAACATCCAGCAGGAACTGTCCCAAAATGACAAATAAACTACTGCTGGGGCATCCACTAACAAGTAGTTTCTTATTAACCACCAAGGTTAACCTCAAATATATTAATAATTTAATTAAATGCCAGCTTAAGATTTAATATAAATTCAAAATAACTAGGTTATTGTTCAAGAAATTATAATTATAAAAGTAAAAATTTCAACAAAGTATTGTAGGATGGCTCTAATAACTACAAATCTTTTAAGAAAAAAATTAGAATAGTCTCACCTCAGCGACGTCAAGACGGAAAGTGCCGGTTTTCAATTCCTGTCAGTTCCATCACTCTCTAATATTCCGCCCGCACATGCTCAGTTGCTTCTAACTTGGTTTTTATTTGTTATTGTAGCACGGTCGCTAAACATGAGTTTTTGGCAACAAATTGAATTTATTCTTAGTACGGGTGCTGAATGGAAAATATTTGGCAACTAATTAAATAATTAACAAGTTGCGGAAAAAACTTGTTACACCACGCGAACTTCCGAAAAAAAAATTTTTTTTTTTTTTTTTGGAAAACTAAAAGTTTGAAAAAAAATTTTTTTTTGTAAAAGGAAACACCCGGTAAATCACGCTATTATCGTATAGTTTAACTAATCGATGAGAGACGGAAAAGACTAACAGGGAGAGAGAGAGAGAGAGAATTAAAGACAAAAAAAATTAAACTGGTATAATACCGAATTATACAAGATACCATACAACAATAAGTAATAAAAATGAATTTCTTGAGGTACCTTTCTTGAAAACAAAAAAAATTGAAATATCCTACTACTTAGGATAGCGATAAATTTAATCTAATAAACTTTAAGCATAAAGAAAAGATATGAAAGAGCAAAACAATTATTTAAGCCTTAATTACCAATAATGATAATAAACAACAATACCAAACGACAATAATTACAATCATGATGACGAAAAAAAAACTAGATGGGACATACAAATTTCTCAGAACACTATATGAACAAGATAAAGATAAAAGATAACTGTAGAAACAAGATAAAGATAAAAGATAAAGCATTTTAGCAATTTACCTAGCCGAAAAAACAATAAGCAGCAGAAACACAAAGGTACTGTGATTTAAATTCAGCTATGACTCAACTAAATGAAAGCGAGAAAGGAAAACTACCTAACTTGCCACGAAGTACTTGTACTATAGCACAGAGACAACCTGTTTAACAAACGGCACACGCCATACAGGAAAATATGTTCCCATGAACAAATTTCCTGCAAAGATACGTGGAACTAATCCACAAGATAAGCAAAATATGTGGACTTCCCACAAACCAAAATACGTAGGACTTAACCCACAAACTAAACAATATGTCTACCAGACCACAAATTCAAAAGGTACAACTGGTAAATGACATATTATAAACAAAATCAAAAATCAACAGGTAGTAGTTTATTTCCTTACAACAAAAGACGAAAGCCTTTCACAAAATTCTAAACATTAGTTGAGGAGTACACACTCTAGCAAAATTGTCAAAAGGCTACTTATAATACAAGCGACTAAAGTAGTCAACTAGGCAAAAGTCAAAATAAGAGATAGTGATCATAGAGAAATATAGGAAAATATAAAATAGCGAAAGAAAAGAAAGAGACAATCACAAAAAAGAATGACGTTGTTATGTCATATTTTTGACATCAACCATGCACAAGAAAATTCACCAAAAATGTCTATTAACTATAATAGACGAAACCTGTATTATTACATCCTGTATGTTTAATACTTAACTATTTTTGTTCCGCCCCTATACTCCAGTACTAAAATGCTTTTGCATGAGCCCAAACCTTTGGTAAAACATTATTCGCAAATTAGTATAAACGAGAAAGAAATACTAGAGATAAAAACTCATTTATAAAGATAAGAAAATATAAAAGGACTAATATTTTGCTTCTTTATACATACTTTTTGTGTGTATTAGAATAAAATATAAAATGTACTCATATGATATGAGAATGTTCTTATAGGTCTGTAGATATTAAGCTTAATGAAATCTATCATTTAAAATCAATAAATATATTTAAATGTATTGTGACAGTGAACTCCGATAAACCACAATAAACTCGATAAGAAACGAGAGTGAGTCGTTTGTCTAATAACTGACTTGAAATAAAATAATTATGAATACATATTAAGACAGCAGATTCCTAACAAATTCAAAAATAAACCGATGAAGGATGATATTTGTCTAATATTTTACATAAAAATTATTATTCGGTAGTCACAGGTATCATTTTCATTAAGACAAGAAAAGAAAAACTTGGTGAATTTTCAACCGCGTAGCTGAAATCAATTGCTTGATTATAGACACCCAAGACGCATGCAACCAACAAAACGTGGCTTGCAAACGTCTGAAGTGCATACAATCCGCACAAAGAAAGTGGCCCACCCTTCAACCCTTGAGTAACTGTTGTTACCCAGCCGGAACAACAGTTGTTACCCAGCCGGAACAACAGGTGTTACCCAGCCGGAAAAGAAAGGTAACAAAAAAGAACAAAAGAAGATAAGAGACTTTAAGGTTTCGTAGGCCAGTTGGTTACTACTAATACGTCACGGTTTCCGTTTTTCGAACAGGGGTATGTACCTAGTAAATGTGCGGAAACAAGTTGAAACGGAAAATTTTTATTTTGACATAAACCCTTTAAACCAACTCTAGGTAAATTTGGGCTTTTATCCATTGCACAAACCTCACATCTTTTAACATAGAGGTACACATCTCTACGAATACCGGGCCAGTAATACAGCTCTAAAATACGAGAAAGAGTTTTGAAAACTCCAAAGTGTCTCGCATTTTTGTCAATATGATATGATTTCAAAATCTCACTACGATTAGCGGTAGGCACAACAATTTTCCACTTTGACAAATTGTTAATTTTAGATGGGTGAGAAAAAATACGTTTGTAAATAATATCGCTCTCAACACGAAAAGCACGGTAAGACTTAGGTTTTTCTTGAATTTTCTTAAGCATATCAATATACCAGTTGTCCCGTGTGAAACTTGAGACATCTAAAACTGAAATGTTCGGAACAACATGAACTCCATTATTAAAATTTTTTACCTCAAAATCGGAACATAAATCGTGAGCTTTACCCACAAAAACAGAGTCAATACTGTTTATTGACTTGCTTGAACGATAAAATTTTCCAACATTATTTACCCAACTGTCCCACTCTAACCGTGAAGTTTCAACCTTAATTTTGCTAAGTTTCTTCCTCTTTCTTTTACGTTGCCTATGCTCTTGCCTTTGACTTGGTTCGAGCCTATGTTGCGTAAAATGTAGACAACATATACTGGACTTTAAGCCACTGTGACGAGGTCTAGTGTTTTGCCACCTGGTAACACGAGGTTTTGGATTACAACGAAAACATTTTGGCTTTATTACCTTTTTACGACCGCAACTATAACAAAAAATATTTTTTGGCTCTTTACAAGTATTAAAATGATGGCCAACTAGATTACAATTCCAACATCTGATTGTGGACATTGCAGCAATATTCGAAGAAAAATTTGTTCTAGAGGCATTAACATGACGAAAATTTTGAAATTTAGGAGAAAAATTTTTACTTGTATTAAAACTACTAGAGACATCTTTATTTACATCAAAATTAAAAGAAGTATTATTGTTGACATTAAAATTACAAGATATGTTTTTATTTACTGTAAAACTTGAATCTGCAAAAGTATAATTTAACTCAGGCTCTAATAAATTATTTTCCTCAGAAGGAGGAGGCTTATATCTGTCTGACATGGTATGTGCTTCCTCTAAACGTTTACACAATCCTAAAAGTTCTAAAACAGTCTGAGGTTGTTTCAAAGCTAAGCTTTCGATATAATAAGGCAATAAATTTCTCCGAATTTTATTAACTTTCATGATTTCTGAAGGTTTTTCAGACAGTCTACTAAAAAGATTTTCCATTGAAGCAATGAAAATTGTGACTCGTTCGTCATAGCCTTGTGTTCTATTGTTTATTTCGAGCCACAAACTATCGTCATAAAAGTATGGGAGAAAATCCTTTCTTAATTGTTCACTTAAAGTATCCCAATCGTCACATTTGTGTCTATTACTACAGAACCATGTCCACGCATCACCTCTGAACAAATCACACGCAGACAAAAACAATTCTGACTTGCTTACACCTCTAGATTCACGTAACATGTTAACTTTTTCCAGAAAAGAATTAACTGATTCTTGGCTCGAGCCACTAAATTGTAGGTTCCATTTATATGGAGCAACATATTTTACCGGAAACCGATCTGGTGCCATAGATACTGTAGCAGTAGCAATGGGAACACCAGTTTTTACAGCAATGTCATCTTCTAAACCCAAAACTACAAGTTGTAATGCCTTCTTAGTACTTTCCTCAACTTCAGTATCAGCCTTTAAACGCTGTACTCTACCAGAAATGTGGTTTAACCTTGAGGAAATTACTTTATAATCCACATCAGCGGTGGTACCAGAAAAATTTTCAATAGCAGACTGCAAATCAGTTATTGTCTCATTAATTTCTTTGACATCTGACTTATGGTCAAAAGAATTTACAATTTTACCATCGCTAACACTACGTTTGGCATTTTCCTGATGAAAAACCCCCCTTAAAATTTTTCTCTTTCTATCGGCATCACCTGAAGGTTCGATATTTCTAATCATTAATTCATAAGTAATTTCTTTAAGTCTTAAATAATTCGGCTCCATTTTGGGTTTATAAGTTGACAAAATTTAATAAAAGATATGATACGGTAAACTTTACGATAAATAAATTTAATGCAAAAAACTATACGGTAAAATCATGATAACGTTACAAAAAAATTGTTACTTTTAAATCACAAGTCTTAACGCAACGTGAGGAGAAACTTCGCAAAATACGCAGCAAAATATTAGCAAACGATATACCAAAACAGCAATAAATATCAACAAGATAACAAAAAAATTCAAATAGGCATAAATAATTTTCAGTATCAAAAACAAATAGATAAATCAGATAACGAGAAATTTTCGATAATAAAATATTGTACACCGAATACGCAAGTGTGACAATATCAAAATACAAAATATTAGAAAAATATCGATAAATTTAGCAGAGTCTTTCTTTGGTCAGAATTTGATTGTTTGTTCCTTGAATTTGCAAGAATATCAGTATTTAGGAAAGAGTAATAAAATTCAAAAACACAATTATTTAAAACCAATTCAAAATCTCTAACTCAGGCCCCACGTTGGGCGCCAATTTGCAACCGCAACTTCTCAGCGGGGTGCTGAAGAAGCTATGAAAGCGTAGCAACCGGTTAACTCAGGTATGGTCGAGGGTCACTCTGTGGCGAGAAGAGTTATTTACGTATCTATTTTTTTTTTTTTTTAATAAATAATTTGAGTGTTATTAAACAAACCAAACAAAGAAAAAGGGCGCCAGCGTATTCATGCAACTGATATTCCTGAAACTGTTTAAGGATGAAACAATCAAAAGCAAAATTTAAACAAAATAACAATATATTAACAATAATGTTTAAAATTTACAAAGACTTTACAATTATAAATGTGAGAATTAATGAAAATTTCAAAATTTACTACAATAAAAAAATATATATATATAAGGTTTATAGTGATGACATTTTGTTAAGAGAAAAACAAATTAATTTAAAAAGATAAATTGAAAATATCAACTGGTTTACAATTATATTTAGTAGTTATCTTCTGACCAAGAAAAGCTACAATGATAGTTAATTGCTTACGTAACTTTGGGTGGCGAATGCGGAGTTCCAGTGTGTCAATTCCTGGAGATGGCCACAGGTACCTGGGTTTAAGGACTTATATTGTTTGTCCGGGTCTACGAGGAGGTTCCAGGATGACACGAAGTTGGAACTATTCTGCGAATTATAGTTCTCGTCCAGCCACTAGCAAAACTACCATGTGCTTGATCCAGAGTTGGTCGATCCAGTTATTACATGAAAAACAATGATAATTCAGGAACCAGTTGATACAAATTTAGTTAAATCACACAAAGAAAAAAACTATCGGTTAAAATTTAAAATGGCTAAATAAATTATTAATTAACTTTAAAACTTACTGAAAAGAATGATCTAGCAGAATACAAAATGGAATATCATTGGTTAAGCCAAGGTCACAAATTTTATAGAAATTACACAAAAAATAGGTATTAGAATTTGTAAAATTTAAGCAATGAATCGAAAAAAAAACAAAAAAACTAAACCAATAAAAAAAAACTCTACTACTAGATTATCACAAAATTTTGGCCCTGAGGCTGTGAATCAACAAAATTATTCTAAATTATGATGAAATGGTTAAAGCAGCATAAAAGAAATCGATATTAAGATATGACATTAAGAAAAAATTAAATAAGAAAATTTAAAATTTTGGAGATAGTCTCCGTACTATTATAAAAATTAATTTAAACAAATTGACTTTACGCCTCGTACTTTAATAAATTCAATAATTAGTATACTAGTCGTGAAATGAGATTATCTAAATAAAAGTTTTAGAGCGACCCTAAATACCAAAAAATATATATATATATATATATGTAAGTATATAATATAAACTACTGGCAAACAAAAATTATTGAAACTGTTAATACATAAACATCCAGCAGGAACTGTCCCAAAATGACAAATAAACTACTGCTGGGGCATCCACTAACAAGTAGTTTCTTATTAACCACCAAGGTTAACCTCAAATATATTAATAATTTAATTAAATGCCAGCTTAAGATTTAATATAAATTCAAAATAACTAGGTTATTGTTCAAGAAATTATAATTATAAAAGTAAAAATTTCAACAAAGTATTGTAGGATGGCTCTAATAACTACAAATCTTTTAAGAAAAAAATTAGAATAGTCTCACCTCAGCGACGTCAAGACGGAAAGTGCCGGTTTTCAATTCCTGTCAGTTCCATCACTCTCTAATATTCCGCCCGCACATGCTCAGTTGCTTCTAACTTGGTTTTTATTTGTTATTGTAGCACGGTCGCTAAACATGAGTTTTTGGCAACAAATTGAATTTATTCTTAGTACGGGTGCTGAATGGAAAATATTTGGCAACTAATTAAATAATTAACAAGTTGCGGAAAAAACTTGTTACAAAATCCAAGATGGCGGCTCGAGCGCATGCGCCTCGAGGTCGAAAACTTGAATTTTTCATTAGGGCCCCAAGCTTAACAACATACTAAAAAATCACTACTACCCCACCTTTTGCATTCAAAAAACCCCCACGTACTGGACTATAAAGTTAATATAGTAAACTAACTAGTTTTCGATTGTCACAAGAATCCATTGGTTTTTTCATAAATTTCATGACAGTCGTAATCGCAAAATGGGCTATATCTCCGGTTCTAGTTATCGAATCGAGGACTATCTAGGCTCAACATTTCCCTTTTTTTATTATCTTCCATTTACCGATAATTTCTTTCGATACGACATTCCTGAGCTGAGATATTTCTTTTGTTTACTAACCATTTTTTTTTAACTTTGGCGGGGGGGTAACGAAAAAGAAAAATGGGGCAAGACCACATGCAAACGGTAGTATTTATCAATATTTATTGATATCCGGGGGTGGTGAGTGAAGAAAGTGCCATGGTAAGTCGCAAATCCTTAATAAACAAATTAGCTTATTTGTTAGACAATTGCGAAATACGCAAGATATCGGCGCAGAGAAAAAACTGTAAATTCTTTGAACAAAATGCTACATTTTCACCACAATAAAATATCCGTATGACCCTGTGTTGGACAAAAAAACCCTTAACCCTTAGGACCCTTAATTTATAACAATTGAACAGTCAAAGGTAAAAGGTCGCAAATGACGCGTACTGATAAAACCTTTATTGTTTATTTCTTGACTTTCCTTTGTTCGACGCACCGTTCCTCGTTAAAAATCAAAAAACATCAAAAAGTGAGTTTTTTCTCTAATAACCATTGTTTTTAACAATGAAGCCTGTGTTTCATAGTTTTTTTAAAGTCAACATCGTGTTCAGCACAATTCTTCATATGAGAATAGTCAATAAAATTTATGACCAAAAAATCGGCCCCATAGATGAAAAATGGAGAAGGGTTATGTATAATATTGTAACTTTCTTATAATCTCAAAAATGGCCTCGACATTTGTTCCATTATAATTTTTCCACATAAATGTATTTTTTTAACCACCAAGAAACATTAAATTTTATTCTTGAAAGTTTGCTTATTTTGGATAGCAAAAAAAGTATTTCAAAAGTATTACAATAAATAATATTACAAAATGCAAAATCGCTATTACAAAAAGAACTATAGCATTTTTCAAATATGTATGTCAAATGACCGCCTGTACCTCCCTCTCCATGATCGATACCGCTTTACCAAATACCCTGTATAATGGTGATTGCATCTGGAACTTTAAAGTTTATCAAATCCAATCTTAAACACACTGACTACCATCCTTCAGGGCATCTAATCATATGATACATGTTATTCCTAAAATCTAGATATCTACCTTATGATTAATATTTGGTTAAAGTTGTTTACATGGTAATACAAATAAGTGGGGCATTCCTGTAATGTATAGAAAATCAAACAAAACCTTACTTAGGATGTACAGGAGGAACTGTTTAAAAGTATCGATTTATTTATTCAACAAATCTCAGGAGTAAATGATTAATCTTTTTGGTCTACCATAAATTATGTCTTATATCCAGGTTTCTCAATTCTATTGATTTACATCTTTCCCTTCATTATTACTCTGGTTCGTAATAAGACTGTTCCTTACCTAAGCAGGTTATGCGATAAACAAAATTTCTAGACCTAGTCACAGGACCACTCGCAGGATCGTAATTATATTGAATTTGTGAACCATGCCTAGTAGCTCTAATTTTTTAATACTCTAATATTTCCATTGCTTGTATTTTGAAAAATCCTTATATATGAAGTTTTGGCCAAGAGGCCAAATGAGACAAGCTACTGACATAGGAATTGTTTACCACAGAGCGGCTGTAGATACAGATTTGTTAGTAGATACGCATAAACAAGACTACAGATTTCCTTCCTACAGAAATGTGTGCTTTAAGTCAAGTGGTAAAAATATTGAGTTTATTATGGGGCCATTTCAGATACAAATATAGCCATGAAATGAAATAAAAAATTAAATAGAAATGAAACAGAAATTATACATAAATAATCGTTATAGATGATTGGGTGTCGATTCACAGCAGACATATATCCTTAGTGGAAAAGGTCCATTAAACGTTTTTCATTTATTACATATTCTGAAAAAGTTAACTGTGCCAAAATTTAATTTTTTTTTTACTGCTCGTACATCTATAAAAAAACTATTAAAGTTGGTGCTTTCAACAACGCCGGAATAGTCAGATAGTTGAGTTGTGGTATCACATAACCCCAACAACACAGACAACACTTATAGTGACCCCATTTCCTTGGCCTTGAATAAACCATCTGCCAGTAGCTCTTGGTTTATAATATATCGATACACGTGCAAACAAAACTAATCCAGGGCGCTATGATTTTTAATCATTTTTTTTCCTATGCGCTACCCTAAAAGAAAAATATACCCAACGTTCATACATCCTACACATACGGGTCAATGATTCACACATCCATACACCAATACCTACCAATCTATCCACCACCGGGACGACAATAGTTAGCCACTGATTAAAGCAAAATTTCTAAACGTCTCAGTCTAAGGCAAGTAGCGCCAATATTCTTGACTAAAGTTGACGGTCTCGGATGATTAGGGGTCGAGCTTGAGCTCTTTGCCCCAATCATCGCTGTAGACCTGGACCGGCCTCGTAAGGGGTGGGCCTGCTTTTTCGCCTATCCCCCCCGCAAATGCGGACGGTATTGGCGATGTTAGCAAACCTCCCCTGGTCCTGGCTGTTGGACACTGCCAGCTGGGTCGTTTCTTCTGGCGCTCTTCTGTCTTGGTCTTCTTTCTTCGCTGGCATGTAGAGGCTGCCGGGGGCGTCTTTCGTCTGTCGTGAGAGGGAACGGCTGTTACCGAGCCCTCTCGGAGTTTGAAGGGATTTGGGGGTGTTGGCTAGTCGGAAGCCTAGAGTGCCAATTGGCATCATGTGCTCCGATTTCGTCGGAAGGAAGTGTGAACTGTGTAGTTCAGGATTGTGTTCGGCCAGAGACGCTTTCTTAGCGTCAGAGGCCGGCACGGAATAGGGTAAGGGTACCGAGCTGGTTGTTTGCTTGGTACCCCCAGGATCGGGTAATTGGATGTTTTTGGTCATTGTCTCCTTGCGGTGTTGCTTGCAGATCGGGCTGAAACAGATAAAGGGTTAGTTATACTTACCCATTATCCAGGATCTAGAGCTTCGGCCTCGTGTGCCTCGGAACGTCGTTGGGGTCATAGTCAGTCGCCTGTCTGACCAGAGGATTCCCATGCTCTGCTGCACGGGCGTATAGGTTCTTCGCTCTGTCCCGGATGACTTCAGTTACTGTGGTGTATTCCAGATCTCTGAAGATGCCGGCGTTTCTGACAAACCATGGTGCATCCACGGTGCACCGAAGTGCGACGTTTTCCACTCTTCAGATGGGTGGCTGCAAGGCAAGTAGCAGGTAAGATGGGAAGCCTCATGCTTCTGCATACACTAGTACCGTCTGGACACCCCCGCCTTATAGCACGAGAGGTCACGACACCAAGGTTGAAAGAGCTTTCTAAAATCTAGTATTTATTTATTAGTTTAGTTTGTTTATTTACTAGTTTATTCGAAAATGTTGGTCAGCCTGCACGCCAATAGAACAGCGAGCAGCCAGCTCTCATTTTAGAGGCGTACCCCGGTCGCTGGAGAAGCGAAATCCTCGGACATCTTACTTTGGCGGCCTCTATCTCACTTAAAAATTATTGGAGCATACTGTGTCCTACATCATCGGATTGGAAATTTAATTTTCAATCGATCAAGTACCAGAAAGAAGGTAAGTTAATTTTGATAGGAAAAGGTTAGAGCGGTTTATGCGAAGAGATGTCAAAATCGCATACATTTTTTAATACTATTGTATGGTTTTCTTACTTTTTATTGGGTATTTTGCCACTGAAAAATATTTAAAAATTTTAATGAAAAAAACCTCTGCGCCAAACGGATCAAACAGAGGTTGGTTCTTGAGTACTTGACTGTTTCAAAAAGTCTCACACCTAAAAATATATAAACTAGAACAATGTTATGAACTAAAAACTGAAAATCAAAGCTATAGGTAGTTAACGTTTCGGAAGAGAATCTACTTCCGTTCTCAAAACTATTTTGGCCGTCAACTTTTTGAAACAGTCAAGTACTCAAGAACCAACCTCTGTCTGATCCGTTTGGCGCAGAGGTTTTTTTCATTAAAATTTTTAAATATTTTTCAGTGGCAAAATACCCAATAAAAAGTAAGAAAATCTGAATATGCCACAAATAAACAATTACAGACAATAACTATTTTATGGTTTTTCCAAAAAAATTAAAGTGCCCGCAAGAATCTGAAAAAGGAGAGAGAAATCGATTGGTGCATATCACAACACTGTATCTCGTTTCGTTTGTGAGATTGAGCCATCGGAAGTAGGTAAAAAGACTGATATCTACCTACTTCCGGTGGCTCAATCTCGAAAACGAAACGAGATACAAAACTGTGGTTTGCGCCATTCGATTTATCTCGCCTTCCTACGTATGTCTGAATTTTGAACATTCTTGCGGGCATTTTATTTTTTTTGGAAAACCATAAAATAAAATTAAAAAATATATGCGATTTCGACATGTCTTCGCATAAGCCGATCAAATTTTTTCCAGACAAAATTGACCGCCCTCCTTTTTTGTGTTTGTTTGGTTGGAAATTGAATTTACAATCCGAAGATGTGGGGCATGATATATTTCCGTCATTTTTAAGTGAGGTAGCGGCTGCCATAATAAGAGGTCAGAGAATTTCGCTTCACCAGCGACATGGAAAATGAGAGCTGACTGCTCGCTGTTCAGTCAACGGGCAGGCTAACCAATATTTTTGAATAAAGTAACAAATAAACAAACTAGCAAATAAATATTAGATTTTAGAATGCCCTTTCACCCTCAGTGTCGCACAGAGGTCAGTTTTTATAATGTGGGATGGATTAAACCAAAATAAAAAATGCTCTTTAACACGTTATTTTACAACGGAAAAGTGAGTCTAAAAACTGTTGAACATAACCTATAACATAATTCTCCCAAGCCGCAGACAAGAGCCAGTATACCTATTTTTTTAATAGAGTTTAGGAAGGCAGTCTATGAACCGCTCCTGAGTCAGTATTAATGTCGCCTACTGAACGCACATGTTATCAAGTGGTCTATCTGTTTCCATCATAAATCGTGA
Source organism: Stenurella melanura (assembly GCA_963583905.1). Taxonomy (NCBI): domain Eukaryota; kingdom Metazoa; phylum Arthropoda; class Insecta; order Coleoptera; family Cerambycidae; genus Stenurella; species Stenurella melanura. The sequence goes on from OY757309.1 coordinate 164,729,599, forward strand.
CATGGCTAAGTGTCACTTTTTTTCGTGTTCATATTTTAGTTACGTTTTTATTTGATTAGTAATTAATTCGTTTTAGTAACATACCTAATTGCAGCGAAATTATAGCAGTATTTATTACACATTTTAGTCTAGAAACTCCGCTATTGGCGTGGATTGGTTGTAAAAATGACTTTATTATACCGAAAATATATTGATCTTTCAACAGAAAGTAATTCAACGCAATAATTTGCAATCTTTTAAGTTATGGCCATCTTTTCAGTAGGAATGTAAAATGATGGTCACTTGTTTTCTGTGACGTGTCTGTCATATATTTGTCATTTACTGTAACTGTTTGTCATTTTTTGGACCAAATTTTTTAAATTGGTAGTAATTAAACGATACAACTTGGCCTTTAACAAACACAGAAAAATACTTCAATAGTCAACCCATATATTTGTGTAGAGCACATTTGTCAGTATTGAAAAATAATCCACGACCACTAAAATAACCCCATTATATAGAAAATGTTCACTACAAAATTAATAAAAATGCCTTACAATAATAAAATATTTTTTCCGTCAGATTTTAAAAGCCGACCTCTGTGTGTCGTGAGCTCTCGGGCTATTACATTCTCTAACTAATTTATGAAATCAGTTTTGAGTTAAAAGGGCCTTAATGGATAGGATCAGGCTTGCTAAATGCCTGATAAGTACAAGAGAATATTTCACCACCATATTTTATACGTTGAATATAGTTTTTGAAAAACAGAAAACTTATTCCCAACTTTATTATTGCATTTTGTATATGGAAATATTCAAATATTTAGAAATAATGTATCAACCTGTTCATTAAATTTCACATTTTTTTCTTTCAATTTAAAACATTCACACTATATTCTCAAACATTTCGAATTCTTCGATTATTATGATAATATAAGCAACCAGCAACCGTAACAGAATATAATTGATTTATATTTGATATCGCGATATTACACAGCAAAGCATTAATTAATTATACACCCAATATGATTATCCAGTCTGAGAATCTATTATCAGTGACAACACAGATAATTTAATAACTGATTTTCGAATGTTCGCATTATGTAGGAGTATTACACGACAATGAATGGGTTGTGACACAACGATGTATTATATCTTAATTATACTTAATCTTTTACAAGGGGTTAATTTATTTTTGAAATTCCTCCACACTATATGAAGATTTTTCATATATTTATGTAACGATCGTAATGGCCTAAGAGCTAGTGACGAATGTGGTTAAGGTATTTTAGCAGGCTTGAAAATGAGGAGAAAGCTGGCAAAGGCAGGTCTTACGTTCGAATGCGGTAAGATGTAGCAGCCCCTTATCCTCGAATGGAAGAAAAAATATGGCTTCTTTAATGTATATCAGCAAGTCTGATTTTTTGAGATATTAATTTTACATTTCTTTAAATCATTAAATGATATTTTCAGACAAATTGGTAGCCAGTAAATTGGTGTAGTCAAAAGCTAAAACCCAAATACGAACTTATTGGTGTATTATAATATCAATGTTATCCTCATGTGAAGGGTTTTACTTTTATACCTATCTTGATATGGTTTCTATCTATATATATATTCAAATCGGTGGCCAGGGTAGCATGACCATTCACACAGTGCCATGTTGAACTATAATTATCTATACATACAGGGTGGACTATTAATAGTAGGCCATAGTGCATGGGTGGATTCTCTTGGGCCAAAATATGAAGATATAACGAAATATGCTTTAGTAAAATGTTGGTGTGGAAAAAGATAGAGGGTGTCAAAATTCAAATAATTTTCTCGTCTTTTTTGCAATAACTCAACAGCCTTTTGACTGATCTTCGCCAAATTGCTAGAGGAACTTTTCTTATTCTAAGAAACAATAATTTATGTGTTACATCACGTTAGATCATAGAGGGCGCCGCAGGACATGTATCTGATGATGAATTTTTTTCATATTTTTCTTGGACGAAACGTTGTGGTACTTTCGACCAGAAAATCTGATGAGGGCGTCATTTTCATGTATAAAAGGTACACTCGGTAGAACTTGATGACTCCAACCGTTTTCGAGAGAGTTGCCGTTAAATTTGAATAATTTTTGAAAGACAAATTCAAATTTAATGAAATAAAGTGTATTTATCGAAAAGTGTGCTTTGATTTCTTTTTCGTTTTGTCATTTAATCATTTTATTTTGGTCTTGTGTTCCTCGAGCAAATTTTTTTAACTTCTTTATTTAAAATGGATCGACATAATTATTTTTCAAATAGGGAAATGAGGGATATGATGGTGGGTGTGTTTTCGTACAAAAAAATTTTAGCGGACGTGCTGCAGAGAGGAGCTACTGATTTCAGTATCCAAACAGAATACAGCCAGACCATAAGATTTTCTCAAAGATCTGTTTCTCCGTTTGGAAGGAACGGATTCATTTCGCCATAAAAATGATGTAGGACGACCGAAACGAATTACCCCAGATCAAGAATTAGAAATTATAGTTCGTGTGGATGAAGATCCTCAAGTCCGCACAAGTCGTTTATCAACGGCAACTGGGGTGAGTAAACAATCTGTTCTAAAAGTCTTGCGCAAAGAATGCTTCTACCCATATCACTTCACTCATGTACAAAACTTACTTCGAAGAAATCTTCCACAAAAGCTACAATTTTGTCAATTTGTTTTAAATAAACGAAACAGGGATCGACATTCTGTTAAGAATATTTTATTTACCGACGAAGCAACTTTTACTCGCCGAGGCATTTTTAACTGAAAAATACCCATTACTGGGAAACAGAAAATCCTCATGCCGTTAAAGAAAGGCATTTTCAGCACGAATTTAGGATTAAAGTTTGGTGTGGTATTATCGGCGATCAGTTATTGGGACCATTTGTCCTTCTACCAAATTTAAATGGACACTCTTATCTATTTCTTCTTCAAAATGCTCTTGCTGATATATTACATGCTTTCATGCTAGACATATGGAACAGAATGTGGTTTATGCTAGATGGAGCTCCCTCTCATTTCTCCATTAAAGTCAAGAATTATCTTGATGAGACTTTGCAGTTGCAACAATTGGGTTTTTGCATTGGGGAAAGTTTATACAATAAATACTAATGTCATTAAGTTAACTTTTATGTTATTTTTTAGTCTTCTAATGAGATTAGATCCTTATTTTACACAGTCGTTTGGTTTATATATTTATCTCAATACCATGAAAATACTCCATTACTTCATAAGAAAGTGAGAAAGAGTTTACGCTGTTATTACGATTTTGTTTTCCCTTATGTTTTGTATTTTTTCAATAAATACACTTTGTTTCATTAAATTTGAATTTGTTTTTCAAAAAATTATTCAAATATTTAACGGCAATTTCCTCGAAAATGGTTGGAGTTATCAAGTTCTACCAAGAGTACCTGTTATATGTGGACATGCCGCCCTCATCAGATTTTCTGGTCAGGAGTACCACAACGTTTCGTCCAAAAAAAGTATGAAAAAATTCATCATCAGATACAGGTCCTGCGGCGCCCTCTATGATCTAACGTGATGTAATACATAAATTATTGTTTCTTGGAAAAAAGAAAGTTCCTCCAGCAAATTTAGCGAAGATCAGTCAAGAGACTGTTGAGTTAAAGAACGAAAAAATAATTTGAATTGTGACACCCTGTATATTTTTTCACGGCAACATTTTACTAAAGCATGTTTGGTTACATCCTCGTATTTTGGCACAAAGAATCTACCCGTGCACCATGGCCTATTATTAGTGGTCCACCCTGTATATTCATAAATTTGTTAATATGAAAAATTTTGGAGAAGTCTAAACTATAGATCAAAACCTTAAGTGCAAGTGGTAAATGTGCTATATATGTGAATAGTATTCCCTATTGGAGATTATTAGAAGTTATAATTAAAATTGTTAATATATTTTCCTACTCATATCGTCGTCTATCCCAAAATTTCTTGTAATGTATTTTTTTTAATTCCTTTTTTTTATTATCTTGATGTGGTTTAGAGTCAATTTTTATATAATCTGATACAATACAATTGCCGCTGAGTGCAATATATGACAGATTTTCTTAGTGATAGAAACTTCACTAAATAACTTGAAATGTCCTTTACAATTGTTACTAGTATTTGTATTAAGCGAATGTTTCTATTATCGATTACTTTCCACTTTCCCACTGATTTCCTTGTTATCAATTAATTACCATTTAATTATCACAAACATACTCATAATTCAGGTAATGTACACTATACACCAACTGGCATTTTCATGATGTGTGCGTTCAATCTGCATTTTGTCATTCAATTGTATAGAAAATATTATGATCAGGACCAGTCAAAGGATGAACTTCTTGCATTGGTTTTCTTTATTTTCAATTTTTAATTACAATGTTAGTTAATTTTGAGAACTAAATTTTACTAGGAGTTATATATGATCTATAAAAACAGAAATATTTTAATTAAAGTATGAAAAAAATGATCTGTTAAAACACTTTTTACTTTGTTTTTTATCACAGAATTTATTGTAACCAAAACGTTGCTGCAGTTTCGACATTTAACGTGCCATTTTCAAACGTGCACAAGTGAATTCACTTTAAAAGCGTTTTATTAACAGATCATAATGATTGATTATCACAAAGTAACGATATTGAAACATTCTTTATAGGATTTTGCAAACAGCAGAAAAAACAACTATCTATAACTAAAAGAAAAACTTTGTGTAGAAATATTAATGAAATCTTTGCATTCTTTCGATAACCTGAATTCTGGTTATGCTAGCAAATTAAAATCCTAAAACGAATTTGTCTAATTTCTTATTTTAAACAAAGTAACGACTACGACTATTCAATTTATGAATGAAAAATATTAAACCTTTATTAAATAATGAAAATATAGTGTAGAGAAATAAAAATACTTTATTTGACTTCTATGCGTAAACCGAAACTAATGAATTATCTCCTAAATAATAAAATATTACACCACATTGTTTTATAAAACTTTGAAACCAGAAAACCACATTTACGAAGGAAATTTGTGGGTTCATTGTTTATCGATCCACATATCTCTCATATTATTTTCGTGTATTATAAGATATCTCCATTACTAACATGTTCATCAGATTTTAACTAAAATAGCCCTAGTGTCATGTGTCTGTAGTTTATAAAAATGAATCAAATATAAAAATAATAAATAACATAAACTGCTATAAAACATCTTATTAGGAATACACCATATATATGTTTAAATACCAACAGTTTTCAAAAATACAAGCATAGAGTATCAGACAGTATTATAGCTTATAATTTCATAACTGAAAATCCAGATCTATTTTCAAAATTGGAAACGGACGACAGAATTGCCGAGAAAGAAATTCCTCGGAAATGTATCTCAAGACAAGCAATTCACTGAAATAAAGTGAAAACAATAGCAACGAGAAACTGAGTTTTGGGACAAACGCCACTCCTTTTCATGATTTTCGTATAGTATGGCTCAGTATATTGGTTTAACTGGGAAAGTGGTTTTGTTTCCACCAGAAGTGATTGAAGAGAGATGGGCAGTGACAACGAAAACATCCTAGCAACCCTTGGGGGCTGATTCTACACTATCAGGGGGTTTAAAATTGATATTGCCTACATTCTTAGTTTAAACGTGTACCCCGTGTTAGAGGATGCTGAACATGAAAAAAATATTGTCAGGATTGTTAACTCTCTCGACCCCCTTAAACGGAGTATAGCCACTCCTCATCGTGATTTCTTAACATTAATGGTCGGCAAAGTAGGGTGGAAAATTGATATAAACTACATTCTTTGTTTCAACGTTTGTAACATTTTTAATACCGAAGTAAAAAAAAAGGGCTTCCTAGTGCGAACGGCAGCTTGTACTTTTGTTGGAGAGCATAGGGGCTGGGTAAAGAGTGTGGACACACATAGAGGGCGCCACTGAGCTGATAATAAAATGTGATTATATAATTTTGCCAGCCAAGGAACAAGATTAGATTTCTAGCTACCGAGCGATGAAATTTTAATATTTATGGATAATGTCAAAATTTACACTTTACCATAAAATCTCAAAATCTAGGCAAATATCAGGTGCACTAGTGCGAATAATACGAACATATAGACATTATACATTTATTACAAGACAAGTGAGATGTACAACAACAAAAAAATAAATAATTTCACAGTTACACCCTAAACATAATCCATATGCATTAGAAGAAATTCTACATGTTTTGACCTAACCAAAACTATTCCAGTGATCAAATACTGCTTTAAGAATGAGATTCTCTCGCAACTATGAGTAATATTCTACGCAACAATGAGTGATAGTTTACAACAGCGAATCAAAAATATTACTAAAACTTAAGTTTCGTCCATCACTGAAATGTAATATTAATACACAAGAATTTGGAGTCAATAACTACTACATTCGCTGTGCAAACTTGGATGTTAGTTAATGATACTAAATAAGTATGTATTCTATTAAAGATATTTCACATGTGACATAGTAGAAAGTAAATCAGCATCACATGGTATCAAACGTTGCTTTCACAGTAAAAATCTAAAATATTTAATTATTCTAGATATGAACTCAGTGTTCAACTTATAGTCGCAAAATTCGAGTATGATTTACTTTAATATATGAACAAAAATCACTGAATAAATCTATAATAATTTCTTTAAAAACATATAACCAACATGAAACTAAAAAACTTGTTTAGAGCCTTGGCATTCTCCTCGACTACTGTAGCCTGACATGTCACCGCTTCCTAGACATACCTGGCGTTGGCTACGATTACGACTCCGTGCTGCACCAAAATTCCTGCATTAAATCTGTTGGAGACTGCTGCGGTCAAGCCAAATTTCTCAAACTTCTGAGCAACAGATTTCCTCCTGCTACTACTATTCCAAAAAACAGGCACTTGCAAAACCAAAATTAAAGCACTAAGCAGCTGGGCTCATACATAAATCACTCAAATAATAGCCTGACCCAAAGATAGGCCTGTCCAAACAAATTGTTTCTGGCCTAACCCAAATACTCTGTAATAATTAAAACAAATAACTTTTACAAGACAAAACCCAAAATAAAAAAGCTTACCTCATATAGAGAGTATTACATAACCTCCTAAAACACGTGGCGACAAAATTACAGCAACCAAAAAATTCCTTCCAGGAATTTACAGAACGCTCGCGGCAAGGCAGTGAGGAATCTATGAGGACACCAATAATAATCCACAACTGTGACAACGATGTAGAACCCCAAAACCTCCACAAAAATCAGGACCGCCGTCCGCCTACCTCGTGGCTGTCGAAAACGAGAGCACCGGAAATCTCCCACAGTTACCAGCGTTGCCAACTTCAGCACTCATAGAAAACTTTCTCTAGCCAATGGTAATGCACCACCAATGGAGATAGCAATCAAAAGACTGAATTTCGCAGATATGTAACACTTAAACTCTGAAAAAATACGATCAACGCCACTAACTCAAATTATCTTAAAGAAAACATGTTTGATTTCTAAATGTTAACATCTTTGCAAATATGCGACACGCTACATCAATTAAGGTGCGTGTAGTTGCATACCTCTATACTCCAATAAATGAATTAATTCGAGTCGAATTAACATAAATAAACAATTATTTATGATGTAGCAATTTGATATGGTACACGCTTACACTCCCCCTTTTTGGAGAAGGCCGAGAGAGAATAATATATCCGCAAGGATTCTTGACCACCTCTGTACTCACAAACTAGGAAAAATTCACCATTTGCAGTTCTATTTCAATCTGGTTATCTAAGCAAGGATTGTCAGGAGGTGCACTATTTCAAACTTACGCGGGTCCACGGTAACCAAACAACAGACAATTTCTCGACTCAGAAGTCAGATAACCAGACTGAAATAGAACTGCAAACGGGGAGTTTTCCCGAGTTTGTAAGTGTAGAGGTGGTCAAAAACCCCTGTGAATATTCTCTTCCTCAGCATATTTGAAAACGGGGGTGTAAACGTTTAAACAAGGAATGTAATTGATATAAGTTTTCCACCCCCTTGGGGTGAAACAATATTTTTAATTCATAATGTGTGTGTATATCTTTTCAATCGAAAATCGACGATTTGAAACAGCATATTTCAAATTTCAAAGGATTTACGAGTTTATAACTAAACAATTTGAATTTTTTCTATGTGGAGGACATAAATATGTTACTATAGAGGGTGGGGCAATAGTGGGTCGGACCTCGATATCTCGAGTTCTACGATGCTATGCACATCAGTGCTCTATTCATTCCTATATTAGCATTGAATATTTCCCATCCACTTAGAATTTTTTTGTTAAAATAATGCAATCTGACTTTTTTATCTAATTTACTTACATTTTTTTTTAAACTTCCAGCTATCGTAGAACTCGAGATATCGAGCTCCGACGTACTATTGCCCAATGCACCCTGTATAATAATGCGATTCATTTGCTTTAAAGTACTTCCAATATAGTATATATAATATCGGCTAAAGTTCCACTAAAATGTATCAAAACTCAGTGGTAATTTCTCTTGAGGATTTGTGAAAGTGTCAGTAATTTAATACTTGCCACCAAGTTTTGAGGATAAATTTAGGAAATTAGATACTAATAATACTGGATTTCTAGAGCTTAATAAACTAATTATTTAAGTCATGTTGCGCTAACTAAATGTAATTAAATCACAAATAGTTAATAGGTAAAATTTTCTTCTAGGTATGATGGACATTGCTCTCATTACTGCCAATGCAAATCAGCTACGTTATTTGATAGAATTTAATAGGAGGAGCCCCACATTTTTCTTCATTGTAATTTTAATCGTGATTTCCTTAATTATACAAGTGGCCGTTGGAGTAGCATTAATTTTTAAAGGAAGATTGGACATTAAAGGCAAATCTAAAGACCGTGGCGCGAAGAGAATAAATAATTATGTTGTTGTGGGAATATTTTTAGTTACAATTATCAATATATTTATCGCTAGTTTTACGATAACAGGGGGAAGCAGCGGATCGAATCTCTAGAGAATCCGTTCTTGATCGTCCACAGTAATGACAAAAATAATATATTCGGTAGGTACTTATGTATTGTTTTTGCCTGTTTGTTATTTATTTACCACTATAATATATTTTGTAATAAAGCAACTTTTGCAAATGTCATTCGTTTTATTTAATTACCCCATTTTAAAATGTTCACATTTCATAAATTGATTTTCACATTCTTCTGTAAATTGCTATTATTAAAAAAGATTACCCCTCCATTTAAAGGGCGACAATATTTTATTTTTGCCTAAGAGAGCCATTGTATTCGAATTTAGCTTAGCTTAAGCTTAAAGTAAACAAATATTTTTACCAATTTACCAAATAGGGGTGGTTTTACCCCCTTAAGGATTGAAAATAATTTACTTTTGCCCGAAATGGTCAGTTAAACTCAATTTGAGGCAAAAAGTAGAAAAATATTTTTTTTACCAATTTACCAAATAAGGATGGTTTAAGCTTCTCTGGTTATTACTAATCATATAATTTGGCTACATTTGGTATCAATCAACCACATCTCCAAAGAACAGAAATTTATAGAATCAGTAGAGAAATTGTTGGCAATAAAATGATCTACAAAAAACATATGAAGTGTTTTTTCAATAATATCGATAGAAAAATAGTCATAACACTTAAATGACATTTTTCTTGATAATTTTGGTTTATATTTAATTATAACTTTTTCATTTACAATTTTACAGAAAGAAGTATCTAGACCAATATTGGAGAGAATTCAATTATCTACAAAAAAAGTCTTCAAGACTTCACGGTTCTCAAAATATCGCGATAAAACAGTTTAAACTTGTTTTCAAGATGGCGGTCAAATGACGGCTTTCATCGCCGAAAACCGAATTTTATACTTACACTGACCCCCTCTATACATTAAAAATAAATCGTGCCCTACTCAAAATGCAAGATCTATGTCACATTTCAATGGACTATATGACTGCTATTCTATATATGTTAAATGATATATAAAATTAAGATAAATGAAATATCATCCGACATGTGGCATAGGGGAATCGGTTTACCCTCAATAACAATAATAATAATATCTTTATTGTCCTTTAGACCAAACAAGCACAATGGTATGGGACTCGTCAGAGAGTCGACAAAAAATGGTAAACAAACAATTATATGAATATATAAACACACAAGTTACAAATTTACAAAGTCACAAACTACAGGTCAAGTTAATAAAAATCATGTTAACACTAAATATGAAATATAAAACCAAGTCAAAATTATATACTGTAAAAATTCTTGTCCACTGTAAAACATATTATCTGCTAAAATTGCTCGCAAAGTAATTCTAAAACTATTTATATTGTTAATCTGTCGTATTTTGTTCGGTAACTTATTATATAGTTTTATGCCCATAGACTTAGGGCTCTTCTCATAAATTGACAAATTGTGAATAGGAATTATTAAATTATTTTGGATACGAATGTCATAACTATGATTAAAGTTATTCAGCAAAAAATTATGTATATTCAGTTTAGCAAATAATATTATTTCATAGATATACATGCATGCTATCGGTAAAATATGCAATTCTTTAGAATATTGTCTACAAGTGCGTCGTGAAATTAGAACTATGTTTCTAATCCCATGGTTTTGTAATTTGACAACTCTATCTGTATGATGAGAACAACTTCAAAAAATTATGCCATACCGAACTCTCGAATAAAAAATTGCATAGTAATAGGATAACAAAACACTCCTGTTTGTAATATTTCTTAATCTGTACAGTGCGAAACATATAATTGACAACTTTTTACAAAGTTCGCTAATGTCACTTTCCCAATTCAGACCGTTATCAATGTAAACACTTAGAAATTTCGTTTTTGAAACTTGTTCCAAGGACTATCCATTTACTTGAAATAAGTGAGCTTCTTTGTAATTCAGAAGTCTAGGAGTAAACTGAATGAAAACAGTTTTACTTTAATTTAATATCAATTTTTCGTTTTGAAATTTAGATACAAATAGATCTAGTATGACTTTTGTATCATGGACTATATTTTGCAGGTGATTATTCGAATTTAGAAGTGAATTGTCATCAGCAAACATAAATAATGAAGATTCATTGACAACTTCGGGCAGATGGTTTATAAAAAGTGTAAAAAGAAGTGGCCCCAGTACAGAACCTTGGGGTACACCACTAGTTACACACAATTTTTCGGATGTTGTACCCTTTATTTCCACAAACTGTTTTCGATTTAACAGATAAAAACTCAGCTAATCACCGAGCGTCCCCGGCATACCACAATTATTTAGTTTTTGCAAAAGTAAGTCATGATCTACGAGATCGAATGCCTTACTTAGATTCATAAAAACAACAAGACATTTTTTTGTAATTATTTAAGCCCTCGTATAATTCACTAAGAAAGCCCAGTATTGCCGACTGAGTTGACCTGTCTTTTCGAAAATCATGCTGTCCATCACTTAATATTTTATGATTATTAAAAATTAATTATTCTATAGAATCTTTCCATGATAATAAAGAAATAGATCTGCAATTTTCAATAATTTCTCTTTGCCCCTTTTTGTTGAGTGGAACTACTTTAGCGATTTTAAATTCATCGGGAAACACACCTTCTGACAGAGACCAGTTTATCAAAAATGTTAAAGGTTTTATTATATAATTAACAACTGATTTTAACATATTTGCGCTTATTTTATCAATACCAGAAGGATTTGATTTTTTCATTTGCATGATAATATTAAATATTTCATTCTCGCATACCGGTTCGACAAATATTATAGGATATAATTTATTTGTACCAGTTACATTAAAATCCATACATTTAAATTCATTGGCTACTGACATGGGCAGATCATCATAGCAATTATTGAAAATTTGTACTATTTCTTGTAAATTGTTTATTGTCTTATCATCATTCATTCTAATTTCATGTATTTCATTTGTTCTGCTTTTATGTGTTCATATAACTTTATGTATTATAGACCAAGCTGCTTTTGATTTATTAGAAGCATTCTTATATGTATTGTCATTATATAAACGTTTTTCGGCTTTGATAACTTTATCATAGATTCTTTTATAACATCTGTAATGATTTTTATCTTCAGGTCTCTGCGTTTGAATCTTTATTTGATAAAGCAATTTCAGTTTTTGACAGCAAATTTTTATACCTCTGGTAACCCACGATTTCTTGTTGCAGTTTTTTGTAACAGTCATAAAAGGAACACTTGTTTCAATATAAGAATGAAAATTGGAAATAAATGCCTTAAGGCCACCACTTATAGTTGTCGCGCTGTATACATTAAGCCAGTTTTTATTACTAACATGGCGAATGAAAGTTTGATAATTATTATGTTCAGTGTATAACCTTATAACTCTGTTATTTGGTCTTTGACAGGTATTTGGAATGTTACCACATAAAGCTGGCGCTGTATGATCAGACAACCCATTTGATAATATTTGGCAACTAAAGTTGCTTTGATTTTGTAAAAAATTACTACACATATAGTCTATGCTTGAAACTGAATTTATACCTATTTTTATAAACTCTTTTATAAGGCGATGCATATTAAAAGAATTAAGTATATCACATAGCTGATTACACACTCTACTTTTAGATAAAAAGTCGATATTAAAATCGCCACATAATGTAAGCATAGAGTTGTCATTTAATAAATTGTTTAGTAATTGTTTTAGTAGGGTAAAATATATATTTTTATCTCCAGAAGGTGACCTGTACATGGTTACTATTTTGATTTTAATAGATCTGTTTATTTTTATTACGATATCTGCAATTTATAAATCTTTTTCCTTTTATAATCGATTTAATCCATGAATTTCATCTATGCTTAAATTAAGTGAAGATTTGTGGAAAATTATAACGCATCCATTTTTATGCACACTTCTACAGTATGCCGCTTTACGTGAGGAACCATCTATGTGAATACTACCCAATTCCCATGGTTGGACCCAGAACTCTGTAACCACGTCTATGTTATATAAGGCAAACTCTGTTTCTAATTGTTCAATTTTATTTTTAATAGATTGTATATTTTAGTTCCCTAATTATATTTTCTAATTGCTAATCGCTTTCTACATTATATCGTATAATTTGCTTTTCAATTTCTATTATTTTGAGGAAAATAGGACATGTAATATCAAATAAAGAGTGATTTACGTCAAATTTTGTCTGCAATGCCGCATTTGCATCCATGCAGTTGACACATTTTGGAGTTTTACAATCGCACTGTTTTTCATTTTCACGTTGACTCACCGGATTTGCACAACATAGTCAACTAGATGAACTACTGTTACAACTTCTTGATTTGTGACCATAACCACCACACTTAAAACAACGCAAAACATTTACATATTCTTAAACTCGACATCTGGACCAATCTAAGTGTATACCATTTTCTTGCATAATTCTTTTAAATGATTCTGCATCGCATTCATAGTCATCCACTTTTTCATTTTCTTTATTAAGTTGACGTTTAGGATTGAGTCACTATTCAATATTATATTTTGCTTCTTTGTGGCCTCAATAAGTTCCTCGCTTTCCATTTCCCTTGGGATATCTACAAATTTAATGCTAGGGTTTTTTTGGTCAGGTGTATTTACTTTGTAATTTTTTCCCAATTTCGTTTCAGCCACAGTTTTGATTTTCTTGATTTCCTCTTTGGTGTTGCATTTGATTACCATACCTCCTTCTTTAGCGGCTCTAACTTCAGTGTTACCAACTTCGAGTGCAGTAGGGTTCACATGTTTTTGATTTCTAATGTTTTTTTACTTTCCTGTCCTGTAATTTATCATAAATGAATTTGCAGCAGCCAAATCTAGAAGAACACCTCTTTAAAGGCATTGCGTGTATTTATTTTAATGTTGCTATTATATCTGATTTAATGTTTTCTCTGTTTGTTGTTTGTGTTGCTTTTGCCATTACAACTATCCTCTGTAACAAAGAATAACGTTTTATTTTTTGTTGCAATAATTAAAATAAAATGTATTTTCCCTCAAATGTTTAATCAACTATAAAAATAATATAGCGAACAATTAAATTTAAAAAATATATGTAATAAATTAATATTCTTATGCCTAAAAATATTATGTAAGTATATCCTATATTCATGGGCACCAAAATATTGCTGGCATGCGGGCGCCGATAACCTTGAGGGGGCCCTGAGTAAACCCAAGGCGCCGTGACTAACTGACGTGGTAAAAATTTTAATGAAAGTGCCATAAAGAAATTCCATTAAAATAATCCGGAATTGTATTTTAGCATTTATAAGGTGCGAGAAAAGGCTTACTTAAGTAATTTACTTAGAAATGGTAATGTTCAAAAAAGTTGGAAAGGTTTAGAAACTTTGGAATTTCAATTTAACAAGACCATTGAATTGTCCTTGCACCCAATGGTCCTTCAGGAACCTAACAATTATTTTTCTTAATTTGTAAATAGTAATAAACAGAGATTGTAGAGCAAGAATGATACCGCAAAATTCTTCATGTGTATTATAAATACACATATTCATCTCGCTAACAAAGATTTTTTTCAAACCTATATGACCGGAAAATTAACAAATATAGTAAAGAGCATGACATCTAATGTAATATATCTTTAAAAGTTGCACAGTATTGTTTGACATCTGTTTCGCCTTATTTCGCGATTATAATAAAGTACTATTTTTGAAGAAAGAAAATTCTCCTAATGCTTGAAAAGTGGCTCTGGTGCAGTAAATTCCTAAAACCAGTTATCCCACTGCGTTCACTGCTTTATATCCCATATGTACTTCAATCTGGCTTTAGGGAGTCTTACAGTCTGCGCTGCTAAATATTATAGACGATATTATTCAAGCAGTAGAAGACAAGTAAATAATTGCGTTGGTACTATTAGATTTTTCTACGACCTTCGACTTGGTAGATCATGATCTCATGCTAGATAAACCAATATACAGTGCCGCCAATAAAGTTCGCATCATATAGGAAATATTTTTATTAATCAGTTCAAGTCAATTTTGATTCTATTAATAGTTTATGCTTCAAAAATAATACCAGATCGCAATCATGCGATTTTTATTCCATCGATCGGTTAAATTATCTTCAAGATCTTTTTATGATATCATGAAAATATCAATGGAACAAGTTATAGACCGTACCAAACTTACAGCAGTTTAAGTCGTAAAACATAGAAGCGCTCCATCTAATAAAGACATTACGTTCGTCTGCTCGACAAGAAAATTTAAAAAAATATTAGAATTTTGCTTTTCCACCAAAGCTACAAATAATTACGGACACATAAGTAAATTCTCTTGCTGATCAAATTGAATTGAAGTCAATTAAGTCTTATTGAACAACAGGCATGTACATTTGCTTGCAAACAAAATAGTACATTATTAATATTATTATCTAAATTGCCGGGTTACTGTGCAAAAAAGACAGAAAGAGTAAAATTGAACGCCGGAACTTTTGACTCGAAACGCTGCCAATACCGTTAGAGTTATGAAAGAAATGGACATAGACAATTTTATGGAGAATTAAATTTTCTATAAAGAAGTTAAGGATGGCATATGTCTATCTTCAATACTTTAGGCGCGAGAGTGATTGAAAGTTGATTACAAAATGTACAGTGTCCAGAAGTATTTAAGATAGACATATGCTACCACTGACATTTTTGTAGAAAATTTAATTTTTCATTAAATTATTTACGTTCATTTTATTCGTAACTAACGGATTTTACAGTGTTTCAAGTTAAACGTGTAGGTTTTCAGTCACTGAAGAAACCGTGGTGGAAAGACAATTCATCCAAAAGCGCAAGCCAAACATTCGACTGTACGTCTCTATCTTCATTATACAGCTACATTAAAATGAAACCAGTGTTGCCAACACTACTGTTTTTTCAGTAGATCTACAGTTTTTTGGTTTCCTTTCCTGTTTTTTGCCCGAACTGCTAAAGATACTGTTTTTTTTGCATACCATATAGATCAATTGTTTTATTAAGGGATTACCTGAATTTTTGAAAGTCCACTAGAAAGGAAAAATGCTGCACTTACTGGAATAATTGGTCATTTAGTCAAATTTCATATTGCATTTTTTAGTACAATTACACACTGAGAATTCTAGGGAATATCACTCATCACTACCCGCTTTTTAAAATTCAGAATAAGGTAAGTATTGAAACCTAAGGAATATAACCCCCCGCTCTTCAAAGATTTCGATCAAGACAGATATTCAATTTTGGGGAGTATCACCCCCTGTTCTCCAAACATTTCGATATTAGATATTAGATATTAATATTTGGATTGAGATATATATCCAATTCTGTTAATGTCACCCCTTTCGTCAGCCAAATTTCAAAATTTTGATCGAGTAAAATATTCAATCCTCTAAGGAATATTGGCCCTTCGCACTTCAAATTTTATAGACATAGATATAGTTTATTATTATGAACAGCCCCCCGCTCTTCGAAATTTATGTTGAAGATTGGTGTGTTTCTTCCTTGTTTTCTACTGTTTTTTCTGTTATTATCTACAGTTTCTTCGCCTAACGGAGTTGGCAACACTGAATGAAACGAAAGGAGGTACACAGATTAATGACAGGTGTCGTAATAATTGCCCGCATACCGACAGTGTAAAAGACTTGCTGACGGCATTTCGTAGCTTGACTGGACATTTTTATTATCTAGTTAGATTAGATTATTCCTAACGATATTAAAATTAAATCTAGAGAACTATGTTTTACTTGCTTCTGGTACTTATTGTTTTTATTTTTCGACAAACGTCTTTGGACTACTGTTAATAGAGGTGAGAATAAAGATATCCCCACTGAATAAATAAAAAACTAACTGTTTCTAGTCTGACTTATTTTTCTATCCATAAGACATATTTGGAAAATTCTATTTAGGCATAAAGTAAATGCAACAAAATATGACGTTAGGAATACTGATCCTTTCAACTTTTATAAATGAAAATTCTACAGCGTTACTGATAGAGCGAAGACAACCGGAAAATTGGCGTTTCCAAATGTCAACGAATATGTATGTAAACCTATGCATATTTAGATTATGTCGAGTATTTACAGAATAATGACATGTACTACAATTGAATATATTAAATAGTAGGCTCTGCTGTATCAATAACGAATAAATAACACTGAGCTACATAAAACAAACAAACTAACCATTATACTCTTCGCCGATTTACTGCACCTTTTATATTGTTGTATTGTTTGTATTGTTATACATACTCTTCGCAGCTTTATTGTAAATAAACGAGTGATGGCCTTGTCTAACTGCGCCAAAGCTTCGTCCATAATCTTATCGTATTTGTGACAAATTTGCGGCCGTTAACTTGATATATGATATATGAATAGGGACTATTGCCGGTTTTGCAATGTAACAATATTATATAATATAAATATATCAATTTAAAAAAATTAAGCAATGGATAACTCCTTTATTTATTGATCGATTAAAAACAATAGGGTTCTTTCTCTAGCTAAGACTAATTTATTGTCCAAATTTCACCACAATCCGACTTTTCGTTCTTAAGTTGTCGCGCTTACAAGAAACGTGACGGACGGACAGACAGACGGACGGACGGACGAGCATTTTGAAAGTTGTTCAGAATTCAATCACCAACACAGTCGTATGAAAATGTTTTCTCTACGAGCAATATTACCGGTTTTAAGTGATCTAATGCAATATACTCTTCGTTTTGTTTTTGCGAGGAATATAATACCCTCAAATTATAGAATTATAGAAATCAAAATGTATTACACTAGTTTGTGTTAGGCTGTCATAAGATACACCATATTAATTTTTTATTTTTCTTACCTGTCATTTCTTATTTAATATTTTTTTAGAGTGGGCACCCTGCATAAATAAAGAGGGAAGTTATGCTGCACTAGTAACTTTACCAAGTCCCTTTGGTAAATGAGGGGAGTAAAACAACTCTAAAGAAAAATTGTAGATAAAGGGAATTTTAAGAATTAAGAAAGAAGTTTAGTACAATATATATATTTCATTTTTACTATGATTCTCTTAGGTAGATACTGAGATCAGCTTTTTAAATAAAATTTTTTAAATTATCAGCTTTTCTATATTATTTGTAAATATATTTATAGCAAATTGATTTAACCTTAATGTAAATAATGAACATGAAATTTCAAATTTTTAAGAAGAAAACTGTTATGATAATGTCCAGACTAAAAATATGCGTGTATCAAAAATGGTGCTTCTCTTCACAATTTATATCATAACCATTAAATACTTTCGAAATAAGGTGACAAAATAGTTCGACTCGTCCGGAAACAGGTACGATCCACTCTCGATTGCCACACCGCTGTATTTCGACCTTAAATGAAAACTGGTAACTTGACTCCCAGTCATATATGCAACCCATATTACATTTGCATATATCAGCCGTTGCATATACGATAGTCTCACTCGAACGCGGCACCGCTGCCTTTTGACCTTGAACGAAGACTGGTAACTCGACCCCCATATACGAACACAAACATTTCCAATGCTAAAAAGAGAATAACTGAAATTTGCTAGTGCAAAAAGTATTGAACTGAGATGCAATATTTCTCTTCTCAATCGAGTCGTAGTATTACGAAGGGTGCACTGATAATTTTCTATAGTTTAATAAATATAAATTGAATTTACCATATTTGATTAAATCCAATAGGTAAAATAATAAGAGAGATAAGGGAATGTTTCATTTTATTTTCCGCGAATAAATATTAAATCTCTCTCTTTCTCTCCCGAGAAACGATAGCGCTTGGGCTTAAAAATGGCTGGGTAGCGGAATTTCCTGCACGGACCTCTTTCTACATTCCAGATGCAAAATATGCGATACTGGTTTTGTAAAAGTATGGTACTGCCCGTTGTCTACATATAAAATGTGTTTTAAACTTAATGGGAAAATTTCAAGGGTGAAAAAGATGAGAGGGAAGTTGCCACAGCAGACGGTGCTTTGATAACAAATTTATACATGACCATACTTTAACTATTGTGAATAATTAAATACTCAGTTGTTTTGTTTCTAAGTTACGTGAATTCCGTAATTAAACATTTATTTGGTTTTAGCACATGATATGAAAGTGTAATGAATAATACCTTTTATCCAAATATATACATTGGCAGTTTAATGAAAAATGTGGATTATCGCAAGGTGTAAATATTTGGTAAATTCTACGGGGTGTATCTGGCAATGATTTTACAGGATTAGCTTAGGTTAAAATGATATTATATGTTATTTTTTCCTAGGCAGCCATCCTTGAAGCAATTCAAATTAAATGGTTAAATTTTGTTTTTTGATCTTGACATCCAAACTACTGGTATAGGTTGCGGTTGGTTGGTTTATCGCTTTTTAATTTGGACAAAAATGTTAAACGCCATGCAATGAAAGACCTTGAGAATACTTTTTTAGAAACTACTGATGTCTAAATGTGTAGTCAAAACTACATTGAAATATTGTTTTTCAAAAACTGTCATTAAAAGTTGAATTATTTATTGCCTGATGGGCGTTATAACGTAATAACGCTCGTGGTGCATACAATATTTTATTTTTTACGAGAAATATATTTTTTCAATGGAAAATTGAATTTTCATTTTTAAATACAATTTTTTAGTAGTCTCTGCCATTTGTTGATACTTTGACGTTTATTAATTGTATCTGTCAGTTATGTTGTGTTCTTTTAAATTTAGTAACCTAGTTCAATGCTGCTAGTATTTTCTTTGTACCCTTTTTACCAAGTAGTCTATGAGTCTATATTGCTTTGCTTTGTACATACGTAGATAATACTTTTAACATATTTTTCACAGGTAGAAGTGCAGCTTTATATGAAAATGTGCATAATTAATGAAATGTCAATCAATCAGATATTTCCACTTTATTAACTAACGACTACATTGAAACCAATACTGCATTTTACAATATAGTGGTGTAGATGCAAAGCTTATTTGACCTTGATGGCGAAAAACAGATAATTAAATGAATTCCTGCAACCTGTAGCTTTTTTCACCTAAGACTAAATGAAAAAATAAAAAAATTCTACACCGAAAAAGGAGACTAACATTTAATATTAATTAAATTATAAATGATATAATTTAGTTATCAGTAGACGTTCGATGGAGTAGACATTTGATCGAACAGTGCTTGTTACTACATTTTGAAAAAAATGTAGTATACGTTTAGCATTTTTCCGGTGCACCATCGAAACCCGAAAAAAACGTCGGATCGATTTGAAAGTCATATCTATCGATTCGAGAGCGAATTTAGAAAATTCCGTCCGTCGGTCAGTCGGTCTGTCTGTCGGTCTGTCTGTCGGTCTGTCGGTCTGTCCGTCACGCCCAGCCCCCTTAATCCGTTTTCGGATTGCGATGAAACTTGGGTGGTTAATAGTAGGATTTTGGAAAACCTTAACGCCGGAAGCTCGGGTCCGTTCGGAAACCGGAAGTACCCGATATAGACGTTTCGAGTTTTTCGGGAGAAATTGAATAACTCGATAACGGGTAGTCGGATCGAGACATTTTAAAAAAGAAATGGTGCCGCTGGCAAAGCTCTACAAATAAGTATACCAGAGGCTATGTCGAAATACAAACGAAAATAGATTTTTTTTGCAAAAAACTGGTTTTCTCGAAATCGGGCTAGGAAGCACGATAACTGTCCAGAATATTGATCGATTTCGATAAGACTTGGTGGGATCAAAGGTACCCGGCCACAAATCAAGCCTATTGCTGGCGGCCCGAATCCGTTGACCGCAAGTATGTTTTCCAGGGCCGAGTATGATTTTCCAAAGAAATTAATAACTCCCGAACCGAAGGTCCGATTTTGATTTTCAAAAATGGCAATTGTAGGGCTCGATTAGGTCTATTAGTTGACGTTTGTGACAAATTTGAGAAAACAAAAGCGAATCTACAAATCCTGGAATACTTGATTTTTTTTATAAATTCTACAAATTCCGAACCGTTTCCTAATAAAAATCGAAAATTAACTATTCCGTCGATCGATCTCTATAACCAGTATAAGGCACGGACCTTTTTGGACAAAAAATCTGAAATAGAGTTTTTTCGAAAAACTTAATATAAACGAGTTATTTACGAAAATGCATTCCATAGAATTATTTAAAAAAATATTACAAATTGATAAATTCTCCGTACGATAGAGGTGCAAAAAAATAATGTAATGTTATATTTAAAATATCATCATTCATTTCCTTATTTTCATTTACTAAATAAAAATAGAACCGATGCCCTTTCCGTGTTTCAAAATGTAGTTAGCTTTTACTTTAGTCAATGCAAAAAAAAGAAAAATAAAACATGTCAAAGCACTGAGTCATCTTGCGACCCTCTGCTGAAAATGTGAATCATCCCCACAAATTGAATAAAAAGCATATCAAAATGTAGTTTTTTTCACTTGTTACTACATTTTGAAAAAAAATGTAGTATACGTTTAGCATTTTTCCGGTGCACCATCGAAACCCGAAAAAAACGTCGGATCGATTTGAAAGTCATATCTATCGATTCGAGAGCGAATTTAGAAAATTCCGTCCGTCGGTCAGTCGGTCTGTCGGTCTGTCGGTCTGTCTGTCTGTCTGTCTGTCTGTCTGTCTGTCTGTCTGTCCGTCACGCCCAGCCCCCCTAATCCGTTTTCGGATTGCGATGAAACTTGGGTGGTTAATAGGAGGTCTTTAGAAAACCTTAACGCCGGAAGCTCGGCTCCGTTCGGAAACCGGAAGTACCCGATATAGACGTTTCGAGTTTTCCGGGAGAAATTGAATAACTCGATAACGGGTAGTCGGATCGAGACGTTTCAAAAAAGAAAAGGTGCCGCTGGCAAAGCTCTACAAATAAGTATACCAGAGGCTATGTCGAAAAACAAATGAAAACTGATTTTTTTTGTAAAAAACTGGTTTTCTCGAAATCGGGCTAGGAAGCACGATAACTGTCCAGAATATTGATCGATTTCGATGAGACTTGGTGAGATCAAAGGTACCCGGCCACAGATCAAGCCTATTGCTGGCGGCCCGAATCCGTTGACCGCAAGTATGTTTTCCAGGGCCGAGTATGATTTTTCAAAGAAATTAATAACTCCCGAACCGAAGGTCCGATGTAGATTTTCAAAAATGGCAATTGTAGGGCTCGATTAGGTCTATTAGCTGACGTTTGGGAAAAATTTGAAAAAACAAAAGCGAATCTACAAATCCTGGAAAACTTGATTTTTTTGATAAATTCTACAAATTCCGAACAGTTTCCTAATAAAAATCGAAAATTAACTATTCAGTCGGTCGATCTCTATAACCAGTATAAGGCATGGACCTTTTTGGACAAAAATCCGAAATAGAGTTTTTTCGAAAAACTTAAAATAAACGAGTTATTTACGAAAATGCATTCCATAGAATTATTTAAAAAAATATTACAAATTGATAAGTGATAATGTTATATTTAAAATATCATCATTCATTTAGTTATTTTCATTTACTAAATAAAAATAGAACCGATGCCCTCTCCGTGTTTCAAAATGTAGTTAGCTTTTACTTTAGTCAATGCAAAAAGAAAAAAAAAAGAAAATTAAATCATGTCAAAGCAGTGAGTCATCTTGCGACCCTCTGCTGAAAATGTAATGAATCATCCCCACAAATTGAATAAAAAGCATATCAAAATGTAGTTTTTTTCACTTGTTAAATATAAAGTATCATCCAAAGTAAATTTCAAACGATCAGTAAAATGAGAAGTAATATTATTGAGGTCAGAATTAGTGCATTATGTTATCAAAAGTATTCTGGATAATAACATTGTGCCTTTTTGTTTTTATATTTTTCAACATGGGATCGCGAAATAGAAAAGCAGAAGAAGATATAGTCAGTGGTAAAAGCATTAGTCATCAAACCATGTACCTCTGAGGATTTTATTAATCAACTAATCACTACTATTACTGAAACTATAAGCGAACAATTCAAAGAACTTAATTCCATAAAGGAATAAAATATCAACTTAGAAGCTAAAAAAATAATAATAAAGTCACTCTTATCTAGGAAATAAAACAAGACCAGAAGTAAGAATATCAGAATTTACGGTATTCCGGAAAATAAAGATTAGTACTGCAACAAGGCAATTACGAACATTCTTGCCAATATGATGAAGTTAACAATAGAGATACAGAAAATCGAAAGTTGCTTCAGACTTGGAGATTCTGATAAAGACAAAACTCGTCCAGTATTGGTAAAATTTATCTGTCTTGATATCAAAACTAAAGTTTATATGAAGAAAAAACTGTTAAAGGGAACAAGAACTGTCATCAGAGAACATTTGACCGCAGCACAAATGAAATTACGGAAAGCCACATTTAGAAGAGTCGAAAATAACGGCAAAGTTTGGACAAATCATGGTACAATTTCTGTTAAAATTGAAGATGAAGCAGAAATCTTAAAAATCACGAATGAAGAAGATTTAAATAATTACAACGTTATTATTTTCTATGTTTAATATCCTCCATTATCAAATTGTTGTTTTTATTATGGATAACATTTAAGTCAGTTTGTATGTATAGAATAAAATTGTCATAGGAAAAAGGCACTAAGGTTTTATTGCCATTTTCGCAGAGATAATCACTGACTGCAACAAGTTTACCATGTAGAGAAATTAACTTTAATAAATTTAAAAAAAAAAAATTATTGGATTGATTTTTTCATTTATATAAATAATTATATGCAACACAGTTGATCATAAACTATAAAATCGTACATTTCGCTGGGCAGCTTCCAGAGAAAATGTTTTCTGAAAATCACCTTTGAACGATATGTGTCTCAATTTTAACTCAATTTGTGTATGCGTGATACTATAGTCTTTTTTTTTCCTTCTTCAATTCTTTGGGAATTTCACTGCCACATGTATGTTTTCTTTCTAAGCGGTGCTAGGGGAATCTACAAAATATATCACAATTAACCAGTATTACTGGTAAAAAAACCTCTACGCCCGTGACGTTTACGTCAAAGGATCAGTTAAAGGTTGGTTTTGATAACTAAACAACACAAATAAGTATAAAAGCTTGAAATTAAATATTTCGCCGACGTTTCGGAAATTTGTGTTGTTTAGTTATCAAAACCAACCTTTAACTGATCCTTTGACGTAAACGTCACGGGCGTAGAGGTTTTTTTACCAGTAATACTGGTTAATTGTGATATATTTTGTAGATTCCCCTAGCACCGCTTAGAAAGAAAACATACATGTGGCAGTGAAATTCCCAAAGAATTGAAGAAGGAAAAAAAATTAAGATAATGCCACAAATAACATTTAGACAATATACTATAGTCTGTTTTTAAACCAGGAGGAGTAAACACGAAAGTTCGATTCACACCATAAAAGTAACTAGAAAATACACTAAAATCTTTTTGGCGTTTTGGGCAACCAACAATACACGACTACAATGTTTTAGTGTGTATTTTGTTACATTATATAATGCATCGACCTCTATTTGACCTCTAGGTATTTTATACAGCATCCATACCATTTACGCAATATAAAGGCACCAAATAATTAGCCACTTTTATCTTCAGATTTATTACAAAAGGAATTAAGAACTAAAATATAATGTGCAAACGATAAAATAGAAATTATAACCAAATAATTTATGACATAAAATTAAAATTTTTACAATATGTCAAAATTTACGACTATTGCCTTGTGTAAAACTGGCGAGGGCGTATCCAATCACAGACGTGTGATTTAGCGCGTTAAATTTAAAACGCTCCTTTTGGTTTAAAAACAGACTATGGAGAGATATCGCAACGGCATACTGTATTTTTTGTGTGTCATTTTGACATGTCTAAGTTACGATAAATCTTATTTAGTTTAACGTGCCCAGTTACCATCGTGAGGTACAGAAGGTAGAATTTTTACTTTGGGGGTTAGTTTCGGGGGTAATATGGGACATTACTAAAAAAAAAAAAAGTCAAGGTCGTCATGTGGAATGTCAAACGAACACAATTTGTTTTTTTCATGCAGCTTTTTAAAATTCTTTTCGACAAAATGATTAAAAATCGTTGTCCACTCATCTCCAAAAATATCGCTCATGAAAATCTTTCAAAAATCTTGAACATTGTAAATAAGGTGTAGACTGAACGAGAATTATCAGAATCATTACCTTAGATGACTTTTTTTGGTACATAAAAAAGTCCAACGATAAACTTTGTTTTACGGCATAATATGCATTTTATTAAATCCATATTTAAAAACAAATTATGGTACCTAATACTAATTGCGGAAGTACGACTTGCACTTGGTCGGTTTTTTAACTTACCTTTGTTAGCATCCAATATTTCGCATTGGATATACTACGAACACTGTTTGAATAAAATCATGTAATATTTATATCCTTCGTTTTATTACATTTTAATAGAATTACGTTTAAGATGAAATGTTTTGCTCATATTTTATTATGTCTGTTTTAGTTAAGGTATAAGTGCCACTAATCACTGATAAGTTGCACAGTGAGCTGACTATCCTGGCTGCAGCAATAGATCACAATCACCAGATAATTGTATTATTATCGATCCTACATATTTATGAAAAATTTCAATACAATGGATCAAGTGGAAGTGGTTGATTGACTTACAAGATTTTACCTAAACTAACTGACAAACATGTAGTCAAATAAAGCTTGTAACAAAAGTTTCAAAACAAAACTAAAAGGAACATAAATAAATAAATTAAAGCAATTAATAATACGCTTTAAAGAACCAACTGAAATGTTAAAAGGATACACTAAATAGAAGAATATATTGTTAATTATAATAATTACGTTAATAAACGTAAAAGAGTAAAGCTCCCGATGCACAAAATCTTCTCTTATTCTATTTTTAGCTCCCCACACATTTACGTTGATTAACATACTTAATTATTATTATTATTATTATTACTTTCTCTCTTTTTGTGCATTTTAATAGTTTCTGTTCGTTTCTTAAGCGTGTTTTTAAATTTCTTTTTTAATTATTTCTTTATTTACTTTCTTTTCTTTAGTTTTGTCCAAATTAGACCAGTTTGATTGTCCTATAAAATTATAAATGACAAAACTTATTCGTCATCTTGAAGCCGCAATTTTATATTCTTTAACTTCGGCAATATTTATATTCTGCGACCTCTAAAATTCCCAAATAAGTATTTTCAGACGAATCAGATCATAAATTAGAAAAGTTATACGCCATATTGATGTCGCCATTTTGAGTTGTTACATATCGACCAAATATTTATAACCTGTAATCTCGATGACCCTCAAGTCCAGATTTTCAGTCGAATCTGTCTGTAAGTAATAAAACTCATCAACCTTATTGCAATTTTGAGTTCTTAACTTTCGATCCCATATTTACAATCTGCAATCTCAAAATTCTTCAGGTACCAATTCTTAGTAGAGTCTGACATTAAATGGTAATAAACTGTATTGTAATTGTATTGTCATGTGAACCAAATACATAAGCAAAATTTCAAGTCAATTTGACATCTAGAAGTGGTTCAAAATTAAGTTGTAAAGTTTTCTTACGTACTAAGTTGCAGGTCAAGCTAATAGAAATGTGTTGAAAAATAAGTGAAATATTAAGAGATAAACAACCCTTTGCATTTCATGTCAAATTTACCTAATTCTGCTATCACTTGACTTTTTAATATTTGCCGGAGTCGTCAGTGATACAAACACTACCTTTTTTGTTTTTTGACTTTCTAGTTCACTTTCTATGTATTTTATTCTAAGAATTGTATTTACTATTTACTACATGTGTACCTACTATAATTATCATGAATATTGTCACTTACGTCATCAGTTTTTAATTTCAGAATTCCATATTATCGATATGCATCGCTTGGAACTTCTGTCGTAGGCCCATCAGGCGTTACTTTTTGTTATTTACATTCTAATGTGGTAGTATTTAAGCTGCGAGAAAAATTTCATGACTCTGACAAAAATATAATTTGATGACGTGAATGGCAACATTAATGATTAAAAGTGAATTATTTATTATTTGTTTGCTCAGAATAGGGGCGAAAAACGTTTTAAAGGCTAAGCATTTCCAAGAAACTGAATGAGAGATTTTTTGATAATGTAATTCATTAGAATAAAAAAAAAATTAAACAAGGTAGGTAAATAAATTCGTTTCATGCCTTTGTTTTCATTTTTCACTGAATCTTCATACCGTAGGAGGTCATGAGGATACTAGTTTAATCTGCTTATCTGTAGGGGACTATGTTGGATGCTAGTGTTATGATGAGAATGTCAAATAAGAAATTGGACAAATTTATTTTAGGATTTTAACTTGCTAGCATAACCAGAAGTCAGGTTATCGAAAGAATGCAAAGATATTTTTACATACAGTCTTTTTAGTTCTCACAGATAGTTTTGTTTCCGCTGTTTGCAAAATCATATAAAGAATATGTTTCATTAATGATTAGTATAGTATACAATATATCAAGGCAATAGATCAAGTCGAAATGGTTCTAATTGACTTTCAAAATTTGATCCAAACTGACAAAGATGCAGTGTTAAATAAATTCTTGTAAAAAACATAATACTGCCGTGCAAGCTTGGATGCATTGTTGATAATAAACTTATCAAATGGCTAAGAACTGTGCTTCGGTTTTTTTTTATTTTCAACCAAATTCATTTGTTAATTATAGAAGTATTCTAGACGCTAAAGTGAATTTAATACGTATGTATTAATGTATAAATTCGGTCGGGCAATTTATATTTAAGCCTTCGTTCTCTGTGGCGGTTTGATTTACCCTGAATTATGTTATTGGAAATGACGTTAGACAAGCTTTGATGTACTATTTATTTAAAATGCTATTTTCGAAGACTATACGCAGATCTATAAATATGAATTATAGATTTTTGCCAAGCTTAGGAGTTCCATTACAGTCTTAAGATTGAATAATAAATTTTAAATCAAAACGAAGAAAGCTATTGAATATGTGAAACACCGTGGATTGGATACTTTTATGCTGCGTTGATGCAATATAGCCACCATCTTCAACACGCTAAATACTACCGAACGCGTA
Organism: Stenurella melanura; assembly: GCA_963583905.1. Classification (NCBI taxonomy): domain Eukaryota; kingdom Metazoa; phylum Arthropoda; class Insecta; order Coleoptera; family Cerambycidae; genus Stenurella; species Stenurella melanura. The sequence goes on from OY757309.1 coordinate 164,757,662, forward strand.
TCATCAATCAAGTTGAAATCATCAGAGGATAAATAATATTAGAAATACCAATAGTATCTGATCCAAAGTAGACGGCTAAAACCAGCGTCTGACCCAGAGTGGACTTCTGTTACTAAAAGTCCAGAAAACAAAGAAAAAGTTCACTCAATTTTTCCCACTAGCATCCACGGATCTCTGTTAACATACGCAGCACTAGACAGAAAATTTTAACTTTACAGTAACTGGTAAACTGTCGACCTGAAGGATTTACTATAATAGTGCAGATGGGAACTTCGAGACATACGACACTATTTGTCAACTGCATGAAGCTAACCCTGCTTTGGTGAAAGTCGATAACACCAACTTCGACAAATGTTGACAAAGGCGTCAGACAGGTCTCTGTTATCTCACCAATTATCTTCAATAAAATACGTGAAGCGACATGTACCAAGCAAACGCGGAATTAATAGAGCAAGAGTTAGCGACCAATTTAATTTCAGCAAGTTCCAACATGAGTAGAGAGATCCTCGTAAATGCATTGAATAGAGAATGGAAGGTCTTACATTCGAGTGTGGTCAAACTAGTAGGTAGCCCCTTCGTTCAAAGGAAGGAAAATATGATTTACTTAATGCGTATGGGCAAGTTTAACTTTTTTGATATATCAATTTTGCATTTATTTTATATCATTAAAAAATATTTTTAGAAAGATGGTCGCCGACAAATTGTTCTAAGATATAAAAAATTATTAAAGAGTACAGGATTCACAGCGGGAAATCTGCTTGAAAGTTGATGCTTAAAAACAATAGACTACGGCCGGAATAAATTTACAAATTGAATCAATCCTGCAAGAGAAGACAAAATATGAAGTTTTTAAACATTTAGCACTAAATACTTGAGCACCAAGGTTACGAGATGTCGATATCGAAAGATCGAAATTTGCGTTTTCACCACATCATGAATTGCACAGCCGAATCCGAAAAAACCTGACAGGAGTGAACGAATTCTGACGTTTTATGGTTTCATTTTCAAATATCAACATTTCTCTGTTTTGCCAGAAAAGTTTTCTAATTAAAGGGATAGCTGGCTTTTGTGTTAGTTATTGGAAAACTAAAGCTTCTCTGCTTAGAACAATTTACCGACGACAATTTGGTCAGACTGTATTTTTTATTACATAAAATGAATGTAAAATTGACTACTAAAGAATTAGATATGCTGATCTACATTAAGTAACTGAAATTTCCTCCCCCTTCGAGGAAAAGGGGCTGCTGCTACATCTGACCGCATTTGAACCTACCATTCACTGTTCAATACATTTGATAGGGCATTTCTACCAATTTTCAAGCTCGTTAAAATACCTTCACTAAATCTGTTGTTAGTTTTCCGTCTGCAAAGCTTATTATTCAAGATTTTCATATGATATCAGGTTAATAATATGGAAAGTCAAATATATTAACACATCTCTAATAACTTATTTTAAAGTAGTTATTGAGAAACCTAAAAGTATTTCATGCAAATAACCTATTTCAACCATAAATTATCTTAATGTTACAGAACTAGACTGAGATAGTTTCATGCCCTATATCAAAGAGAAAAAAAACTGGGTTAAGGATTTTAGGATCTAAATATCTTGTATTGCTTTAGGTCACTTGGCCAAGTTCCATGCAACTTTGGAAATGGCAGTTCCATTTAACTGCATAACACAAAGGCATTAGTTTTATATGGTTAAGCATCTACTATTGTACTGGGATTTTACTCGCCGGATGATCAGATCCTGATTTCAGATGTTTGTTGTGTTGAAATCAATTTATTTTAGTTTTATAGGCTAGGAAAGCTCGATGTTATTATAAGACTTTTTGCTATGCAGTTAAAGGAAAACATTTTATTGAAATAATAAAATATGTAAACAACCATAATGAATACTTGTAAGTGACAAAAAATTAGTATTACACTTTCTCCATCAAACAATTTCATTTTATCATTTCAATAAAGAAGGGTTTATAATAGTGGATATAATAAATAATGCAAAAAATAAACGGTATAATAGATTTTAAATATAACAGGCAATGTACTAATAATTAATATGTAATGAAGTCGTTTCTTCCGGGTCTTGTAGCCAGCGTCGAACTTAATCTGTAGTTTCGCTATTCATGCTTCAGTTTCTTCAGAAGGATTCTAAAGAGTTTTTAGAGTCTTCAGAATCCTTCTGAATGTGCTAACAGCATGATCAGCGAAAGGTCAAGTCAAATTCGTCAACCATGGCAACAATCGGAAGAAACCACTTCATTGAAAAATGCCCATGAAAGGTTGCATTCTACTAATTAATATGTGCTCTTAATTAAATAGCTCCAATATTTCAAGTTTCTACAAATTATTGTTTTACATCTTCATCTACATGAGAATAAAACTGCACTGCTATATACTACGATATAATAATACTTGTGCACCAAATAGTTACAATACACTTTAATATAGGTAAAGAAACAGTCCACAAAGAAAAATCTGCACGTCGACTAAACTGAGAATTGACCTGAATATACTGAGTTATTCGGTATTAGATGTTTCTTGGAATCTGTCGAGTTTAGAAATTTGAAAATTGATCCATGAAGGAAGGTATTTGGATATGGTGGATCTAACGAAAATATGTTCATGCTTTTCCGCTTAAACCCGATGTATGTAGCACCTAACTATTATTTTAAATGGAACTCCATATATTTTATTGTATATTATTTCGATTTTTCTAAAATTTTAGCTTGAGTTTATGTACCATAACATACACTTAAACCTTTATATTTTCGAGATAATTAATATTTTTGGAGATTTTTGAGGATCCCTATCCTTAGTAAAATATCGATATCTTATATCATGTCGCCGAATTAGACACTTTCTTTTCAAACTCATATAAGTATCCTATGATCTAACTGAATATTGTCCTATATTTTGTCAATATTATACAGGGTATTTTATTTTCACAGTCGAACATTCCTTAGTTCAAACGTCCATAATTTTTTCAATTGGAACCCCGTGTATATTTATAATTTAATAGAGTATTAAATTCTGCATTAATTAATATTAGCATTCCATATATCTATCTCTCTTTGTTTTTTATTATGAATGAATTTTTGTAAAATGTACATGCAATGTCGGCACTGTTTGTTAGTAGCCCATACAAGTCATACCTAACTTGTTTCTTATTTATCATAAGCGAGAATAATCATGTAGACAATTGATCATTATTTTTTTATTATCAAAATAACATCAAAAGTAAGAGATAATTTTATATAAGATTTATAACAAATACTTACAAAATACAAAATTTACAAAACTAATCAACACATTGAATATAAATATGTATGCAACAACTGTTCGAAATACATTCCTTTGTACCAAACAAGCCAATATCCTTTGTCCTTTAGAACTTCTATGCTGGTAGCCGGGATGACATATACAATATGTTTGATATTGCCCCAAAGGTACAGCTCTAAGGGGGTCAAATTAGGGTACCTACTTTGCTGGCCATCTCCAAAATCCTCGGTAGCCAAACCACTTATCTTCGAACGATGCCACTAATTCCTCATACACTTCCCATGTATTATGTGGGCCGCAACCGTCCATATGATAAAATATATAATCATAAATATTTAGGGGCACATTGTCAATAAAAGTAACAACTAGGAGAAATCGTTAAAACTAAATTTATCCTGGAAATTTAATTCTCGCACCATATGAAAATTCTGTTGTGCCCAGTGGTGTAGATTTGGTATGTTAAAAATTCCTCCTCTGGAAAATTTAGCTTCCTCATGTCAAATAATCCTTTAAAAAAAATCATGATTCTCCTAAACACGTACGAGCACATACTTACAGAGATCTGCTCTAATTGAACAAATACTAGGTTTCTGTACTATCGCTACTCGACAACACTAACACGGTGTTTATATTGATAAAACAAAACGTTCTCAAATTTTTCATTGCCTACTATGTATGTAGCTATATGTACATTATACATTGCTGATTGTATATCTACATTATACATAACTCATCCATATCAATGCAGAATTCAACACTATTAAATTCTGTGACAATATACAGGGAGTTCCATTTGAAAAATTTGACTTTTGGACGTTTGAACTAAAACAATGTTCGTGTATGAAAATAAAAGGTACTGTATGATATTGTGAAAATATAAGACAATGTTTAGTTAAATTATAGGGTGCTTGTATGAGTTTGAAAAGAAGTATCTAAATCGGCCACCAGGTGGAATATATGGATTTTGATTTGGAAGGGTAGGAACCGTCAAAAACCTCCAAAAATATTAATTATTTCGAAAACTGGTAGGTTTAAGAGTATATCATGGTACATAAACCCAAGCTAAAATTTTATAAGGAATCCAAATATGAAATTAAATATAGGGTGTTCCATTTAAAATAACAAAGTTAGGGGCTACATCCGATGTGAGCAGAAGTAATACACGCATGAAAATATTTTGGTTAGATTCGCCATATCCAAAAAAACCCTTAGTCCAATTTTCAAATTTCTAAACTGAACAGATGACAAGAATTGTCTAATACTCGCTTTCCGTGAATAACCTTGTATAACCATAATGATTACAATTTTAAGTTTGAAACTGGTACATAAAATATAACCTATTGTTGAGTTTCAAATATTTTATAATTTAATTGAACAAAGGATCCTATTACCACAAGTACACATTATGATTATTAACAATAAAACTAATATGAATAAACCTATAAAAAATACGTTTTTTATTACTTTTTTTGAAGTAAGTAGAATTGCTTTTTATGTCAGTCATAAGATGCACTGTAAAATGAAGAGGGTCGATTTGGGCGGTTTTTGCCCCAAATTATTTTCGGATGAAAAAATCAGAGAACATTTTTTTAATGTCTACTAACAATAATAAGTCGATTTTACCGTAAACGGACGATCCCCCACCACCCTAACCCCCCACCCCTCAGTCCTGAATGTGCCATCACTTGCTAGCAGCGTTGTTGGGGAGATATATCGCTTTTAAACTTATATTTGCTTGATAAAATACCACACTACCACAATAACTACCTTCTAACTGTATTCGCTCTCTCATGAGATATTTTATGGGCTGGAGAGGGTGGATGTCCCAACTAGCAATTTTATATTTTGTAGAAGCTGAAAGAATGTTTACAGAACATTTTTTATAAAACAAGATTGTTGATATAAACATTTTCAAAACGTTTATACAACGCTTATAAACGCAAAATGGGCACAGTTTATAAAATAATGTAGTTCCTTAATTTATTTTATTATAGCTCTCACAGGTGTTATAAAATAATTGTATAAACGTTTACATAGAATTTAAAAAAAATTGTAGACAATAATTATTCGAGATACGACAAAACATTTCTATAAGCATTGTGTTATTATTTCCACTGATACTTTTTCTTTATGTACGGCAACTACAACAGAAGTTATTTATTATATACGTGTTTTTATAGACAATAATAATTCTCAAAATAGTTTTAAAATATTACAGAGGTATATAGATTCTATGTGACATGGCGGCATATCTAACAACATGTTTAGTGAATATGGGTTAAATTTTAACTGATTAAGACTTCGTTTCGCCTACAGAAAACCGATTTTCGGCTGCAAAGGAAATTTTTGTGTGAAATATGTTGTATATATACAATGAAATTTTTGTGCGCTTTAAAAATAACGAATTAAAAATATAAAGTGAAAATAAAGAGTTTGTATAAGATCTTTTCGTGGTATCGCACCAATTGTGTTTCGCAATAGATTGATGCTAAAATGGTTACATCACAATATTTTTGAACTATTTTTATTAAAGTCTAAAATGGCCACTATACAAATTGCTTGAATATAAATAACATTATGGTTTTCATCTTATAAACCATATTTATAACTATAAAAACATTTATAGAACAAATGTATTTTCCGAAGATTTGTTATCTATCATTTTTTTTTTTTAAATTACACAGTAGAATATTGCAAAAAGCAAAGGTAATTCTCATTAATATTTTGTTCCGAATATTGCCTTTTAATCAACTACGAGGATTTGCCATCAGAAACCAACGGTCAGTATGAAATAAATAAGGTACAAGTTGTAATTAAATAGTATTTTTCTGTATACTTTAAAATATGTAACCAGTTTTAAAGCTTTTATTTAGTTTCACTTTTAACAATGTAAACAAATCTTGCAATCAAAATTTTAACTAGTTCTAATTGATCTAGAACTTTACAATTTTGTACTCGTGTAGAATACGATAAATTATGTGACGTCATCCTAAATCCAACATGGCGAACGCCCGAAGATCACAGAGTCCCATAATAGTCTTTAAGGACAATTTTCAGTTTTTTAACAATTTTATATATGTTTTTTGAAAGCAATGTGTGCTTCGTTTATATAACAATTGTTTAGGAGCTACGGCCGAATACAATATGCTATCAAAAACAATACTGTGTTAAGAAGAATGTTAATAAAATTGTTTTATTAATGCTAAGCTAAACTCTTAAAGAATAGTTTTATAGAGGTTCGCAGATTGACCAAAAAGTGCTGGAGTCATTACTATAAATCTGATATAAATCAATTTTGCTCTGTGAGCTAAAACGTACAATAATAATTGCTGTATAGACGTTTATAAATAAGCCAAAAACAAATTCTACAAAATGTTTTATAGCTTGTAAGGGCATTCCTACCACTTATTTGTATGATGATTTAGTTGCGAAGACTAAATAATCAACTCGGTGGTTTTAATAAAACATAATAGCCTTTGCAGAGCAGTAATGTAACAGTAATAAAATTAAATTTATAGAGCAATTTTGTTAGTTGGGGTGGGAATGGTTCATTGAGAGCGAAATGCATTTGATATTGCTAGCAGAACAAAATGTGATATGATATTTCCCACAAATAAATGAATAGTAGATCCACCTTCTAGACCCCCTAGGGGGGAGGAAAGAAATGATAAATGAGAGCGGATACAGTTAAAAGGGAGTTAGTGTGGTAGTGTGGAATTTTATCAAGCAAATATAAGTTTGAAAGCGATATATCTCCCCAAGAACGCTGTTAGCAAGAGATGGCATATTTAGGATCGAGGGGCGTGCCTAGGGGGTGGGGCATCGTCGGTTTAGGATAAAATCGCCTTATTATTGTTAGTAGACATTAAAACATTTTTTTTTGTAATTTCTTCATCCAAAAATAATTTGAGGCAAAAACCGCCCAAATCGATCCTCCTTTTTTCCAATATTTATTTTGCTTCCACATCCACGTAGTGTTGTATGGTAATCGTAAATAAATTCAAAATTGTTTTTTGTTAAAATAGGTTTAGCCTGTAATGAAACGTCAAGATGGATTTAATAAATTAAAATCAATTATTTAAGTGAATTGCAAGGTGAGGTAATGTGATTTATTATTTGTGAATATCATACCTAGGTCACATTTGTGGAAATTCAATACTGCTTGCTTTATTCACAATCTCCGCTTCCCTCGATTCATACCACGTCAATAGTTTAAAATGGAGCCCCAAGTGACCAGAGCTTAAACGATAAAATAGAATATTTAAATAGTAATCCCAAATGAAAATGAAATACATAAAATCTGATTTTACAATCCCATGTGTACCGTCTATTTATGTACATTTCGCATATGAATGATTGTTTCTGGTTCAAGTGTATACAACAATTTTAAAAAATTCGTTTAAAATATTTATAACTGCTATTCAATCTACTCGGATCAAATTTATATGCAAGTCATTTAAATTTTACTACGTTAACATAAATAAATTATTTAATCATATAACAATTTAAAACGAGTTGAAGTTTTAGTCGGACGCGAGCGGATATCTATTTGATTAACATTTATTGAGATTAATAATATTAATAATAATAAAACATCTTTATTCAGTAATATCTTGAGGCCGGCGTAGAGCGACTCACAAAAAGAAAGAGTAAAATAAGTCTTACATAGAGACAGACTAATATACGATTCAAATGCATTGACCCCTCACTAACCGCGAATATCTCAGAAACGAAGGAGCAGCAAAAATTGAATAAATTGTGTGTTTATGATGAGTCTATTCTACATTAACTACTGAAATTTGAAAAATGTACATTAGACGCTTTTGAAGTTCTGCTAAGTTATATTGAAAAATGTCCTACTTTTTAAGGAAATTTTGACCATACCAGTTTTAAATCCATTGTATCTTAGAAAATATGCCTATTATGTAAATAATATTTTAGACACCGATAAAGTATGGCATTTTTTGCACGGGGAAATTTTTTCATAATTTTTATTTTAAAATTTTGGAGTTATTCTCAAAAACGTGACGTCATGTTTATTCCTTTATTTATTAATGTATTTAAAAAGGTTTTCTTAAAATAGTTAATTATATAAAATATGAGCATTTTCAGAAAAAATAATTGGTATTTATCAAATATTAATTTAGTTTTCAAGCCTAAAGGATAATCATTGCAATTTTGCAAGAATATTATCTATTACGTTCGATAACTAAATTAATATTTAATATATAGCAATATTTTTTTCTGAAAATACTTACATTTTACATAATTAACTATTTTGACAAAAAACATTAAAATACATTGATAAATAACCGAATAAACATGTCACGTTTTTGAGTATAACTGCAGAATTTTAGAACAAAAAATTATGAAAAAATGTCCGTACAGAAAATGCCGTACTTCGGTGTCTAAAATATTATTTACAGAGTAGGTATATTTTTCAAGATATAATGGATTTAAAAATGGTCTGGTCAAAATTTTCTTAAAAAGCAGGATATTTTTCAATATAACTTCAAAAGTGTTTAATATACATTATTCAAATTTCAGTGATTGATTTAGCATAAACTCATAATGAACACATCCTTTTTACAATTGTTTCTGCTCCTCCGTTTCTGAGATATTCGGGGTAAAAGTGAGGGGTCAATACATTTGAATCGTGTATTAGTTATGAACACATTTAATTATTATGATGTATAAAAGCAAACTTATACATAAATTAAGAAACAAATAAATTTATAAACATATAGAAGAAAACAGTAGTGACGATTACACTTGGTTAAAAAATATAATGTAATGTAATATTCGCCCAGGGTATAGTATATATAGATCCTTGGACCTCTGTTATGGAATATTCTGTACGATGGAGTACTAGACCTTGCGACCCCGATCCCCAGGATGGAATACCGCATGGTAGCTTATGCCGACGATCTGATACTCATCACCATCGATAAGACAGAGGGTAGAGCGGTAGGCAAGGCGGAAGTCGTCATTGCCGCCATTGGAGAATGGATGACGGCGAACGTCATGGAGATCGCTCCAGAAAAACTGAGGTAATTGCCCTCACCGGCCGGAAAATCATTCAAGACATGATAGTAAATGTACTAGATACAAACGTAAGTGCGAAGAGAGAGTTGAAATATCTAGGAGATCACATGGACCACAGGCTGGCAGGAAGCAATCATAGAGAAGGCCGCCGAAAAGGCTGAGAAAGCGGTAATGGCGCTTGCCAAATTGATGCCAAGAACTAGAGGGCCGAAAAAGAGCATACGACGCCTCATGAGTGCAGTGGTGACCTCGACCCTCCTGTATGCTGCCCCTGTATGGGCAGAAGGGCTCAGCGTAGAGAAGAACAAGGCTAGACTGCTGAGAGCACAACGTAATCTCCTTATCCGTGCCTGCTGCGCATACTGCACGGTATCAACCATCGCACTGCAAGTACTTGCAGCCGCACCACCCATGGACCTACTGGCAAAGGAACGTGCCTACAACCATGGCGCGGACCCCGCTGACAGAGCGTACAACCGTAGCTGCCTTATTACCCGCTGGCAGGAGCTATGGACAAACGCAAGAGAAGAGGGCTGGACCAGGATGCTCATTCCGAGCATTAAACCTTGGTTTGACCGGAAGCATGGGCAACTTGGTTACCACCTAACCCAGGCTCTTAGCGAGCACGGTACATTTGGTAGTTACTTAAACAAGATCAGGAAGAAAGAAACGGACACTTGCTCCTAATGAACAATGACCGACATCCCGGCCCATACACTATTGGACTGCCCCAGTTGGACAACAGTCCCAGAAGATGCATCCAGGGCCATCGGACACGGCCTTACTGAGCACAATTTTGTTCATACCATGCTAAGCTCAGAATACAACTGAAAAACACTGAACGACCTCTGTGTGGCCATCATGGAGACAAAACAGGATGAAGACAGAGCTGCCTAATATTATTTACGGTCAGCACCGCGCAGCACCCGAAGCAATTCTCACGCGGTCCCGGGTGCTTGCACAGAAGACAGAGGGGTTTTAGCCGGTAGGATTCCAATACTACTCGGTCCTACTGAGAGCATTGACCGAGTGTCCATGACGAATTTCCCCTCCTCTGAAAAAAAAGGGTATAGTATGCTTCTTTATTAGTACTTCTTTCAATTTTAATTTCAGTAATTTAACAGTTTTTACACTTTTGATATAATTGGGTAGATGGTTATAAATTTTTATTAGTTGACCGACACCACCATTCTGCACTAAACTTAGATTTGTCTTTATACGATGTAATTAATATTTTTTACGAGTTTCGTAATCGTGAGCATGTTCATATTTTAAAAACATGATGTAATTTTCATTTACGTAACTGGCACTTTCTAGGATATATACGAAGGTGAATTTAAGTATCTTCTTTTCACTGAAGATAGGTTTGCAATAGTCTGTTTTATATTGTAAACACTTCTAAGGCATCTTTTTACAATATAGGTAGATGAGCGTTTGTAGAATTTGCCCAGAAAATTATTTCATACTGTATGATAGAATAAATGTATGATAAAATTGTGAACTTATCGACTGACTCACACAACACTCTAAGTGTGTAACAGAAGCTATTGATTTCGGAGTTAGATAACTTATATGGGCACTTGAGTTATTTGTCTAATATGACACCGATGAACTTAGTGTCTGAGGACGACGTAAGTCACTCTATCAATAGTAATTTCAGCAGTTGTATGAACAATTTTATCCAGATTGGGATGATACCATTAATACGTTTTGCAAATGCCACTTTTTTTTTTAAATAAACGCAACCGATCCGAGTAGGCAGGCACGCGATCTCATAGTATACAATGTGACATTCTGTAATTTTTTTGTTCACAATGGAATCAGTACAGTTTAAGTTTGTTTGTTTGTTTTGTTTGTTTTCTTAACCGCTTCTCACGTCACCGAGGTAACTCTTTGAAAATCCAGAATGGTTTTAGGTAAAGAGAAACGAGGCCCTACAGTTTATAGTAGAGTCCGAACCACATCTTGGGGATAATTTTATAATTAAAATAAGTGTCCTAGGTCTTGGTCTATAAGGCTTGGTGAACACAGAAATTATGCTAGAAAGGGAGAATTTGAAAAATCCGAAATTTGTGAACACGCGTGGGATAATAATCACAGGATTCAATGGGACTCGGCGAAGATTTTGGAAAAAGAGAGCAACGGAACCAAAAGAAAACTTAAAGAATCCGCTATTATTTTATTAAACGAGGATAGATGCGTTTTAAATTATTCAATAGATTTTTGTAATAGTTGGTTGCCCATCCTTAGAGACGAAGTAAGTAAAAACAAGATAAATATAATTTAATGTCTCACGTGACTATGGAAATACGTAAACAAAGAACTGTCATGGTTGACGGCCAAAAGTTTTGAGAACGGAAGCAGATTCTCTTCCGAAACGTTAACTGCCTATAGGTTTCATTTTCATTTTTGTCGTTTATAACATTGTTCTAGTTTATATATTTTTAGGTGTGAGACATTTTGAAACAACCAAGTATTCAAGAACTAACCTCGGTCTGATTCGTTTGGCGCAGAGGTTTTTTTCATTAAAATTTTTAAATATTTTTCAGTGGTAAAGTACCCAACAAAAGGTAGGAAAATCTGAATCTTATAGACAATAAAAAGACAAGATTTTATTAAAATATGCTAAGAGGAAGAAAATAAATATATTATGCGATTTGATTAAGGCAGGGCTGTGGTTCAATGAGTGAACCCAGTATACATGAGTGGAAAAGTAAGTTAAAAATTGTCGAATCAAACAAATAACATCATTTTATCAAAGCTGATGACCGGACCTGAAATCTTATCGAGATATACGTTAAAATAATTATATTTCTGTCGAACTAAATACCTATGATGATATTACATGCGATGGGCATATTTATAAAACCGGTAATATCGCTCGTAGCGAAAAAATTCATATCACTGTGTTGGTGATCGAATTTTGAACAATACGTCCGTCCGTACGTCTGTTTGCCTGTATGTCAGTCCGTCCGTCGCGTTTCTTGTAAGCACGATAACTTAAAAACGAGAAATCGGATTGTAGTGAAAGGGTCTACCACCACTGCCATAGGTGATTTGCTCAGGAAATCCAACCATATGTATACCATTATGTAGGCTTAGTGAAGGAGTAAATAAAGTGTGTAGGTATTTTCTCGAGATCTTTGCATTTCGCCAAGTTATCGTAAAATATACTTAAAAATAAAACTTTCTTTCAAATTTGTTTTCTCATCGTCTATAATAGATACAGAGACGAAATCAAAGGAATAATTTTGGGAATGTTTAGTACCTTATTATATATTTTTCGGACTACTCTCATAAAAGATCTAATGAATACTTCTTTTATTCCTCAAAATTAGATTTCAACCAAACAAGTGGAACATACTGGAAAAAAAACTTATATTTGGTGGTACCCATATTTTATTTTTACCATTACAACTATAATTATTTGTTTCAATTTACTTATACAGGGTTGGGCAATAGTCCCGGAACGGCTCGATTACAGCCGAACGGGACCTAGTATCAACTTCGGGTTTTCGACACTGTATTCAGCGTAATTTTTAGAACTTCTTGACATGTATTTCAGGACCGTGACGTCATTACGTTCGGAGGTGTGACTTAAGTGTCAATTTTTTTAATTGAAACACCCGGTATATTTTTCCATATTTGTATACTTTAAGGAGTCCCAAATTCAACGATGTAACGTTTGTATGGATTCTGTTATGTAATGTGGTCTCAATAAGGGAAAATTAGAAATTACAATCGTAATTAACAGAGAATAGCTTATTTTATTAAATGTTCAAATTGGAATCCTTCCACTGCCTGACTATGTGCTAGCCTGTCCACAAATTCCGCTGAACAATTTGGAGGGACTGAGGTGTAATATTATCAGCAACCGCTAGAATTCTTTCTTGAAGCTCTTGTACCGTGGCAGGTCTTGTGCGATACACCACAGACTTCAAATGACCACAGAAAAAAATCAAGAGGGGTTAGGTCAGGTGACCTAGCTGGCCATTCGATATGACCCCTTCTACCTATCCATCTCCGGGGAAAGACAGTGTCCAAAAAATCTCTTACAATTCTGGCATAGCGTGGCGGAGCTCCATCTTGCTGGAAGTACACGTCATTTGCGATCACCTGAGGATTTTCGCGGTTGGGAAATATCTGAATTACAGCGGGTATAACTCCTTCGCGTAATAAAGTTAAATAGGTATCAGCAGTTAAATTACCATTTAGAAAAAACGGCCCTATTACATGTGTTCCAATTATACCCGCCCAGACATTTGCTTTTTGTGGATGTTGTGTGTGCATTTCTTTCATCCAATGTGGATTATCAGCAGACCAATAGCGACAATTGTGACGATTAACAAATCCATTTAAACAAAATGTAGCCTCATCAGAAAACAAAATGCGATCTACAAACTGTGGTGTCTCGTCTAAGAAATTCATAATGTGTTGGCAAAACTGCATTCGACGATCAGGGTCATCTTTCGCAAGTTCCTGAAGTAAGCTGACTTTGTAAGGATGCATTTTATTTCTCCTGAGTATTCTTCGAATGGATCTTTCACTGTTACCAGTTTCTAATGAAAGTTTCGGAATTGACGTTTTAGGCTCCTCCTGAATCGCTAACAGTACATCTAAAGCTCTGTCGTCGTTTGTTGCTGTTTTTGGGCAGCCAGTTTTTGGTAAATTCTTGACATTTCCCGTATGTTCAAAATTGTGCAAAATTCAACATGCTGTCGACTTGGAAATCGGGTTTCGCTCAGGAAATGTATCGTTGAAGAGGTCACTTGCTTCCTGAAGGGATCGACGCCTCTCTCCGAATCCAATCATCATAAGTAAAGTTATCCGTTCAGTGTCGTTGAGTTGAGCCATTTTAAAGACACGTTTTTAGAATCACAAATTAGTAGTACAAAAGTAATGTCACAGTGACGTTTATACCACGACTTAGATAAACTAGTAAAATAATGAGAACAATTTAACTATGACCTGCGTTTTTATTAAACGACTACAAAAAACTTGTTTACGTGGTTCTTAGTTTTGTAAAAAAAATGGTAAAAAAAGAGTGTCTTTTTTGGATACAGCTGTTTGGATATCCACTGTTCTCTGTTAATTACGATTGTAATTTCTAATTTTCCCTTATTGAGACCACATTACATAACAGAATCCATACAAACGTTACATCGTTGAATTCGGGACTCCTTAAAGTATACAAATATGGAAAAATATACCGGGTGTTTCATTTAAAAAAATTGACACTTATGCCACACCTCCGAACGTAATGACGTCACGGTCCTGAAATACATGTCAAGAAGTTCTAAAAATTTCGCTGAATACAGTGTCGAAAACCCGAAGTTGATATGAGGTCCCGTTCGGCTGTAATCGAGCCGTTCCGGGACTATTGCCCAACCCTGTATGATAACCCTAATACAATTTATTAGCTGTGACAATGGCATGCGACAGGATCTAACATGTTCGATGCATGATGATCTAGAGACATAAAGCTTCTTATTGTGCGGCTTATAACCCGTTCCGGTTAGGAACCACGAGACCTATTGGTGTGAAGTCAGAAAGGAAGGAACCAATCGAGTCGTGTTTAGTCGAAGTATGTGTGAGATATGAGATAAGGAAAGGGTTAATTTATTTGCAGACGTGTTAGTGCAGGGACTTGATGGACGACAACACATTCTCTTTTTGTTGTTGCGTTAAATATGTCGAACTCTAACAATTGTAAGAGGGTCCTGAAGAAATCGAGAAGCCGTACTTATGTACGACTTACACCTAATTTCAGTTTAATAACATCACCCAATTTGCTAAAAACAGCTTATTGTTAATCATAATTTTAGTACAATGCTGTTTTAGTAGACGGAACCACTTCTATAAAATTTAAAATTTAAGATGAGGTGACAAAGAGCTGAATACACAAATTTTTTAATCGACCGGATCTTTCCGAATACGCGACCTGGAAGGCCATATTATATCGCGATCGATAGATCGAAATTGGCGTTTTCGGCATATCGTAAATTGCATCTGCGAAATGTTAATTTCGAGCCCACACGAGCGAAAGAAAATGGGAATCTCTTTGACGTAGAGTGTACCGTAGTGCAAAAAAGAAAGTACGAACTACAAAAGATAGCCACAGTATTCGCTGGCGCCGTCTAGGCGTAGAATTTAGAATTCGTTTTATCGCCTTGCTCTCTCTTAACTACGTTTTATTCTCTGAATGTGAGTTTATTCAGTTAAAATAACTTTTTTACGTCCAGTTAATTGCTCTAGGACCGTGTTACAATTTTTACAGTTCGACATTTTTAGAGCAAAAACAACAAAGAGAACGCGTTGTTGTCAATCCTTGCACTAACACGTCTGCAAGTAAACTAAGCCTTTCCTTTTCTCAAATCTCACACATGCTTTGACTAAACACAATTCAATTGGTTCCTCCCTTTCCATGCTTACACCGGTACGTCTCGTGGCTCCCAACCGGAACGGGTTATAACACGCACACGATTCAAGCTTTATGTCTCTAGATCGTCACGCTGCGAACATGTTAAATCCTGTCGCATGCCATAGTCACAGATAGTAGTATTAGGGTTGAGTTATAAATAAATTGAAACAAATAATTACAGTTGTAATGGTAAAAGTAAAATATGGTTTCAACCAAATATTGGTTTCTCTCTTTTTTTCAGTATATTCCACCCGTTTGGTTGAAATCTAATTTTGAGGATAAAGAAAGCATTCACTAGCTCTTTTTTGAGAGTAATCCGAAAGTGGTCACTCTTATATAACTATAGGAAAATGGCGAATGAGTATTTTTTTGTTTAAAGATAGTATTTATTGATAATTTAAAATGAGAGAAATATTCAATAAAGTACTAAACATTCCAAAATATATCCCTTTAATTTAGTCTCTTTATTTATTATAGTTGACGAGGAAAAAAGTTTAAAAAAAAGGTTTATTTTTGGGTATTTTTTTACGATAACTCGGCGAAATTTAAATATCTCGTGAAAATACCTACATACTTTATTTACTCCTTCACTAAGATACATATATATCGTTGGATTTGATTTCTTGTGCACATCACGTATGAAACGATGATATTTACTAGGGAAAATAAAACGAATCATTAAATTTAATTTACTTTAATGACATACAAAAAACGCACAAACAAGGTAGAGCACTTGACATCAGGGTTTGTGGGTAAACTGTACAAAAACTTTCGTCAGAATAATCATACAAACAAATCATTAAAAGTCCAGCAGACAAAATACAAAGCAAACCGTACACAATAATAATCCGTATACGGGAAATAATTAAACTAAACGAAACACGATCTGGCCAGAGCGGTCAAACAAAGAATTCTTACTATAACATAAACAAGCTCGGAAAACATACAAAAGGAAACACGTTAGACTGTACATAAAATTATTTACAAAAAAGGCCCGAAAATTAATATTTTCAACATAAACTGGTTCGGCCGTTGAACACTATGTTTTTATGCCCTAAACACACGGGAGATGTCAAAATACGGGGCGATATAGTTACGTAAACATAACGTTCACATGAAATTATTCACGCACTATTATTGTCTTCTCATGGGGTAAGAGAAGTCTTTATCGGACGTTAGCATTGGATACAACAAAAAATATTACTGCACGGCCAATCGTAGAATGAGGTGTTGAAAGCCGTCAATAATTCTGCATTTTCGCAACCGGCTTCCAAACAGGAACATTAGCAGTTAACCATACATAATATAAAAGAGTCCGTACTTACGGCTAATTCGAAGAAAACATTGCATTACCACAGTTATGGGCAATGGAGCACAATAACACAGAACTTATAAACTATAATAACTACTTTACTGATTCTATTCGCAGTTATTAATCACTATGTACATTTATTTTCTTTTTCCTTCTTCAATTCTTTGGGACTTCCTGCCACATGTATGTTTTCTTTTTAAGCGGTGCTAGGGGAATCTACAAAATATATCACAATTAACCAGTATGATACTGGTAAATAACCTCTACGCCTGTGACGTTTACGTCAAAGGATCAGTTAGAGGCTGGTTTTTTTAAATAAACAACACAAATAAATACATTTATGTACAATAAATTGCGGTTTTTAATTCTTACGGCCATAACGGCCACCAGCCACTACGCCATCTTTCCAGCGTCTCTCCCTGACTTGGCGTAGGAATATGCCTGCGCACTACAACTACTCGCTAGCAAGCATGACCAGCCGATAAATTTTAAGCGCGTATAATTCGAATTCAAATACTAAATAGAATAGTCACGCGCTTCATCTAATTTACGGTACTGAGTGTTCTCACAAAACGTGACCGTTACACGTATAGCAATGGTGGTAGACCCTTTAGATAATAAGTTAATGTTAGCTAGAAGAAGAACCCCATTGTTTTTGAACAAAATCGATCAATAAATAAAAAAATTCTTAATTATTTATATTCCTTAAATTTGTATATTTATTATACTGTTTTTATATTATTTATTTTATTTTAAATTATTTATTGAATATTTTTATTTAAATTTAAATTTAAGTTACTTATAGTTTTGTTGAGCGCCAGGTTTGTTGCCAAACCGATTTTATATTTATCTCCTTTTTAAACAGTATAATTTAAATAGCATGAGATGTTAACTCTGTCAGGGTCAAGAGTGGTTTCAATTGCTCAAATTCACGATTCTCTCTTCCTCAGCAAACTGTAAGTTCCAATGAAAACACAGCCACTGGTTTTTACAAAATTTTAATATGCTAAACAATTTTTAAAAATACACATAATGAAATATGATAAAACGAGTATGGATTTTGGACAATAATAAACTTAAAACTAAAATAAAATTGCAAATTGGCCTTTATTTATTTGAAAAATTCCTATAAAACTGCGCTCTTTTTATCATTCGCTTGATTTTAAATACCTAGGATTTAATCTGATTGGTCATTTAGATGTTACCTTGAATTCTATCGATCGGTGTTCCTTATTCTTTTGCGTGCGCACGCTCCAGCTTCCAACCGTCGATTTCCTTTATATCGCTGGCAGCACTGCTTCAAACTTTGCTTTGACGGAGATCTTGACGTTCGATGAAATTCACTTTATTTTAAATATCGCTGGACTTATTATTGAATCTAGGTAAGTATTTACCAGATTATTTGCACTTCAAAATATGCGTTGCACAAAATAATACCTTTTAAATTACTTCTTCTTATTCGTAAACAAAACTTGTTGACATATTTGGTTATAGAAATTTTATTTTAAATTATGATTTCTTTCAGGAACGGAACTATTACTTGTTCAGCATGTATTAATCCACTTGGATATCAAATATTTCAAACATTTATTTCAATATGATTTATTTATTGATGTGAGTATGCTAGTTTCATTATTTATTTTGATTCTTTAAAAGTGAGGTTATTTTTTTCTCTGAATTTTTTGCGTCCTCACGCTCTCGACGTTCAAAACATACTAAATTTGAATTTGTGGAATTCTGTTGGCCCACACAAGCCTAATTTGACATTTATATTACGAAACATGATACTTGATTTCTGTCATTATTTTATGAAAAACTTTATTTTAATATAATTCTTTTTGTAGATTGTGAATGATAAAACTGATTTCATATTCATTTACTAGAGCTTATCCTGCGTTTTTTGATATGCCACACTACATGTTTTTGTCAATATTTAAAATGTTTCTATTGCCAACTATTTTTACAAATATTCAACTAAAAACTATCTTATACTAATATAACTATTATGTAAATTGATTAGCAATCCTCTCTGAACATTTCTATACTAATAACACTTATACTACTATAATTCATATATAAATAATGACCAAAGCATTTTTTGCCTCTTTAGGGTACCGCAAACTGTCATTGGTTTTCTTGATAGGCCTACAACTTATCTACGTTGATGAAATTGTAACATACAACTTATGAAAACTATTGGGAAAAGTTCCCTTCAACACCATGTCTGGGTTTTATCAACATAAATTTTCTCTTTTGTGAGATACAGTCTGAAATATGTAAGGTTATGCACCCTTATTTTAATTAATGGATCTTAAAACCTCTAATAGTCCAAGTATTCTAGAACTTTCACGTTCTTTAGTGAAATATAGTAAGTATCTACCATATCCATTACTTTTAAGTCAATACGATGTGAAATTCTACAGTTTTTATCACTTTTCACTTCTGCGGTGGAGTCTACCGTTCTTACTAATAATGTTTTTGTATCCATGATTTTGGATATGCGTTTATCAAGTCTTTTAGTGCTTATAGCTCACTCATGAGTACTTATTGGAAATTTCACTACAAAAATGTTTTTATTTCTCATTTTAATAGATTTTTGTTATTTTTCATATATTTTTCCCACTACTATGCTACTTATGTTGACCATAGGTCAAGTCCTTTCCTATATCTACATGTTATAGTTCATGGTAACGTAACTAAATAAATATTTAATCATTTTTTAACGTCCTGTACATACTACGATATATAAAATATTCGGGTATGATACATTTAATTATTATTTTTGGTCATTTGACCTTTAACGTTTTATTTACAATAAATTAATAATTTTGGTTGCGTTTCATTAGAACTTAGGTTTGTTATCCTGTTTAAAATCTCATGCTGTTATTGCTCAAAGATTTCAATAATGTTTTACACCTAACGCTTAGGTTTTTATAATTTAATTTGGCTATTTTATAGTGGATTTTTCAGTTTTCTCTGTGAAATCAAATTTTTAACAATCTGTACAATTCCTTGTGATGTGACTACTTGTCACAACATTATAATATTATATAATATTGTCACATTGCAAAACCGGTAATAGTCCCTATTCATATATCGTATATCAACTTAACGGCAATAACTTTGGCACAAATACGTTAAGATTATGGACCAAGATTTGGCGGTATCCATTCGTCTCGCAATTAGACAAGACTGTCATGATTCGCTAATATAAACTAACATTATTTCACCATTCGCAAGTATGTTTTTATTAACAAAAAAACTACGAAGAGTATCCTATGGAATGTGCAACAATTATATAAAAGTGCATCAGCAGAAGAGTATCATGGTTAGCTTGTTTTTAACTTACCTTTATTAACATTCACTCATTCGCACTGGGCTCACTTATTAGAATACGGTCCTGCCTCAATCAAATCACACAATATTTATTTTCTTCGCTTTGGTACATTGTAACAAAAACTTGTTTTAAAAAAGTTCTTTTATACTTATATTTTATTAAGATTAACAACAAATGTTAAAGGTTACTTGTTTGTAGAAAAAGAGAAGTTTATCTGCACTCCTTAACAATAGGTTTAAAAAGTGGTTCTATAATCTATGTAATCATATATACATATTCCACAGGATTTAATTTAATTAGTAATAATATTATTTTAATTTATGCATATTACAATAAATGAACGTGTAAATTATCAAATGTAATTTAAGCAATTCACTGTTGCACCAGCCTAATACAATTAATGATTTTGTATGCATTATGTCAATAAACTATGTAAATCTATTGCAAACAATATATATTCTACTGGTCTGTTAACACATTGTGCAGAAAATAATGAGTCATTGCATAGATTTAAATTGTGTAGAATTACTCCATTCGTAAATAATATAGTTGTCTCCACATATTTAATGCAAATAAAAAATACTATAAAAAGAGGCCATTCAAATATCAAAGTCGTGATTTTACCTACCGAGACGATCCCTCAGAGATTTACTTCAAATTATTGAGTATTAGAATAAACAAAATACATATTAGAGAATTAAAAAATGTGTTTTCAGCAGAAATTTAATGACGTCTCTGGTAATATAAAAATCTGACTGTCTAGAGCAGTGTTCCTCAAACTTGTTTAATTCACGTACCCCTTTATGTTGTGCAGTGATCATGCGTCTTCTAAAAAATGCATATTATTTTATAGTTTAGGTGATTATAATAGGTACAGGTTGAGACTAGGTATTTCAAAGATGACATACGGAATATGTTTGTGCCCTCTTGCCTTCGAAGAAAGAACTATTTTGAACAGGTCCGTACTGCACTTCGCAGTTTAGATTCGGGTTTTAATTAAGCTTCGGATGCATATTAATTGTGCAGTTTTATCTTCCACCTCCATATGTGTTATGTGTTTCATTCTGTTATATATATTTTTTGTAGGTTTCTGTTATTCAAATTTATTAGCCGCCATTTACGCACCCCCTAAAAATTTTAGCGTACCCCCAAAGGGTACGCGTACCACAGTTTGAGAAACACCGATCTAGAGTATTGCCCGCCCTTCGCGATATTGACAGATAAATTCAAAGTACAACTCTGCTTATCTATTCCCTGGGTATGACGTTTTTATTAGGGGTGATGTCGAAATCGCATAAATTTCTTAATACTGTTGCTTGGTTTTTCCAAAAAAATTAAAGTACCCTCAAAAATCTGAAAAATTTCAGCTCTGTATCTCCTTTCGTTTTCGAAATTGAGCCATCGGAAGTAGGTAAAAATTGGTCTCTACTTGAAACTCGGTGTATATACTAGAAGTCTCAAATTTTTTTATAATATTTTTCAACCCCTCACACCCCTTCTTCATTTTTAAAGGGGTTGATAAAATAAAGTTGAGATATTCATTTGAAATTTGGTGCACGTATGTATTATAACGACATTTGGAACTAGATTATATTTTGAGATGATTCCGTTGAAGGGTAGTTAAATAGTGGTAGATAGGGGAAAATAAGTAAAGAGTATAGAAATTTGGGATTTGGTACATATACTAGAAGTGATGGTCTCAGGTTTTTTATAATATTTTCCATTCCCCATTACCCCCACTCCCTTATTAAAAGAGTTGATAAAATTAAATTTAGATTTTTCACTTGAAATTTGTTACACGTGTAATTATATCTTAAACTAGATTATATTTTGACATGATTGCGTTGAGGGAGTTGGGGGAATTTCGTGGTAAATAGGGGAAAATAAGTAAAGAAAGTTAGTAAGAGTAAAGAAACTTGAAATTCGATATATGTCCTAGAAGCTAAGGCCTCAGATGTTTCAGTAATATTTTTCAGCCCCCCACCACCCTTA
This sequence comes from Stenurella melanura, assembly GCA_963583905.1. Classification (NCBI taxonomy): domain Eukaryota; kingdom Metazoa; phylum Arthropoda; class Insecta; order Coleoptera; family Cerambycidae; genus Stenurella; species Stenurella melanura. The sequence continues at coordinate 164,780,051 of OY757309.1, forward strand.
ATCCATTATTAAAGGGGTTGATAAAATGAAATTGATATATTCACTTGAATGTATTCTAACGACATCTGGAACTTTATTTTGAGATGATTCCGTTGAAGGGTTGTGGGTTAAATATGAATAAATAGGTGAAAATAAGTAAATTAAGCTGGTAAGAGTACAGAAATGTGGGATTTGGTGTATATACTAGAAACTAAGGCCTCAGATGTTTCCTTTAGAGTGACTTGGGTGAAAAATCTGAATGTGGAAGTAGTGATTTCTTAGGTAGCGGTTTTTTTAATATAAGACTCGGAGGAACCTGATAATGGATTTAGGATTTCTAATAAATATTTTGAGAGTTTTCTACATGGAGAATTAATTGAACTTACAATTGGTCTTATGGGAATGTCAGGTTTATGAACCTTTGGCAAACCTTAGAAGTAAGGAGGTTTGCTGTGATATGGAGTTAACAATCAGGTATTCTTAGATGTTTTAATTAAAAAATTAAAAAACACATACCAAACCAGTGTGTATAGAAAACAAACACACACAAAGAGATACTTAAATTTCAATTCAAATCAACATATAAGTGTTTATAAAGGTGTTGTTAAGTGTTTTTATGACAGAGCGAAAATTATTTCTTCAAATGATATAATATTAAGAAACGAAAAGCAATTTTTATAAACTGTCTTATTAAATAATCAATATCCCGAGAGCTTTGTTGATAGTCAGTTGTTGAACAAATCGTAGGAGAGGGAATATACTATCACAACCTGAGGTATTTAGGCAGTAATTCCATATATACATGGTTTATCGGATAAAGTACGAAAACTTGGGAAAAGGTTTTCCGTACGAACTGTTTTTCAAACGAGCTCCACGCTAAGATCGGTTTTATCAAAAACCAAACCGGTAAATATTGTTCAAAATGAAAGAACTGTGCATCTAAAAGTCAACCTCCGGCCAGAATAATTTCTAAATGTATTTAAATAATAAAAAATAAAAGGTTTTGTAGTGTTCCGTGCGAGTGTGGAAAAAATTACGTAGGTGAATCATCTAGACCTTTCAACGTAAAGCTTGGTGAACATAGAAATTATGCTAGAAGGAGAGAATTTGAAAAATCCAAAATTTGTGAACACGCGTGGAATAATAACCACAGGATTCAATGGGACTCGGCGAAGATTTTGGTAAAAGAGAGCAACGGAACTAAAAGAAAACTTAGTATCTACGATTATTTTATTAAACGAGAAAAGATGAGTTTCAAATTATTCAATACATTTTTGTATTACTTGGTTGCGCATCCTTAGAGGCGAAATAAGTAAAAATAAGATAAATATAATTTAATGTCTCACGTGACTATAGAAATACATAAACAATGTACTGTCATGGTTGACGGCCAAAAATTTTTGAGAACGGAAAACAATCAAGTATTCAAGAACCAATTTCTGTCTGATCCGTTTGACGCAGAGGTCTTTTAATTAAAATTTTTAAATATTTTTCAGTGGCAAAATACCCAACAAAAAGTAAGAAAACCTCAATATGCCACTAATAAACAATTATAGATAATAAAAAGTCTTGTTTCCGATTATATATTATTTTAATTATTTGCATACTATACATGAGAACAATGTTGTTCTATGTATTAAGTAATACATTATATTTATGATTTACCATTTTCTACCAAATTTGATTATGTGCAGTAAATATATGGAGACAACTGAACATAATATTTCATTTCAATTATTAGCAAACAAATAATAATTCACTTTTAAACTATACATAACTATACACGGTCTCTTAAAATACCGCTGCATTCTTAGGGATTGATTTCAGATGTAAAATAAATACAAATTGTATACTTATTGCAGATCCAACAATTCTAAAATTCCCATTGTAAGGAAATAATTCCGAATAGATCATATCTGCAATGCTTTATTTTAAATTTAGTAGTAAACGCTTAATTTATTATTTAGTTTTACACAGTCTAGAGGAAATGGTTCCCTGAGAAACCGAGTATGTTTATAACAACGCTTCTGCTTAAATTGGTCAGAAACCAAAGTTACCATTACAGTGAGATCCAGTAGCTCAGAAATTTCGGTCGTAGGTTAAGTCAAATATATGTTTTTATTATTATCATCATTTTGAGGGCGCTATATGTACAGCGATAGGTGTTATGAAAAACGTAGTTATTCGAATTGAAGTTCAACCGGGTTTAAGGGCCGTTTTCAAAGTTCGGTCTTACTAAAAAAAGTTGTGATTTCTCATTTCCTATGCGTTGAAATGCCTTTTACAAGGTAGTATAGGTTTCATTCAGTTATACGTTGGTATCACCTACCCTTAGAAAACAGCGATTTTACTCGACTATTTCTACAAACGTAAACTTTGCAAAAGAATCGGACTGGAATTTGTTCTGTTACTAAACTTCTTTAACATTGATTGTATGCGCCATGTGAAGTAATGTGGATAACTAACATAGTGAAGACGTTACAAGTGGAAGACATATTTCTGCCTTGAGCACATGATCCCTATTAGTTGCAGCAACAGGAGATGAAGTCATGTACCTACTCGATAGTCTTCAAACAATACGATTTGAGTACATTCCGAGCAAATGAAAACCATTTCAATAGATTAAAGATTGATAAGTGCCAGGTAATAACCAGAATAGTATTACTTGGTCCTTATCTTTCTTTATGGCTTCGTCTATTCCTTAATTAATTGATCATCTAAGTATCCTCTGATTGTAGCACCCTCTATATTTTAGAGTAGAAAACCTGTAACGTAAGTCACAACTTATAAGTACATATTTTTAATATTTAAAAACAAATTATTTTCTTTCTTAAAACAATCGAATTAATGCTTCTTCCACCAGACAGGTAACAGATATATTACCCCAATCTCTTTAATAAAAAATTACTCAAGGGAATAATTTTAAAATCACCCCTTTTCCAAGACATGTTCAAATATATAAGCCAATTGGGAGTTTTTAATTAAATTGCTGGAGTAGACAATTCTTTTAAAGTTAAATTAATGCGGTTTTCTTTACCTTAATTTACAACTCTTTCATCACCTTCACTGCTCTCCGCTTCTATTAAATGAATAAAAAACGGATATTAGCATATCTAATTCATTTCAGCGAAGAACCGTCACCACTAGTATATTGGCCAGATTAATTAAAGTTGCAAATGGGCATAATTTTTTAGTATCTTTAATTTAGTAGATTGACTGGTTGAGAAATACCATACTGCAAACAGGGTGCATCTGGGATTGCGCGTTTTACTTTAAATTAAGAAAGACAAACTGTATGCATACGTACAAATATTTTGCACGATAATACAGTGGCCTAAAATAAGTAATAAAGATTTAAAAAATGTTTGATTTACTCCAATAGTTTTTCTATAAAAATACATTTTCAGGTCAGATAGTTCCTACTTATAGTATTGGCTATGAATGTTGCCAGCTGTTTTTCACAAAAGTGTCACCTTTGTCGGCGACAGAAACTCAAAAAGACTTCTCATTTGTTTATCTCAATTTCGTCATTTAGTTGTATTTAGTTGTAAGCTATATGTACCACTGCTTGCTTACTAATCATACAGTGTTGTCAATGTCTTTAATTTTAGTCGTTTTTTGATCAATTAGTAATGAAAATTGATACACCTGAGGTGTGGTGAAGGAGATGGTAAATCAAATGTTAGTGAAATTAAATTAACCGTCCTTAATTTATTTAAAACTGGTGGAATTGTTTACTTCAAATGAATCCTAATGTTTATGCAAAAGTAATGACAAAGTATAAATTGAATATAAATTTCAGTTAGTGATTTCATTATAGAACCAGCATATTTGTCAAGTTATAAATGGAATGGAACTTTAGGCATGCTACATATTTTTTGTTGAAGCTGTCTTTCTTTTTTAAATATAAAGGTAATTTTTTCATGTCTCTGATGCAAAATTCAATTTGTTGTTACATCGAATTTAAAATCTGCTGAGAAAAAACAAAATGTTCAAATTTTCTCCCAACGAAAAGAAGGTCATGGAAAAATATATAAGCGGTACAGTTTTAACAGCCTGGCCATCGAGTGTTCGTAGGCAATTTCGAGAAATAATACTATTGTGTTTTTTAAAAGTTACTATGCCAATTTTTAACTTTTATAAAAAGAAATAAATTTTACAATTTTTCTATTAGGATCACGAAATTGTTACTTTTTTAATGAAAATATCAAATTATCCTGTACTGGAAGAAACAGTCGAAAAATATGAGTTTATGTGAATTTTACATATTTTACAACAGACAGCAAAAATAAAATTCAGTAATATTTAGGTGACTATGTTATAATTATATCTTAGGATTACAAATAAAATATTATTCTTCTTAAAGTTGCAATCATGAGATACGATTTTGCAATATTTCGAAACAGAAATAATAGGACCATTTAATATCACTTATTTTCGGTTTTACTCTATTCTATATACATCAGGAATCCTTCTTTCAGGATACCGTCACCTATAAATTCTATTGGTAAGCAAACAAGTTCTGTCTGACTCGCCCGAAACAAAGTCATGTCTGTAAGTTCCGCTTTGTTAAAATTCACTTTGTTAAACACTGTTGCGTGTTTCTGCCCTTTTGGAAAACCACCTCTTCAATTTCCGTGGGTTCTAAATCATTTTAACAATCACAACACTTTATTTAATAACTTCTCAGAACTACACAATACTTTTCCTTAACTAAAATATACTTCTGCTGGACTAAAACAATCTTTAATAATTACATCAAATTTACACTCTGTATTTACTTCCGATTTCTACCCTCACATTGCACTTTTCCACTTATTCCACCAGGAATCTCGCCTTATATACTCTGAAATTGCCTCTAGAGTTATCTAGAACATAATCGAGAATCTTCTTCCACCACACTCCAGAAAACTCTATCTCTTTCTACAAGTTTCCAGGACAGTCACTATTAGTCATGGGCGTATTAGTCTCTTCTTTCTAGAGGATGTAATGCATAACACTGCCGCCTCCTTAAACCTGATCGTCCCGGTCAGGCAATCCAGAATCATCAATGTATTTCTCCAGTCTATCCAAATTCACAATCTTTATCTTGGACTTTTTGGTTCGTTGAATCCGATAGACGACGTCATTAGTTCAGCTAATAACAGTGTACGGTCCATCCAAGGTGGTTGAAGTTTCGGTGACCTTCCTTTTTTTCGCTATCGGTTGTACAGCCAAACCAGCTCTCCCAACTTGATGAACCCTTTTGAACTACCCTTCCGGTCATATCGAGTCTTCATTCGGTCACTGGCTGGTGACGGCTCCTCTATGTCGTTAGCCAACCTCTTGAAAGGAGCTCCAGCTTTGAACTGCTTCATTTCACCTTTACTTCCAGTCTGTGGTTCCTTACTGACTGCACAAATCTTGCATTTGCGACACCAAGCCTCCACATCTTGACGACTTTTTATCCAATAAAATCGTTCTCGTATTTTCTTCAGGGTCTTATTAAGACCGAAGTGTCCATCGGATGTTCCATCGTGCACTTTCTGAAGCACTTCCGCTACTCTACACCTACTAGACGCATAACCACCTGCTTTCCATCCGGGCTTTCCTATGCTCTCCGCAACAGCCCGTTCATGACTTTTAGTGAGTCCCACTGGGACCACAGTGCCTTCAGTCCCACTCTTTTCGTTGAAACATCCTTCCATTGCAGTTTCTCCTGGTGGCAGTACCTGCAATCCTCCTCGCACCCTCTTTCGGACAAAATGTTTGCGTTTTTCTGAGGTTTCGTTTTATCATCACATCCTTGTAGTTGTGGACTCAGAACGCTTTAAAGCGGGGAAATCTTTATTTCTCTAAGGGCACCACGTTTCCTATCTGGAACACCTTCCCTGGTACCGACTTCCTCTAGTTTTCCCCTTGACTTCACAGCATCTCCAGCCACTCTCTCCAGTTTCCTCTGTGGACATTCTAGTTGGATATGTCCTAGTTGTCCGCACTTATAACATTTCATACGTCATCCACTCGCCTTTTCTCTATTTTGTTGGGTTTCCTGTCTTTTTGAAGGATTCAATTTAGTCAGTAATTGACTGAACATTTTATGTATATCGGTCAACATAGGGTTCTGGTTCTCCTTTTCTGGTTGCGATTCTTCGGTAGTCACAGCTCGCACTCTTGGACTCGGGGTATCTTTCAAGACAGCTTTCACCTCGAGTGGACGCACCAAGGCTTCGCTGCAGTTCTCGTACCGAAATAGTAATCGTCCTGTATACCATCCAGAAAGGCCCCTACTGCCAGTTAGTCTGGGAATTCTTTCAGTACATCCGGGTAAGCCAGATGAGCCAGTCTCCACACGGCAGCTTCAAACTCTTGCAAGCTTTCCCCAGCCTCTTGAACACGTGATATCAGCTGGATCTGGTACACTTCGGCAAGGTGTTGTTCACCATATCGTAAGTCTAGGACAGCTTCTAAAACTTTAAAATCCTGTTGTGTCTCTACTGGGATTGTGTGGAGTATTTCCAATGCTTGGTTCCTTGATGCCACGACCAATGCCATAGCCTTCTCTTGATCGTCCCAGTTGTTTGCACACGCTGCTGCCTCAATCTCTCTCTTGTACGTTGTTCAAGAACTTTGACCGTCAAACGAGGGACGTTTTAATCGCTGGCCTGATGATACCACTTGCTGGCTTCCTCTATCCCTCAACTGTCGTTTAAACTGGTCTATTTCTTCTTCTACCTGTTGCATTTTGTCTTCGACCTTGTCTACTTTTTCTTTATTTAATAACTTCTCAGAACTACACAATACTTTTCCTTAACTAAAATATGCTTCTACTGGACTAAAGCAATCTTTAACAAATACTTCAAATTTACACTCTGTATTTATTTTCGATTTCTAACCTCACTTCGCACTTCTCCACTTCTTCTTTCGCCGGGAATTTCGCCTTATATACTCTGAAATTGAGTACAGAGTTATCTAGAACATAGTCGAAAATCTTCTTAGACCACACTCCAGAAAACTCTATCTCTTTCTACAAGTTTCCAGGACAGTCATTATTATTTTTCCTTCTTCAATTCTTTGGGAATTTCACTGCCACATGTATGTTTTCTTTCTAAGCGGTGCTAGGGGAATCTACAAAATATATCACAATTAACCAGTATTACTGGTAAAAAAACCTCTACGCCCGTGACGTTTACGTCAAAGGATCAGTTAAAGGTTGGTTTTGATAACTAAACAACACAAATAAGTATAAAAGCTTGAAATTAAATATGTCGCCGACGTTTCGGAAATCTAATCTGTTTCCTTTCTCAAGGCTTTTTTTGAAAAATCTTTTTTGCTGTGTATGACAAATACACAGCTCTAAGAATGTTTGTTATATTCAATATCCATAGATACTTACTATTTACATAGAACTGTTGATATAGTTAACAGTTTTTTAGTTTCTATACAATGTTTAGTTTGTGAAGTTCTTCTTTTAACATTGGCAGCCAAGTTGTACAGACATCTACGGAACAATTCGACACGCAATTATCCTCATTCAATAATATTATCATTCCCAAAGAATTGAAGAAGGAAAAAAACTTAAGATAATGCCACAAATAACATTTAGACAATAGTCATTATTAGTCATGGGCGTACCAGTCTCTACTTTCTAGGGGGTGTAATGCATAACAATACAAATGAGAACTGGCAACTGTGCGATATAGTGCGATAAATGTTCGAATGTGCCAGACAATTTATATCAAACTGAGGTTCTATTGCTTGTCGAACAGCAAAAACAACAATAACAATTTACAAAAAAAAAAAACATCACAATGAGGGACCAACTAAATACTATCTACCCACTTCAATGGATTGGAAGAAATGGTCTCACTAAATAGTCTAATTTCAAAAGTGTATAGAGATGTGTGTCAATTGAATTAGCTGAAGTTACATCTATTTTTTAAGGTTTGTTCTTGAATTTTGTACTTATTGCTCAATAAACCGGAAATGGTTACAAATAGCCATTGGAATGTATATACAAAAATGTTCATTTTTCACTTCCGCATCACATTATAGAAAAATATACAGAGTGTTCCATTAGAAAAAATGAGAAAATTCAATTCAAACAGTTCTAAATTGAAAAATCATTTTTGGCCACTCTGTATAGCATTGGAAGCGAAAATAATTCAAAAACATTAACTCGATGACTCGTAACTAGCATTCACATATTTTTTTCTTATAATCTCATAATAATTGTGACTGTAGTGATTTTTGAAATATACAGATGGCATTATTTCAATAAGAAATTAATTTATTACACCAAGTGGTTGTGACATAGTCAACAATAATATGGAAGTGAAAGACTTCTAGAAAGAGGCCTCAAAAAATGTACTGATATACATAGTATTTCCTAAAAGAGGCATTTTTTCATCATATTTATATATTTTTAACTATCAGTATTATTTTTATTATTATTTATCCAACAAATGCTGAAAACGGGAAAATGGCCCTCCAAAACTACTAGACAGATCATAATGAAATTCAATAGGATTCTCTTCTGATTGTAATTGAAGAGTTTAAATAAAATCAGTGAATCTGCCAAGCATTGTGATCTGTAGAGTGTTCCCATACATACATACATACAGTCCATCTGACGGGGATATATAACAATATTTAACAGTAATTTTAGAACTTAATGAAAATTCAAGTCAGTCTAATAAAGGTACGTTCCATTTTTAGGACAGAATTTTCTCTTTTCAAAAATTTATAATTAAAATATATCCTTTGCAGAATTAACCATTTGAAAATTAACATTACCAAAGAGCCTGAGCCAGACTACCCCACACTCCATCGGGATGTGCAGTAGTAAAATCTTAAATTAACATTTTACTAATATTAATATTTCGAAATTTAAATACTGAGGAACGAAGACAAGAAAAACATTTTATAACATCTTTCGTTTACACTAAAATAACTTATTTGACTTTTGTAGGATACTCTATCTGTCTACCTAAATGAATCATATTGCGGTGTAGAGCTTTTCGTGCTTCGTTATGATGAATTCCAGTGGAAATATAAACAGGACGGTAATGCTACTCGCTCAACAGAATTAAGTTCAGCTGTGCGCAGGGAAATATTCCCTTATCGCCTCATCCAGACAATAGTGGGATAAACTGGTCTGTCAAGACACCCGAGCTTACCGCATTAGATTATTATTATCAATGAAATGTTGTTAACAGTAAAGTGTACAAGAGAAAAACACACGAAATATTATAGAAATTGAAACCAGAAATGCAGTACAAAATTTGTGCCATTCCACGAGCGAGGTGCCAAGTAGTTGTCGCAATAATCTCTTTCGCAGTTTAAGAGATACATACAGAAGTAAGAACGTTGCCAAATTCATTTGTTTCCTGAAGTAAATATTCGGTTCTTGCTTTCCTAATATTTCTGATATTAAATTTATATTTCTTCTGACTCATGTCGTTTCTGTGTTAAAATTATGATGAGAAGTATCAATCCCTATGTAATTATCGTCAATTAATGAATTAAATAATTCTGAGAGAGGAACTGATAATGTTGTGTAATAAGCACGTTCAGCATTTTTCTTTTATTTTAGAAATAGAAAGTAGTAAGTCCTTAACCCTTTCGCTACTGGTATATATTCACAAATGTGTCTGGCTAAATGCAAAAAAAAGAAAAGTAGTACAAATGTTGATACATTCATGAAGTCAAAAAGCAAACATCCCTATAAGTAAACAAACTAAAACTCATACCGAAATAAATTTATAATAACAAAATATAAAATTGAAACGTAATTATGTAACGTTTTTTTCATCAACTGGTGTGATAAATTTTGTAACATTCACCTATACAAAGTCCCATTTTACATTCAGCACACCACGTTATAACATATTTCCGTTTATTTTCACCTCGGTCGGTATTTGAATAAACATTGTAAATTCTTTGCCCATTTTGTCTAATCCCAGTAGGTGGAACATTTACAGGGGAATGTCTTTCACTGCAGCTAAGCGATCTATTACTTCCATACTTTGTATCCCCGATCTAGCAGCAGTCCGAGTTCCATGTTTCTTCAAAATTTGTTGCACAGCTTTTCTTATAAATGTCTTCAAGCGTATTGAAGTTTTACCTGTTTTTACGAGGAACATGTTATAAGCATTTAGCATGGCAACATCAACCAAGTGAAAAAATAGTTTTTTATACTACTTGATTGATTTTCAGACACACTCCACTGTAGCTAACTGCATGTCACATTTATCAATTATGCGCATGTTTTAGGTATAATCTATTACATAGTCTGGTTTCCAAATATGTGCCAGTTCTATTATGATCCAATTTTCCGCTATTGTTCATTACTCTTTGATGAAATTTTGAAAGCACTAACCCATCACGCTTGTCTTTCTACCTAAGAACCATTACATATTTGCACTTTTTGCTTTTGCACGTTCCGCGTGCCACCCGATGTAAACATTTCGGAAAATGTTTTCTATTTTTTTACTGTACCACATAAACCAGTACTGGGCTGATTTAAGTAAATTCCCGTCTCACAATCCTATAACACAAAAATTTTAAATCCGAATCGACGTCTTTTGGATGGGATAAGTTTCTTGAAGTGCAGCCTGCCTTTGAACAATATCAGGGATTCATCAACGGCCAGCTTTTGAAAGGAATGAAAAAATGTTGAACATTTTCTATTCCATTTTTCAAATATGGTTCGTATTTTTCACAATTTATCATTGTTGTCTGGGGCGGAGGGTTATTTTATCAGCGAAAACGTAACAATTACTGGGAATGATAGGATCTGTTGACAAATAATCAGAAATTTTGTGTTTTTTTATATGTGGCATCGACAAAATTATTGTTAAGAAAATGTACTAAAAATTAAAAAAAATTGAATTCATACATCTTCAAACCAAAAGCTTTGGGAGCGACCAATTGAGAAAAGTAACTGTGCAATGGTATTATATGACCGCCCCAAAAGCTTTTAGTTCCCAGACGAATGAATTTAACAATATCTTTTTATTTTTTACAAATTGTTTTAAATAAAAGCTTTGTTTTAAAAATATTCTCTCTCTCTCTCTCTCTCTCTCGACATTGAGAAAAGTGGATGTGTTAGTCTGTTAATCTGCAAAGTGTTTTTAAAAGTTTCAAGTGTTACAAACAATACACTTTAAAAATTGTAAATTAATCCTATGTATATATGTATAAATGTTAGTGCAAGTTGATATGAGAAACTTATAAAAACGTGTTATCGTAGTTTTTCAGTGATAGCGTGATTTTATCAAGATAGCGGCACAGTCCGTTTTTGCTTTTTTACTTAATCTATCTATATGATTCTAAATAATTATTGACTATCAAAATTCTGCATGTGCAAGAAAAAGACCAAAATTAAATGTTCCGGAAAATGCAGACGTATCATATACCGATTTTCAAGTTATTCAGAACTGCAACAGTGAGAAATGGTTTTGTGATGGATGTTTGGAAGCTCTAGAAAATATGTGGGGTTTTAAAAATGAGATATAGGGTCTTGAAAAGCATGTTTCATCTGTAATTTGTGAACCAAAAAGTCTAATGAATAAAATTCAGGGCAATGATAAGAGGAATAACTCTTATACCTGTGAAAATACAACGTATGCAAAAGTAGCCAGTGAGGTAGTTATTATAAAGCCAAAGAATACAGGCCAGGAGAGTAAAAAAAAAATTAAAAATGGTTCAAAGACATGTAAACCCTACTGCACTCGAGGATGATATGTTATTGAACCCAGTAAAACGATCCCTTTGAAAAAATATCCAATATACTACGAAATTAAGTTCAGACAAAAATCTCATGAAAAAATCATCCTTGAAACATTAAAAAGACTTATAACCACTTTTAGCATCATCTTTCATCGAAATATGCGTAAAAAATTATTTCACTTGAAATGACCAAAAAATTGACTTAGAAAAATTTTTCATCTCGAGGACGACGGTCAATCGCCTTTGGGCTCCATCGTTCGAATTTTCAAAAGTACTCAAAAATTTGACTTTCAAATTTCAAGTTGCACTTGGCGGAAAACCGCTCCCGCCCGACAAACTTTTCGAAAGTACTACGAGGAGACTTGCACAGGGCGGAAAACTGCTCCTCGAGACAAATTTTTAGAAAGTACCACGAATAAAATCGCACAGGGCGGAAAACTGCTGGGTCCAACAAATTTTTCGTAAGTACAACATTTTTTTGGGAGTACCAAAATTTAGTTTTTCAAAAGTACATACATACATACTTTTAATCCAGGCTCAGGCGGACATCGCTATAGTAGTCGCTAGAATGCGAGTCGACGGAAAAAAAGTGTATTTGGGTTCGATGCCGTTAGTACGTTCATAAAAGCAGGAAAACCATAGAACTCATATAGATAGCTTCTTTAAGCTTCCTGACAACGATTTCAAGCATTTCGATAATTTCGGTGCAAAATTAAAAGTGAATGATTTTCAAAAAGTTGCGCATACATTTTACAATTATTACTAACTGGGAGTCTGAATCTTTTTGTACAGTCGATTGTCATAGTTACACTCCTACGGTAGGTAACGGCTTGCCAAGTGGTGGTACTCTTTGATGTTTGCCTTATATACATTAGCTAAGTATTGAATATTTATATTTTTTATATTATATTATTTCAATAAATGAAAATATATTTTGAATTCGATTTCTTACTGCTCCACTAATTATAAGTTTTATGACAGACGTGCGATTCTGTGGCGCGAGTTGGACAACTACTTACTACGGGTCATCTTTGATCCTTCTCCGAGTACTCAGAATCCATCGACGGTCGTCATTATTAAGAAGTGTTTCTAAGTGTTTGTCTATTTTCGTCTTGGGGAGTCTGAAGGGTAACTTGAATCCCCCTTGTGAGTAGAGTGTATAGGTATCGTAGCGGCGACACGGCTTCGGCCTAAATTATATACTAGGTACATCTACAGTATCACTGAAGAAGGAGGTGCGGTAATCAAACACCAAAGAGGAAATCAAGAAAATCATAACTGCGGCTGAAAAGAAATTGTGAAAAAATTACAAAGTAAATACACCTGACCAAAAAAACCCTAACATTAAAATTGTACATATCCTAAGGGAAATGGAAAGAAGCAAAATATAATATTGAACAGTGACTCAATTCTAAACTTCAAGGTAATAGAGAAAATCAAAACCAAATGGATGGCTATACTTGAATGCGATGCTGAATAATTTAAAAGAATTATGCAAGAAAATGTGTAAATATTTTTCGTTGTTTTAAGTGTAGTGGTTATGGTCACAAATCAAGCGGTTGTAACATGAAGATGAAAAACAGTGTGATTGTAAAATTCTAAAATGTATCAATTGTATGGATGCAAATGCGGCATTGCAGACAAAATTTGTAAATCACTCTTTATTCGATATTACATGTCCTATTTTCTTCAAAAGAATAGAAATTCAAAAGCAAAATATTCGATATAATGTGGAAAGCGATTAGCAATTAGAAAATATAATTAGGGATAATATCAATGACTAAATTTAGTATATATCAACAAAATATGTAATGTATTAAAAATGAAATTGAAGAATTAGAAGCAGAGTTTGCATTATATAACACAGACGTGACATGTCTTACAGACTCTTGGCTCCAACTATGGGAGTTGGGTAGTATTCACATAGATGGTTACACACGTAAAGCGGTATACTGTAGAAGTGTGCATAAAAATAGAGGCGCTATAATTTTCCACACATCTACGCTTAATTTAAGCATAGATGAAATGAATGTATTAAATTGAATATCAAAGGAAAAAGATTTATAAGTTGCAGGTATCCTAATAAAAATAAACAGATCTATTAAAATCAAAATAGTAACCATATACAGGTCACCTTCTGGAGATAGAAATATATTTTTTATCCTACTGAAACAATTACTAAATAATTTATTAAATGACAACTCTATGCTTGTATTTTGTGGCGATTTTAATATCGACTTTTTGTCTAAAAGTAGAGTCTGTAATCAGCTATGTAATATACTTAATTCTTATAATGTGCCCTATAAAAGAGTCCACAAGAATAGGTATAAATTCAGTTTCAAGCATAGAATATATGTGTAGTAATTTTTTACAAAGTCAAAGCAACTTTAGTTGCCAAATATTATCAAATGGGTTGTCTGATCATGCAGCGCAAGTATTTTGTGGTAACATTCCAAATATCCGTCAAAGACCAAATAACAGAGCTGTAAGGTTATACACTGAACATAATTATCAAACTTTCATTCAACATGTTAGTAATGAAAACTGGCTTAATGTATACAGCGCGACAACTGTAAGTGATGGCTTTAAAGCATTTACTTCCAATTTTGATTACTATATTGAAACGAGTTTTCGTTTTACGACTGTTACAAAAAACTGCAATAAGATATCGTGGGTCACCAGAGGTATAAAAATTTGCTGTCAGAAACTGAAATTGCTTTATCGAATAAAGATTCAGACCAAGAGACCTGAAGATATTAATTATTACAAATGTTATAAAAAAATAGTTATCAAAGCCACAAAACGTTTATATAATGGCAATATATATAAGAATGCGTCTAATAAATCAAAAGTAGTTTGGTCTATAATACATAAAGATTTAGGAACACATAAAAGCAGAACAAATGAAATAAATTAAATTAGAATGAATGATAAGACAATAAACAATTTACAAGAAATCGTACAAATTTTCAATAATTACTATGTTAATCTGCTAATGTTATTAGCCCATAAATTTAAAGGTATGAATTTTAATGTGTCTGATACAAATAAATAAATTATAACCTACAATATTTGTCGAACTGGTAAGCGATAATGAAATATTTAATATTATCATGCAAATGAAAAAATCGTATTCTTCTGGTACCTATTGATAAAATAAGCGCAAATATGCTAAAATCAGCTGTTAATTATATAATAAAACCTTCAACATTTTTGATAAACTGGTCTCTGTCAGAAGGTGTGTTTCCCGATGAATTTAAAGTAGCTAAAGTAGTTCCACTCTACAAAAAGGGACAAGGAGAAACTGTTGAAAATTACGGACCTATTTCTTTATTATCATGTGTTTTGAAAATTTCGGAAAGATTGGTATCAATAGAATAATTAATTTTTGTACTCATGATAAAATATTAAGTGATGAGCGGCATGGTTTTCGAAAAGGCAGGTCAACTCAGTCGGCAATATGGGGCTTTCTTACTAAATTATGCGATGACTTAAATAATAGCAAAAAATGCTTTTGCAAAAACTAAATAACTGTGGTTTGCGGGGAAGCTCGATGATTGACTGAGTTCTTATCTGTCAAATCGAAAACAACTTGTAGAAATAAATGGTGCTACATCAGAAAAACTGTATGTAACTAGTAGTGTACCCCAAGGTTCTGTACTGGGGCCACTTCTATTTATACTTTTTATAAACGATCTGCCCGAAGTTGTCAATGAATCTTCATTATTTATGTTCGCTGATAACAATTCACTTCTAAATTCAAATAATCACCTGCAAAATTTAGTCCATGATACACAAGTCAAACTAGATTTACTTGTATCTTAATTTCAAAACGACAAATTATTATTAAGTGAAAATAAAGCTGTTTTCAGTCTGTTTGCTACTGACTTCTGAATTGCAAAGAATCTCATTTATTGAAAGTAAATGGAAAGTCATTGGAACAAGTTTCAACAACGAAATTTCTAGGAGGTTACATTGATAACGCTCTGAATTGGGAGTCACATTAGCGAACTTTGTAAAAAGCTGTCTATTTTATGTCTCGCGCTGTATAAATTAAGAAATATTACTAATAGGGGTATTTTGTTATCCTATTACAATCCACTGTTTCATTCGAGAGTTCGGCATGGCATCATTTTCTGGGATTACAAAAACATGCGATTAGAGACACAGTTGGAATTTCACGACTCACTTCTTGCAAGCAATATTTTAAGGAATTACATGTTTTCCGATAGCATGCATATACTTATATATATGAAATAATATTATTTTCCAGACTGAATATAGATAATTTTTTGCTGAATAACTTTAATCTTAGTTATGATACTAGAACCCAAAATAATTTAATAGATAATCTGTCAATTTATGAGAAGAGCCCTCGGCTGCCCCAAGCAGAAACACAGTAATTGACAAATTTATAAAAATTGAGTTTTCTAAAGTATTGCATATACTGTGTCCCAACACGTCTTGTGGAACACTTATAATTGACTAAATAATCAACATTTAAAAGTTATTATGTGCACAAAACACAGTAAGTGACTCTGAATGAGTAGCTGTACCGGAACAAAACACAGTATTAGATAAATACCATTGGAAAACACAGTAAATACATTGACATTACTGTGTTTTTGCATGGTCTGAGTAGTTACTTTGTTTTGAAAATGGTGATCAGATCACCCCTTCAATAATTACCACCACTTACTGTGTCAAGTGCAATGATGGGCAGCATTCAATTCAGTTGTTTAAGACACCTTCATTTCTATTTAAATAGATATGTATGTATCAATTGTCAATTTCCAACACTCAAACACACTTACTGTATATCTAATGTTTACTTTTTGAGTATCTACCAGTTACAAATACAGTAAGTGCAGTTAATGTGTTTTGCATATAAATAAGTACGTATGTACAGATTGCGAAGCTACTTAAAAACAAAGTACAGGCTGCTTATCAAATACTTCTATATTTACGAAACTTCTGTGAAAATATATGACAAAATCTTTTCAAATGTTGTGAGGCTAACATAATTCATTAAAAATCAATTTTTCCGATATTTAGCCCGACTACAATTACTGTGTTTCTACTTGGGACAGCCGCCCTAAGTATATGGGCATAAAACTATATAATAAGTTACCGAACAGTATACGACAGATTAACAAATTAAATAGTTTTAGAAGCACTTTGCGTGCATTTTTAGAAGATAATATGTTCTACAGTGTACAAGAATTTTTATAGTATACATTTTAACTTGGTTTTATATTTTATATTTAGTGTTAACATGATTTTATTGACTTGGCCTGTAGTTTGTGGCTTTGTAAATTTGTAACTTGTATGTTTATATATTTATATAATTGTTTGTTTAGCATATTTTGTCAACTCTCTGACGAGTCCCATACCATTGTACTTGTTTGGTCTAAAGGACAATTATTATTATTTTTATTATTATTATTTAATGTTCTGGCTATGTAGAAAATACAGGAGATCGACGATGACAGTAAATTATTTTAACCTAAAGAATTATTACTTACAAATCATAATTTTTCAAATTAAGTGGAAAAATTTATTTTATTTAGTGATATAAAATTGATAATAGTAATGATTTAAAATGACTATTTAGAATTCCACTTAAAACTAAATCTTTTAAAACACATTTCTCCTTATTCAAATACCATCTGAATGGTAACAGAAACAGTAAATTCCATTAAACGAAATTGGAAATTAGTAGTAAGCAATACAGCTCCATTAATATTATATTTCGCAAACAGTAAATTAACCACCGTCAATCCAATTCAGTCACAGAGCTGTCATTCGCAAACATATTAAATTCTAATTACCTACAGGTTATACAAGGCCCCATACTATATGTACAAAATGTCATTTGAATGTAAAGATCACCTTAAGCGACAAAATAAAATAACAGACGGCCATGAAAATTACTTTTACTGTTAAATTAATACTAGGGTTGATAAACGGGGTGTCTCAAAATTCCCACATTCTACTTTAGGCGCTGGTTATACGCGCTAATTTCACTCCATGGATTGAGAAATGAAGGATAGTTATCAAGTGTTCCTACATTTCTTCCTAATTTGTATTTTTAATGGTTTAAGTCTTAATTATGATTCCCATGCAAGTATTACTTATTTATAAAAGGCCATCTTCATAGTTAGCAGCACGACAAATCGATTTTCAGAAACGCAATTCTGATTTATTTGGTAATGCTCGTATGATTTGTCATTCAAAATTTGATCACAAACACAGTGATATGACATTTTTTCTCTACGAGCAATATTGCCGATTTTAGAAATGAGGCAATCAAATGCAATATACTCTTCGTTTTGTATTAGCAAAAAGTAAAATAATTATATTTTCGTTGAACTGTCACCGCTCGAGGTCTCGAAGAATTTTATCGCAACCTTGTACAATGGCGAGGGTAATGTAACCATAAATTGATATAAAAAGACTCAGACTCCCATTAAGATATAGTATTTGAGTTATTGGAAAAATATTGAAAATTTGATTTGCCCTGTTCTGCCTAAAACCACAACTTTCGATTTTTTCATTCATCAGGATGCTACACCTTTGATTGCTTCAGGAAGCATGTATAGTATAAGTTCTACGATATTTTCCAGCTTTTTCGAACGTACTGCAGCATAGAACCTAATAAACGTTAAATTTCGTTCCTCATTCGAGAGAACCCTATGGCGATGACCTCCAAGTCCTTTTTTACAGGATTTTTGAACTTATCGTATTTTGCGTTCAAAATTAAAAATGGTTATTCTGGTCTATGTAAACTATAATGGACCGGCCTTGGTCAACAAGCACAAGCCCGTTTTTATTGCAAAAATCGCGCTATGGACTTTAGTTATTTTCACTTATATGATTTTTTGTCTGCGCCTCAACCTGACTGAACTTTTCAAATTTTAGAGAGGTTTGAGAATTGATTTTTTTGTTAAATTTCAAGGAAAGACGGCTGCCGGCGGCGTTTTAATCAAGCCAAGTTTAGGGCAGTTTTGTGAAAAATTACTTTGTTATTCAATTCATTCCTTTTTCCCTGGAGACATTTACTGTATTTACATTATCACTCACTACATAATTATGTTTGCCTGCCTGTTCGCCACGGGAGCCATAAAAACTACTCCAACAGCTGCATTGGAAGTCTTTTTGCTCTTGCCACCACTACATATACTTATCCAAGGAGAAGCTCGTTCGGTGGTGCATAGGCTAATGCAGGGCTCTACGCCAATAAGGCACAGAACAGAGCACCAGAAGTTATACTTAGAGCTGAAGGCAGATTCCATTCTAGGAATGGCCACGGACACTACAGCCCTAAAGTATTACTTTAATAAAAATTTCAAAATTAAACTACCAGACAGGGAAGACTAGACAAACGGTCCTCCAATACCGGCATAAACAGTCTGGTATACAGACAGCTCTAAGATGGACCAGGGAGTCGAAGCTGGGATTTATAGGATAAAATCAAAAACGAAAATCCCAATAAGTGTAGGAAAGTAAGCCACAGTATTCCAGGGTGAAGTGGCCGCAATACAGTGGTAGGCAAAGGAAATTACCAGGCAAGGAATTGTTAACCAGTCGATTGCCATTTTTACCGACAGTCAGGCTGCTCTAAAAGCAATCGGTTCCATGCAAGTCGAATCGAGACTTGTATGGGACTGCATAAATGCCCTTACAGACCTAGGAAGTCAGAACAAAGTGACCGTAGCGTGGGTACCAGGACATAAGGGACATAAGAGAAATGAAAAGGCCGATGAACTGGCTAGAGAAGGCGCAGGTAACGCTCTTATAGGACCCGAACCCGTTTGCGGTGTGGCCCACCCATGCATACGAGCATCCATTAACAAATGGGTGCAAATTAAATCTCTGGAATGGTGGAAAAATTTCCCACGACAGAGACAGGCTAAATAGTTAGGCCATTAAAATAATAGTAGGTCTTCTAACCGGTCAGTGTCGACTTAATAGACGTCTCAGTCAAATGGGTTTGGCAGAGGACGCAACATGCAGATTCTGCCAAAAGGCAGAGGAAACCTCAGTCCATGTATTGTGCCATTGTGAAGGCCTTGCTAGACTGAGATTCCAACTACTTGGTGATGAAAAACCAAGAGCTGATAACTACACTAAGAAGCCACTATCAAGGCTGTGGAGTCTCATACAAAGGACAAAGTTGGATATGGAGCTCTAAGGAAAACAAACAGGAGCACCACAATAAATCTATGGGGTTCGCGGTGGTCAAGGCCAATTGGCCAGCTCCTCCTTCCTAATCTAATCTAGTCTAATATGTTTAACAAAATCTGTTAATAGGAAGGTCAAAATTTAATAACTATAGAAGATATATCGAAAAAATGTGAGGTAAGGGCATGTATAGGAACACTATGCTATTTTTCTAAATAGATGCCAAGTACATTGAAAAGTAATCATGATTAAAGGATTGAGGCAATTTTTGAAAAAATATTTGAAAGTTTTTTCCAAGATTAGCAGTTTTCCAAAAACTCACATGTGAAAATGCGAAACGCTCTCGCAGGTAACTACGCAGAAACCTTTCTCTATAAAAATACAGAACATCGAACAGACACTTTCACAGACTTTAACGGGTTTTCATTTTTTTATACTTGCATACAATTTTCGTTCTCTAATTTAGATAAAATCTAATTACTGTCATCGAGATAAATTAGCTATTCTGACTATTGTATTTTTTTAGTAGGGAAAGATATAAATACAATATTTTAAATTGAACATTGTGGATATTTGCACAACAAAATATTAACACAATAACGTTGATTTAAAAAAATATTTACGTGTTCATAGGTAGGACCCTGTTGCTAACGAGAATACATTTTGCTCATACTGGCGTCTATTAGCCCCGGGCATTGTAAAAATATACTTTGATAACAACCAAAGGGATCACTTGCCACTTTATCATATAGAACACGGTTCCTTTTTGAAACTCTTTTTGTTATTTCTGTTCAGTTATACATAAAGCTGCTGATATTCAAAAGAGACTTTTATAATATTTGGTCGTGTTATAACTGTTTGATGAAAATCAAATAAGGCATACTGTAATCGGCTTTCAGTTGCCTTTCAATTCATTGTGAAATAAAATATACGGAGTTTTCGTACTCTCTGCCGATTCAGACAGTTTCGCTTTGTCTCCAATTGCTCGTTAATAATGACATATTATGTAGGCAAAGGGTGCTGGGAAATGTGGTTATTCTGGAAGCGGAAAATTCATTGAGCACAGATAGCCGCAGTTCCTCTTACGACGAGTTCAATTAAATAAATAACAAACAAATAAACGAATATAATTGAAAACTATGGCTAAAGAAGCACAGAAAACTTGATGTCAGTTATTTAAATCAAATTAGCAAGGTAGCAGATTGTGAACGTCTGCAAAATAACTTACACGATATAAATAATTGGTGCACATAAAATGATCAATTTTTTAACATCTGTAAATAGGCCAGGCAAATAAAAGTTTGGACGAATATAAATTAGTAGCTGCAATGTTTTTAAAGTTTTCATCCTAAGAAGACGTATCGAACATTGGACGATCAGAAAATTTGTTTATAGAAAAATTCTTGTTTACAGAAAAATTCTTGTCATACAGAAAAAACTTATTATACAGAAAAACCTACAACAATAGTTTAAACAATAGTTGGTATTTAATGATAGAATTATTCATAGCCTTACCCCATGCGTCCATAAGGTTTTTCAAATTATGATATCCCCCTTAGAGGACAAACAAAATTTAACTACGTCTGCCTCGGTCGAGGGCTCAAAACAAAAGAGGAAGAATTTAACACAGTCCCTAAGTTCATCCGCCATTTACACTGTTGGTGGTCATGTCCCTCCCCTAAAGTAGTTCTACCTTGATAACGGAATGTTAAATTAAAGAAGACTTATATTTTGTTCAGCTAATCCTACATTAACATGTGGCTAATTGGCATATTATGATATTATTTTATATAATCTACTTAACATTTAGTTTGGTTTAATATAGAGTGCGCCATCTATTATTCGAAGCGTAAATGTCAGCTACTGAAATTCTGCTCATGGTTATATTGTAAATAGGTAACAGGATAAAATTTTCGCTAATTAATAATATTTCTAATACATATGTAAAAATGAAACATAAGATAACTGTCGCACGTTACAATCTTGACTGAAAGATAAAACTGAAGAGATTTTTATTCTCCAATTTAAGTACATGTTCTGCTTCATAAAGTAAATCAATAAAGAAAAAGAGTAACGTTCTACCTCGCATTGGCGCATTTTATCTTTTTTTCGTCTCTGGCGCTTGGTCTATTACATTAAAACAGAAATTGTTTGCCCATGCCGCAATAATTTCTATTTTTGCTTTACAATGCTAAATGTACAATTAAAATCGCAGTTAAACAAACAAAAATTACGAATCTATAAAATAGAATATATTGTGATAAAAGTGCATTTTATAAATTTGATTTTTTTTTAGTCAGCAGTTATATAGTTATTTGCTTTGTATAAATTTATTTAATCTATAAAAGATATGCGAAATATGATGGAAATACACGAGGGTGTAATATTTTGTACTACCTATCATTCAACCTAACAAAGTTTTACGATTTTATAGCCGAAAAGTTTATCTAAGTATATCAGATAATATGTAGGTATAAGACAACTTGTTAAAATAAATGGCGACATCATCACATAGTACATATTCATAATCCTAACGTAACAACCGCACTGGGGAAATTTTGTTTAAAATTATGTCCGTGTACTTCGTTTGTGTTAAGCAAACATGATTATCCAGAGAACAGTCTTGTCGGGATGTATAGATTAAATAAGTAAAAGGAGTTTCCACGTGCCTGTAGTATTCACTGTTTAGATAATTAAAATGCCTATGCGTGAAATGTGTTTGCAGGAATTTCACAAGCAAGTATGCTCAGTGTGAAATTTCATGCTGCAAGAACTTCAATAGAAAATATATTTTATACACTGCCCAACAAATACTAGATTATAGGGCAGGAGGGCTCTTACAGAATTAATAAATGCACACAAAACTAGGTATCCTCACTATATGCAAATTTGCTTTTTTAATATTAAAATGAAGTTACGTAATGTATTAGGACATTTTCTAATATTTAAACAGCATTTTGTTATCTATTAAATTAGAATTTCAACAAATACATGATTCAAAATTTTAATAACTAGTGCTGATATTAACGGTACTATCATAAAAAGTTGTTGAGGTACGTTTTTGAATGTATTTTTGCATCCTGGCACAGAAAACCACTTACTACTTAGACATCCACGTAGTGGAGTAGAAGTATAGCAATAGCATAAAAAGATCAAATTTTTCTTTGGTGAATGGGTCTAGAATATCATGAGACGCCGAGATTTTTAATTTGAGTAAAAAAAAATTATTACTGTCGGTCAGTCTGTCTGGAACTTTTGTTGTGCATACGTTTCCTCTGGAACGGCTTAATATATCGACTTGAAATTTGGTACATGTATGTGCTATATCGAGATCTGGAACTACACATTATTCCATCGAAAGATTGGGGGGTAAATACAGGAAAATAAGTAAAGCAAGCTAGTAAGAGTCCTGTAACTTGGGATTTGGTGTATACCGGGTGGCCACGAGTCAATGTACGCCGCCAATATTTTGGTTGTTTTTGTATTTAAAAATTTGGTTTTTGGTACAAATAAATTTGACAATAATAGGCTACTTTTAGACTAACAGGAATGAAAGAATCACTTCCGGTTGGACCGGAAGTGACATCAACTTTTTTTTCTCAAATGCAGTAACTATATTTTTTTGACGGTTTCTCATTAAGCATAAATTTCTAAGTGCAAAAGTTTTTCAGATGTAAATAATTCCAAAAAATAAGTGAGATACGAACAATTTTTTAATTTTATCAAAATGGCCGCGTCAGATGAATGTGATGTAAAAAAATTACTAAGTAGGCTATGGAAATTATTAGTAAGGTTGTAGACTTGTCTGTAAAGCAGAAAATAGTTGTTTGAATTACTGATAGGTACCAGTATTTTTAGTTTTTTTTTTTCAAAAAAACGGAATTTCATTTTCATTTTCATTTCCGTAGGGGTCCTATGGATTTTTTTTTAATGGAACTGTGCTATTTCTTTTATTAATCAGAAATAATGATTCATAGACTATAATACTTTCGCCATTAATCATTTCTTAACGATATCCTTCGTAATAATAGAAGCATTTTTAAAAAGTAAACACAAATTAAACAAGAAATAATTTTAATGGGTATAACGTTACAACCATGAATAAATTACCAAGAATAACAAAACTTTTTAAAACCTAAATTATAACAAACCATTATAAAAATTGTTCAAACTGTTCACCGTTGTGATTAATACACAGAGTAGCGCGAGTTATCGTTGCAGGTCTAACATTCTGTAATTGTTGAGTAGCTGATTTAAAAATAGATATCAGTAAGTTGACAATGGATATTAAAAATATGGAAAATAAGAATATCGATAAGCGCGACAACGTAGACAATATCAAACTAGTGCAAAAACACACCTCAGATGCCAGTATACCACCCAGAAAAATCATGGAGACGGTGGATATAAATGAAGCATCTACGAGTAAAGAACAAGTAATCGTAGAATCAGGGGCGGAGTCACGCGAAGAGGAATTCATGGAACCTAAAAGTCGGCGTCGACAGAACAGAGCGAAAGTAAATGTTAAAGTAGGCACCGCATCCGTAGACCTTTCAAATGGTTTATTGGTTGGCGACGCTAAACCAAAACACGTATGGCTATATATAGGCAAAATTAAAAATAAAGATGCAACCACTGAGGACATGCGCGCTTACTTGAAGTTAAAGGATAAAGAAATAGATTTTACTGTTGAAAAGTTAAATACGTTAGGTAAATTTGCAGCGTTTAAGATAGGTGCCCCCTTTCATATGCTGAACAGATTGGATGATGAGGATTATTGGCCACCGAAAGTGGAAATTAGACGTTTTAATTACTGGCCACAAAGAAAGCGGAACACAGACACTGGCAACGGAGCACCACAAGTTAATACAACTAATGATAATTTTTTAGCTTAAAAAAGAAGACAAATGTTAAAAAAAGTATAAACATTTTCTACCAAAA
Source organism: Stenurella melanura (assembly GCA_963583905.1). Classification (NCBI taxonomy): domain Eukaryota; kingdom Metazoa; phylum Arthropoda; class Insecta; order Coleoptera; family Cerambycidae; genus Stenurella; species Stenurella melanura. The sequence continues at coordinate 164,804,867 of OY757309.1, forward strand.
TGTAAGGGGTCTGCGGACAAAAGTCAAAGAGTTTTATAATAATGTCCATCAAAACAACTGGGATATACTCTGCATAACCGAAACATGGTTAAATGACTCATTTTTTGACAACGAGATATATGATTCGCGTTATATAGTGTTTAGGAATGACAAAAACTATAAAGAAGCCGAAGTCAGCCGTGGTGGCGGCGTCTTGTGTTGTGCGAAAAGAAAATATAAGCCTGTTTTAGTTTAGAAAAGTGTAAATACTAACTTTGAGTGGATTATTATTAGAACTACTATAAGAAACCTTGAAACATTTATTTGCTGTGTAACGTCAGGATCACCATTATATGTTTATGCAAGCTTTCTGGAATCCTTAGAAACTTGCGAGGATTTCAACTTTGCTGACAAGTTATATATAATAGGAGATTTTAATATTGCGGAAATTACTGGGGCGGCATATGACCTCAGAAATGGTACCTCTAAAGCAAAAATAATTAGTCAATTAATAAGTGAATACGATCTGTACTCTATCAATAATATTAATTATGGAACAAGCACTCTAGACTTGGTCTTAACAAATATTACAGAAGCAAGAGTAAATGAATGTGACATTTACCTATGGTAAATATTGATACCTTTCATCCATGCTTAGATATTACCTATAGCTTAAACGGTGCAATACCCGAAAATAAAACAAACATTGTAAACGGTAATAATCCCTTCGATTTCAGAAAAGGTGATTTTATTCGGCTTTACCGGATGCTTTCACAGTGTAATTGGTCCGAAGAATTACTTACAGACGGCGGCGACAGTTGTGTAGATAGTTTTTATGATACACTAAATAAAATTTTTGAGCAATGTCTACCTAAAAAGAAAACTTTTGCCAAAAACAGATTTCCGGTATGGTTTAACAAAGAACTTATCTTTAAAATAAAAGAAAAAGAGCACTACTTCAGAATGTCTAAAAAAAGATCACAGTTACGCGAGCACTACGCACAGAGGTTTTATTGTTTAAGAACAGAAGTGGAACGTCTTTATAAAATTTGTTATCATAATTATGTAAAAAATATTGAGTATAACATACGTGATAACCTCACTAATTTTTGGTCATATATAAAACAACAAAGACAAAATTGTAACATAGCTTACCGATTTAATTATAACGATGTTGATCTTGATAATGATGAACGCAGACTTTTTCAAATCTGTACATAGTCCAAGTAATTTGCCTAACAACGCTGATACGAATTTTCCTAGCTATAATCTAAATAACTGCGATGTAAATAATGTAACTGAAAAGGAAGTATTAATAGCAATTAAGTCACTAAAGCCTAAGGCAGCCATTGGGGTAGATGGTATACCCGCTTATTTTTTTAAAGCATACGGTGGACTGCTCGCAAAACCACTTGCCATCTTATTTAATTTGTGTCTCAAAGAGGAAATATTTCCCAATAAATTTAAGGTAGGACGTATAACTCCTATTCACAAGAGCGGAAATACTAGTTTTATAAAAAATTATAGACGAATAACAGTCCTACCATGCCCTTCAAAAATATTTGAGAGGGTGATATATAACAGAATGTACTCACATGTTAGCCCAGTCATAATTAACCAACAGCACGGTTTTGTACATAGTAAATCAACAGTTAGCAATTTGTGTATATTTAGTGACTCAGTTGCCAACGAGATTAAACATGGATCACAGCTTGATGTCATTTATACAGACCTGGCGAAAGCATTTGATAGGGTCAATCACCGAATACTTATCCTAAAATTGGAATCTTTTTCCTTTAGCAGAAGCACTTTGAACTTTCTTCACTCATATCTAACAGGCAGAACGCAGTTTGTAAAATTTAATAGTAGTAAATCCTATAACTTTAATCCCACATCAGGAGTCCCTCAGGGGTCCATTCTGGGACCCTGCTTTTTATTTTATTTATCAATGACATAAACCTTTATATCAATAACTCTAAATTTTTATTGTATGTAGACGATCTAAAATAGTTTCTAAGAATAGAAGCCTTGGAAGACTGTAATCTATTACAGAATGACCTGGATGCTCTCCTCGTGTACTGCAACAAAAGTGACCTTACTTTCAATGAGTCCAAATGTAAAACAGTCAGCTTCACGCGGAAAAAAAATCCTATTATAAATGACTACATAATCAATAACACGATGTTAGATCGTGTCTTTGAAATAAAAGACTTGGGTGTCAAATTTACGAATAATTTTAGCTTCAACAACCATGTATTAGATATAGTCTCCGAGGGTTACAGAAAGCTTAGTTTTATTACTAGATCTAGTAAAGAGTTTAAATATGATACCTGTATATTATTATTTAATTCATATGTTCGTTCTAAACTAGAATACGGGGCTATAAGATGGAACCCAAAAACTATCTTATACTCTGATTTGCTAGAAAAAATTCAAAAAAGACTACTGAGGACTTTATTCTTTAGGAAATATAATTTCTGGCCATTGTTTATATCTTATACAACGCAACTTTTAGATTTTAATATTAATTTAATCCAGAAAAGAAGAAATAACTCTGAAGTATTGTTTATATTTAACGTTTTTAATAAAATTAATGACCCCGACATTTTAGCTGAAATTGCTATTAATGTTCCCGATATTAGATTAAGAAAAAGGAATAATATTTTTAAAATAACAAACACTATCTCGCCTGTTGGCCAATGTCTCATTACCACAAATGAATTTATAAAAAATCTAGATATAGATTTTTTTACTGTCAGCAGAAGTAAACTGTTAAATTATATGCAATACTAGTTGTAGCTTTATATTTTTAACGTATGTTTCTCCTCCACAGTACTGTTTCTTAATTCTTAGCTTGTAGTAAAAACCCTGTACACCATGTAAGTGGAATATTGTATTCTGTATGACGTGCAGTATAAATAAAGTTCTATTATTATTTGTGCAATTTCGTGTCGAACTCTTTCTTCCAGATCTTGCCTTGTGGTTGGAGCAGTCATGTAGACTCTATTTTTCAAATACGCCCAAATAAGAAAATCGAGTGGGGTTAAGTCAGGCGACCTTGCAGGCCATCTGACTGTACCGTGGGTCCAACGATCTGGAAATAATTGATTTAAGTAATCCCTAATGATAATAGCATTATGTGGTCCAGCCCCGTCTTGTTGGAAGTAAACCTCGTTAATATTGGTTTTGGGAATTTGATTAATCTGTAGAAATATTATATTTTGGAGAAATTCTAGATATCTTGGTCCAGTTAGAGTTTCGTTAAAAATTATTGGGCCTATGATATGGTCGCCCAGTACGCCTAATCGAACATTGAAGCCAAGCCGCTCCTGAAACCGCGCCTGTTTCATAATGTGAGGATTATCAATTGCCCAATATCGAGTGTTGTTTCGATTAAATAACCCAAGGTTTGTAAAAATCGATTCATCAGTGAACAAAATGTTTTTGATAACATTCTCATTTCTTAATTAGCGTAACTGTAACCAAATAGAAAAGGTTATTCTTCGTTGATAATCATTCTCATTCAAAAATTGATGTAATTGATATTTATAAGAACGATAGCCGTGTTTCTCTAAAATTTTTCTGACTGATTCTTTGGAAACTGGTAATTCATGTTCAGTTTGTCTTATCGAAATGGTTTGGTCAACATGCACAAAGCCCATACACTAATTTCCGTTTCTTCATCCACAATAAATCTTTCTTCAATTTCTACATTAGGTTCAGTTCTAAATTGTTGCTCCAACCGGGCGAAATAGTTTCTCGGAGGTTGTCTTCTTTCTGGATATCTCCGTCCATACGGACTTTGTGTTGCATTACGTCGAGTCTCTCCATAATTAATGATCATGTCAACTTTTTCATCTCTTGAATAAGTTTCAGCTATTTTATATTAATTTTCTTGTTTATAACAACTTTAATACACTTGCTTCAGAAAATTAGTGAATAAGTCATGACTAATTCAATTGTTGCGAATATCTGTCATTGTCATGGCTATCTGCAATTTTGGATGTAGATAGGTACCTTATTAAAATGATTTGTTGGCGCTTACTTTTGAAAAATACTTCTATTATTACGAAGGATATCGTTAAGAAATGATTAATGGAAAAAAAAATATAGTTTATGAATCATTATTTCTGATTAATAAAGGAAATAGCACAGTTCCATTAAAAGAAATTCCATAGGATCCCTACGGAAATGAAAATGAAAATGAAATTCCGTTTTTTGAAAAATAACAAAAAATACTGATACCTATCAGTAATTCAAACAACTCTTTTCTTCTTTACAGACAAGTCTACAACCTTACTAATAATTTTCATAGCCTACTAAAATTGTTCGGATCTCACTTATTTTTTGGAATTTTTTACATCTGAAAAAACTGTTGCACTTAGAAATTTATGCTTAATGAGAAACCATCAAAAAAATATAGTCATTCCATTTAAGAAAAAAAAAGTTGATGTCACTTCCAGTTCAACCGGAAGTGATATTATCAATGCTGTTAGTCTAGAAGTAGCTTATTATTATCTAATTTATGTGTACCAAAAACCAAATTTTTAAATACTAAAGCAACCAAAATATTGTGGGCGTAAATTGACTCGTGGCCACCCGGTACACTAGAGACCAAGGTCTCTACTGCTCGACTGCTTTAAAATGCCAAAAATTAGAGCATGTTAATAATGCTATATATTAATAAAAACCAATACTTACATATTTTTGGAATTTCCATTATATGGCCAATGCCAGTAGGAAAATCCTAATCTGTTTCTTGAAACAAAATTACAAGGCATACATTATTTTGCAGATAAGATCGTTATTTTTCAAGCGGTATGGATAGAAAGAAATCCTATCAAAGAGCCCTTTAATTTCTATTTTATGTATTTTTAATACCATACTGATTGTTTTTGAGATATTTGAGATTTAAACATTATATCTCGACCGATAAACGTTCGAGCGCCATATTTAAACTATTATATTTTTAGAACTATTCATTGTACAGAAATAAACAGAAAAATTAAATATTTTATAATCTTATATTTTGAACTATACCACTTTTTCCATAAATGTGAGACTCTTGAGTTATTTTGGCCTCGAGATACCAATTTTTTAAAGCTAAAATCGTATATTGTCTGTAATTGTTTATTTGTGGCATATTCAGATTTTCTTACTTTTTATTGGGTATTTTGCCACTGAAAAATATTTAAAAATTTTAATGAAAAAACTTCTGCGCCAAAATCAGACAGAGGTTGGTTCTTGAGTACTTGACTGTTTCAAAAAGTCTCACACCTAAAAATATATAAACTAGAACAATGTTATAAACTAAATACTGAAAATCAAAGCTATAGGTTATAGTTTTGAGAACGGAAGTAGATTCTCTTCCGAAACGTTAACTACCTATAGCTTTGATTTTCAGTATTTAGTTTATAACATTGTTCTAGTTTACATATTTTTAGGTGTGAGACTTTTTGAAACAGTCAAGTACTTGTTACACTTGAAAATTTTGCAAAGCCTGAAATAATATAAATTCATATTTCATCGTTCTTTTCGAAAATATTAGTTCTTTATTGTATATTAATTACAATGCATATGCAATATTTTATTATTAGAAAATTATTGTTCCACCATGTAATCTGAGGTTTGGTTCCTTATATTTCTTTTCTCGCACCATCCTAGGCAGCCCATCTCGCTTAGTAGGAATCTACAAACAGAAATTAATATTACGAACCGAAAGTGACACTTAGTTTCACTAAATTACAACTTACACAGGAGCAAATACATATGAATCTTTCTATTACCTAATCACCTACTACTTATATGTTAATATTTACTTACCATTGCTAGTGGTATCCTAAAATTTCGTCTAACTTGTGTTGATGGTTAACTTGTTCCGTTTTCCTTGTCTATCACATAATTCAGCCTAGGGTTAAAGTAATTAATGTTGCAATGTTGTCTAGAGTGAATTTCGGTTCCCATTTCACATATTATGCTTTCTGTTGGGTAATAATCGCACCTAGAAATAAATATATTGTATGTGATAAAGCATTTTAACCTATGAAAGTAAACAAACATAAAAACCTATCACGTTTCTTTTTGTTGCGATATAAAGATACGATTAGGGACTTACCTTGACAAAATTGATGATCCCGTAAGATTTACCGTCATAAATAATGTATTAATAAACATTTCAGCCCATTTCTTGTGTTAGGTTATTTTGTTGTCTTTCTGTCAAAACCGAAATTACACCTTGCGGCTCACTCAGAACGTAGATACGTGAAGTTACATTCGCAACGCTATATCGCAAGAGCGCAAGTAAGGTAACAGGACCGCATTAACCCACAAATTTATTATCACCTGTTAATTATACGATATTTATTATTTGCCTCATCAAATATTAATATAATCTATTGCATGAGCATCCCGGTTGTACAACTGTCATAGTGTCATAGGAAACATGAACTATTAAATGGTTTAGAATTACTAGGCTCGTCACAATTGGCAGATTCGGCCCTGCGTCTCTCCAGCCGTGACCCTGATCATGAACTTGGACAGATGTTTACATGATTTACGTGGTTGGGATAATTTTTCTAATATAATTTGAATTTGTTTATATTAAATAATATTTCGTTTACTTGGTCTTCCACTTTATAGAAAACTTATATTTGTCACATTTTGTGGTACTATTTTTATGCAGTAGGATTTCTTTCACTTATGTACTTTCCTTAAATTTTGCTGGTCAACGATTAAGGTGGTACGTCCATTTCCTCCTTTTTGGTGGTTTTTCTCTAAATGTTTGGTTTTTATAATTTTCCGGGAGAGCCATTATTAATCGAGTAGTTATTGCAACCAGTCGTGTCTTTTGTAAGATTCGCTAACTTTTTAAGTGTTAGGATTAATTCTGGTCGCAATACAGTTCTGTGACGATTTTGTGGTAGTTCGTTATTTGTCACACTACTCCGTTGGGATTTATTCGTTAATTTTGGGGTAAGCTATTTTTTTGTCTTCTAGTACACGTGCTCTTCATTGACCAAATTAAAAATCCTTACAGATTTGGGAAAATCCTCCAGTGTTGTCCTGCTTGGAGGCTACATTAAAGCCACACAACATCCACGTGAGTTTGACAATTTTTTTTTGTACAATTTCATTTTTTTGTGTATCATGTTCGACAACAATTTTTGTTCTCTTACAGGGCTTTTATTTTATTTTATTTTATTTTATTTTCTTGGATTTCATCTTCTTGGATTTTATTTTGTTGGATTTTATTTTATTGCGTGCCATTCCCTAAGCGGGGCTTTGCTTGTCCATGGTCCAAGCAGTATTTGTATGGTTCCGGTTAGTGTCCGATTCTGAGCGTTGCTGTTCAGCATCCACCCGGCGGAAACACCCTACTGTGCAGGATATTGGCAACTCTCCACTGCTCACCCAGATAAGTGCCCTATGATTATTTTTTTTTTTAACCATTTCCTTCGATATATGTATATATTGCCTGCTACTCACTTTTTATATATAAGTAGGTACATACATAAGATCTCTTTTAAATTAAGTTCATCGCTGATATTATTTAAGTAGTATAGGTATATATATTTCCCCAATTTTAGGTATTAAGTATTCTATTGATATTTAGTAAATTTGATAAATTATATGTATTTTTTTGGTATAATATACTATTTCGCACTCGAAGCCATTAATTATTTATTGTTTGTGTGTTTACCACCTAGCTGTCTTACCCGCTCCCCCCCGACTAGCTAGCAAGTGTGTATTTCCTACTTTTTTTACCGAACTGCACACTATAATAAATATTTGCTACAAGTACCGGAGAGGCATCCATCAAGCCTACTCATCCATCGTTTATTACCTTATAATAACAATATAATTAATAGATTCAATAAACCGACTTATTTTTTTGTTATATATTCCACCACCCTTTGTCGTGTAGCATACTCAAGAACCAACCTCTGTCTGATCCCTTTGGCGCAGAGGTTTTTTCATTAAAATTTTTAAATATTTTTCAGTGGCAAAATACCCAATAAAAAGTAAGAAAATCTAAAATCGTAATCTTCCAATTGTTATAACTTGGAAAATATAAATTTTCATGAATAATTGTAAACTGCCTTTTTCTCTTAAGATATGATTCTACAGTGTGTTTCACTTCTCGCGAAGACACCCCTGTATCGTCCTTATTTGTGGGCAAATTCATCAGATATACAAATGTATAAGGTGACTGTATATAACACATAAATGTCGTCTAGATCTAAAATGCCAGCCAGTCTACTGCGGTAAAAAGAAAATCGCAGTTTTCGAGAAATCATAGTAGACTTAGAAATGGATGAAAATTTTGTTAATAGAAGTTGTTGAGAATCCCGAGATATAACCCCTTATAAAATATAGCGAAAATCGGGACACTTAAAAAAAAGTTCTGCTTCACTTCTCGTGAAGACGGCCCTGTAATCTTCTTTATTTGTGATCGAATTTCAAGATAAATTTATTTAAAACTTTTTATCAGTTAATACAGATCCATAAAGTGACTTTATCGAACACATAGAGAGAACATTTTTCAACAAATGAAAGTGAACACAAATCATTATTCAATAAACCACTTCTTATTATTACACATCAAGTTAAATGCAATAAAGTTTTCTTTTTTTTTGTTGCTGCCACTGTTCTTGAGGAGTAATTCTCCATCATATCATTCCTCCTTATTGGCTTAGAAATTTAGGAACATTAACGGGTCTTTTGTTTTAAATGTTAAGACTGACGTGAAATTAACTCTCAATAATTTATTTCTCCATTCTTACTTTAAAGAAGTGATTGTTGTTATTTATTGTTGAGTTTGTTAGATTCCTCATTTAATTTTTGGCTCATAACGGGTAGAATACTTTTAACTAGTGATGAAAAAGCAGAAATAATAAAGATAGTCGGTAAAAATGTATGGTCGTCAAGAGAAGCGAAGAATTTAGTTTAAGACATCCTCTGAGACAACCAATACACCAAGGTACCGTATCACTTGTTCAATACAACTGGTATTGTGTTTAAACCAAGAGTACATCTCAGTCATCTCATTTTTAAAACGCCATAAGCTACAATCGTTTAAAGCAAAATTTTTACATACCTTGGAGGAAGGTTATGAAGATAGAAGACTAGAATATTGTTTATGGATCCAAGGTAATTATTTAAACAATCGAAACTTCTTAAAGAAAGTAATTTTCACGGATGAAGCAACTTCTTCCACCAACGGGTTGGTATCATCACAAAGCTCTAGATACTTGGCAGTAGAAAATCCTGATTGGATAATAAATTGTAAAAGGCAATATACCTAGAAGGTAAATGTGTGATGCGGAATCCTTAACGAAACAATAATAGAGCCATTCAACTTTTTTCAAAATATAAATGCGTTACATTTGCTACAATTTTCCTTTGGGACAATTGTAATTCCAACTCGACGGAGCATAATTCCGTATTAGTGAGAAAATGGTTGAATGAACATTTTCCCCATAGATGGATAGGACGAAATAGACCTCTAATCCATTGGCCATCCAGATATCCTGATATTATTCTCATGGATTTTTATTTTTGAAGAAACAAAGTTTATAAGACGAGACCTCAAAACATGGAGCAGCTTTGCGAGAGGATAAAGCAAGAGTGTTTAGAATTTACAAGATCTGCTCAGAGTTGTAATAAATAACAGAACGCGGATTGAGAAGTGTATTACACTTGAGGGTGAGTTACTAGAAAGGGGCCGAATATAATAGTAAATAAGTGGCGTTTTAGACATTCATTGTAAATACTGTTTCTTCATTTTTTATTTAATGCATAATTTTAATTATAATATGCACGACTTTCATTTGTTGGAAAAAGTTCTTTCTATGTGTTCGACAAAGTCGCTTTATGGAGCTGTAATACATAAAAAATCGGTCACAAATAAAGAAGATACAGGGCTGTCTGCGCGAGAAGTGGAACATAAATTATTTTTTAAAGTGTTCCGATTTTCACCAAATTTTATAAGGAGGTATATCCCAGGATTCTATGAACAACTTTTATTAACAAAATTTTCGTTTATATTTAAGCTTACTATGATTTCTCGAAAATTTTCTTTTTATCACGGTAGGCTGGCGTCTTAGATCTAGACGACATTCATATGTTCTATACAGTCATCCTACACAATTTTGCAGTCAGATTTTCCATTAGAAATAATTATTAAACAAATACATTATTTATGACAATTTATTTAGCCTAATTTATTTGGACATACAGTACAACATAATTAGATGCAAGTTAACAACAATAATTTACTAAGTATACCAGTGCTGATTAATTTCTGTAGGAAATATAAGTGATTTTTCTGCACAAATGGACAATTTTTCTAGTAACACCCTGTAAAATGTATTAATATTAGGCTACCTAACTCAAATTGTTTATATTTACTTACCTGTCTGCTCTGCTAGCATCCCATTTTGCCCAAGACCATTTCACCAAAATATGGCTCCGAACCTCATCGTAGCTATCGTAGTATAAATTTTCACTTACTAGTTTGGCTGTGTAGGAAAGGTTTTCTATAGGTTGTTTTGGTATTGTTTCCTTTAGTTGTGTCTAGTCTAAAGTCTGGACTAGTTACACAATGAGTTAATCTTGTGTGAATGCCTAAAATTGGAAAAATAAAAATAAGGTTATGTAGAAAAATACTTCCAAAATTGATTAATCGAGTATTCTTACTAGTTGTAATAAAAAGTACTCACCCTAACTAGAATATTGCCATAAGTAAAGTGAGAATCCATTCACAGGTCCCTGAAAAATAAATTATTTATTATTTACAATTTTAACATTTTTACCTCTAGTTACTGTTTCATTCAAATTTAGTGATTTTGAACAGATAGGCCCTAAAATATATTCCCTATCGAACTAGTACATACTCACCTCAGTAATTGCAATTGTAATAAAGCACTAACAACAATTTTTTATTGTAAACAATGCGAGTGGTGACGTCATATCAATCTGTCAAATTGCTACTATTTCTTCTGGAGGATCTGTGAAATCATTTATTTAAATATGAACAATTAAATTATTTATTTACTATAGGACTTAAGTGTGTTTAAGATCACAACATTTTATAATGTGATTACAATTTTTAATAGGCATTTGCATAAAATAATTCTTATCGTTCGTGCGCCATCTATAGATCAAGGGACAAACTCTTCTCTTTAATCTTTTTTTCAAATAGGCTTTAATGTGGGTGGAAAAATCCTTCAATCTTTTGTCTTTTTGACATATATATTCACTTCCTGTCTTGATTTCGGCAAAGGTAGTTCGGCCGCCTAGTAAATTTGTGATCTCGAATCATCCTTTATGGGAATAGTATCTAGAGTTGTGCCACTGTGATTTTTGGTTGTTATTTTTGTGGAGAAGCTGTTGGATAGTATATTTTGAAGAAAATCACACCCAAATTGGGGATTAAACACTACCATTACCATCACCACGCCGTGTCATTTAATGAGACAGTCGTTTTTTTGGATATTTTGGAATAAAACCCTTTGTAAAAGGTATGTAATTAAATATAAATTTCTTCTGTTTATTTTCCTGCAAAAATTAGTGTAATTTTTACGTGATTATTGCATTTTTTTTGGAAGACAGAACTTACAACAATTTTTCCTCCCCAGGGTTTTTTTTTTAATATCTGGATTTTGTTCCCGGATTTTTATATTTGGATTTGCTTTATGGTTTTATGGTTCTACCATTTTATGGTTAGTTCATTGAGAGGAATTTTTCCGGAGATATATATTGGAAGTTTGAGTTTGGAGTTTATTTTGCTGCATGAGTTTCATCCTACAACCACAGTTCAGCCATCACCACCCACTAGTCACACCAGGAGTCACGCAAGTTTTCTTTTTATTACTACTGATTTGATTATTGCTAATGATTGATTGATTTTGCTAAAATTCTTGATGATTTTATATCTAATTATGTGTGTACATATTTAAAATAGCTGAAATCATAGAGTCATATTAATTTTTGTGTAATTTATTAACCAGTAATACTTATAATAGTATATTTTGGAGCATTAATTTAATCATTATTATTACTTCTTTTTGTTACATCATTTAGCATATATGTTGTATATATACCCCGCTTAAAAATTTAGGTTCATATTTTTCTTTAAAATCTTTATATACTCAACGACATAATTTAGGTTCCATCTTTATTGTGCATATATATACTCAGCGTAAAAATTTATGAACATTTTAAATACGATTATATACACTCTACCCCAAAATTTGGGTACACTTTTATACATATTTGTGAGCCAACATATAGCTATATTGCGGTGCGTTCATACTAACATCTGAGTATTGCGAGGTTACTTTATTTTTTTTTTTATTAATTAATATCTGAATGCGGGTATATTCGTTGTTATATAAGTAGGTTAGTTTTTTTTATTGCTACTAGTTACATAGGTAGTGATATTCACTTTAGGTAATTTTCTTTGAGCTAACTTGATTTTCAAGTTACTTTTTTGTTGTTGTTTATGTGAGTTTTTACATACAGTAATATATTATACATTTTTTTTATAGAGTTGTTCATTTAATCTTTCCATATATTTTTGTTGGTTTTAACGAAACTAAATTTACTTGTACGAGCCCAAATCTAATAATTTGTCTTTTGCTAATTTCATGGTTTACGGCGAACTGGCAACACATAACAACACAATACTGACTGGCTCAAATCATGTGGCGCCCTCTCTAATATACACTTTTTTAAAATTTGAACCTGCCCCAACCTCCAACTGTTAGCTAGCAGGCAGTCAGTTCAGTTAGTATTCGTACAAGGGGTATTAATATTTATTTTGGTTTGATTTTCTCTTTACTATTAATACACTTTTTTTTACTAAATTGGTAGTAAATAATAATAATAGTAAGCAATCATTTTTAACGCCACATTTTTGGCGCCCAACGTGGGGCCATTTGTGTTTTTTTTGGTACCTATAAGAAGGTTTAAGAATAAGTTCCATTTGAATTTAAAAAAAGTACAAAATTTATATATTTTTGGACTTTTTTTTTTTGATTTTTGAATATATTTCCATTTGTTGTTGTTTGCTTGTGTGACTATTTTTTCCAACTTAAGTTTGATATTTTGATTATTATACACTTAGAAAATTGATTTATAATATAAAAATGGCTCGAAAAATTGTTATAAATAAATTAGATAAGGATGAACTGGTCTATGAACTTACAGTACGTGGTATTAGTACAGGTAATGTTGATGAAATGCGTGGTCGATTATCTGTGGCTTTCCAAATGGAGAAAAGTGGGGATAGTTTAAGGTACCCCAAATATCCTTTCACTTTTGAAGAAGATTATAATGCAGTAAAAGAAAAACTGGACGGACTTTCAACGGTGATATCTAGTTTTGATCAACCACGGAAAAGTGGAGAGGCGTTGAAGGTGCAGACGAAGTTTGCTCATATATTAGGTCGTCTGGATAACATGGTTACTGAAGATGTTGAAAATATGAAGAATAAGTCTGAGCTACTGGCCCTTACATTGTCGTTGATGGATAAGTTTATCGGAATACTCGATGCACATGATGAGAAAAGTCAAGATATACCACCTGTTGTAGGAATTTTGGAAAAAAATCTGGAGAGTAACACCTTTAATGATGGTATTGGAAATGTGTCAAGGTCATCGCCTGTGGACGAACTTGTTCGCCCGAGCACAAGTAGCTCTGTCAAATACATCCCTCCAAGTAAATGGAATATAAAGTTTAGTGGCAATTTGAAAGAAATGTCATTGAGCGCATTTCTGGAACAGGTTGAAGAACTTCGAGTAGCTCGTCATGTTTCGAAAGATACACTACTGGACTCTGGTATCGACTTATTTTCCGGAAAGGCACTATCATTTTATCAGGATATTCGAAGACATATCAATAGTTGGGAGGATTTAATAGAAGAGTTTAAACTAGAATTTAGGAGCGGAAGGCATGATGAAGAATTACTTAAGGAGATAGAAAAGAGGACCCAAGCAAAAGATGAATCTATTGGAATATATTTAGCCATCATGAATAGTTACTTTAATCGGTTAACCTATCCAATCTCAGAGAAAGCGAAGCTTGCTATTCTTTTAAGAAATATTCGACCTTCACTTCAACAAGGAATTGGTTTACGCGAAGTATCATCCATTGTTGAACTTCGTGCGATATGCAGGAAGCTGGGTGAGAGGAATGAAAATATAGAAAATTTCCATGAACCTCCACCTCGGCGCGCAGGTACTCTGGAACCAGATTTGGCTTATGTTGAAGACGTCGCAGAGAAGGTGAACACGATGGATTTAGGAAAACCGCAGGCTAGTGGAAAGGCCAAAGAAGTAATTTGCTTCAGATGTCACAAGCCAGGTCACCGAGCTACTGGTTGTACGTCAGTTAAGAAAATACATTGTTTTAGATGTAAAAAGGAAGGATATACTGTAAGGACTTGTCCTAATTGTTTTACTTTGGGAAACGCGCAGCGACGCTCTTAGGAGGCCGAGCCAATAGCGTTGCAACTGGGATCTCGGCTAATCGTATATTTCCGGTGTTGGACTTTATATTGGACCATGCTATGGACGACGAAAGACCTTACCTTAAGGTGGATATATTGGGCATTGAACTGTTAGGTTTATTGGACTCCGGAGCTACATGCACGATTTTGGGAAGTGATGGTTGGAATTTGGTAGGAAGACTAGGGATTTCTATTGATTCAAATAATAAGACAGCGGTTACGGTAGCCAATGGGGAGACATGTAGAAGTATTGGGAAGTGTACCTTGCCAATGCGGGTAAGAGATAAGGTAGTGGTTTTGGATGTTGTCGTTATCCCTGAGCTACCGAAAACACTTATATTAGGTCAAGATTTCTGGTGTAGAATGGGTATTGTACCAGATTTACGTTCCAATGAGTGGCATTTTTCTGAGAATCAAGAAATTTTGTCAATCCAACAAGTGAGGAGTCAAACAGTTTTGAGTAACCTTGAAAAAAATCGTCTACAAGCTGTGATTGATCGAAACGTAGAATTGATGGGTAAATCACTAGGATGCACAAATATGGCTGAACACGTGATAGTCACAAAATCAGCACCAATTAAGCAAAGGTATTACAGAGTCTCTCCGGTAATACAGAAATATATAGATAAGGAATTGGAAGATATGCTTCAGCAAGGAATCGTGGAAGAATCTAATAGTCCTTGGGCTTCACCGATTGTGATGGTTAAAAAGAAGGATAATACTTTTAGGTTTTGTGTCGACTATCGCAAGCTAAATGCTGTAACTGAGCGCGATAGTTATCCATTGCCAAAAATAGCAGACATCTTGGACAAACTTAGGAACGCAGTTTATTTGTCTAGCTTAGACATAAAATCTGCATACCATCAGGTTCCTGTGGCGGAAACGTCCAGACCTTACACAGCATTTACTGTCCCTAACAGAGGTCTTTTTCAATTTCGTCGAATGCCCTTCGGCTTACATAATGCTCCAGCAACATGGCAGAGGCTAATAGATCGTGTTTTAGGACCAAAACTGGAACCTTATGTATTTGTGTATCTGGATGACGTGGTTATAGTGACAGAAACCTTTGAAAAGCATTTGGAAGTCATTGAAGAAGTTTTTAGGAGATTAAGAGAGGCCAACCTAACCATTAGTTTGGAGAAATGTCAATTTTGTAGGCCAGAGATGAAATATCTTGGATATGTGGTGGATAGGAATGGACTACATGTTGATCCCGATAAAGTTCGTGCAATGTTGGAATTACCGGCACCGAAGAATGTTAGCGAAGTTCGTCGAATAGTGGGAACATTTTCTTGGTATCGGCGGTTTGTGCCTGAGTTTTCAACTGTTATTGCTCCTATTAACCAGTTGCTAAGGAAATCCAGGAAATTTGAGTGGTCAGCAGAATGTGAAAATGCCTTTCAGCGAATTAAACAGTGTTTGGTGGAGGCGCCAGTGTTGAGCTGTCCTGATTATACGCTGCCGTTCGTTGTAGAAACGGATGCATCAGGATATGGCATAGGGGCCGTTCTTACGCAACCCCACAAAGATGGCGATCGTGTAATATGTTTTCTGAGTAGGTCACTATCAAAACAAGAAAGAAATTACTCAGTTGTGGAGAGAGAACTTTTGTCTTTGTTGTATGCAGTCGAAAAATTACGTCCGTATTTGGAAGGTGTGCCGTTCACGGTGGTCACAGACCATTATTCTCTAAAATGGCTTCATAACTTAAAGGACCCTAGTGGGCGACTTGCAAGATGGGCGGTAAGGCTTCAGCAATACGATTATACGGTAGTGCATAGAAAAGGCAAAGATCACATAGTACCTGATACCTTGTCCAGAGCTGTTCCTGTTGTGGATTCTATGAAAACTGTAGAAAATGACGTTCATATCAAACCAATCTCGGACAAGTGGTACATGAAAATGATGAAAAATGTTCAACTTTTCCCTTTGCGATTCAGGAATTGGAGAGTATCAGATGATAAACTCTACAAGTATGTCAAGCAGGATTACCCAGAGTTGGCTAATGGTGCAGATTTTTGGAAGTTGGTTGTACCAAAAGGTGACAGAGAAAGTATTATTGCCTCAGCGCATAATCCTCCGAGAAGTGGACACATGGGCGTTTATAAAACGTACTCGAGGCTAACGGAAAAATATTATTGGCCGAAAATGAGATGTGATGTTGCCAACTACATCAGGAAGTGTTTGGTGTGTGCCGCTCATAAGCCAAGTAATAAACCACCAGCGGACAGGATGGTACCACATCGAAAAGTAGATCGCCCTTGGGAAATGATATCCGTCGACATAATGGGACCACTTCCACGTTCAAAGAAGGGGAATTCGTTTATTTTAGTAGTTACTGATTATCTGAGTAAATTTGCCCTCGTATTTGCTTTGAGAACAGCTACAACAGAAAATATTGTCAAGAGAATTAGGGAAGATGTATTTTTAATTTTTGGAGTTGCTAGGAAGGTTATTTGTGACAATGGACCACAATTTAGGAGTAAGAAATTTACTGATTTCTCAAATGAATTTAAGTTTGATTGTAAATATAATGCTAATTATCATCCCCGTGCAAACCCCACGGAAAGAACTAATGGTACTCTCAAGATAATGTTGTCGATATATGTAAAGGAAAACCATCGAAATTGGGATATAAATTTACCTGAGCTTGCGTGTGCTCTGCGGACTGCGAAACACGAAACTACTCGTTTGACTCCGTATTTTGTGAATTTTGGTAGAAATATGATGTTGTCTGGGGATGATTATATGATTGAATCACTACCAGATGTAGAAGACGGAAATCAGACAAGTGAGTCTACGAAGAATTTAACGTTTAAGAAAATGTTTGAGGATGTTCGTACGCGTTTGGAAGTAGCAGGGGAAAGGAGTTGCGCCACATACAATTTGCGTAAACGCTATGAACAATATAAACCTGGTGAATTGGTGTGGAAGAGAAATTACACTCTCTCCAATGCTGCTAATTATTATTCTGCAAAGCTAGCGCCGAAGTATATCGGACCATACTATATTCATGAAAAAGTTTCCCCATGGACGTACACGTTAAAGGATCGTGACAAGAAAGTCCTCAAGGGAACTTGGCATATTAAAGATCTAAAAAGTGCGCCTTCGTGTGAAAATTAACCGAAATCGGTTAATTTTCTTCAAGAAAGGGGGGGATTGTTGCAGTCAGATTTTCCATTAGAAATAATTATTAAACAAATACATTATTTATGACAATTTATTTAGCCTAATTTATTTGGACATACAGTACAACATAATTAGATGCAAGTTAACAACAATAATTTACTAAGTATACCAGTGCTGATTAATTTCTGTAGGAAATATAAGTGATTTTTCTGCACAAATGGACAATTTTTCTAGTAACACCCTGTAAAATGTATTAATATTAGGCTACCTAACTCAAATTGTTTATATTTACTTACCTGTCTGCTCTGCTAGCATCCCATTTTGCCCAAGACCATTTCACCAAAATATGGCTCCGAACCTCATCGTAGCTATCGTAGTATAAATTTTCACTTACTAGTTTGGCTGTGTAGGAAAGGTTTTCTATAGGTTGTTTTGGTATTGTTTCCTTTAGTTGTGTCTAGTCTAAAGTCTGGACTAGTTACACAATGAGTTAATCTTGTGTGAATGCCTAAAATTGGAAAAATAAAAATAAGGTTATGTAGAAAAATACTTCCAAAATTGATTAATCGAGTATTCTTACTAGTTGTAATAAAAAGTACTCACCCTAACTAGAATATTGCCATAAGTAAAGTGAGAATCCATTCACAGGTCCCTGAAAAATAAATTATTTATTATTTACAATTTTAACATTTTTACCTCTAGTTACTGTTTCATTCAAATTTAGTGATTTTGAACAGATAGGCCCTAAAATATATTCCCTATCGAACTAGTACATACTCACCTCAGTAATTGCAATTGTAATAAAGCACTAACAACAATTTTTTATTGTAAACAATGCGAGTGGTGACGTCATATCAATCTGTCAAATTGCTACTATTTCTTCTGGAGGATCTGTGAAATCATTTATTTAAATATGAACAATTAAATTATTTATTTACTATAGGACTTAAGTGTGTTTAAGATCACAACATTTTATAATGTGATTACAATTTTTAATAGGCATTTGCATAAAATAATTCTTATCGTTCGTGCGCCATCTATAGATCAAGGGACAAACTCTTCTCTTTAATCTTTTTTTCAAATAGGCTTTAATGTGGGTGGAAAAATCCTTCAATCTTTTGTCTTTTTGACATATATATTCACTTCCTGTCTTGATTTCGGCAAAGGTAGTTCGGCCGCCTAGTAAATTTGTGATCTCGAATCATCCTTTATGGGAATAGTATCTAGAGTTGTGCCACTGTGATTTTTGGTTGTTATTTTTGTGGAGAAGCTGTTGGATAGTATATTTTGAAGAAAATCACACCCAAATTGGGGATTAAACACTACCATTACCATCACCACGCCGTGTCATTTAATGAGACAGTCGTTTTTTTGGATATTTTGGAATAAAACCCTTTGTAAAAGGTATGTAATTAAATATAAATTTCTTCTGTTTATTTTCCTGCAAAAATTAGTGTAATTTTTACGTGATTATTGCATTTTTTTTGTAAGACAGAACTTACAACAATTTTTCCTCCCCAGGGTTTTTTTTTTAATATCTGGATTTTGTTCCCGGATTTTTATATTTGGATTTGCTTTATGGTTTTATGGTTCTACCATTTTATGGTTAGTTCATTGAGAGGAATTTTTCCGGAGATATATTGGAAGTTTGAGTTTGGAGTTTATTTTGCTGCATGAGTTTCATCCTACAACCACAGTTCAGCCATCACCACCCACTAGTCACACCAGGAGTCACGCAAGTTTTCTTTTTATTACTACTGATTTGATTATTGCTAATGATTGATTGATTTTGCTAAAATTCTTGATGATTTTATATCTAATTATGTGTGTACATATTTAAAATAGCTGAAATCATAGAGTCATATTAATTTTTGTGTAATTTATTAACCAGTAATACTTATAATAGTATATTTTGGAGCATTAATTTAATCATTATTATTACTTCTTTTTGTTACATCATTTAGCATATATGTTGTATATATACCC
Organism: Stenurella melanura; assembly: GCA_963583905.1. NCBI lineage: Eukaryota > Metazoa > Arthropoda > Insecta > Coleoptera > Cerambycidae > Stenurella > Stenurella melanura. Next base: position 164,824,473 of record OY757309.1, read on the forward strand.
CGCTTAAAAATTTAGGTTCATATTTTTCTTTAAAATCTTTATATACTCAACGACATAATTTAGGTTCCATCTTTATTGTGCATATATATACTCAGCGTAAAAATTTATGAACATTTTAAATACGATTATATACACTCTACCCCAAAATTTGGGTACACTTTTATACATATTTGTGAGCCAACATATAGCTATATTGCGGTGCGTTCATACTAACATCTGAGTATTGCGAGGTTACTTTATTTTATTTTTTTATTAATTAATATCTGAATGCGGGTATATTCGTTGTTATATAAGTAGGTTAGTTTTTTTTATTGCTTCTAGTTACATAGGTAGTGATATTCACTTTAGGTAATTTTCTTTGAGCTAACTTGATTTTCAAGTTACTTTTTTGTTGTTGTTTATGTGAGTTTTTACATACAGTAATATATTATACATTTTTTTTATAGAGTTGTTCATTTAATCTTTCCATATATTTTTGTTGGTTTTAACGAAACTAAATTTACTTGTACGAGCCCAAATCTAATAATTTGTCTTTTGCTAATTTCATGGTTTACGGCGAACTGGCAACACATAACAACACAATACTGACTGGCTCAAATCATGTGGCGCCCTCTCTAATATACACTTTTTTTAAATTTGAACCTGCCCCAACCTCCAACTGTTAGCTAGCAGGCAGTCAGTTCAGTTAGTATTCGTACAAGGGGTATTAATATTTATTTTGGTTTGATTTTCTCTTTACTATTAATACACTTTTTTTTACTAAATTGGTAGTAAATAATAATAATAGTAAGCAATCATTTTTAACGCCACAACAATTGCATATCTGGTGAACTTTGTCACCATAAAAACGCCTATTTAAAATTTTTCTGAATTTTCGTGTTTGTTATTATAAGTTGTTTTCATGGTAAACTGCGAACGGCTCTCAGTTTATCTTTCGGGAGCTGGGTAATGGGTATTGAAAATGATATTAATTTCTTTTAGATGTTGATAGTAAATTATTGCATACAGGGGCGCCAATTAGTTGCTTCCAAATTAAATGATGTTAAAATTTTTAAAGATAACCAACTAATAAGTTAACTTTCAAACGTAACATAATGGAAATAAAACAAAAATTATAAAATCTGTGAGACTATAATGTAGTAAAGAAATTCGTGAAATTTTGAAGTACAATGTTGAAATATTTATACTTAAAATTAGTATATGTATTGATAAGTAAAAAAAAACGTTTATAATGATTATATTACATTTAAAGCGTGGTATACATGTATACGTAGCCGCACAAAAAAAGAAAAAATCTTATATCTACTATATTATATGTACATAGATATATGTATTTTATAATAATTTCACGTTTAAAATTTAAGGAAGAATATACTATATAGATCGTTATATAAAGTTTACCAATATTGTTGTTTCACAATTTATGGAACGGTAAGAAAAACAGCTTCAATATAAAAAGAAAATAAACTGCATACAACCTGATTTCTTGAAGAGAAGTCCTTGAAGGATGCTCTTATGTAGTCTAAATAAATTCTTTGCAGAGTGATAGCAGGGCTTCAAGATACAATTTGGCAAGGCTGGACATAAAAAAATGGTTTGGAATTCACAAAAAAAATTCTCGATTTTTGCTATTGATACCAATTATGATAATGCCAGCTTCTGATATTTCTTAATGCTACTAAATCAAAATTTATTCTCAATACATGAAGTAAGGAGAAAATTGTAAAGGTTTCAAAGAAAGAAGAAACAAAAAAAGGAGGCCTAAAATTAAGAGAAAACTTAAATTAAAAAAATATACATAAATTATTATTTTCAGAGGAATTTAAAAAAGTTTTACTAACCGTAGGTGGTATGTGGCCTCAATGTGAAGATACTTTAATTAATTTTCCCTTGCATACTGTACAACTCACGACCAAGGGTGATTAAATCTTTGTCAGTTTTTTCCTATAATCGTTTTTAGTGGTTGGGTACTAGGGAAAACTTTAACCGTCTGTATCTTTTCGAAACTCACCTCAGAATGAAGCTCTTTAAAACTTTGTATGAGCAGAGGGCAACACTAGTCAGGAGAGTGAGAAGCTACATCTATGTATGGTGTTCTATTTTTGAACAAAGTACAGTGTACTACTATGGTAAAAAGTCGTTTAAAGTGTGAATTCCTTTTCCTATTTATATTTCTAAGTGACATCTTTCAACGATTTGGTTTATTAATTGAAAATAATTACAGGATAATTTTGTTATTTTTATTTATATCAGTATAGTAAGAATAAAAGGAAATTCTATGGTTATCTGTAACTCTCAGTTACTGTGGCAATTGAATTGCTACAAATTTGAAATTAAGTCGGTCACAAATAAAGAAGATACAGGGGTGTCTTCACGAGAAGTGAAACACACTGTATATCAGATTCGGTGGTTACTATTTTACTTTTTTGCCCACCCCTCTAGAGGGGGTGGGCAAATTCATTCAGCATAACTCGGTTCCGAGATTTTTTACTTTTTGTGTCTAATCGCACTCGACTAGTATGTCTTGACGAAATGTTCGGGCGAGGCACCTCGACGAGAGCGAAGGATTCACAGTCTACCACTTGCAAGTTCATTGTTGTTTATTTTGTTACTGAAAATATTACTTACATTGAAATTATGTTACTGTTGTGTGTAGTGTATAAACAGTAATACAAATTACAACATAAAGTAAAACTTATTTATTAATGAAACAACTATCCTCGAAGAGAATAGCATCAAGCTGTACCCGGAACTTAATTTGGGACGGTCTAGCATATATTTTTAAAATAATCAAGTAGCGCAGATAAAGGCAAAGTAAGGGAGATTCTTATGTGGGGTGCAATGAGGTAGTTGAGCCCTTGGGAACACTTGAAATCCGCTACGTGCAGAAGCCGGAACGATATGCCTTCGAAAGTATTAACAACAGCAATATATATGACGAGTTATTTTATCTCTTCGTGTCAGCACATCCTACAATGCCCTCCAGAAGTTTATGACTTCACTGGGACTGATGATACGTTATTGAATTAGAACAAATGGCAGTTTACTATATGTATCTGAACTAGACATTATTTATTTATATTCTACTGACTCACATTTAGAGAAGTGATGATTGCATTTGAGCGCTGCAAATAAATAATATATATGCGAGTAGTTGGTATTTCTATAATACATCAAATTTAAATTATACTCAGATAATTATAATTGAACTGAATTGAAATACATGTTTTTGTTTCTTATTTTGTAGTATGTATTTTTATTTTGTAGAACATAAATGACCGCAAAATAGATTTCCAGCAAATATCAGACCGTCAGCATTAGTCATAGTTCAAGATATAACTTTTCTTTGTACAAAATCTTTTATTGTTTATTTTTTAAATATATTTAGAAATTATTCTGACCTGAAGTTGGCTGTTAGATGCATAATTCTTTACTGAGGAAACCTATGATGAAGTATTTAAAAACAAGCTAAACATTATAATGTTTAGCAAATATGTTTGGTGAAGAGTATTTATACTCTTCATTAATTTATTAAAGTTCTTATATAATGAGCTTGTTGGGCATTTTTTATTTCATACATGGAAAGTTCAAGTATGAAATAATGGATCTGCAAAAATCAGAATTTTATTCGCACGTTTAATGTCTTAAAAATGATTACGAACCTCCACCTCCTGAAAATGGGGCGTAGCTAGGCGCTACGTCACTCTACGCATAGACTCAACAATCTGAGTCGACTCGATGCTTTTTAGTTGTTATTATCTCTATACTTATCGCCTTATCCTGCGTAAGTATTAACTTATATGTGAGCGTTTAAAAATGTGATGTTTTTGAATTTTTTAGGTTATGTTCTAATACTTCTCAAGAAGGCATTATTCTCTCGCTATTGCAGAGCCGAATTTCGGTATCGCTTTTCTCCTTTAATTTCTTGAACGACCGTTTTATCTTTGCGTCCATCAACATAGAGACCGCGTATAGGTACATCTTCCTTTAATAAAACAACTTGTGACTTCTTGCGCTGCTTTTCCCTTTGATGTCTAATTTTCATTCTATCGATAACTTGAGCAGCATACATCTGCTAAAATATTTTCCTCCATAACGCCAGAATCAGAGACATCCTTATCAGATTTCTGTTTTGGTGTGGACAATATTTCAGGCTAAAGTTCCCTTTGTCTTGCAATTCGTGAAGCTTCTTTTTCTTGTCCTCGATTTTTTTTTTAAGTTTTAGAGAAGTACAAACGTCAATTGCTCCAATGATCATTTTCCTTTTGGTTCTTTGATCTAGTAGAAGTACTCTCTCTCTCTCTCTCTCTCTCTCTCTCTCTCTGGTATTTTACGACCTTTTTGACAACTACATAACGAATATTCTGTGTAAGTTTTTTAAGTTTTATTTGATAGTTGTTTGAGATTTTCCTACCTTTAAATGGTTTTAACATATTCCTATATTTGTCGTGATATGAGTGAATCATTTGCAACACTCTCGTTCTCGACACTACTGGAATAGTAGCTTTTAACCACAAGCTTTCAAGTTTATCTGCAACAATTTCCGAGACTTCACTAATAGAAGGCTCCTTATTACTGTTTTGAGATATTAGGACATTTTATATATAAATAACATTTCATAACCTCTTCATAAGTAGGTAAAACTGACTCACTTAAATCTTTGGGAGCACCGAACACAACACACTGTATTTTACTTCTTGTTTTTGCTAAAGCAGATTTTTTAACTTCCATGTTTCTTACAACAGTAAAAGTATCTAACTTAGTGAAGAATTTAATAAAACACAAAAAAACAAAACAACACAAATATATTTTCAACACAGTATAAGGATTAGTAAAACCAGTGACAACGCGTAACGCGGATACTATTTAAATGCCACTTCTAGACTTGTTAGCTGTCAAGTACAGTCATGATCATAAATTTTCGATTACCCTATATTAGCAGGACACTATAAATGTGTCAAATTGTTATATGAAAGCGAATTATAAACATATGATATTTGTATAGTGAAAATAACATAAGACAAAAATTTTGAGGCCATTGGGGCAGCTGAAGATAATATTTTGCGTTAAAAACATATTAACATTTTTTAATAAGGACATTATAAGGCAACTTTTTCACGCTATTAGAATTAAAAAAATAAATTTCAGTTTTTAAGTTCCACCCTACTGTACAATTTGGTATCAGGAGAAAGGGATAATCTTGTTATTTCTATAGATACCCAGAGCGGACTTCCATTCCATGTATTTACTTAGTTATGAATTTTTGAAAATTCGATGCTTTTCGATTTTTTACAGCCTTCGTTCGTTCACCCGTGCCAAGTCGGATTTCCGGTTTTGCCCATTCAAAACAAGACGCCACTATTTCTCTTTCCATAGACACCTAAAACAGCCTTCAGTCCACATATTTACTTACTACTGTACACCTGTTAGTGGTCGCGGTAGATCTCCGAGTTCAAAGTTGCGTATAGTGACGTCACAAACAGGGACACTGTTTTTGCAACCATTACTAATTTCGACTTCACATATCTCGAGAATGGAAAAGTTAATAATGTGTGCATAATAAGAATACCAAGTACTATATAAAAACGTATAAAAAAAACATATAAAAATAACACTATGGAACAAGCCCATTGTTGCACATTCTACGGGATACTATTCGTATTTTTATCGTAGATAGTGTTAGTTTTTGGTCTTTAAACCGCCAGGGCTAGTCCATAATCTTATTTCAATTGCGACAAATTGATTATTTTTTAGTTTATAAACGCTAGACTTTTGGAACTTATGCGTAGTCGGTTTCGTAATGTAACAATATTCATATCCACATTTTATAATGTTCTATACCTAATTATTTTATTTATAATTTTTTCTATTTTGTTAACAACCCTCCCATGATGGGTGTAATTGTTTTTGTTTTACTCAGTTTTTTTGTTTAATCACAAAACTTAAGAAAATTAGATTTTTAATTTTTTTTAATAATTAATAACTTTTTTTAATGACTCATCGACTTTATTAAAAAACAATAGGACCATTCAACTAACTAGTACTAATTTACTGTCAAATTTCAATACAATCTGAGTTTTCTTTCTTAACTTATCGTGCGTACAAAAAATGTGACGGACAGACGGACGGACATTTTGAAACTTGTTCAGATTTCGATCACCAACACAATGAAATGAACATTTTCTCTCTACGAGTGGTTTTAGAAATGTGCCGATCAAATGTAATATACTTTTCGTTTCATATTTACTAATAATATAATAGTATAATAAGAAAGGATGTGTAGTACTATACATATACAACTATAACTTCCTGGGTAGGTTATTTTAGAAATAAAAGAGCTTATACTTACGTTTTAAAAAAGAATAAGATGAGTTTAAAGCCCTGAAATAAAATATAAAATAGAAACCTAATATTTTCCGAAATTGTAAATATTTTTCTTTCCGGCCATAATTGTCTGACAGCATTCTCTTTTTGGAAATACTTTTCTGTGTTCAAAATGTTTAAATAAATATTCTCATTCAAGTTATTGTAACGATCACGTGATACAACTTCATTTTCTTTTACAACTTTCGGAACTCGGTACCTCTCTGTTGGGAAGTGCCTCGTTAGACGTCGTTACTATTCATAAAACGATGAAATTTATTTAATAAAACCAAAAGTGCCTTCAAGTTGTCTTGTTCAATAATAGTAGTGGACCAAGCAAATAAAGTTTTGATGTATATAAATTAGTAGCCGCAATGTTTTAAAAAATTAGATTTGCATCATCATTTTTTGTCAACAATTAGATCGAAGAAACTGTTTTTTAAATAGGATGAGTGATTTGTGCGCAATCAAAATCACTATACAGACAGCATTACAATATTGGTCAGAGTGGTAGAAGCGTTGCATACAGGGTAACAGAACATAAGATATCAATTTTATTACTATTACAAACGCGAGCAGACTTATAGGATCCGCAGCACTCAGGCCCATTGTGCATTCGTGATGTATGGGATTCCCTAGAATAGACCAGTTCTCTCCACAATGGATAGCAGTCTGTTCCAGGCTTGATCCCGTAGTTCCTTCGGCTGCAGAAATTGCTTTTGGAGATGCCTATACCTTGACGCACCTAGAAGTGTGCAACTGCATAGAATATAAGTGGTGGTTTCATCCTCGACTCCACACATCCGACAAATAGGGTTGTTTTTTCAACACCATTGTATGAAGGATGTTTGTTCCGAGAACAGTGTCCTGTTATTAAGCCTACTATATGTCTCATTTTCTCTCTATCGAGCCCAAGCAGCTACTTAATGGTTAAGTCAGCCGAGGGCCCCTTTATATGTAGGCTCGATTGCCTCATTCCAGGGGCCTGAGTCCAATAGTTGTTGAACCTTGTCATGGCCCAGTCTCGTAACTCTGTTTGAGTCCCACTTTTTGGCAGACCGAAGACTGGCTCAAGGCCAGGGAAAGGAGTTATTGCTCCTCCTCTCGCCAACGGTCTACGGTCTACTTCTTCTTTGCCCTCCACACTTTTGTGCCCAGACACCCATATGAGTTTGACAGAGTTGTGTTCACACAATTCTGTCAAGATATCCCCACTTTAAGACCAGCCCTGAGGTCACCTTGTTTGACGGAAGAGAAGGCGGCCTGGATGTCACTGCATATGTAAATATGTTTGCTGACGAAACCTCTCCTGAGATTCTCGCTTGAACCCACCAATATGACGTACACTTTTGCTTGAAATACACTGGGATACTTTCTCCAAGGAGCACCGATATAAGAGCCCTTGGTTTGCAACCGTGTATGCCAGCACCAGTTCCCTCCTGAGTCTTAAATCCTTCTGTGTACCATTCGAGACCTTCGGGACTCCACATCGGATTCACATCGCGCTCCCAGTCCTCTCGACTGGGAAACACAACTGAGTATGAAATAGTGAACCTGTAGATGGTGAGACACCAGTCATCTTCTGATTGAGTGATGACCTGGTCCCTTACCATCAGGACCAGGACCTTTGTATGCCCCTACCCCGGCCCGTCCCGTTCAACATTCCATTTTTGAACAGACTATTTTCTGCTTTCCTGGCTCGACGGCAAGGAAGTGAGCCCAAGAATGGCCTCCATTGCTATCGTTGGAGTGGTCCTGATAGCTCCTTAATTTCAATGCAGGTTAGTCTTTGAACTTGACATAGGCGAACACTAATTGTGAAGCGCTCCCGGGAGCATCACCATACTAGTGCCGCATATGTTATAAGGAGTTTCACCATGACAGTATATGTCCACAAAGCGATCTTCGAACTTATTCCCCATTTTGGACTGAAGATGCGTCTGCACATCCATAGGGACGCGCACGCGTTCCTCATTTGAGCTTCCACGTGATCCTTCCATGACAACTTGAAGTCCAGGGTTAGCCCAAGGTACCTTATTGTACGGAAAAGACGCAAACGTGTGCCCATAAGAGAAGGAAGCTGAATATCGCTTACTTTTCTTCTTTTAGTGAACAGAATTAGGTCAGTTTTGCCAGAGTTGGCAGTGTCACACCATTCCTGAATTATGTTGGAAGCACATTGCATGAGCTCTGTAATAGTCGTTTCAAATTGGCCGCTTATCATGATAGCCGAATCACCTGTATACGCAATTTTAAACAACAATAATAATACAGGAATGTCAACACATTGTACTGAAGACAACCATTTCATAGATACAGATAAAATAAATTTACTTCGTTCAGAAAGCAAAGGTAAATGTTTAGATCTTCTTTAACAACTAGAAATTAAATAATCTTTCAAAACCAATCCTTGTATCACGAATGACCAGCAAAATTTCTTGAATACCCCTATAGTAAATAAATTGCAAACAACTATCCATTAATTTATATAAGTAGTAAGTCTTAAAATAGATTAAGTCATAAATAGATTAATAAATTAGGTATAAACTAGAATAACCACATCGGAAAATTTAGTATCCACTATGTAATACTCTTGATAAAGGTCTAATATGCCAAAACACATGTAGAGTATAATATATTGTTTGATACATATAAAAGCAGTGTTTATAGACGGAAAGCTGGCTACGGAAATTAAAAATGATAAGGTGTAGAGAAATTATTTATGTAAAAACCCCTCCTTACTATACCTGGAGAGTACATAGCTCTGCAGTCAGAAGTCCATCCCGGGGAGGGAAGCGTGGGCGGACGGTCAAACGCGTTAATTTTTAATTAAAATAAAATCTTTGGGTGCAATCTGAAATTTTGTGTAGTTATAGTTTTTAACTGTAAAAATAAAAAAATAAATGCGATTTAGTTTTAGAATAAGAAATATCTGCCAAAAATTTCAAAACGAATTTAAAAAAGTACACCCGTACAGGATTAGAACCAAGAAATCTGATGTGAATGTCGTCGCCTAACGCGATGTGTTACGGTCGGGATGAACTTGAAATTTCACTTAGTGTCGTCGGAAAAAGCAAAACATGAAAGTTTTTAATGTTCGTAACTAAATAAATACATCTGCAGAAAGGCTTTCTAATGTCGATATCAAAAGATTGTAACATGCGGAATGCTCAATAGCATCCTTCGTTACACTGTTAATATTTATTAGAAAAATTATAAGTTATCGGAAATATTATTCCCACAAACTTTAGTACTAATAGAGTGCCCTTACTCCTTAGACTATGATGAACATACGTCATCTGTCAGCAGTTAAAGTTCGCGAATACTAGATAGCGCACCAGGAATGATATTTCAACTAAATAACGCCGGGTGAAACTCTTTCTCGTTGAACCATTGCACTGCAAATTAGACGTATTTATAATTTTGTTTGACCTGTTATGAGGATGTTAGAATTTGAAAAACCTCGTGATGATCACATGAGGTAAGGTTTTAATAATTATACCGGTAAATGCCATCTAACATTTGAAATATTGTTTTAGGTTTTTCTTATATTCTTATAAATTAAGAATTAATTTCTTAATAACAAAACGTATTCACGTCTAATGATTTTAACGTAGAAGTATTTCAACGTTATATTATTTGCTTTAAGTAAGATTTGAGATTATCTACATTCAATTAGCGATACCTACTACGTTTTCCACTAAGCAAACAATATTTATATGAAGTCAACTTTTCTATACTACATTTTGAATTGGGATATACGAAAAAATTCTGAGCGATGAGATTTTCTTCATTTTGTCATGGCCACAAATCTTGTACGGACGTTTTTACGATTTCATAACCTCAAAATGGAATTAAAGCAGCCACATGTAAAATACAACTTTTAAATCGATGATCATCGGAGAACAGGATCACATTTAGGAATTTCCTTAATCAGGATAACCAAATAAAAGATAAGTACTTTTGATCACTACACGTAAAAGGGATTATTTTCACACGATTGTAGTTTTGGGTCATAAAAGCCAAGTGTCTAAATTTAAAATTTGAGATTCAAGCTAAATCTATTATAATTTTTTGTTAGATTACATTTTAAATACGCTGTTATAATTAATCCGTTGTCGTACATTAATTCATAGTTATTTATATCTTAAATTCATTGTCGCACATATTTCATCGTAGTATTAATTTCGTGGTTAATTTTATCGTGATTCCATACTGTAAATATTTTATCGTAGTATTGTAATGCATTTCTGTTGGCAACATAGTAAGTCGTGGTTCATTTCGATGGTAACGAGAGTGTTTAAGGTTTGTGAACTTTGAGATAATGTTACGAGACATATTTGTTGTAATATAGTATTTTGTCTCTTGTAGAGGATCTCAAGTTCCTAATTTTGTTGTAATATATGGTTTTTAATATTGAGATAAATTTACGAGACTTATCTTCTGTAATATAGTTATTTTGTCTCTCGCAAAGGATCTCAAGTTTATCTAATTTGTGTAATATATGATTTTAGTATTGAGGCAAAAGTTACGAGACGTATCTTTTGTAATATATTTTTGGTTCTCGTATACGCCTCAAATTTATTTTGCTGTTGAGCAAATTGTAATATAGAGTATCTTTTAATATAGTGTATTTTGTAATATAGTTTCTTTTGTATATATTTCTGTGTGATATTTTGCTATACAGTATCGCTGATGCTGTGATAGTTTATTTTTTTGTAATATAATATTTTTGTAATATAGTACTATTGTATATATGTAACTTTTGTCTTTTGTTTATCTTTCTCTTTAATTTTCTTTGATTACCCTAAGTAATCAATGGCGCCCAAGCCTTGAACTCAACGCCCTTTTGCCCTCCGTATCTTTACTGTGCCAGCCAGGTGAAACCAGTGACGCTAACCACGTCGCTCGTAGGGTGGCCCACACTTGAACAACTTGGGCAATATTTTAACATCGAATAAAATCTTCTTTTCTTAGCCACAAGATCGAATTTGGCATTTTCACGGTATTGTTAATTGTATGGGCGAAATCGAAAATTCGAGCCGACAGAAATGAACGAAAAATAGCAATTTTTGACATTTCGCGAATTTGATTTGTTTCTTATTCCATTAATGTCACTGGTGTCTTAATAGCCGAAATACCCTGAAAAATAGAGAGACTTTAAATATAAAAACAAAATCTCCAGAACTGCACCTTGACCTATGTCAAATTTTAATAATTTAAATTTGAATTTTCTTACAACTTTACCGACTTCTGCCAACGTTTTATCCTCGACCTAGACTTCTGGCAATAATTTTACGCAATTTCTTTAGTTAAAAACTCCACCTACACAAAATTTCAAAGCTGCACCCAAAAATGTTATTTTTAATAAAAATTAACGCATTTGACCGCCCGCCCACGCTTCATTCCCCGGGATGGATCTCTGGCTGCAGAGCTATGTACTTCTCAACTAGTAATGAGGGTTTTTACATAAAATTTTTACTTCACTTTATCATTTTCTATTTCTGTAGACAGCTCTTAGGCTATTAATTTATAATTAACAATTATTTTCAAAATGTTTCGCAAGGGACCTACTACAAATGCAGTTCAGTATAGAATAAAGATTCTTATAAAAAATTAAGTTACTGGGAACTTTTCTGCAAAAAATCCTAATAGCTCTGGATGATTAACATAAATCAATACATTAAAATTAGTAATTTCAAGGTGTAGTTCACAGATTATTTAAATTAATATATTTATTAAAACATCAACATTAAATAAATAAATAGCACACTGTTTGTGAATTTGTCTATGATCTGACGCAAAACGAGTACAAGCAAAGAAGCGTTAAATTTCACATTTTGCTCAACAATTTTGTAATCAAGATGTTCCTTATTAAATTACTTTTAAAGAAAGGATGAATTTTTAAAATAACTTCTACTTAAAATGGAAACGCGGATCAAATAAGGCAAGGCGAAGTTAATACAGCGAGTTTAGGTCTTCTTTCCAGTTTCCTGAATCATTTATTTCCATTGTTTTGGAGACGCTTTGAGATGAGCCCAACTCTAGGGGGCACTTACTTTCAATCTGGACAGTTTCAAATAAAACTTCTTCTTTCCTCCATTTTATATTGATTACCTCTCTTATTTCATGGTAGATATAGGGGATATTTTCTGCTTTGTAATTATTTATCATCATGTTCAATCCTTTTAAAATGAAAAAATATGTTTTAGATTAAAATTCGTCGATTGAAAATTGAAAGATGTACAGATTATTTACATTTTCTATTTCAGAGTTAGTTAGTAATTTACATATTAAAACAGTTTTTAGAATTAATAAAATTTATTTTATCGAACAATGGTTACAAATTATTTTATTTATTTCCTTTATTAAGTATCATCATAGTGAAATTTATATCAAAAGGGTGCGCGGTCAAATTGAAAAAAATATGCTTATTTATTCAACCACTTTTAATAAGAAACATACAATATAAGTAAGTATAAGTGGGAGGGGGCTTTCATTTCCTCAATCGCAGTCTTTATCGAATGTATGATGTTCTTGTAGATGAACGTAGTACCGCGCGTCTGAGGGACACAACAGAAATTTATAAGTGAGAGGCACCAGCCGTGCCTTCGCAACTATATCTAGCTATTATATCCACTCTTGTTGTCTAGTGGTGCACTTCTGACCATATCTTAAAATTAGCACTTATAGAAATACTTCTTAGGCTATTAAGCCCATGATAGATTCTGTGAGTATTCGGATCGCAAACACACAAACTTGAAGGGAACGGAGTCGACTCGTGGGAAGCAACTATTCGATTCACGCTACAGAATTGCACGCAGGTCATCAATCTTAGATCTAGTGCATCAATAAAAAATCGAATTTTTAAAATACGTTTTTATTATTGTAATAAAATTCAACAAATACAGAAAACAGAAATATCGTATTTAAATCAACTTGTCAGAGAGCACCACCCTTGGTAAGACGTTAGATCTCGATAAATCGTAACTCATACAGCGGCGAGAGTATTGTAACAATCGACTGTACAAAAGGATTCCAACTGTAACTTTTGATGGTTAAATCTTACATAGGGGGTAGTTTTAACACCCTTTGATGTTTGGCACCGTAGGACGTTGATGGTAAATAAGTTTTTAGTTCTATGTTACAGTACTAAGCAATTTCAGCCAATCATAGCATTCATGAAAATAGAAATCCTATTGGACCTTAAGTTTCTTCTTATTTTTCTCGTGTTCTTTAAACTTAGGAGTGGTTGTTCTCAACCCTATAGGGGCAGTATATGAAGATTACGTTGAACCTGATTCAGTTTCTTATCACTTTAACAAAACTTAGACATTCGAGCGTTTTCAGCAGTCATTGCTGTTTTGGATCAATTTTTTTATCTCTGGGGGTAGTTTTCGGCCCTCCGTGGCGGTGTGATTCAGATATATTGTATGTACGCTGCTGCTTAATCTTAATTTGTATAATTCTATTGATTAAGACGTAACAACTATTCTCATAGCTTAATCTTCGTTTTACCCCATTCCAGGAGTGTTTTTGGCTTTAGCTAATGATTTTGGTGGTGTACAACTTTTTTTGACCTCGGATTCGTATTCAGCGACCGAATATACAGAGGGACACATGGGTCTGGTTCGCTGGTGTGAGTATTTTTTTCTTTCTTGTGGGGCTGTGTAATCCTTGCTTATAATATGATTTAAAACGTTTCAGAAAGACAGCTCAAGTTCATAAGAGAAAGGATACAACCATCTTCTATAACAATACTACCGATAATGCAACTAAACTATTCTACTATTGACGGTGCATGGTTATAGTAGGAGAACTGGAACAAAAATAATTACGCACAGAAGGCAAAAAGAAAGACAAGCAAGAAAGATGTCGAAGAATATGATTCAATTGAATCCTCGACTGAGTCAATTTCTGCCAAAAGGGACAAACAGAAAATATATAATAAAGACAAAAATTAAGGTTTAGAAAGAAAAATAAATTTTAAGCAAGTAATTAAAATTTCATTCCATCCTAATAATTCATTTTTCACTTATTATGCATTGTTACACATTGGCCACAAATCCAACTATATAAACTACGTTACCAAGACCAGTGTATGTTTGTAGAGGAATTAAATATTTAGCAAATCCCCTTTACATATTAAATATTATATTAAAATTACTGTTAATTACATGAACCTTTATGAAAAACTTTTTGACAAAGTAATTGAATTTATTATTCACTCAATTGCCAACGATGAGCTAGCTTCAAGCTTGCGACGCGCTTTTCGTACAATGGTACTTAATTTGGTACGCCTAAGCATACGTAACTCTTCGATTACGGGAACTTAATACCAATAATTCTTTAGAACTTATCAGGACGATAACTTAAATTACTCCAGCGCAAAATACTCGAACCTAAAAACCCTAAAACAAAATAACTGCTCGTTACGCAACCGCCAGGGACATGAGCAAATTCAGCACTTACCTCTTTCGAGGGTTTCGTTCACAGAACAAATGAACCAGTATGATTCAAGCGGGCCGATGGTGTTATGGCTCAACGAAGTGGGGAATGTGGCGTAGCAATATAGCCCCTCTATAAAAGAGATACAAGTTTCCAAAACTCACTTTACAATACGCCACAAGGCAACTCCAAAACAACAGAAACTGGCTTATTTAGCCCTGACGAGAAAATCCCAACAATATGGCACAATTCAACAAATTGCGTATACACGTCAAGACTTTACTAGGTCACTCCAATAATTAAAAATGGCCTACACTCTTTTTCCCTTATCACCTTCGCATTCTAGGATGTCCGATAGAAGATATTTTCTTCCTCGTTCATCCTGATACGAATTCCCATTTAAAAAAAAGGCTCATATCAGTCGGTAAATATGAAGGTGGAGCGCTACGAGTTTAATTTAAGTCCCACATAGGCAACCAAATTAACTTAGCTACGCTTAATGAGATGTGGAATTATTCTAATTTAATCTGAACTATATTGGAGAGAGAGACGCATCGATAAATAAGCAACCAAATTTACAAACGGTGGACCTAGTTGTTTGCTGAGAACGGTATGTTGTTGTAATGACCAAATGGATCGTTACAAATTCCACCCGAACCTCCCAGAAAATTTCGAAGAAATTTTCATAGCAGTGGATACACCTTCCACAAGAACCATGTCTTTGCCAAAACCAGTCATAAACAAAAGGAAAAAAAAATGTGTTTACCTACACTACCAAATGGACTAAAACTAAGTTACCCATAAGAGAACGTGAGAAAAAAAAATCACCATATCCGAAAATGACACTACATGATGCTATCCTTATACCTATTAGCGTTAAGAGCATGTCTCGCGTAAGCATGGTCCATCGCGTCATTGGCATAATTATATTATTAAATCTACTCGGCAGATGACTTAAGGTCTTTAGCATGCCAAACACCTCTAACTTGCCTTTCGCATCTTTTAATTCATATGTCCAAGGTGACAATTTTTTGGATACGATATACGGACCTACATATTTAGGAGCCAATTTTGAGGAAAAGAATTTAGCTGCATCGGATAGCTCAAAATTTTTCCTATAAACCTGACAACCTACTTTATATGTTACATCACGATGACGTAAGTCATAATAACGTTTATTCTTCTCGGCTGCTTTCTTCAATCTGACCTTAACCTCGTCATATAGTTTCCGAAAAGCTTCCCTCCTATCACGAGCTAACTCCTTCTTATCAATATCAAAACTAACCGGCTGAGTATCATCTTGAGGATGTATATTAGACGGCATCTCGCGACCAAATACCACGAAATATGGTGTACGTCTCGTAGACTCATGAACTTGAGTGCGAATTGCGCAGGCTAGTTTAGATAGATTTTTATCCCATTCGCGATGATTGTCAGCTATATAACACCTAATCATTGTTTCAAGAGTTTTATTTGTTCTCTCCGTAGGATTTGCTTGAGGATGGTAATTCGGAGTGAAAACTTGTTTTATATGATAAGATTCAAGCAACTTACGGAATTCTCTACTCGTAAGTTGACGACCGTTGTCACAAATTAAAACATCAGGTTGACCAAACAACAATAAAAAATGTTCCTCCAATGCAGCGCATACTAATCTCGCCGTGGCGTTTCTTAAAGGTGTAACTATGCAAAATTTACTAAAACTATCAACTATTACTAAAATAAATTTAAAACCGCGGTTAGACCTAGGTAGTGGCCCAATTAGATCACACGAAACCACTTGAAATGGTCTATCCACTACACGGTGGGGTGCAAGTAAACCTGCAGGTCTTTTCTGCTCGGGTTTATTCTTACAACAAATAACACAACTACGAACATATCTAGTTATATCTGCCTTCATTTTAGGCCAGTAATAATTCTGCGACACCCGTTCAAATGTTTTAAATATCCCAGAATGACCAGCACAGGGATCATCATGACATTTAAGAAGAATACTCTTACGTTCATTCTTCGGAACTACACGTTTCCAATTAGCTTCGCACCTTGATAAACCGGGAAAATTATTATGTTCTACGTACTTATATAAAATTGAATTCTCCACACGCCACGATGGGAAACGTAAGGGGTTAGCCTGAACTTTATCCCGCATTTTTACATACCATCTATCTGGCCTTGTATCGCTACCTACGTCTGGCTTATTAATTTCGCTAGCAACCTCCTCTACGATAGGAACTGATCGAGGCAGCATATCTGGGACTACATGATCTTTGCCTTTACGATGTACTAAATCAAAACTATATTGTTGTAGTCTGATCGCCCATCTTGCCAATCGACCAGTCGGGTCCTTCAAATTATTCAACCAACACAAAGACCAATGATCGGTTACGACTGTAAAGTGAGTTCCTTCGATATATGGCCGCAGCTTCTCGATACTCCAGAGCACGGCTAAGCATTCCCGCTCGGTTGTAGAGTACTTCCTTTCTTGTTTAGTCAATGACCTTGACAGATAACATACAACTCTCTCACCGAGATCAGGATGATTCTGAATCAGAACACTTCCAATACCGTATGCACTCGCATCAGTCTGTATGACGAAAGGCAAATCAAAATTAGGGCAAGATAATACTGGTGCGGATATTAAATGCTCCTTGATTGACTTTAACGCTTCTTCTTGCCGTGAAGTCCACCTAAATTTAACATTCTTCCGTAACAATTCAGTTAGCGGCTGTATCATAGACGAAAAATTTGGTATAAATCTGCGATACCATGACGCAGTGCCTATAACACTCCGTACTTCAGAGACTTTAGTGGGCGTGAAAATTTGTAAAATGGCAGTTACTTTTTCAGGATCTACATGTAGACCATTGACATCCACTACATAACACAAGTAACGTAATTCTGGCCTACAAAAATTACACTTCTCTTTACCTAACGTAAGACCTGCAGAAATTAGCCGAGAGAATACCTCCGAAAGGATTTCTATGTGTTTTTCGAACGTTTGTGTGACGATGACAATGTCATCGAGATAGACAAACACGTACGGTTCGAGATCAGCTCCCAGAACGCGATCAATCAGGCGTTGCCATGTTGCAGGCGCAGTATGTAACCCAAAAGGTAGCGGTTTAAACTGAAACAGTCCTCGCCCAGGCACAGTGAATGCGGTATATGGACGAGACTTCTCTTCCACTGATATCTGCCAATACGCAGATTTAATGTCTAAACTCGATAAATAACGAGCATCTCGTAATTTATCCAGGATATTAGTAACAAAGGGAAGGGGATAAGCATCTCGTTTTGTCACACGATTTAATTTCCGATAGTCAACACAAAAACGGAATGAGTTATCCTTTTTGCGTACCATAACTATTGGACTACTCCAAGGACTACTTGAAGGTTCAATTATGCCTTTTTGTAACATTTCCTGCAATTCAGAGTCGATACATTTCATAAGCGTTGGCGAAACCGGATAAAAACGTTGTTTGATAGGCTGAGTGCCATCCAGTACTTCGATCCTATGTTCGACGATATTAGTGCAGCCCAGTTTATCACCCATTTTTATGAAAGTCTCTTCGATAAGCTGATCTAAAATTTTAGACTCTTCTGGTGTCAAGGCGCTACGCGGATTCAGTGCTTCGACCACATCAACGGTTGCACAATCCGGCAGAGAAAATTTCCATTCATTCGAACCTAAGTTCGGCACGATGCCCATACGCATCCAAAAATCTATACCTAGAATTAGTGTTTGATTTAATTCGGGTACCACCAGAATGTCTATAATTTTCTCTACATTCCTTAATTTAACGGGTGCGCGTAAAATACCTACACAGTTGCAGCTAGTACCGTTAGCCACAGTAACCGATTTCAGTTCAGATTTTTCTAAATTTAATAACCCAATACTTTTCAGTACATCCCAGCCCTTATTACCTATAATTGTTCGACTAGCACCAGAATCTAATAAGCCCAAAAAAGATTTACCAAAAATAGACACAGTAACATAAGGTCTCTCATCGCCTGTTACGTGAGCCAAAACATAATCTAATACATAACTAAAAGGAGATACATTTTCGACCGAATCTTGATTTGGAGACATCAGCCGATCGTTTACTAATGTCTCGGTTGACCGTTTCCCTGCCTCTTATTACATTTCGGGCAAGTACGTACCGTAAAATTTCTAAAACCGCACGCATAACAATAACGTCCTTGTGGATTAGGGCATCTTGTGGATAGATGACCAGTACGACCACAATTCCAACACGCTTTGTACGGGGCTGAATTACGGCTATTTTTCTGTCGTCCTTTGTCATCGTCGCCAGACACTTCGCTGATCTCATTAGACGCGCCTCTACTACTATTTACAAAATCAGGACCACGAGATGTAGAAGCGTAAGCTAACTCTGGTATTAAACTTTTATTTCTAGGAGGTGGAGGTGCAAAAGATTTAGCAATTTCCCTTTTCGCGTCAAGTTTGCGACACGCCGACAATAACTCAGTAATTGAGGATATTCGTTCAAAAGCAATAAATGGTTGATAGTATGGATCTATCCTTTCAGATATAATCTCAAACTGAGTCTTCTCGGACATTGGCTGCTTCATTTTACTAAATAACCCTTTCATGCTGGCAATATATAAACCGATACTTTCGTGATCACCCTGAGTTCTGCGTTTAATTTCTTCAAAAAGGTCACGATCGAAATTTGCCGGCAAGAATTGTTCTTTCATCAATTCCACTAATGACTCCCAGTCCGTTGCCCATTCCTTAACCATATTATACCACGTATATGCATCACCTTCAAATAAGTCTACCGCATCTCTAAATAGTAATGCACGAGAAATACCTCTGGAACGTCTTCTTTCCTCTACGCGTTCCATAAAACTACTAAATGACATTTCACCTTTCTTACCCGTAAACTTTAGACCCCAATCTCGGACAGGAACTGGCTTAATTCGAACAGGAACGTCATCATCACTAGATGACAACAAGTCCGATTCTATTGCGGAACTCTGAGCGTCAGGTGGATCTACATTATTCCGTAATACTGACAAATCGAAGACAGTCGAATCTTTACGGTTACTTTTAACCTTCACCTTGAGTTTGTCAAATGCTAAAAGCAATTGACGTCTCATGTCAGTCTCCTGAGTCTTTTCCTCCTCTCCCTGTGGCTTGGACCTATTAACGCGCCCTAAAGAATGAGCAATTTTAGAGACTATACCTCTAAATTGACTATCATTCTCCACTCCAGAAAAATCTGTTATCAGTTTATCAATATTCTCGATGTTCTCCTTCAGTGCTTGTTTATTCTGAGCAAAAGTATACGGATATGCTGGAGTCTTAATTGCAAGAGAGGTTTTCTCAAGATGAAGTGCATCACGCAAAATGGTCCTGAGTTGTGAAACAGTTAAATCACTTCCATCACCTAGACCACCTACTCTTAATTCATAAATCAACTCCTCCTTAGATAAACGACTTACGTCTAATTTTATTTTCGAGCTCATTGTGACTAAGATAAAGAAAACCTTTTAAACACAACAAAAAATGCTATTTGCGACTAATAACTGCAAAAAAATCCAAATTCTATCATTAATTAACGATTTTTATCAAAACGACGCTCGGCGTTGGTAGGCGTCGAGTATGAAAATATAATCTTCGAACCCAAAATGTCTCTAAAAACAACAAATGAACAAATTGCGGTTATATTTCACAAACGACGTCAGGCGTCGGTAGGCGTCTGAGTCATCAAACTATTCTACTTGACCCAATCTTTCATATAGTCACTCAAACTATAAGAATGATACCTTAATTTCACTAAAACTGCTCGGCGTCGGGAAGCGTCGATTGATACAAACGTAAAAATACTTGAAACAGACTTATAACTCAATATATATTACTAAAATAGCAAAAACTCAATTTTGACGCTGGGCGTCGCTGGGGGTCGGGACGCTGAAATTTTTTTTAAAACCTTCAAACAATTATTATACGCTCTGAAATAAACGTAATTGGCTAAATCTACAAAACGACGCCAAGCGTCGGTAAGCGTCGTGGCGCTGACATGGCTAAATTATCAAATTATTTATTATACACAGTCTATCTAACACATATATGGCAAAATAAGCAATTCGACGCCAAGCGTCGGTGAGCGTCGTGACGCCAAAATTTCAAAAACTATTAACGATGTGCTACAGACAACAAAACTAATTTAGTTGCGACAAATTAACAAAATATATGCTAAGCGTCGGTATGCGTCGTTACGCTAGAATGCGACGTTGGCGTCTACGCCGTCGAGACGTCTCTGGACGTCACAGGCCCCACGTTGGGCGCCAAATTTGCGACGCGCTTTTCGCACAATGGTACTTAATTTGGACACGGATTGATGATAGCGCGGCAAAACAATTATTACCCGAGCTCAGTAGAGAGTAGGGTGGGTTAAAAAAAACATATGAGGGCGCCACTAGCTTATATGTTCGGCCCTAAGCTAGAAAAGCCCCTGTTGTAAGAGGAATCCGTTCCCAAAATAAAAAAAATAACAATATTAGTATCTGTAACACATCAACAAGTCTTTACCTTGGTATCTAGGCTCCCCAGATCAAGATTCTATACTATAACATTGCATACTGACTTGAATAAATGAACATTTAAATTTAAAAATTGTTTATTTCCTGAGTAGTGACAAAAGCAATAAAAGTTTGGTGAAAACTAATGTGTATACCCTGTATTGCAGACGGGCAGTGTATTACCTATTATTCTTATAAGCAGTGTATAACAAACGTTCTTAAACAAATCATGAAAATCACCGGACGTGCGCACGTAAGGTTTACAAATTATTTTACAATATTTTAATATACGACTTCGCACAAGGACGGAGCAGCAAATATGCTATGCCTTTTTTTTGAGATAAGGAAATAAAATTCTTTCACTAAATGAATATAAAAATTGATCTTACGTAGATGTTCAGAATCAACGTTACATTCGATCAGAACTTATAAAATCAATACTGATTCAAAAACATCTATACTGTATATTACGTCACAAAAAATAATCTAAATAATCGAATTAATTATGTAAATAAAAATTTAAGTATGCAACCTTATCTGAATCCTTTCGTCTCTCCCAAATTATAAGAATACCTCGACTTCGTTGGACATCCAGGAAGCACACGACGTTGTTGAAGTAGGTCGTCGTAACTATGCAAAGATAACCATGTGGTAACCAGGTACGCCCAAGCATACGTAACTCCCCGATTACGGAACTTAATACCAATAATTCTTTAGAACTTATCAGGACGATAACTTAAATTACTCCAGCGCAAAATACTCGAACCTAAAAACCCTAAAACAAAATAACTGCTCGTTACGCAACCGCCAGGGACATGAGCAAATTCAGCACTTACCTCTTTCGAGGGTTTCGTTCACAGAACAAATGAACCAGTATGATTCAAGCGGGCCGATGGTGTTATGGCTCAACGAAGTAGGGAATGTGGCCTAGCAATATAGCTCCTCTATAAAAGAGATACAAGTTTCCAAAACTCACTTCACAATACGCCACAGGGCAACTCCAAAACAACAGAAACTGGCTTATTTAGCCCTGACGAGAAAATCCCAACAATATGGCACAATTCAACAAATTGCGTATACACGTCAAGACTTTACTAGGTCACTCCAATAATTAAAAATGGCCTACACTCTTTTTCCCTTATCACCTTCGCATTCTAGGATGTCCGATAGAAGACATTTTCTTCCTCGTTCATCCTGATACGAATTCCCATTAAAAAAAAGGCTCATATCAGTCGGTAAATATGAAGGTGGAGCGCTACGAGTTTAATTTAAGTCCCACATAGGCAACCAAATTAACTATGCTACACTTAATGAGATGTGGAATTATTCTAATTTAATCTGAACTATATTGGGGAGAGAGACTCATCGATAAATAAGCAACCAAATTTACAAACGGTGGACCTAGTTGTTTGCTGAGAACGGTATGTTGTTGTAATGACCAAATGGATCGTTACAAGCTATAAAAAAATATAAGGAATTTGAAAGAAATAATGTAGTTACATCACAAGTAACACAAACAGGCATCAAAGATGAAGGCAACGTGTTCGACAACAAAAGAAAAGAATGACAAAGACAAAAACTATGTTTCGACAGTGCTAGCTAAGATAAGTATAGATAAGGAATGTGAGTAATAATTTTATGAAAAAGTAGCATAATCCAAGACTAAGGAAGCGTTGGATT
Organism: Stenurella melanura; assembly: GCA_963583905.1. Classification (NCBI taxonomy): domain Eukaryota; kingdom Metazoa; phylum Arthropoda; class Insecta; order Coleoptera; family Cerambycidae; genus Stenurella; species Stenurella melanura. The sequence continues at coordinate 164,847,513 of OY757309.1, forward strand.
AAATAAAGGCAATACTGAACTAGATATTTGTAGTAAAATAAATGAACGACCTCACTATTGCATCAGAAAAATACTTGTGCTATTGTTGACAATACTGAAAGCTCAAGATAATAGGATCTTAGAAATTAAATGTAGCAAGCGGAACTTGGACGCCTTTAGTGATACTCCTGACGATAAAGTTGATTATTACAATTACAATAATGTTCTAGATAACGAAATGCTAATTGTCGACAGAAGCAAAGAAGTATCAATTCATTCTATTTAAGTAGTAGCCCCTAGTCAAAATAAGCAACCTATATCATGGCATATAGATGAGGACATTGATGAATTAAATTTTCCCAGAATATTTGGAGGATTTGAATTTTATTTGGACTTTAATGTTTCTTCTGATGATGAAGTTTATTATTAAAATTACGATAATGTACTAGATAACGAAGTGCTAATTTTTGATACAAGTAAAGAAGTCTGAACTAGTTTTATGGAAGTAATTGCCTCTGGTCAAAATAAGCAACCTATATTATGGCATGTAACTTAAAGATAAATTAAGCTTTCCCAGAATATTTGGGGGATTTAAATTTGATTTAAGAGGAGTAAAAGTTATTTGGATAACTTTAATGTTACTTCTGACTATGAAGTTGATTATTACAATTGTGATTATATACTAGATAACGAAATACTAATTATCGATGGAAATAAAAAAGCAACAACTTAATCTATGGAAGTACTAGCACTAGGTCAAAATATTGAACCTATATCATTGCATGTAGTTGAAGACATTAATGAACTAAGTTTTCCCAAAATATTTGGATGAACTGGATTTATTTTGAAACAAAAATAAATATTGTTCGCATAGGGCTAAATCAGAAATCAAATGAAGCGATAGGTCATGTACGGCAACTAGGATACCTTGTATAGTTATACAAAAGTCAAAGCGAACTTTTGTGGCCAACATAAACGTATGTCATCAAACTGAGAAATAACGGCAGATCATCTTCCTCATGTGGAATCAAAGAATAAAAATGTATTGGCCATAATTCGACAACCAGGAACATCACCTTTGTTTCTAGTGTCAGCTGCTGAAATATGGTGACCAGAACTTCAAATTACTATCTAAATTGGTTGACATGAAAACCGTATCAATAAGAGAAGAATTGGATTTAGATGAAAATGAATAATGCTAACTTATCAAATTAGTATCCCTTGCATATGCAATATACGATCACAAGGCTAAGAATCTAATGAACTACTTAAATAATATAAAGTCCGTTGGAGAATTTACAGTTGTGGATAGTTATGAAAAGGTTGAATTTCAGGCAAGAGGTTCACCTCATGTACATATATTTTATAAATCCTGACGACAATAATAAGTACTGCAATCAGATGCATTCAGTTCTTATATAGATTTATGACTTGACCATTTATAGAGAATAATTCTAACATATCTCTTCATAAGCATAGGCATACAGACAGTTGTTACAATGGAATTAAAAATAAGATTGAATGTAGTTTTAACTTTCATAAACTTATTTGCCACGTAAATTATTATTACATACAACTTTTCGATAAATTTGAAATTTCAAACATAAAAGAAAATGACTAAAATTAATAAGTACGCAAAAAGGCTTCAATACTCTGAAAATATCTGCTTTCGAACATTTTTAGGTGAACTACAACTTACAGAAGAATAATGAATTTTATTAATTATAGAAAATGTAACTAGAAAACAAATGTTTCTTAAAATAAATCATTTGTAGGTAGGTATTAATGGCTACAAAGAAGATACTTTAAATTTATTTGGATCCAACATGGACAATTCGTCTTGAATACATAATAACAGTGTATAAATATATTTTGTATCATCCATTTATTCCGACGTTTTCCGATACTAAGGCCTATCACCATTGTCAAGTAATGATCTACCGTCAACTTGGAAATTTTGCCGTACCTCTATTCGTAAGAAGAATAGGGATTATTTACTCGCATTCAAAAAGACAAGTGGTCGACTGCTTTACGTCTCCACCAAAGGGTGATATATCCACAATACAATCTTCCTCCAAAATAGCATAAGTTCTACGCATACGCTGATATATAGTGATTATATTTCCCTTTCGTTGTATTTTCCTAAAGCTCACCATTCCCAACACTATCCGTAGTTAACGTTGCTTAACGTTTCATACCGAAATATAAGCACAAATTGCAATTTGATCAAATACATCGAAAACTCACTATATTTTTAGTTGCTTGACGTTATGAATTATTATTTTCATTACGATTAGAAAATATAAACAGAAAGTTTTTTAGCTTCCGCCGTACGTGTCATATGGGAGAAAGAACATAAGTTGAATGGAGATACAAACTTTAACATTCTTTGGCTTTGTTCGCAGTTAAATAATGTTGTGATTTTCCCCTTCATTGCAGTCTCTTGCTTCACTTTCTCAAATCGCTTCCTTAAGTGGATTTCAACGATCTGACTTCGATGAAAATAAATTTCTCAGTTAACTTGCATTTCAAATAGACATGCAGTGATTAAAATGCACTATTGTATGTATGCTGAAATTTAATTACTTGCTCCTTGCTTTTTTAATTATTAATTAAAATTATTGTGCATATGTGCATATACAAAACAGCTATAGACTTAGACATTTCGCGTTGCTCTTAATGACGAAAATTGAAGCCAAGCCGTCGTTAGCATCAATGTTGAAAACAGGCGATGTTAAAAAAAATATTTTGCGATTTGCCATTTCCTTGAGCAAAGTGCATATACGAGAATGACAAATATTGACTATGGGGATCTACTGGATATAGGTACATTTCTCACTCTTGATTTAAAATTTTGCCAAATTCTCATTTTGTTCTTCTCCATTGGTAATGTAAATGAACTTAGTATCGCGCGTCTGACGGACATGACAAGAATTTTATATTAATCAGGACGTAGCTGTGTCGTCGCCACGATATCTAGCTACTCTACTCACAAGGGGGATCCTAGTTACACTTCAAACCCTCCAAGATGAAAATAAGTAAAATTATACTTACTGTGATTGCCTCAGTCTGCTCTCTCCGTAGTAATCTGCTGTCGAGCGGTGCACTTCTACTGAATATATGTTATAACTAGCACTTTCTCAGAAACGCTTCTTAATAATTAGGACCGTCGATAGATTCTATGAGTACTCGGATTGCTACACAAACTTGACGAGATCAGAGGTGATCCGTAGTAAGTAGTTATATGACTTACGCCACAGAATCGCACGCAGGTCGTCAATCTTATAATTAGTGGATCAATAAGAAATCGAATTCAAAATATAATTTCATTTATTGAAATAAATTTCATAAACTATAAAAAATATAAATACTCAATATTTAACTAGTGTATATATGAGAGAACACTACCACTTGGCAAGACGTTACGTCCCGTAGTATCGCGACTCATCCAGGGTCGAGAGAACTATAACTCGACTGTATAAAAAGATTAAGACTCCCAGTTAATTATTATTGTAAAATGTATGTCGAACTTTTTGAAAATTATTCGCTTTTAATTTTGCATTGAAATTTTCGAATTGCTTGTAATTTTATCAGGATGCTTCAAGAAGCTATATATATGAATTCAATGGTTTTCCTACTTGCAAAAACGTACTAACGGCATTAAACTCAAAGATACCTTTTTCCCGTCTATTCGCATTCGAGCGACTACTATGGCGATTCCCACCTGGGCCTGGATTATGGATATTTTGGGTCCGTCGGAATCTAATCTCCGTCTTGCAGAATAATTAAATGTGGATTTTTATTGGAAAAAAAAAAAAATTTTGTCCGGCGGAGCGGTTTTCCGCCCTGTGCAATTCTCTTCGTGATACTTTCGAAAAGCCAAATTCGTGGTACTTTCGAAAAAACAAATTCGTGTTAATTTCGAAATATCTGTCAGGCGGAGGGAGCGGTCTTCCACCCTGTGCATCTTGAAATTTTTTCTAAGTCAATTTTTTGGTACTTCCACATCCACGTATTGGATATTCACTTGAAATTTGGTACACGTATGTATTATGACGACATCTGGAACTAGATTATATTCTGAGATAATTCCGTTGAAGGGTTGGGGGTTAAATAGGCATAAATATGGTAAAATAAATAAAGCAAGCTGGTAAGAGTAGAGAAACTTGAAATTTGTTGTACATGTACTAGAAGTCAAGGCCTAAAAATTTTTTATAAAATTTTCCATTCCCCCACCATCACCCCACTCCATTATTAAAGGGGTTGATAAAATAAAATTGAGATATTCACTAGAAATTTGGTATACGTATATATTGTAATAACATCTGGGACTAGATTATATTTTTGGATTATTCCATTGAAGGGTTGTGGGTTAAATAGGGGTAAATGGGGGAAATAAGTAAAGCAAGCTGATAAGAGTACAGAAATTTGAAATTCGGTGTATGTGCTTGAAGCTAAGGCCTCAGATTTTTTTATAATATTTTTCAACCTTCCACCATTATTACCCTGTTATTAAAGAGGTTGATAAAATAAAATCGAGATATTCACTTGAAATTTGGTATGCATATGTATTATAACGACATCTGGAACTAGATTATATTTTGAGATGATTCCATGGAAGGGGTGGGAACGTAAGTGTAGGTAAATAGGGAAAAATGAGTAAAGCAAGCTGTGTAGAGTACAAATATTTGATGTTTGGTGCGTACCTATACTAGAAGCCAAGCCCTCAGATTTCTTTATAATATTTTTGAAGCCCCCCCCACCACCACCACGCCATTAATAAAAGGGTTGATGAAACAGGCTTGAGATATTCACTTGAAATTTGGTACACGTATGTATTTTTTGTTGAAGGGTTGGAGGGGAGTCTGTAATTGGGAAAAATCAGTAGAGCAAGCTATATAGTAAGAGTCCAGATCTTTATTTTTGGCGTATGTGCTAGAAACCGATGCATTAATTTTTAACATTGAAAATGTTTAACAAGTCGATGTTACAGTAATACAGTAGTCCAGTAACGATTTGTGTAACGCTTGGAAATTCGGTTATTTTTTTGGACACGAAAGCGTTCGGTGCTGTTACGTCGTATACTTTTTGAAAATCCAAATTTGATTTTGAATTTGATGAATTTTGATACCTAGAATCATATTCTCGGATTCTCACGTCTCGACGCTGACCGACGCAATGCGTCGTTTTTGTAAAACTTGTCTATTTGATACATTTTGATATCTAAATCTATGTTATTGCATTTTTACACCTCGACGCCGACCGACGCCTAGCGTCATTTTCATAAAACTCGTTCATTTAATAAATTTTCATTCCTAAATTTATATTCTTGCATTTGTACGTCTCCGCGCCGACCAATACCCTGCGTCGCTTTTGTATAACTTATGTATTTGGTAAACTTTGATATCTAAATATATGTTCATGCATTTTTACGTCTTGATGCCGACCGATGCCTAGCGTCGTGTTTGTAAAACTTCTGTATTTGATATATTTTGATATCTAAATCTACGTTCTTGCATTTTTACGTCTCGACGCCGACCGACGCCTAGCGTCGTTTTGTAAAGCTCGTGTATTTGATACATTTTTATTCCTAGATTTATATTCTTGTGTCTTTACGTCTCGACGCCGACCGACGCCTTGCGTCGTTTCTGTAAAACTTGTGTGTTTGATAAACTTTGATACCTAGGTTAATGTTCTCGCATTTTTACGAAATTCAGTTTTTTGTGGAATATTAATGTTAATGTGATATTAAACTTTTCTTTATTTCTATCCCCTGTACATTTTGAAGATTTTGTAAATATCATGCCAGGCTTAAAAGTTAGCCAAGTTCATTTTCAATGTGTTTTAATGAAGCTTGCTAAATTGCAACTTCTGTAAATTTATTTATGACATCTGTCCCTAATATTATTAAAATTCTATGACCAATTATTTCCGCATACTAATGTGCAAATATAGTCAAGTAGTTTACCTTTAAAGAAATTTGGAACGAAAACCTCGATATGGAAGTAGCGATTCCTTAAGCAGCGGTTTTCATTCCGAACGACGGAGCCCAAAGGCGATGGATCGTCGTCCTCGAGCTGAAAAATTTTTCCAAATCATTTTTTAGGACATTTTTATTGAATTAATTTTTTATGCAGATATTGATGAAAGAACGGCGGTTATCGTTCTTTTGTGAAGTGATAATGTCGATTTTTTTCATGGGAATTATGGTCTAAATTTAATTTTATAAATAATTTTATATTTTTAAAACGGATCATTTTACAGGATTCAATAACAGTAACACAAATGGGTTTTCTAGGTACAAGCTATCTATCTCCAATTCACTGCGGTGCTGAGTACAGATTTGAACATAACATCGATGAATAAATAACAAATGTATTAATTTTTTAAATTTGTTCTGTAGTTAAACAAAAAGTGTCTAAAACTAATATTAAAAAATTGCGAAGAGTATCCTATGAAATGTGCAATAATTAAATAAAAACTGCTGCCTAAGGAATCACTACTTCCACATCCAGATTTTCCATCTAAGTCTCTTTAAAGATAAACTTCTTGATTACATTTGCACTTTAGTATGCGGAAATAATTGGTCATAGAATTTTAATATAATAATAATAATAATAATGCAAGTTTTACAAAAACGACGCTAGGCGCAGGTCGACTAGTATTTATAATTCTTTCCCATTTTTCAACCCCCAAACCCAAGTAATTTTGTAATTTTTGAAAACCCACAGATTCGTCCACGTACTGCCAAAACGCAATTCGACACCCCCCCCCCCAACCCCATCCTAGATTATCTCAAAAATTACAATCTACCAGTAAAAGTCTAAAAAATCTGAGGCCTTGGCTTCTAGTATGTACACCAAATATCAAGTTTCTCTACTCTTATCAGCTGGCTTTACTTATTTTCCTCCATTCCCCCCTATTTTTGTACTCTTACCAACTTGCTTTACTTATTTCCCCCTATTTACCCCCATCCCTTCACCGGATAGGGTCAAAAACAATGCAGTTCCAGATCTGGATGTTATACATACGTGTATATTCTTTATAGGATTTTGCAAACAGCAGAAAAAATGACTATCTGCTGTTTGCAAAATCCTATAAAGAATATGTTGCAATACAATTATAGGCAAGCAAATAATAATTCATTTTTAAACATACGTGTATAAACTTTCAAGTCAATATCTCAAACCGTTCCAGAGAAAACGTGCGCACAAAAAAGTTAGACAGACCGACAGACAGACAGACAGAATGCATTTCGCTCAAATTTAAAATTTCGACATTTCATGACATTCTAAGCCTATTTCAAGAAAAAAAAGGATTTTTTTTACGATTACTATACTTCCGCTCCACTGTGTGGATGTGGAAGTAGAAGTGCAGTATGTTGGCGAAAAGTATAATGTTTACTCTAGTCTTACTTTAAATTATAAATCCACCTAAAGAAGAGACCATATTTGTCGCTCCGGAAGAAAATCGACATAATTCAAAATTTGTATGTTTTGGCTTTCTTGAACAAAAATTTCATAAATGCGATAGAGATGTCCCTAGGAAAAGGCCATAAATAAAATGCCTCAATTACGCCACTTACGCGCGTCGTTGTTCCCCCATCACGAATATAGTGTTGTCAATCTTGAATAACGTTACAAGTTTAGTCGAATCGTGTATCTGAACTGAATGCACTACAATAAATCAATAGACATGCTTTAATAGCAGTGATATAAAAAAAATCTAATAGTTAGATCTCTCTCATTACAGCTTATTCGGCAAAGCTTTTAAAACTATTTTAAATTATCTTTTCTGCAAAACTATGTTTTTTGAGTTGTGTCACTTTTCTTCCGAAGCGACGATATGGAATTAACACGTTTTATAAATTTCAGACTTAAACAGGTCAAAAAGGTCTGCCTAAAGAAATTCAATCGGGAAAAATTCCCTCCCTGTTCCATCATAATTATTACAGTATTTTCAATTCTGAATGGGACGTCTTGTATATCAGCTAAAATTTCGTAGCCAAAAAAATCATAATTACTACACTTCCTTATATAGGATACGAAAAGGGAAAAACTATTAAATACACATAATAATTTATAGATCGGGCGAACAATGGAAGTGTAATTTTCTTTTACAAACAGTGGATATAAAAAGTGAATTTTAATAACCGCAGGGCTGTATAAAATGCAAATTTTCTTTGATATATATTTTCGTCGAACTGAGATTAACCGAAATCCCCTTAACGGAACAAGTTGGTAGAGCGAAACAAAAGACTGTAATGAAAGGGAACAAAACCACACTCATTATTTATCTGCGAACAAAACCAAAGAATGTTAAAGTTTGTATCAACATTGTACTTGTGTTCCTTTCGCCCATATGGCACGTGCCGGGAGTTTAAAAAAGGATCTCGTTTTTATTGTATATAAAAAATAATTTATGTTTTCTGCTGGCTATACTTTAGGGCATTAAGGTAAAAATATATTTCTGTTGATTTTATTTCTGCGCATCAATATTGCTTCCTCTTCTACATTTATAAATTTGTGTGGGCTATAATTGAATTTGGAGAATCTACCAGGTGGTACAGAGTTTTTGCAGTTAGTCTTTATCGTACTGAAGTTTGTATAATATTATTATATTCCGTAAAATTAATTTTAAACTGACTTAATATTTTAGTCAACAATTAACACTTAAATCGTTAGTTATAATCAGTGATCGGAATTTTGGGTTTAATTTCAGATGCGTCGTTACAAGGATTTACTGAAATAAGCACAATATTTCGTTCACTGGAAAATAACTAAATTTTGATTTATTTTTCGTGTAATGTAAATTATATTATAATCTATTTATACAAAAACGTTATTTAAGTAAAAGAAACCGAGCGCATAAACAATACACACCTGCATTACGTGGCCCCATTTAGTCAGAAGGTAGGGAGAAGCAGTCACGTGATCAAACACGGCATCATTTCGCCATCTTGTTATAAACAGAGCTGCATTAAAAAAACAGTTAATTAAACATGTTTTTTTAATATACTCAGGTTATGTATTTCGTAGAATAGAAAGAAATGGTTTATTTTAGGATAACATTGCACATTTTATGTATCAAGGTAACTAAAAACTGTTACATATTTTGCCTATAATTTTTTAAATATTAGGAAGTTGTATCAAAAAATATTTTATACAAATCATTTTTTGTTGTTCTCTTTTATCTACAAAGTTGGTGTTTATGCTATTAAATAAGTCATAAAACCATATTATAGGATGTGATTTAAACAAGTTACTAACTCAAGTGTCAAAATAGAAATTTGTATCAAAATTCAAACCACAAACCTGTTCGTTTTTATTTCATTTTTGTATCAAACATTATTCAATAGAACTAGTACTTAAAAAGTTATAAAAGCTGTTTTATACTTTTTACTCAAATCGTATGCATATTGTTGATATATTATAATGCCACATTTTTTAAAAACATATTGAACATGTCTATTTCGGTAAATGTACAATAAATAAGTCTCAAAGTATTAGGCATCAAAGCAATAAAATTGTATTATTTAGAGGCCAATAAATATATTTTAAGATGATTATTTTTTGTTTTATTTGCATATATATCCTTTATTCTAATTATTTGCTAAAACTCTTGCATTTATTGAATTGAACATTTATTTACGTTATCCAGATAGACCGTCTCGTTGGGGTATAAAGTTCTTGTTATTTTAATTAGTCCGGGTCTGGCAAAACCACCATATTGTTAATACATTTAGCCACGCCTACTGATGCCATTTCTGCATAGGAAATTTGTATAGGATGTCGTTTCCCTACCTTCTAACTCAATGCGTGGCCCAGAGCATAGTTTATAATTGTGTTTACTGAAATAATGACTTATTGTCTGTAGCTATGCCGCGTTTCAGTCCGAGGAAAAGTACAACTGAAAAATTATAAAGAACTCATTTTGATGGCGGAAAAATAATTTGTAATATTTATGATATCATACACATTTTCTAAACAAATATTGCATGGGGCAACATGTTCCAAGCGAAAGCCTGTTTCTTAAACACATTCTTAGTGAACTATATGAAGAAGAACTGAAAGGTATTCGGAATGATCTTCAAAATGGCTGGTTTTGGGTTACAATAGATGAAACGGTAGACTCTTTAGGAAATGAAGTTGCCAATTTATTAGTTAACTTGAGAAACTTAACATATATCTGTCAAAAGCTATATGACAATAATTATTGACGCTGGGTGATTGACAGTCTTATGACGCTTACATAGTGGTTGGCGATTTTGGTGACCTTTTAGTTTAATTTCGACAATGCATTATTCTGTTTTTATTTACTTATTTGATTTTTGGTGTTAACAATGGATCCTTAAGAATGTAGAGGGAGTTCTTATCAATCATGCCCTTCGAAGACAGTTCCTGTCTTCTGTGATCGTTAGCAAACCGTATTTTTGACAGTTCTTAATAAGCAAAAATTAAGACAATTAAATTATGGTGTTATAATCATATTCATCCTTAGTCAGATATAATATTTTTAAAATATACGTATCTAGTTTATTTAAAGCTTTATTTTTCAATCCTGAAAATGTACAGAGAGAATACATTTTCTGGTGAAGTAAAAGTCAACCAAGTTATATTTAAATTTACTGGCCAAAGGTAAAATCGGCTAAAGCGTATTAGTGGCAAGCACGTCTGGTTAGATTGTCTATCCGTTACTGGGTTGAATCCCCAGCCCCAACACTGGCCAAAGTCGGTGGGTAATGGATGTTCTCCGCATTTTTTCAAATTTTTCCCTTGCGAACATCCTAAGCTAGATTTGGAGGTTCTTTGCACTGTGTGGTGTGTTCATGTTTATGGTTAATATATGGTTAGTATCCATCTATAAGTTAGTTTTTGATACAATGTCAGTACAATTTTAGTTCGACCTCCAGTCCTCGATATCAATTATTTATACCACGTAGTAGACCTCTATTACATGTATCATCCACTATTTTTAAAGAAACCGATCCTGTGTTCCTGAACTATCCAGCTACCCGTTTCATGCTAATGCTTTCATTGACGTTTAATGCAAGTATCGTCCACGTCACATTGCTGTCAATCTGATAGGATTTTGTAAGTAAATTAATTATTTCCTTATTACATAATCTTTTAGTTATGGGTAAACATAAGAAACGAAGCCGATCATCAAGTAGTGATGAGGAAATTTCTAAAAAAGCCTTGTTAAAGAGGTTAGATAAGCTAGAACGCCGTCTGAAATCACGTAGGTCACGTGAGCGATCTGTGTCTAACAGGCCGCGTTCAAGAAGCCGAAGCCGTTACATCAGCAGCGGCAGTGTAAGGTGGCCAAGATCTCGTTCACCAATGCGAGTGAGAAATCTCCCGCAGCATAACAACGAGGTGATGCGGAGAGATATTCCCAATACCCCGCGTGTAGAACGAGTGGAGCAGACAGGGTCGCACTCAAGCCGCCGTAGCTTATGTGTGGAGCGACGCTCGCATGTGTCGACAAATGCAGAGTATACTGACGAGGAGTTCAACTTGCATGTTGAAAATCCTGAACGGTTACATAGTCCTGTAAGGGAAAAGTTGCCGAATGGCAGTAATGAAGGTGGTACCCCCCCATTAATAATTAGTAATGATGTAGAGTTGGGTGAAGATTTGTTATACATATTTGGAGATGATCCAAATGAGCTCGAAAAATCTGTGTTTCAATTTCATAGCGCGCTATGTTCTCGCTGGGAGCATACATTAACTCACGGCTTACCTGATGGGGACAAGAAGGTGCTAACTGAGCGTTATAAAATACCTAAAAATGTACCCTCCTTAGTTCCCCCGGAAGTAAACGCAGAGATACTTGCGATCATGTCACCACTGCATAAGAAAAGGGATGCTGGGTATGTAACAATCCAAAAACAAATTGCCCAAAGCATCTCAGCTCTTGGACAAAGTATAAATATATTCCTTGAAGACGGTACGAATATATCTAAGAACATAAAAGAAAAATTACTTACACCCCTTTGGGATTCTGGAAAGAATCTGGCAAATTTATTTTTTAATTTATCCCAAACTAGGCGCACTTTAATTTCACAAACTTTAAATAGACAAGTGAAGGAAATTATTGATAAGACTAGTCCGGATGTTTTTCTATTCGGATCAGAATTTGGTGAAAAGATTAAATCAGCCAAATTGCTGGAAAAGGCCGGAAAGGATTTGCTCGCAACGCCTGCATTTACCAGAACAGTAAATAACTTACCCAATGTCAATTCCAATAATACCCACTTTGGAGGAGAAAAACGAGGGGGGAGGCAATCAAATACGGAAAACCGCCGTCGCCCGGCTCGTCAAGGGAGGGTGGCAAGACCGTACAAGGGGCAACAATCCTCGAAATACGAGAGGTTTTACTCAAGGAAAAAGAAGTAACACAGGTAAGTGTAAAAATGCAGGCTGGACGATTAGAACATTTTGTTACAGGTTGGCAACAAATTCAATTATTTTATCTTGGGTTAAGGGCTATAAAATACCTTTTAAAACTTTGCCTTTGCCTTCCGACGTGTTACCTTCTTCAAAATCACATTCCGAGAAAGAACTGGAAAAAATATCGGAATCTATTAATGAGCTTTTAGAAGAGGGCGCAATTTCTAAATGTAAAGTGGTGGAAGGCCAATTCATTTCCAATATTTTTCTGGTGGATAAACCAAATGGCAAAAAGCGATTCATACTTAACCTTAAAAAATTAAATATGTATGTTGAAGCTCCACATTTTAAAATGGAGGACTATCGGACGGTTTCCCGCCTGATTCGAAAGAATACGTATATGTCAACGATTGATTTAAAAGATGCATATTTTTTAATTTCAGTAGCTAAGTCACACAGAAAATACCTAAGGTTTTGTTTTCGAAATGGGTTATATGAATTCACCTGAATGCCGTTTGGTTTATCATGTGCCCCTTATACGTTTACAAAATTGCTAAAACCTGCCATAACTAAACTTAGGAGTCAAGGAATTTTGTGTGTCAATTATTTGGACGATTTTATAATCATGGGCGACTCGGAGCAACAATGTCTAAAAAACACATTGACAACCGTCAATCTGTTATCCTCTCTGGGCTTTATAGTAAATATGGACAAAAGTTGTTTGAATCCCTCCAGAAAACAAAAATTTTTAGGGTTTGTTTTTAATTCCCAAAATATGACTTTAAATTTGACAATTGAAAAACGCTTAAAGTTAAAAGAGTTCATAAAGTTTTTCTTAGGAGCTCACACATGTAAAATAAGGCAATGGGCTCAATTCATAGGTTTGCTGATTTCAGCATGTCCAGCGGTACAATACGGCTGGTTATACACCAAATCATTGGAAAGAGAGAAGATATTCCATCTGCAAGCAAACCATATGAATTATGACGCCCAGATGACCTTATCTTCCAAAATTAAACCCGATTTGTTATGGTGGTACACTAATATTATTAGCGCATTCAATAACATAAGACAGGACACGTTTAGTTTGGAAATATTCACAGACTCTTCTCTAACTGGTTGGGGTGCCTGCACCAAGGAACTGTTCACACACGGCTGGTGGTCCATGAAAGATAAAGTGCACCACATAAACTATTTAGAATTAAAGGCCATATTTTTCGGGTTAAGGTGTTTCGCTTCAAATCTTATAAGCTGTAATATTTTAATACGAACCGACAACACTACTGCCCTATCGTATATAAATAGGATGGGTAGTGTACAGCATAAAAAGCTTAGCGATTTAACTAAGGAAATATGGCAATGGTGCGAGACAAGACATTTATTTTTATTCGCGTCCTATATTAGTTCTCAGCAGAACTGGAAGGCTGATCAAGAATCAAGAGCCTTGCCAACAGACACCGAGTGGTCATTGGCTAATTATGCTTTTAATAGAATTATCAGGAAATGGGGTAAACCAGATGTGGATCTTTTTGCATCAAACATAAATAATAAATGTAAAAAATATGTTTCTTATTTACCTGATCCATACTCGATGGCTGTTGATGCATTCACGATCAGCTGGAAAAAATTGTATTTTTACATTTTTCCTCCTTTCAGTGTGATTTTAAGGGTTATTCAAAAGATTATTGAGGACAATGCTGAAGGTGTTGTGGTAGTCCCTTGGTGGCCATCCCAACCATGGTTTCCCCTTCTTATGAAACTTAAGATGGGAGATTATTTGTTTTTTGAAACTGATTCTGATTTGCTTACTTCCCCTTTTAGCACAGAGCATCCAATGGCCAGGAAGCTTACCCTGGTTGCCGTCAAATTATCTGGAAGGCATTTGAGTTAAAAAATTATCCAGAATGCACAATTCAGACAACAATGCATTCTATATCCACGGGAACTATAAAGCAATATAATACTACTTACAAACTTTGGTGGTCGTTCTGTCAAAAACATAAACTTTCAGTTTACAACTCTGGAGTAAATGAAGTTTTACAGTTTCTACAACATATTTTAGATATTAAAGATATCCAATAGGGAACACTAAACTCTCATCGATCGGCATTATGCCTAATTTTAACAGAAAAGATAGCTGACGATTTTCGAGTTAAAAGGTTTCTTAAAGGTGTGGCAAATCTGAGACCTACCGCTCCACGATATAATCATGTCTGGGACACTGAACCAGTTGTACAGTATTTGAAATCGATGTTTCCCAATAGTACCTTAACTTTAAAACATTTATCAATTAAACTCGCTACATTACTGACTCTAATAACAGGACAACGCATACAAACAATATCTATGATAAAGATTGATAACATATACAGTTCTTCAGATTTTTATACCTGACAGAATAAAATCCTCAGGTCCCGGCAAACACCAGCCCTGCTTGCAAGTCCCCTTTTTTGGGGAAGATCCTTCTTTGTGTGTGGGATCTGTTTTAAAATTCTACTTAGAATCTACTGCAAAATTCAGAACACCCGACCAGCAAAAATTGTTTCTGATAACACGACCACCTTATAGATGTGCGTCAAAACAAACCATTAGCAAGTGGGTTAAAGAACTATTGACATATGCAGGTATCAACACCGAAGAATTTCATGCCCATTCAACTAGGCATGCCTCTACTTCGGCAGCTTGTAGGAAAGGAGTGTCCTTGGATATCATATGTCAAACTGCAGGATGGTCAACAAACTCTAGTACCTTTGCGAGATACTATAATCGCCCAATAATGGACTCTTATTCATTTGCCAGATCTGTACTAAGATTAGATAAATAGTTTAGAGCTAATTCTGTTTTCTTAGGATTAAGCCACTGTTTTAATTGTTTTTATTATTATAATATCCATTACGAAAATACATACTTTATTAATCTTTGCAACTTGTCTTTAAACATCTACGTGGTATAAATAATTGATATCGAGGACTGGAGGTCGAACTAAAATTATTAGATCAAACGAACTTACCTGTGAAGTTCGATCATAATTTTAGGAGACCTCCAGTCCGAAGATATCAATTCCCACCCGCACCCTTGACTTAGTCTCCCAGAGATTGCAAAGATTGGTATTTAAACAAAATGAAAGCATTAGCATGAAACGGGTAGCTGGATAGTTCAGGAACACAGGATCGGTTTCTTTAAAAATAGTGGATGATACATGTAATAGAGGTCTACTACGTGGTATAAATAATTGATATCTTCGGACTGGAGGTCTCCTAAAATTATGATCGAACTTCACAGGTAAGTTCGTTTGATCTAATAATTATATACACTAATGCATTATAGTCCTATATTTTTTACGTCTGCTGTAATAAAAGCTTCACTTAATAATTACGAAAAAAGCGCTACTTTGGTTTTTCCCACTTGTTTAGTTAAATTTATTGCAGACTTATAAGCAACAAAAAGGAAAAGAAAAAATAATAAGTAACGCAGGCATACAAAAAAAAGACCATGACCTTATGTATTTTTGGGTGCTGAAACTCAATTATCAGTTTAAAAAAATTTCTGCCGCATAAATTTCGAGTAAATCCCGGTTTTTACTGTCATAAATTGTATTTTTGTCATAAAAACCGGAATTTATTCGAAATCTACGAGGTACAATTTTTTTTCTATTGAAAATTCAATTTCAGAACCCATAAATATAGAAGGAATCATGGCCTAGATTGCCAGATCACAAACTTTTTTATAAAACTGTGTAATTTTTAACCTAAGCACGCCTAACCCTAACATCATTATTTGCAGTTTTTAGTTTATGTATGTAATAACAAATGAACCAGAAACTTAACTAACAAAAATGTTATTGTTTATAACTTATTAAACCTCCAATACAATGAAAATTACTTTATTAGTATTTTTGCACCTTGAAAAGTTGATAAATTATACTTGTAACTACAAAGTGACACCTATTTTAATTACACAATACTTCTTGAGATTATGCTCATTACCCCGCTAAACCACCTGTTAGCTTACATATCAGCATATACGCAGAAGCTGTGTAATATTAGGCAAGAATTTCGCGAGGATACACCATCCTGTGGGGACAACATATAATGCAGTTCCTTGTTTATTAGATGCTAGGAATATAAACAAATCTCTATCTAGTCTTCTCTTGAGAAGAGGTTCAGCGAAATATCCAAATTTTCGGCTCAGTGATGCAGTGCTAAGGGGTGCTTGGCTTGCGACCACGGAGTTCCAGGTTGAAATCCTGGCCAGGGTATGGATGTTTAGTAGCACTTTTAATGTGGGCTAGACCGCTCACGGGTGACACAACATGTCTAGTCGCTGTTATCTCTCCCGAGTTCGAATCTCAGCTGCGGTAGATGGAGAAATGGTTGCTGTGTTGATGTCTATGTGTACATGTCCTTGTTGAGTGGCGAAATAGCAATAGTCAATCTCTGCAAGGACGTTATAAAAATAATAATAATAATAATTTATTCATCACATAAAATTTCACACACAATGATGTAGTATAAAATTTATCGGACGAGTCCAGAATTTAGAAACAAACATAAATAAGTACAAATATAATATAGAAATAAAGAATATGAATAAGTGATTGTATATAATAAGTCATTGAATAAAATAGGTAATTGTATAAGACAATAATTATGAACACATATAACGAACAAGAAATGTTGAATATCATTGCATTTCCAAATATTCGGCAAGAGAGTAGAATTCCATATTTAACAAATAGTTGTGTAGTGTTGATTTAAATTTATTAAAGTTACTAATTACTCCAAACAGAGATATGAACTTCATATAGCAGATAATACTTTGATATATGTGAGAATTTTGTCCAACAGAAAGTCTCGAAAATGGTAGATATAGATTATTTTTATTGCATGTGTCATGGGTATGTACTCACTTATTTCTAATTAATAAATGTTCATGCTTCTTTGTATTTAAGATCAACAGATAAATGTACAGAGATGGAAGAGTGAGAATTCTGAAATTTTTTAATATTTCTCTGCAATGTGTTTGAGGATGTACTCCGACCATACATCGTATAATTTTGTTTGCATTATAAATACCTTCTCAAAATGAGCTGAGGAGCCCCCGAATATAAGTCCATATGACAAAATTGATTGTACAAGGCCAAAATATGCCAATCTTAATATTTCTGCCGTAACAGTATTACGTAACTGCCTTATCAAAAAGCAGGTTGAACCTAATTTATAAATTGTAAAGTTATTGTGTTTTTCCCAGATCATTTTTTGATCTAAGGTCACCCCTAAGAACTTTGTGAAATCTACATGCTCAAAAGATTAATGATTCATATTTATAAAAGAAGTGGTTTACGGTTTTTGGTAAAAATGACATATATATGTCAAAAAATCGATTGTGGAAGCCGTTACTTTGTGATAGTTAATCGTGACGATATGAGAAGGAAAACTACTTTGTTTTCTACCACTAAAATTTATTGTAACATACACGTTACTGCAGTTTCGGTACTTTAACGTACCATTTTCAAACGTTGATTCAAATGAATGAATTTACAAAGGGTTGTGTTAATTTATACTAAGTACCTAATTACATTATTCTGGGTATTAATTTATCAGATATTAGAAAGCAATAAATATTAAGAATTTTGAATAAGTAATAAATTATGTAAATAAGTTTATAAGGGATTATTTTAATGCATTATTAAATTAAATATTAAGAATTTTGAATAAGTAATAAATTATGTAAATAAGGTTATAAGGGATTATTTTAATGCATTAAACAGGGTGGATTGATATAGGTCCAACTGGTCATTTAGAAGTTTATTTTCGGAATTTTTGTTATGTTTGATAATTTCTATTGATTCTAGTAAATTTAATTTAAAACCTTTATCTTTCACATGTAATATCTTTAGGTCGTTTACATCCGGAAATTTGTGATTTGTTTCTAAAATATGATTTGCAAAGTTTGAATCTGTTTTTTGGAAATTAAAACACCGTAAATGTTCTTTATATCTAATTTCGAATGAACGACCAGTTTGACCTATATACAAGGCATTACAATCTGGACATGTAATTTTATAAACTCCTGATTTTTTTAGAGGATCGGTTTTATCCTTAGCATTGTACAAAATATTGGATAATTTGAAAGCTGGTCTAAAACTAACTTTCAGGTTATGAGTTGACAAAATGTTACCAATTCTCTCAGATATGTCACCGTAGTATGTTAGGGATACGTATTTTTTACTGTTACTACTTTTAATATGTGGGTATATACTGGAACAAGCTAATTTAAATTGTTTTTTGTTAATTAAGTTTACTATTGTTCTTTCCTGAAAACCGTTATTTAGGGCTATTGACTTTATGGTATCTAATTCTGTTCTTAAATTTTCTTCTGAAAGAGGTAATGATAAAGCTCAGAAGAAAATTTAAGAACAGAATTAGATACCATAAAGTCAATAGCCCTAAATAACGGTTTTCAGGAAAGAACAATAGTAAACTTAATTAACAAAAAACAATTTAAATTAGCTTGTTCCAGTATATACCCACATATTAAAAGTAGTAACAGTAAAAAATACGTATCCCTAACATACTACGGTGACATATCTGAGAGAATTGGTAACATTTTGTCAACTCATAACCTGAAAGTTAGTTTTAGACCAGCTTTCAAATTATCCAATATTTTGTACAATGCTAAGGATAAAACCGATCCTCTAAAAAAAATCAGGAGTTTATAAAATTACATGTCCAGATTGTAATGCCTTGTATATAGGTCAAACTGGTCGTTCATTCGAAATTAGATATAAAGAACATTTACGGTGTTTTAATTTCCAAAAAACAGATTCAAACTTTGCAAATCATATTTTAGAAACAAATCACAAATTTCCGGATGTAAACGACCTAAAGATATTACATGTGAAAGATAAAGGTTTTAAATTAAATTTACTAGAATCAATAGAAATTATCAAACATAACAAAAATTCCGAAAATAAACTTCTAAATGACCAGTTGGACCTATATCAATCCACCCTGTTTAATGCATTAAAATAATCCCTTATAACCTTATTTACATAATTTATTACTTATTCAAAATTCTTAATATTTAATTTAATAATGCATTAAAATAATCCCTTATAAACTTATTTACATAATTTATTACTTATTCAAAATTCTTAATATTTATTGCTTTCTAATATCTGATAAATTAATACCCAGAATAATGTAATTAGGTACTTAGTATAAATTAACACAACCCTTTGTAAATTCATTCATTTGAATCAACGTTTGAAAATGGTACGTTAAAGTACCGAAACTGCAGTAACGTGTATGTTACAATAAATTTTAGTGGTAGAAAACAAAGTAGTTTTCCTTCTCATATCGTCATGATTAACTATCACAAAGTAACGGCTTCCACAATCGATTTTTTGAAAAATGCAAGTGTAGCAACCCAAGCCAAGCAATACCTCAAATTAATGAAGAAACAAAGGTTCATCAGTCAAAATATTTGGTTTAACCAAGAGTGTTTAAGAAGAGACATCATCCCGAAGTTCATTTCACTAAAAACAAAGTGCAATTCAACATCGGCCAAGAAAGCTATCGACAGTGCGCAAAAAATATGGTTACGAGAAGAAGTGAAGTTACTCTTCAGAAGACGGGATATTGTCCTCCATTATATCAAGGTAATACACTCTGAACTTACTTATAAACTCCATCCTGTAGAATTTGATTTGTTCGATGACTATGTTAGAGATAAAGTAAGTAGATTGATTCATCTAAAATTCACTACACAAAACAAGAAATTAAAACACTTAGAAAATTTACAATTCAATAAACATAAAAATACTACTCCGAATGTTCAAGAATTTCACTTTAGTGACAGAATCATTAACTATTCCAATATTCAATTTTCCAAAAAAGAACTAGAAATTTTAAACAAGGGTCCGAAATATTCCCCACATGTTAATAGTAATTCCATGGTAGAAACGCTTATAACGGAGACGGAACAAGCTTTAAAAACTTTAGAAAATACTCAGTTCACCAAATCAAAAATTTCAAATATTATTAAAAAACATGATACTTCTCAACATAAAAACGCGGATACCCAGGAACTCAAATCTATTAAAAATAAAATCAAAAATAATAATTTAATTCTAACAAAGGCGGACAAATCAAATGCGACAGTCATTATTCCAAAAAACGATTATGAAGACAAAATGTTACTATTCATTCAGTCCGAATTAAAAGAAATTAAAAAAGATCCTACAAACACCTTCCAATCAAAAACGAAACAATTTCTGTCGGAAAATAATAGTTTATTCAGTAGCTCAGACAAATTTAAGTTAGTACACATGAACCCGCGACCCCCCAAACTCTACGGCCTTATTAAAAATCACAAAGAAAATGCACCCATAAGACCAGTAGTTTCATATATTAATAGCCCTACAGAAAAATTAGGTAAAAAAGTCAATTCAATTTTTAAAAATCTCACTAAATTCAAAGCACAACACGCGGTTAGAAACTCTATCGAACTCACGGAATTATTACACGATAAAGTGATTCCAGAAAATAGCAAGTTATTATCTTTTGATGTTTCAAATATGTTTTCCAATATTCCCACTGCCGAATGTAAATCTTTAATAATCGACATTCTAGATAATTCACAGATAAATCCAATAGTAAAAAACGAATTAATATTAGCTTTAGATTTATGCATTGACCAAAACTATTGCCAATATAACAATAAATATTACATTCAGAATATGGGGTTAGCTATGGGATCTCCATTGAGCCCCCTTTTGGCAGATATCTTTATGTCTCACTTAGAGGAAAAAATTACCAATTCTCAGCTAGGAAAAACACATATAAAATTTTGGTTTAGATATGTAGATGATATATTAGCCTGCTTCACAGGTACACAGAGACAACTAAGTACATTTCTAAATTACATAAATAACATTCACCCTACTATTAAATTTACAGTGGAGACAGAGAAAGATAATAAAATCAATTTTCTGGATCTAACCCTAACGCACAAAAATAAAATTCACTTTAATATTTATAGGAAGCCAACTTTTACAGATACTACAATCTCAAATTATTCACGTAGCCCCAAATCTCATAAACTAGCAGCATATAATTCCATGATTCATAGAGCTTTATCATTACCTCTTTCAGAAGAAAATTTAAGAACAGAATTAGATACCATAAAGTCAATAGCCCTAAATAACGGTTTTCAGGAAAGAACAATAGTAAACTTAATTAACAAAAAACAATTTAAATTAGCTTGTTCCAGTATATACCCACATATTAAAAGTAGTAACAGTAAAAAATACGTATCCCTAACATACTACGGTGACATATCTGAGAGAATTGGTAACATTTTGTCAACTCATAACCTGAAAGTTAGTTTTAGACCAGCTTCCAAATTATCCAATATTTTGTACAATGCTAAGGATAAAACCGATCCTCTAAAAAAATCAGGAGTTTATAAAATTACATGTCCAGATTGTAATGCCTTGTATATAGGTCAAACTGGTCGTTCATTCGAAATTAGATATAAAGAACATTTACGGTGTTTTAATTTCCAAAAAACAGATTCAAACTTTGCAAATCATATTTTAGAAACAAATCACAAATTTCCGGATGTAAACGACCTAAAGATATTACATGTGAAAGATAAAGGTTTTAAATTAAATTTACTAGAATCAATAGAAATTATCAAACATAACAAAAATTCCGAAAATAAACTTCTAAATGACCAGTTGGACCTATATCAATCCACCCTGTTTAATGCATTAAAATAATCCCTTATAACCTTATTTACATAATTTATTACTTATTCAAAATTCTTAATATTTAATTTAATAATGCATTAAAATAATCCCTTATAAACTTATTTACATAATTTATTACTTATTCAAAATTCTTAATATTTATTGCTTTCTAATATCTGATAAATTAATACCCAGAATAATGTAATTAGGTACTTAGTATAAATTAACACAACCCTTTGTAAATTCATTCATTTGAATCAACGTTTGAAAATGGTACGTTAAAGTACCGAAACTGCAGTAACGTGTATGTTACAATAAATTTTAGTGGTAGAAAACAAAGTAGTTTTCCTTCTCATATCGACATATATATGGTTTTATTTATATTAACTAACAAACCATGGCTTAAACAAAATTTATGAAATTCATCGGCACAGTTATTGGCCTTTTCAACAGCTGAATCGATAGTTTCATCTGTTATACAAAAGTTACTGTCATCTGCATATAGTACTTCAAATTAGGACTGATGCATGATTGAGATATATCATTCATAAATATTATAAAAAATAGAGGACCTAAGGTCGAACCTTGTAGTACTCCCACCCTTACAGCCTTTAGATCCGATTTAACATTGTCAATAACTACAATCTGCTTTCTCTCACTTAGATAATTGGAAACTCACTCATTAGCAACACCACGCACCCCAATTCTGGTCAATTTTTCTAAAAGCAGATTATGATCAACTGTATCAAATGCACGACTTAGGTCGAAAAATAGCATTATTGGATATGTTTTATTATTTGGTGATTCATAAATAAAGCTAATAGATTATTTTGCTTTAGGAAATTACTTAATCTATTGTTATAATACACATCAAAATTTTTTGCTAACCGACTTTGTAGGCATATATTTCTATAATTACTCATTTCTTTAATAGACTCTCTGTTTTTGAATACTGGTACAGACTTAGATAATTTTAAAGAATCCGGATATTCACCAGATTTGAAACATTCATTTACTAAATAAGAGAGTGGAGTACAAATAATGTCTGATATTGCTGCTAAAATTTTCCAGTTTATTTCATCCATACCAGGTGCTGATTTACTAGCATTTTTGCCTAATATTGTTTTTATTTCCTGAGGAGTTGTTGGATGTAAGTAAAAAGATTTCAAAACATATGGAGAGAAGATTATGGTATTATAGTTTGGCTTAGGACACGTAATGTCTATAAAATACTCATTAAAACTGTTACACGTTTATTGCCTATTTGAAATTATTCCATTATTCATAGTTATAATTTCTTGTAGGTGATATTTGTTGGAATCACTTTTAAGCTCATTAATGATACGCCAACTTTTTTTGTATATTTGAAGCATTGGCTAGCATTCTATAACTAATTTTTGATCATTTGACTTTTAATATGAATAAGACGATTTAATAGAAAATAATAAATTGGGTGTAGCTCGCTTTCTGCAATTGGTGATTATCCTTAGTTGCGGAACTACGCTTAAATGATATAAAAAAAGTAAATAGTAGCTAATAGAGTTTATATTATAGGTGGAGAACCGGTTGTACAGATTTTCTATGAATAAGACACATGAAAAACTTTGTGTGAGTGAGTAAGTACTACCACAAGCATACAGGGAGCACTTTTTATATAAGCCAATTTTGCCCTCGTCATGGAATTTTGGCGTCACTTCCTGTCATACATGAATAAAACTTACGTCAAAATGAAGGTTTTGAGGTATACACTGAGATTGTGGTGGGGTGCCAGGCTTAATTTGCCAGCAACCCTGAGTTACCCTTGATTTTTCTGTTTTATTAAGTCATCGAATACATGAATTATTTTTTTAAAGTTACGGTACAAGTCTTCTAGTTATTAAAAAAATAGGCTGCTTCTTCTTATTTACCGCATCTTCCCATTTTGACATCACTTCCAGTAAAATTCCATGACGCGGGCAAAATTTGCTTATATAAAAAGTGGGTCCCTGTAGGTCTGTGGTAGTACTTACTCACCCATACAAAATTATTCATGTATCTTATTCATAGGAAATCTGTACAGCCGGCTTTCTACCTAACACAATGCTTTGCTCGCCCTTCATATATCATTTATTTATAAATTTCTATTTATATAACTTCGATTCTGTAGGCGTAAATCATTCAATAAACATAGTATGACGCATTATTTCAAGATTACTTTTATAATTGAATTTCAGTAGACAGTAAGTATTAGGTAAGTATTTCTTTCGGCTATTTACATTCGCTATTTTACTATTTACGGTTATTAGTGAAATAAAATTTTGTTTTCAATCAATATGTGCAATATGAATTTTATAGTTCGTTTTCAGAACGTACACTTAAAATCTTAAAAAGATGGAATATTTTTATATATTTTAATAAATATTCAACCTTACATATTGCATGAAATTACATTAGAAAAATATCTTTACTTAAAGATTTCAGTTGAGAAATACATGAAACACGACTATAATCGTTTTGAGACCTAGATTTATCTGCGCTGCTATACTGCGGTAAAGTCGGTCAACACAACGGTGAGCTTCTGCATCAGCATTATTGTAATCCTGCACATTCAAAGTTAACTAATTCGTATATCACAATAGCCAAACCATTATTTTTTAAAAGTTATGGAACACAGCGATTATCTTTGTTGAGAATATCCTTTATAAATATTTTATTTTGCTGTTAATTCATAATTAATTAACATTTGTACCGGAGGTGGTGCAAATAACAATAAAAAAATGGAATAAAACGTTTGCTTCTGATAAACTCTACACGATTTGTAAATGGAAGAACTACTAGTTATAAAATATGCGAAATATTTGGTTAATAGTGACTAGTAGCTCATGTGCAATTATTGCGCAGCTCCATATTTTTGTATATCTTTCTTACTATTAAGTAACACGCTATTATTTGCTTTACTTTTAACTTTGCGTATAATAATAATAATTTCATTATTCACGATTGCTATACAATAGTACAGGTGTGACAAGTCATATGTAGAAATATAGATGAATACTATTACTGACAATAATACAATAAATAAAATATAAAACTACATTTTGTAGAATAAAATGTTCTCATATGAAACAAACGGAGAACATACACAAACAATAAGCGTATCTATATTTAAAAGTGAACTGATTCCAGATTTTTCCATATGGGGGTATGTGAAAGACAGGTGCTATACCCTTTGCCACAAGATTTAGAAGAACTTAAAGAAAACATTCGAAATGTCTTTAATAACATTACCTCCGAACAGTTAAGTAAAAGCTATGACAACTGTAAAGAGAATAAATAAATGTATCCAAGTTGATGGCCAGCATTTTAAAGATCTTTTGTAATTAATGTGTATTACTTTGTCTATTTCTTATTTGTTTAATAAATATTCTGTTACACTTCGTTCTGTAGAATTTCATATGTACATTTTCAATATTAGCAATTTTGAAGTAATATGCAACTGCTAATAAACTAATTTGACATTTGCAAGTGATATTGTCATTTGTTTCCATAGTCTACTTTGTGAATCATTATATTTTTCCTAGCATTTCGATAAAACGCAGTATTCACTTTAAAACCTTATAAAACCATCACTCTGCATAATTATCATGACAAATATGGCATTTTCGGAAAGGGGAAACAATGGGCTTTCCAACTGTGAAAAACATACAGGGTGTTCCATTTGAAATAACATAGTTGCCCTATCCCCGAAAATACAACGTCATTTCCGGTTAAACCGGAAGTGAGCAAAATTATTCAGGAAAAAACTTGTCAACATTAAGAAGACTAGCGAAAGCCGCATTTCATTATCTAAACTAGTTGCAAAAATCGAAAAGAAGTACTTTCTATTGGAGAATACTCGAAGTCATGGCGGAGAAGCAGATTTTAGGTAAATAGGATTAGCGAGGTTTTTGGAGTAGCAATAAATCTGATATCAAAAATTAAATATCCAAAATGGTGGATCCAACCAGGGCTGCCATAATTGCAACTTTGGTACATACATGAAATTGGGTCAAGATATTTTGAAAAAACTGATGCGCCTTTAACAAAACAGTCACTAAAAATTATAAAATAAAATGTTACCGAGGTCAATGTGAAATGAACAAATAATATAATCAATGAATTTTTACCCGACCTAAATTCGGTATTAAATAATAAGGTTCAGCTAACCGAAACGAAGATAAAATTTTATTTATTTAGTTGAATAAATAAAAAGGGGCATAATAACCTCATTTGGATATAATATTGAATATAACACATAAAATGAAAATTCTAGTATTAAATGTGAAAATTTTTCATAAGTGAAGAAAGAGCTTAGCTAACACATTTGACGCGAGCTTTATATATTATAGTAGTTTGTCTCTGATTGAAATGGGCAGATCTAGGAAAGTAGAAATATGAGTCTTTCAAGTTTGCTTTATGAAAAATGTGACTTTCTTGTAAATGAGATTAGTTTTGAAAAAGTTGTGAAACTATCATAAAATTGTATAATGCATTAAACATTACATGTTGACTTTTTTGTAAAAAGTTCAGTGAATATTATCATTTTGCACACGATTACTTTAATTTCAAGTTAAAAATTGTTTCCAATTTCAAATAATGAGGTAACATATCATAGTTTCATATGTACACCATATTATTCAAGGCTAAGTAACAAACTCCTGAAATAAATATCATGACTGGAAAATAAATATTTCCCCTTAATGTTATAGACTAGAGGTAACTGTTACAATAAATCAATTATCAATCAACGCATATAACTTTGTTATTGTCATTATTGATAAGCAACAATTTTAAGCGAATTAAGGAAGGTTATGTCTACTGGGAATGCATCGATACTGAAAGATATGCAATTATGTATCTCCAGTTGTTTTGTCTGTCAATAAACAATGACGTCACACAGGTCTGTGTTTCTAGCTATTGTTATCAGCGGAAAGTTAATGGCGATATTTGGAATTTTCCATCGAATTGATGCTCTCTCTAAATCAAATCAAATCAAAAACAAATTCATTTTAAATTAAGTACAATGTATTATACTTTCCGCGTACTCCTCGGACTCGGCCAGACATCTACGGCGCGAACCACCATGGCAATTGAAGGGCTAGTCGGACCGAGGTCCAGTCAGATCAGAGGAAAATGAAATATAAAAAAATACAATCTTCTTCCACAGGACGGACGAATTATATTAAAACATGTAATAAAAAAAATAATGGGTAAATAGAGACGCCAGTTCAAATAAAACATTACAATATACAGGGTGTCCCATAATAACGTGTAAAAAATTTAACTACCAATTCCTTATCGAAAATAAAGTTCATTAGATGCCTTTCCATTAGCAACCGTGATATGCCAAATTTCGTCATTTTCCGATTACGTTATTTTCAGATAGAAATTAAAAACCGTTTTTTGCACACCCCGTTAAGAAGTGTAGCTGGACAGGAAAGGCTAATTTTGAAGAATTTTATTTGAAGAACCCACCATCGTTTTCGATAAGGAATTAAATTTAATTTAAAATTTAAAATTAATTTAAATTTTTTGCACATTATTACGGGACACCCTGTACGTGGTTGATCCACACGGGAAAACTGTAACCTCATACACTTTCTCCAAACAATTCGGTACAGAGCAAGCGACTATGTCACACCACAGAATTTATAGTGGCGAGAAATTAGGATTTAAAAGTGATGTAATCAGCAAGTTGATTTTTTTATTTTTTAATTCTACACATGTAAATGAGTTGGAAGAAAAATGTGGCAAAATGGGGCTGTGGCATCGAGAGAAAAGCGCAAAAAGTGCATTTTTGATGCATTTCGAGTGCATCGCTACATTGTTTCTTAAATGTCTCCAGCTCCATTGATTGTAGAGAAATAAAAAGAAAACCAATATGCTCATAAATAAATAGGCTATTGAACTGTTAGGGTATAGTTACATTGAAAGTACATCCTAACCTCAAGAAATTCAAATTTCTCGATTTATTTATTTTCATACTAATAATGCAATAAGTGAGGTAAAAGTCATCAGATATTTACAAAAATTGGAGAAAATATGTATTTTTATTTTGTAAATATGTGATTAAGTTTAATAAAAAATGCTCATTTTTACGGCCACAATTGAATATTTTCGAAAAAAATTAAAACGCTTGTTAATGACAAATGGTCGTAGGATATTTTTTTTTTCTAAAGTTTTTGTGTACTTTCTTGTGAACATATGCCAGAATCAGTTTATCGAGATAAAACATAATTCAAGAAATAATATATATATATTTATTTTATTTTCCTAATAATGCAACATGTGGGGTAAAACTCATCAAATCTTTACGGAAATTGGAGAAAATATGTATTTTTATGCTGTAAATACGTGATTACATTTTCAAAAACAAAATCGTTTTTACGACGACAATAAAAAAAAATCATGTATCCTACGACCATTTCTCGTTAAACGACAAACGTTTTACTTTCTCTCGAAAATGTTTAATTGTGCCCATAAAAACGAAAATTAGTTTTTGAAAATTTAGTCACGTATTTACAGCATTAAAATAAAAAGGTATTTTCTATAATTTTCGTAAAGATCTGATGACTTTTACCCCATGAATTTCATTATGAGTAAAAAAAATAAATAAATCAAGAAATTCGGAATTTTTTGAGGTTAGGATGTACTTTAACGTAACTATACCCCAATTATTCGAAAGTCTATTCATTTACGAGTATTTAAAAAAAAATGTACGGCCTTTATTCATACGGTCACTCTAATAAATTATTAATTAAGAGATGACATGAGAATTATAATCGCCATGTAGTTAGCCTCATTAATACAGAGAAAACCTGATAACTTTTTTCCGTCGTCTACTGTATAGTGGTGGGGTAAAATTTATTTTTTTTTAATTTTCAAAACATTCTTTTGTTGAAATGGGTTTAGAATATAATGAAACGTGGAAATTTTAAAATTGAAGAAACAATTTTTTCATCTTCTTCTTATTCTATTCTAGTGGTAAAAGATTTTTAAAAAATACGTATTTTCAAAAGAAATTTCTTTTTTGAAATAAGTTTAGAATGTCATGAAACGTGGAAATTTCAAATTTGAGCAAAACGAGAATTTTTCCATCACCCATTTTCATTCAATAGCTCGGTTGAGGACAGTATTTGACAAGGTAATTTTTTAGGCAACCTACTGTTTCGTTCTATTTCAGCTGCCAATGTATTTTATTCGTTTCTTCGTGCACCCATACGATCAAGAAGAAGAAGAGATTTTCTCATTAGGAACTCATTTTTCCCGAATTTGTTCGACAAAAACAATGCAGTCAGGTAATAGCTCTTCACATCTGGCAGCATTTTATTATCTAAAATATTGTCTAAAAGTTGAATCTTTTTTTTAATTCTTCCGTGTACAGACTCAACTGCCCAACGGATTTTGGTTACAAATTGGGAAGCATTCGCTTGTTGGACAGTTAATTGTATTTGATGTCCTTTCATGGCTGGCATTAATACTTTGCATCTTCTATTTTTGAATACATTTTCAAATTATTATGTTAAAAATAAACTTTTATAGTATTTTTGTGTATTAAATAATTACTACAGTTGAACGCATTTTAGTTAAAACCTTTATAAATACGTTATGCCCCTCAGGCAATTTTAAGTTTGATATCATACTATAGGAGAATATACCAGGAACATATGACAGAAAAATGGTAATTCCCCTCCTAGTATAAGAGATTTTTTTAAATGTTTAAAATATTTTCACTATTATTTCCCAGACTTCCTGTAGAGTGAATCTTACAAAAAAATCTTATAAATAGATCTCTTCTACCTCTACAACATACTTCAATCCCATGGAATTCGCAGCAGCAGTTCCTGAGATTTTTTTTTTTTTAATTCGAAAAATATTTTTTTCTCGGCAAATATCAACAGTTAAAAGCTGATATTTAGCATGTTTCAATTTCGCTTAAAAAGCAACCATTGAGATGAACATCAGTCAAATCGATGCCGATTCCCCATAGCTACCCGGTTACGGCCTTTTAAGAAAATGTTGATTAAGCGTATAAGGAAAAGGTCTCTTCTTTATTATATGAAAACACCAGACATTTTTAATTCATTTTCTGCGTTAAAGTTCGATTTGAACTACGGTGGGTAATTTTTTTAATTTTCCCTCTAAAATAGGTAGGTATATTGTATTTTGTCTTAGTTAAAATAGAATTGATCCCAGAAGTGCCCCTTGGGAGATGCTGAATAAGTATGAGAGTAAGAGAGCTACAACTCAGAAATGGTAGATATGTATGTTAATGATGCAAGTTAAAAAAACCTGAGACGTGGAATTTATATAATAATCCAGGATGTCAAGTCTCTCTCGAATACACTCTGAAGGTACAGAGCGAAGAACTCCTTAAGAAGGCCTCATCAGAAACTGAAATGAAATTTGTCTGCTCCTATCTCCGATTCTTTTTAAGAGACGAAGACATTACGACATTGTACTACACTTAAACAGATATCAGTGTCCTACACTAGATTCTTATTACAAGTCTTTTATTCAACTTCACGTTTGCCAGTCATTGAATCATTTATGTTCAAATCTTGCAAGTTAATCTGAAGCCCTTTTTATTTGATTCATCACCTCGAAAGGCACACGGTAATACCATATTTTAGGATAAAATACATGGAAAATGGACTATGTAAGCCAAAAGATGAAAGTAATTGTGTCACCGGCGACTCCGGCATAAATTGAAATGATCACGAAATTTAGTTTTTAGAAGAAATTCAAGATTCTTAGGCTGTTTAGATCTATTGCCAATTCTCTGTTGTTACAAGCTTTTATTCAATGTTTGTCTGTGTCTAAAACTCATACTATATTTGCACTCTAGTACGTGGGAATAATTACTCATAGAAATTTAATAATATGTTTGAAATCGTCGGCCCCGAGGCAATAATGGCTAGAATGTCCAAAAAATGTTTTGAGAACTTCTGTTCTCATACACACACCAAACAAATTTTTTTATTTTGATAAACTCTCTAATAATGGAGTGGGGATATTAGAGGTGGCGGAGGAGGTGGCAGATGTCATAAATAAAACTAAGGCCTTGACTTCTAGTGTATACACCAAATCCTAAGATTCTGGAATCCTACTAGCTTGCTCATTTACTCGTATTTACCCTCGGCACCTTAGAACTATCTCGTAATATAATCTAGTTCTATATTAGTCGAGTGCAATTAGGCTTTTACCCAGTTATAATGAACAGATTATCATGATATTTTTGCATTGTGTTTCTAATAATGAGTACAGAAATGTTTACCCTTTAAAGATTAACGCTATCTACTTGTGGGTGGTTCCCTTTTTAGAGTGGTGGGCAAAAAAGTAAAATTGTAACCACCGAATCTGATATAGAATTATATTGTAATTAAAAAAAGTGGTTTACAATTTTTCCAAGTTATAATGATTTGAAGATTACGATTTTAGATTTACAAAATTGGTACCTTGAGAATGTTTTTCGTAAATATCTCTTTCATTCCTCTCATTTCAGGTCTTTCATTTATGGAGAAAATAAGATCATGAAATTACAATTATTTTATTTTTTATTTCTGTACGGTGAAGAGTTCTAAAAATATGATAGTTTAAGAGTGGCGCTCGAACATTTATCAGTCGAGATATAATGCTTAAATCTCAAATATGTCAGAAACAATGATGTTAAAAATACATGTAATGGAAATTAAAGGGCTTGAAGTACTCTTTTATAGGATTTTTTATATCCATACAGCTTGAAAGATAACAATGGCATATGTAAAACAATGAGTGTTTTATAATTTTTTTGAAGAAAAAATTGAAAATTTTATAACGGAAATTCAAAAAATCTTTACCAGTTTTTATCAACATATAGCATTACTGATATGCTCTAATTCTTTGACATTTGTAAAGCAGTCGGTTTTAAACATATACCTACTTTAGATTAAGAAAAATTTTAAGATTTGCCTGAAATTTTTTTTATTTTTGTAAACAACTCCAAAACAATTTAAAGGAAATTATAACAATATAGAAAAATAAAGCTAACAAGCGATATATTCATTTACTCTTTAAAATATTTGCGAAATTAATAGTTTCGAAAATATGACATTACAAATACGGGACTTAAACTTTTACCCATACAGCACAAGGACATCCTCAGAACATACTGGAGACAACTTTCCTGGACATATGGGATTTCGTGGGAAGATCCCATTACCACGTTAGGATGTCCGTAGGATATCCAAATGGGACAGTTTGGGCTTTGCTGATGACGTCCTCAGGATATCAGTACGGGTGTGTACAGGACATCATCAGCTCCTATATGGGTTATGCCTGGGCTTTACTATGAACAACCTGAGGACATTTATCGGACTTTATATAGGACATCCCAAGTTTTTTTAGGGTTTATTGGATATTTCTAAAGACAGCAAAAATACATATTATTTTATAGCTTTTCATTATTCATTGCTTTTAAACTGAGCCAATAAGCGAAGACAAAGGCTTATATCACTTTAAAAGTAAATCTACCAAACTAATAGAGGTTACATATAGTCCAATGAAATAGGTCGACAAATCATAATTTTAAGGTAAATACTTGAATTTTTAATATGTTACTTTGAAGTATTTGAACACGATTAATGAAAGAAATTATTTTTTCAACCCCGAAAAGAGGTGAAACAAAATATAATAAAGCGTTTTTTCAAAAGTACTCAAAATGTGTAAAAAATAGTAAAAAAGTTTCAAATAAAAATTGTAAAAGCATGAAATATTACATAAAAATTGATCTCTTGCCTTTTTTTGGTATTATTAAAATCAGCAGAGTTTAGGGTGGTTAGAAGTTATAAGGGATGATATGTACAACTTTAAAAAATCATAGCGTGCTGAAAAGTTATAATGAATTTTATAAAAATTCTATTCACTCAAAAAAATATAAAGGATTACTTACGTATCTGACAATAACACCTGCAGACAATAACCAATCACATTTTTCCCCTTTTAGATAATATAATAAATACAAAGATATAACATTGCAGCATTATATTTATGAAATATTTAACGTAATCTTATTTGTCGAAAGAACTTTAAAATGAATGTGGAAAAGACATCGACGCCCGGCGGATGTCTTGGAACTTTCGACTTATCACAAAAAGGCGGCTAATTCAAAACACAGTGAAGGTGTTAAAACCAAATTATAAATAACTGCTATTTAAATAAGATGTTCATTTTTAATGCATTTTTAATGAATTATTTGTACTGGAGGGGATTATCAAATAGAATAAGCAAATAAGTTTTTAGAAGCAAATTTTACAAACCAATCAAAGACACTATAAATAAATAGCCTCAAAATAATATATATACCCTTCATTATTTTTGTTGTTGAAATCTCCTAAATAATAATACGTACAATAGGACGACTCTAGGACTTGCCCAGAATATTCCTAGTGGATATTTTGTTAGGCTTT
Organism: Stenurella melanura; assembly: GCA_963583905.1. NCBI lineage: Eukaryota > Metazoa > Arthropoda > Insecta > Coleoptera > Cerambycidae > Stenurella > Stenurella melanura. Next base: position 164,881,109 of record OY757309.1, read on the forward strand.
TTATATCTTTGCGGGATATTACTAGGATATCCTGACAGGATTTGTCTGGAATATCCCCATTTGGGATATTCTCAGGTTGTATATATTTTATTGGGATATCCTAAGGATATCCTGATGAATTTTGTCCTCGATTGGGATATACGGGACCAAATGAGGATATCCTGAGGAATGTCATGTGCTGTGTGGGTAGTGGCAAAGAAATACACTTAAATCTCATATTTCTTCAAAACTTTTGATAAATTAAAGCTCTCAAAATTAGAACGTGTTGCTAATTCTATGTATTAATAAAAGCTGGTACAGGCTCTTGGAATTTCTATTCTATTGCCAATGACAGCAGGGAAATCATAGATTTTTTATTTAAAGAAATTGCAAAACACTCATTCTATTGCACATAACATCGATATTTTTCAAGTTGTCCCGATGGAAAAAAAATATATCAAAGTGTACTTCAAGCCCTCTAATTTCCATTACGTGTATTTTTACCATCATACTGATTGTTTATAACATATTTGAGACAACATATCTCGGCTGATGAACGTTCAAGCTCCATTTTTAAACTATCATATTTCTAGATCTATTCATCGTACAGAAATAAACCAAAAATAAAATACTTGTGATCTCATAATCTCATTTTTTGTACCATACCACTTTTTCCATAAATGTAAGACTTTTGAGTTATTGACGAAAAACAGTCTTAAGGTACCTACCAGTCTTTTAAAGCTAAAATCGTAATCTTCAAATCCTTATAGCTTGGAAAACATAAATTTTCATTAAAAATTGTAAACCACTTTTCTCTTACAATAAGGCGGTTACTATTTTACTAGAGGAATTGGGAACCACCCTCAAGTAAAAAATCGCCAATTTTTAAAGGCCAAACTTCTTTGTACTCAGTATTAGTAACTCAATGCAAAAAAATCATAAAAATCCATTCGTTATAACTGGATTCCGTCATTTCTTATTTTTTGTGCCTAATTGCACTCGACCATATGTCGTTATAATACTTACGTGCACTAAGTGAACATCACAGTTTTATTTTATTAACCCGTCTAGTATTGGAATGGGGCTTGTGGCAGGAAGTGGCAAACGTTAGAAAATAATTAGATGCCTTGTTTTCCGATATATAAACCGTATACCAAGTTTCTGGACCAGCTTGCATTACTTTTTTCTCTATTTAGCACTATTTACCCCCAAACCCCTCACCAGAGTAAGCTATAAATATAATCCACTTCCAGATCTCGTTATAATGGGCCTTTCCCTCAATTTTTTTTTATTGTGTTATTGGAAAGAGCCTATCAAAATATTACTAAAAATTAATTTTTATTTTTTTTCTGAGCGCATAAAATACCACAAAAAAAATACAAATGTTCCGTAAATGAACAGCAGTTTGAAACGATAGCTTTCGGGCGCCAATGTGACGTCATCATAAACTGCACCAATCAGTATGAGATTAAACGGCCGTCAGAATTAGCTATGAAGGTGCATTCAAAAAGAACCTCACTTCTCTGCCTTGCTTTCCACAACCTGCAATTCTATTGGTGCCTGAAGTACATTTATGAGGAACTACCAATAGAATCTCATATTGCAAAGTGGTAACGCTTAATTGAGAACGTGCGTTTATGACGCCCATTGACAGTGCCAAGAAGATATCTGTCATAAATCACGAGAGTGCAGCCCAGCGTGTTTACTTCTTGTTTGGTGTTATAGTATTAATTTCTTTTAAAAATATGAGTAAATGTGAAGACAGATTTGTAAAAGGTCCACTAAAAGAAAGAACAATATATACATACGTTAAAATGATCTTCGCAACAGAAAAATCCAGGAGCAGTATAAACAATACCTGGAACTTTTGCAACTTTCCACCATAATTTTCGAATTTCCAAATTTGTTGAAACTCGCAAAAATAACTTCGTACTATTTTCACTATTATTTGGACACACTGGTACAAAACAAACCTTTTTAAGCGGCATTTTATAATTAGAAGAGAGCAAAATTAATTTTCGTATCGAACGTAAACAATAGAAAGTGAGGTTATCGAATAAAGTTTGAACATTTCAGTACAGCGTTGCCAAATGAAACTGGCATTATACCATATGTGAACCAAATGAACAAAAATAGAGAATATAAATCTGATATATAGATTTTAGAAACTCATACAGTCAAAAGTTGATACAATTTTTGCTTTTATTTAGTGTCAGAGAAACGAAAAATACGTTGTAACGAAAAAATGCGCTATTCAAAGTAGACAATTGATAACGGAAATACGATGTTCATGTAAAAAGACATACATCTGGCAATAGAGGATCCTCATTAAGAATACGACTTTTATTGGTCTAATCAGTGTGACGTCACGCATGGCGCCTTAAAACTTACGTTTCAAATTACCTGAAATAAAACTGATTTTGTAATGTAAATATTTGGTAGAACGTAAAAAATTGGAAGAAACTAAATTAAAATAAAATTATATTGCAGTTTATTATATGGCTTGATTATAGTGAAGTAGTAAAATTCAGTCATGCGGGAAAGGCCCATTTATACGTTTACTAAGTTTCAAGTCAACATCTTAATCCATTTCAGAGAATAAGTTACAGACAGACCGACAGTCATAATTTTTATCTTCCTCAAATTTTTCATGATATTCTAAACCTATTTCAATAAAAACTTTTGTTTCATTTCTAACTTATTCCACATGGCCATAAGGGACTATGGGGATACCAGTGTAATCTTCATGGCCGTAGGGAACTATGTGGATGCTAGTGTTATAATGAGAATTGTAAAATAAGAAATAGATAAATTTATTCCAGAATTTTTTAATTGCTAGCACAACCAGCATGCAGGTTATGGATGATAGGACATTACAAGTAAAGCTAAACAATGAATATTCCCCATTAGGCAAATTAAGTCTTGGAGTTCCCTAAGGTTCTGTGCTTGGACCATTCCTTTTCTTGCTTTATGTAAATGATATGCCTAATTATATTAAAAGTGTAACAATGTTCGCAGATGGCACTACTATTACAGTATCTGCAGATAACCCCGAATAAATTGAGCAGTTATTCCATAACGTTGTGGATGAATTAAGCACATAGTGTCAAAGAAATATACTGATTTTAAATGATAGAAAAACTATGTGCTTAAACCTTGGTCTTCAAGGGGTGCTACCATCAACAGTAATATATAACCATATAACCCTATATGAATTTGGTAAACTTCTAGGTACCAATCTTGATATAAAATTAAATAAAGCTTATTTTGCAATTCTGCAACTAAAATATATTCTGAATGAAAATGATCTATTGCGAACACATCATGCATTGGCGTATCTGCACATTTCGTATAATATCAATTGTTGAGGTACTGCTAATGCCAGAGAACGTGTATTTATAGCACAAAAAAGAATTATTAGACCTGTCTTTAACTTGTTACCACGATAAACTTGTCAGATAACTCTTAATATCAAGAATATTCTCACTACACCTTGCATCTACTTATTAAAATCCCTAGGTTTCACTAAAAAATATCTAGGATTATTTGAGACTAGATCTGCAAATCACGTCTACAGTACAAGACATGGTCAATTATTATCAATTCCTCGACAATCTACAACAAAATATGAACATTCTCCGTTTTATAGCTGCATATTGTTATATAACAAATTGCCCAATGAAATTAGAGACATTGTGAATTATGATATACTTAAGAAAAAAGTAAAAGAATTACTTCCCACAAATTCTTTCTATTGACTATTCAAACAAAAATTTTAATTGTGGATAGGTTTTCATATTTTATATTTTATTTATCAGATTTATGTTATTCTTTATGTATGATTTTAATATAGTCATGTAACGGTTGCATGATTTAAGTACCTCCTTGTTTGCATGCTTGTATACGAGTGTATAAGTGTATGTATATTATTTTATTTTATTTGTGTATTTTTGTCTATCTATTTTGTACCTTGTAACTTGTTGACTTGCCATATATACCGTGTATCTTAAATGGTTAATAAATGAATTGAATTGAATTGAATGCAATAATTGGAAATCAATAATTTTATAAATAAATTTTATTTTCATTTCTCATAGATTACCTTTTCTGCTGTTTGCTAAGTCCTATAAAGAATATGTTTTAATATAAAATAATGTTATTTGTTGCATTCGATAATTCCTAACTTGCCACACCTTCTCGCAGTTTATATGTCAGTGTGTAAGTAAAATCTATGCAGTATTAGACGAGGATTGCGTAAATGAATATATCGTGCTTCAGAGAGAATATAACGTCATCGGTCCCTTGTCTATTCACCCTTAGGCAAAACAAGTAACATTTAAAAAACTTTCGTTAATACCTATATTACTATTGAAAATATTTTCTTTATTAAAAGCTGTACGTTAAATAAAATAAATCCCCCCTTTTCGGAGAATTTCATTTATAAGAATAAATTCGAATTATTTCACATATTTATTAGTTGTTGATCGCATAAATTATTTAAAGAGAAAAACGATTAATACGTATTACGAAGAGTGCAAAAAGAACTAGTTGTGTTTGTCTCTAAAAAAAATCACAGATTTCGTAATTCTTGCAACCATCAGGACATTAGAAATGATAACACCATACATAAAATATAAACTTTTTCCTAACTCAGCTTCGCCTCGTCCGGAAATAGCTACGATCCACTCTCGATTGCGACACCACTGTATTTCGACTTTAAATGATAACTGATAACGTAACCTCCTGTGATATATGCAACCCATATTACATTTGCATATATAAGCCGTTGCATATACGACAGTCTCACTCGACCGCGACACCGGTGTCTTTTGACCTTGAACGAAAACTGATAACTCCACCCCCATATACAAACATAAACATTTCCATGGTTAAAATTGTATTTGGCAATAGTTTTCTATAAAAAAGTAAGAATGTATGTAAATAGCATGGGATTCGATAGATGTTTTTAAATGAATTACAACATGTAAAATTTTTCAAGTAATATCTAAATAACTTATTCCGGCTTAATCAACATTGTATCTCGAAGAAAACAACATATTTTATTCTTTTTAGCAATTATTTATAAGAAAAAAATGATCTTTTCATACATTTCCCGGCTAGTTTCTACAGACTATTTAAATATAAAAGACGGTAAAGGCGGACTACCTATTTTTCCAAGAGAAGTAATTTTGTTCACGTCTAAAGTAATCTTCAAATGTTGATAGTTTCTAAAAAAATAATATTGTTTAAACAATTACATAACATGCACGTTTTAATCTAATAAAAACCATATCGGTTCCATTAGGTCTTGCATAATAATGGCGCACTTGAGCTTCTCTGAAATGGAAATCGCTGAAGGTATGCGTAAAGGAAAGCTGTTCTGATATTAGGGAGTTATTAGGGATTTAACGGATAGCAGGAAGCGGCTCGGAATGATGAGTGTCGTTTGAAGAAATGCCGTGAAGCCTATAACACCGGATCTTTTTCACGAAAGCGGCTACTTATCCGACACGGATTTAATCAAATTAATGCAAAATTTCCATAATTAGAGTTTTTATAAAAACAGGATGGCGTAAGTACCTATATAATATCTGAAAAAAATAATAAGATGTTTCAGCAGATTTCATTTTTGCCATATAACTTATTTTGTACAGGGTTTTTCAAAACTAGTAAAACTTGTCGTGTGTTTCGGAGATTATATGAATAAAATATTGCAAGTTGATAAGATACAGGTCACTTAAAATTAAAATAGTTTTTAATTTTTTTTTGAAAATCATGGGGTACATAGGGGAAAATAAGTAAAATAAGCTGGTAAATGGACAAAGATTAGAGATTTAGTGTATATACTAGAAGCCATGGCCTCAGGTTTTTAATAATATTTTTCAATTCCTGCCATCCTGCTCCATTATTTAAAGGTTTTTTTGTTGGCATTGGGACAGTATCCATACAGCCAGGAACTACGTTAATTTAAAGGGTTGTTTAAACAAAATTGAGATGTTCACTTGAAATTTGGTATATGCATGTATTATAACAACATCTGTAATTAGATTATATTTTAAGACGATTCCGTTGAAGCGTTGGGGTTAAATAAGGGTATATGTGGGAAAATAAGTAAAGCAAGCTGGTAAGAGTACAGAACCTTGGTATTTGGTGTATATAATAGAAGCCAAGGCCTCAGATTTTTTTACAACATTTTTTAACCCCTCCACTATCCCCAATCTATTGAGAGTCCATAAACTTCATTGTTGATGCATATGTTAGAAATGTTAGAAACCAACGCTTCAAATTTTTTTATCAAGTCTGCCTCAAATATTCTTAAAATTCTATGACTAATTATTTCCACATACTAGAGTGCAGATATAGTCAAAATAGTTTCCTTTAAAGTGAGTTGGATAAAAAACTACTTCCATAGTTAAAAAAATGTTGTAAATGCACGTTGTTCTTTAATCACAAATTGTTCGAGAATTGTTATCGAAATGAAAAGAGAATACCTTATTTATTTCTAGTTATCTGAAAATTTGTTTTTTTACAATAACTTTTAGTAATTTGAAAAAAAATTGAAAATTACGAGGAAATTACCGACGATCACCCTCTAAAACTACACCTTAAACAGAAGAGATGGTTTGACTGATACCATTGTCCAGATCAGTGTTGCCAACACTACTGTTTTTTCAGTAGATCTACAGTTTTTTGGTTTCCTTCCCTGTTTTTTGTCCGAACTACTAAATCTACTATATTTTTGCATATCATATAGATCAATTGTTTCATTAAGGTATTACCTGAATTTTTTAAAGTCCACCAAAAAGGAAAAATGCTGCACCCACTGGAATAATTGGGTCATTTAATCAAATTTCATATTGCATTTCTTAGTACGTTTATATGAGCTAATCGTCGAATAATTGCACGTTGAAAATTCGAGATCAATTTGATAAGTAGCTTCAGAAGTATATTGCTTTAAACATGAACCGATGCGCAGGAAACTCTGACGTGATTTACTCCCAAAATTTGTCTCATGGATACGTTTAATGTGCGAAGCCGACTATTTAAAAGCAGACTTACCCGTCAATAAAAATATCTTATCAATAATGACAACCAATGTCAAAATTGTTTAATAAATAACATTTAAAAAATAACACGTAAGAGAATAAAGAGAAAAGTAAATTTGATAAGAATATTCTATCATTATTAAATCATATATGTCTAGCAGTTAATATTATTCATACAGTAGTTAACTATTTTCCTTTTATTTTATAATTTAATATACAGGGTGTTTGGTGCATCGTGTGCCAAATGGAAATTGCCGACAGAAAGGGTTATCTGCCATCCTTTCAGGCCCCTTAATACTTCCCATGCCCTGCGTAATTTTTCATATCGACCTTTTATCTTTTTAATGAAAAAAATCCCAAATTCTATATTTAAATTCAAATGATAAAAAAAGTATTAGGCGTAGACTGCGAATTTCATTTTTACTTTGATGTGTATTGTTGAAGGGTTCTTTTAAATCCAAAATTACTGGCATTAGTCATCTAGTTGTTTTTTTATTCACTCGCAAACTTTCGGAATAGGTAAAATTTAAATATAAACTTAGACTTTAGACGGCTATAAAAAAAAAACTCAGAGCAACCTGGCTCTTCCAACTCCCTCAAATATTCTCTAGTCTAACCTCTTGCTAATGATGTGCCACACGTCATAAAAATATTTTAATAACTTCGTGAATTCGCTAAATTAATGAATCGGTTCACATAAGGCTAATATTCAAAATTTCGAATAAAAAATTATATTTGCTTAAATTATGCATGGCAAACAGGTAAAATCTGTTATCTCACTCGTGCGAAGTAAAATCTATCTTCTGTCTCTTTCTGTTCATTGGTTTTCTTGAAATAAAGAAACAATTACATTTTTATCATTTATTAAAAAAAATTGAAAATCTTGCTCAAAGTGTTGGTCTCTGTTGCGAATGCAGGCCCGACATCTGCTTCGTATTTCGACAGTTGTTGTATGAAGTCGTATTTCCTCCCTAATTGTACCGAATGCCGTTTCTATGCGTTGGACAAGAGGACAAGTTCCTCCCTAGTCGCAACCTCCGTTGCGTACACGAGCTCTTTGGCACGACCTCGGACATAAAATCCAACGGAGTTAGGTCTGGGGAACGTGGAGGCCATTGAATAGGGCCATCCCGCCCAATCTTCGCATACGCTTATAGTTTTTCAAAATGAAGGCTGTCCCGCGCACTGGCGATTGATTGTAAGACAATATCTAGACAATGTGTTCCCAAATGCGTGAATTGGGCGGGATGGCCCTATTCAATGGCCTCCACGTTCCCTAGACCTAACTCCGTTGGATTTTTATGTCTGAGGACGTGCCAAAGAGCTCGTGTACACGACGGAAGTTGCGACTAGGGAGGAACTTGTCCTCTTGTATAACACATAGAAACGGCTTTCGGTACAATTAGGGAGGAAATACGACTTCATATAACAACTGTCGAAATACGAAGCAGATGTCAGGCCTGCATTCGCAACAGAGACCAACACTTTGAGCAAGATTTTTAAATTGTTTTAATAAATGATGAAAATGTAATTTTTTTCTTTATTTCAAGAAAACCAATGAACAAAAAGAGATAGAAGATAGATTTTACTTCGCAAGAGTGAGATAACAGATTTTACCTGTTTGAAATGCATAATTTAAGCAAATATAATTTTTTATTCGAAATTTTGAATATTAGCCTTATGTGACCCGATTCATTAATTTAGCGAATTCACGAAGTTATTAAAAGATTTCTATGACATGTGGCACATCATTAGCAAGAGGATAGACTAGAGAATTTTTGAGGGACTTGGAAGATCCCGGTTGCTCCGAGTTTTTTTTTATAGCCGTCTAAAGTCTAAGTTTAAATTTAAATTTTACCTATTCCGAAAGTTTGCGAATGAATAAAAAAACAACTAGATGACTAATGCCAATAATTTTGGATTTAAAAGAACCCTTCAACAATACACATCAAAATAAAAATGAAATTCGCAGTCTACGCCTAATACTTTTTTTATAATTTGAATTTAAATGTAGAATTTGGGATTTTTTTCATTGAAAAGATAGAAGGTCGATATGAAAAATCCCGCAAGGCATGGGAAGTGTTAAGGGGCCTGAAAGGATAGCAGATAACCCTTTCTGTCGGCCATTTCAATTTGGCACACGATGCAACAAATACCCTGTATAGTACAAAAAACAGTAGGTTTACTGTTTCACTGAAATTAAATTCCCCGTTTTCTACTTTATTTTCTTAATATCTACAGTTTCTTCGCCTAACGGAATTGGCAACACTGGTTCAGATGGTCTATGACTAAGTTTAAAATATGAATGTGATATTTTAAGGGAGCCGAAAGATACTGCAGAAAAACTGAAATTTATAATGCCCCTTTTCTGGGGTATGTCTTCCTTATTATTCATTTTCGGAAAGTGAGGTCCATTATCTACATAATTTACAATGTATGAGTAAGATCCTAAAACACGTCTATTTTTAATTTTAAAATGAAATTTTTGGAGTATAATTTTATACCTCCCCTTTCAACCCCCTTGGAGTGTGATAACTCATTTGAAATGGTTGTTAATTCTATATCCAGAGATATAAGATTTTTTGAATTTCTTTAATTTATTGAGAAATATTACATTTCCAATGTTATTAACTAAACAAACGAACATGAAACGATTTAAATGAAATATTCATACTGGACGCTCGTTGCTTCTTGACAATAGTGGAGGCGTTGCTGAAACTCTTCTAAAACATTTCTTATCATTTCAGGGGTGATTTGATGAATGTCTTGCCTTATTCTGTCTCTTAAATCATCGACCATTTGGTCTGTTGAAGTAGACTTTAGATTTTAAGTAACCTCATAAAAATAGTCAAGCGGGGTCAAATCGGAAGAACGGTCAGGCCACTTAATTTCACCGCATTTACCGATTCACCTATTGGGAGAGACTTGATTGATATAAGCTCTTACTTCCAATGCAGAATGTGGTGTAGCTCCGTCTTGCTGATATCAAATATTTCTATCAATTTCATTAGGATTGTCATCATCTGGGAAAAGTATTCTTATAGTAGGAGGCCCTAGGACATTTCGCTTGCACCAAAATGTCGACGGTTGGCAACCCATATGATGTGAATCGTCGTTCTCCCCCACTCTGCCTTAAATACTTAAAATTTTGATCATCTATATCTCAGGAATAGAATGATCTAGGATCAAAATTCTTTTATCGTTACATAAAGAGTATGACAGAGAATTAAACACCTTATAACAGTTTTTGTAATATCTCAAAAACTAAACAAGATATCTTTACCTGATAATATTAGGTTATTTTTTAAATATTTTTTTGATTATTTTGACAATAAAGCAAAAAATAAAAAAATGCTTCAAATAAAACTTTTTGCATTTTATTTTAGCTTTCCAAAAAGTTATGTCACTATATTACATATCATCTCTAGCATTAAAATTTTTCTATTGCCCTAACTCCTCTCCACATTTACCTTATTCAACTATTGAATATATATTAGAAATGTACTGTCATATAGTGAGTAATAGCTTTTATTGATTGTACCCATCACTGCATGTTTCCCCCTCCCAAACACATGCAACTTTATATAGTCTGGTCTAAAAAACGTAAACAAAAATGTAGGTAACGTTGCAACATTTTTTTAAACCAAATGAATAATGACAGAGACTATGGAAAGAAACAAAATAATTTTTATTATAAAAATTTAAAAGTTAGTATTAAGTATTAATCATTTTCCTCCACGTCTGATGTGTCATCTACTTATATTATAATGATTTTGACATAAATCGTCAGCAAAAGAATACGCATCTGTACATTGCAAATTATTTAACTTACACTTGCACTGCTTAATTTTACATTGCGTTTTTTTGCAACTGCAAGAAATCGTTTCGACAATGTTTTCAGATGCGACATTTTACCAGGATGATAACATCGGCACGTAACATGTTTCAGATTTTCTCCAACCATAATTTTCTGGATTTAGTTCCTCAATAATATTTTTTTGCTAGCCTAGGCCAAATGTATGTCTGAAGTGGTGCTCTGAGCAACGCTGAAGTCAAAGCAGCTTCAGTTGGAGGTAACTGCTCACTCTCTATTTGCTGTTTTGAGAAACAGTACTACCGTAGATGAGCCAAAGTTGAGATTTTTGCTTTAGGAGCATTACTAGGCAAATGAACCTTTCGAACTCTTTAGATACCTCTTTTATATCAGTTTTTATTGTTGATGTCTCCCAGCTATAAGCTGCCAAGATTTTGTCATCAGCTTCATAGAAGGCCTGTAGAAATGTAAGTTTTCCAAAAAATTTAGTATGTAGGAAACAGGTGAATTACTGCTTATTATTAGCGCCACGACTACGGCCCGTCGGAAAGAAACTGAATAGATTAGCTCTTGTGTAAGATGACGTCAAATGACACCGTGGCACGCGTGTTGACATCTTAAGGAGTGAGAGCGATCCTATCGAAAAGCTGAGAAAATGAGGGAAAAGTTTTGTATGAGTAATTTTGGATTTTTTTGGTTTTTCACAAAGAACAATTAAAAATAGAAATTAGTTAAAAAAAAAGTATAATTTTTCACGTTTAGGTCGTCAGACCGTCACTCTTATTAACCCCATATAGGTTGCAAATCATCGGCACTTTGTTGCAAGCGAACCCATTTTTTTCGCCCTAGAGCCTTATCTGCTATTAACTCTGGAACTAAGAAATTTTTCAAGAAATCCAAGTAACGCGCACCAGTTAATGTGCTATCAAAGAAATATGGTCCCATATAATTTGAGAATTCATAATTCCAGCCCAAACGTTCACCTTCTCAGGATATTGAGAATTTTCCATCAACCAATGTGGAATTTCTGTACTCCAGTATCTACAGTTCTGTTTGTTGACTGATCCATTTAGGACGAATGTTGCCTCGTCAGTAAAAAGAATATTTTTTATAAATAACGGATCATGCCATGATTTCGCAAAATTTCAACGGGCGATAAGGGTCATCGTCGTTAATTCTTGATCCAAATGAATTATATATGGGCGGTATTTTTAATTTCTTTCGAAAACGTAATATGGACGTTTTACTAACATTATTATCTGCGGCAATTTGTCTTGCAGGTTTATGTGAATTATCTTGAATATCTAATAATATATCCAATTTCTTTTCGACTTCTAAGATGCGTTTTCTACCAGATTTAGATATATCTGTGGCATTTCCGAATTCATTTCGTTTTCTACTCTACTAACCGTAAACTGAGAAATGCGTCGGTCAACGACTTTGTGGGGTATTTTGCGTATCAGAAAAAATGATACATTCAAATTGAATGTTATGATATGACACAAAATTAATTAGAAAAGTTTGGTTTGACAGATATTTGGTACATAGGCATTCATTATTTAGGATATATTGCAAATACATTTTAAACTTTTTAAATTTAATTATCTTAATGAAGAACATACAGAATTAAAAAAGACTTATATTGCTAGATAGAGAATTAAAAGCCCTTTGAAATGAGCTATCACACATACCCTCGTTCCACTTAAAATTATTAAAGGGGTAGCTGTCACTCCAAGAGTGTTAAAGGGGGAGGTATGAAATTATGCTCAAGAAATGACATTTTAAAATTTTAGGATTATACCCATAAATTGTAAATTCCGTAGATATCCGTTATGAACCTCACTGTGTAAAAGAATACCATTATTTTTGGAGTTAATATCAGGAGAAAATTTTGGACCACCTTGTATATCAATAGTTATATAGAAAAGAATTTAGACTTGATAAAATTTGCAGTTTGTAAATCAACTTTAATTTCATAATCTCAAATACATCACACTCATAAATATCGTATTTAATATTTTCGTTTGAGTCATTTAATTATAATGATTAATTTAATTCACCTCATTCATTTAACTCTCAGTCTCATTACTGTAGCTTTCTAAGTTATTCGAAGACGAAAGTTGAAGGAAACAACTTCTCCTGTTTAGTATATAAGTCAAACATTTGCAAGTATTATCGAATGTCAAAGCAGATTATAAATTCAAACAGGCAAACGCTGTAATATCTGGCGTCACAAATATGACGCTGACAAAGTTTACATTCCAAGGTTAATTTCATACCATTTGTAACTTTAATAAAGAAATTAACTAACTAAATTCAAAAGTACTACTAAAACTACAATATAGCCAAAGATAATTGGAATTGGAAACATTTCCTGATGTAAACAAATTATGCCAAAAGAATTGTAGGATGATTTGTAGCATCAAAGAAAAGCTGCAGATTATAGTCAGTACAGAGAGATCGAGAAAGACTGAATGTGCCGCTCCCTGAAGATTTTTTGTATGCGACTCACACTATTACTTCCACATCCACGTAGTGGATTGGAAGTATAGTAATCGCAAAAAATTTTTCAAAAATTTTTATTCGTGAAATAGGTTTAGAATGTCATGAAACGTCGAGATTTTAAATTTGAGCGAAAAAAAATTTTCTGTCTGTCTGTCGGTCTGTCGGTCTGTCGGTCTGTCTGTAACTTTTATTGTCCGCACGCTTTCTCCGGAACGGTTTAAGATATTGACCTGAAATTTTGTACACGTATATATTATAACGAGATCTGGAACTGGATTGTTTTTTGAGGAAATCCGGTGAAGGGTAAATAGGGGGAAATAAGTAAAGCAAGCTTGTAAGAGTACAGAAACTTGAAATTCGGTGTATGTACTAGAAGTTAAGGCCTCAGATTTTTTTATAATATTTTTCAAGCCCCACCACCCCTACCCCATTAAAGGGGTTGATAAAATAAAGTTGAGATATTCATTTGAAATTTCGTACACGTATGTATTATAACGATGTCTAGAATTAGATTATATTTTGGGGTGATTCCGTTGAAGGGTTGGGGGTTAATTTGGGGTAAATAGAGGAATATAAGTAAAACAAGTTGGTAAGAGTACAGAAACTTGAAATTCGGTGTATGTACTAGAAGCCAAAACGTCAGATTTTTTAATAATATTTTTCAACCCCCACCACCCCTACTCCAATTTGAAAAGGGTTGATAAAATAAAATTGAGATATTCATTTGAAATTTTCTACACGTATGTACTATAACGACATCTGGAACTAGATTATATTTTGAGATAATTCCGTTGAAGGGTTGGGGCTTAAATAGGGGTAAATGGGGGAAAATAAATAAAGCAAGCTGGTAAGACTACAGAAACATGAAATTCGGTGTATGTACTAGAAGCCAAGGTCTCAGATTATTTATAATATTTTTCAACCCCCACCACCTCTACTTCATTATTAAAAGGGTTGATAAAATAAAATCGAGATATTCATTTGAAATTTGGTACACGTATGAATTATAACGACATCTGGAACTAGATTATACTTTGAGATGATTCCGTTGAAGGGTTGGGGGTTATTTAGGGGTCAATAGGGGGAAATAAGTAAAGCAAGCTGGTATGAGTACAGAAACTTGAAATTCGGTGTATGTACAAGAAGTTAAGGCCTCGGATTTTTTTATAATATTTTTCAACCCCCCCCACCACCCCTACCCCATTAATGGGGTTGACAAAATAAAGTTGAGATATTCATTTGAAATTTCGTACACGTATGTATTATAACGACGTCTGGAATTAGTTTATATTTTGAGATGATTCCGTTGAAGGGTTGGGGGTTAATTTGGGGTAAATAGAGGAATATAAGTAAAACGTTGGTAAGACTACAGAAACTTGAAATTCGGTGTATGTACTAGAAGCCACAGCGTCAGATTTTCTTATAAAAATAAAATTGAGATATTCATTTGAAATTTGGTACACGTATGTATTATAACGACGTCTGAAACTAGATCATAATTTGAGATGATGCCGTTGAAGGGTTGGGGGTTAAATAGGGGCAAATAGGGAAAAATAAGTAAAGCAAGCTGGTAAGACTACAGAAATTTGGGATTCGGTGTATATACTAGAAACCAAGGCCTCAGATTTCTTTCTGATATTTTTCAAACTCTACCACCTTCGCTTCATTGTTAATGGGATTGATAACATCAAATTGAGATATTCACTTGAAAGTTAGTATACGTATGTATTGTAGTGACATCTGATTGAGATGACTCCATTGAGGTGGTAGGTTGTAAATAGTGGAAAATAAGTACGATAAACTAGAAACTTCATTTTTAACGTATATGGTAGAAACCAACTCCTCAAACTTTTCTATGACATCTACCCCAAATATTATTAAAATTCTATGACCAATAATTTCCACATACTAGAGTGCAAATATAGTCAAGATGTTTCCTTTAAAGTGACTTGGACGAATAATCTGGATGTGGAAGTAGTGATTCCTTAGGCAGCGGTTTTTTTTGGTACTTTCAATATTTGCAAGTTGGCGACAGTGGCATATTGATTTATATGGGTCATATGTACGCGACGTCACAAATTTTGACATTGGTCAGCTTAGAGGCAACAAACCGAAATACCTAAAGTGTTAAATAGCAACTAACCGAACTTTTGATTAAATTACTACTTTTGTGGACATTATATTACACAAAATGCCAAGTATTGGCTGCATTATTAATTGTTGAAGTATGGCAGTACGAACTGACGCCAGTTTTTATTAAATATTATCGATTTTTCAACTACGGAAAGTTGACTTTGGAACACGTCAAGTGATTGCAAGTACATAGTAAAAAGAAATGATTTTACAGGAATATTCCAAGCATTTGGTAATAGTGAATTGTTATATGTTAATGTAAGAACATTATTTTTAACGTGGGTTTATATTGTGGGCCACACTGCTGTGTCACAAAACTAGAGTCAAGTTAGGTTTCCCTCTTAACATGAGATCCAACTTAAAACCCAGATATGAAACTGAAAGTGATTGTGATACAATTAGTGCTGCTAGAGCAATTTATAAACAATTTGATATACAAATTAACAGTTTATATTTGATTGACTGATATTTTTTGTATCTAAACTTGAGTTGAGCGAAGAAGAGGCTCGTACCGAAAGAGAAAAATGTTACAGAGGCAACCGTTTTAAAAATGGTACAATTCAAAAGGAAGTTCAAAGAGAAGCTACAGATTATATAACTATAATCTGATGAAGTTTATAAATTAAGAATTAAAATTGAAAGTACAGTTGTCATTGATTATCTGCAGACTAAATGTATTATTCTAAAGTATATTGTCACGACCGCTGGTCTATGACTGTTATAATAAGGGGGCCACTTGGCCTGCGAGAGGTTTTCCTAGTGGGAAATGATCAGACACAAAATAAATTATAAATAATATTTATTAATTAAACAATAAAAATGTTTGCAGTCAAACAACAAAGTCAAAAATGGGAATATAAAATAAACAGTAAATAATATTTCCTTACCAAAGGCACATGTTGGGAGAGATGGGTCCCCAGGTGGACTCCCAGAATGGACTGCCACTGCCCGTTCATTCTGGGCTATTTATATGATTGATAAATGCTTGATCGACATATTCCCTACATACGTAAAGCGCTCGGAAACTAATGACCTGATGTTATTAATTAGTAATTGTAATCTGATACTCTACGTCCTTTAATATGTTATGAATGCTTTAATACTTTACATTTTATAGATTAGAAAATAAATGATATTGAATTTAGTTTATTTATTATGGATTTAAATTTGGAAATTCTTTAATTTAGATTTTCCATTTTTGTATTTATTTATAGGGAATATACTAATAAGATATTTTGCCAAATTTGCATAGAAAAATAGTTATTAATTTTGATATGTGACAATATATTGTGGTTGTTTAAAAACTACTCAGTGTTGAATTATGTAATATTTGAAAACTGAGTCTGAACACTGACTTTAACCTAGTTTCACAGTTTTGTAATGTTTTTAAACACCACACGAAATAGTTTAAAACAATACATTCACTCGCCAGATCACTCGGTGAATTGTAATTAAGTATAAATGCCGTATAAGTTATATTACAAATGGTAAACTTGGTGATAATAAATAATTGTATATTTGGTAGACATGTTTTATTTTATTCTAATTTACAAGCATGTATGTAAAAGCTCAGCGTAGTCGACGTTTAACCTATAGCCCAGTCAACGAGGAGTTTCACCTAACTTGAGTGCTAGTAAATGGACTTTGATGAAACCTTGTGCAATGTGTTTGTAATGAAGTTAATAAAAAAGTTGAAAATGGATTAGAGTAGGAAAAGATCCTCCTTTTATTATGGGTTCCGTAACTTGTAGAATTGGGTCAAAAATGAAAAAGAAACATGTTTACCTTTTTTAGTCCAAAATATTATGTTTCTACTCTGGGGAATTTTCTCGAAAAATGCTTATTTTTCGAGATATTGCCATCCGAAAATTCCTAAAAGGGGGGAAGGGAAATGTAAAAGTAGAAAAAGAAGTATGAAAAAATTCAAACGAATATATCGAAAATGTCATGGAAAAACAAGCCTTTTTTTATTCGCCACTTTTCTGTAAAGTGCGTTTTCGCCGAGTTTTCCAGGAAAAACATGAAAAACTATCCCTTTCTTTGAAATTGTAGCGCTTTTAAAATACGTAATTTAAGAATTTTAAAAAAATTGGACGTATGCATTAAGGCATTCTAAACATTTTTTGTTTCTTGGATTTTTTTGTAACTTGCTAATATTCCGAGTACAGACTGTTTTTCACGATGACTAATGTACTACATTTTTTGCAAATATCCAATTAAAAAAAAACATGGAAATTCAAAAAATAGCCTGGATTTATGTATAAATTGTTATGGAAAAATATGAACCCTAAGTTATACCATTTTTAAAGGTTCAATATAATTTTTAAAATGAAAATGTGCATAAAAATGTGGTACATTATTTATCGTGAAATACTGCCTGTAACTCGAAAAATTAGAAAGTTTCAAAGAAATTACAAGAGAGGAAATATGTTTAGATAGCCTCACTGCATACGTCTGGATTTTTTATAATTTTTAAATTACATATTATTAATGCGCTACAAATTCAAAGAATGGGTAGTTTTTCATGATTTTCCGAAAAAACTTGATGAAAATGCACTTTACAGCAAAGTGGCAAATAAAAAATGTCTTGTATTTCGATGATACATTCAGCTGAAATTTTTCAATTTTTTTTTTCAACTTTTACATGTCCTATCCCCCACTTTTAGGAATTTTCGAATGGTCATATCTCAAAAAATAAGCATTTATCGAAAATATTCTCCTGAGGAAAAACATCTTATTTGGGACCAGAAAAGATAAACATGTTGTTTTTTTTTTTTCATTTTTAACCTATTTCTACAAGTTACGGAATCCGTGATAAAAGGAATGGTTCTATCCCTTCCGATCATTTCCTACTCTAATCTTTTTTTCAACTTCTTTAATAACTTCATTACAAACACATTGCACAAGATTTCATCAAAATCCATTCACTAGCACTCAAGTTAGTGATTTTAGTCATTTTAGCGCTTCATTGACTGGAATACTACTGCTAAAGATAGTAGTAGTAAATAAATGATAAATAAAACGATACAAATAAAGGAGAATATTCAATAAAACATAAAAGTTAGATAATAGTAACATTAATATGACGTGTTGAAAAAAGTTCTTATAGAAATTACAATGGTTTGCACAGCTTGGTGCATAAATATACCATTGACGAAGGGTCAAGCTAGATAAATAGTGCCTACCTTACTATAACGTTAAGTGCTTTGTTTAATTTGTTTCTTTCATGAGTACTTATTTAAAAAATCCACATATTTTATTGCACAACGGTTAATTGCCTCCCTAGCCATAGCCATTTTTCCTGCTAAAAAACTAAAAGGACCACTTTTTATTAACAATGAATTTTAAAAGGATAATAATATTTACCAACATTGGTTTACATAAATGCTCAAAATGGTTGCCTTCTTGTAATATACAGATATTTAAAAATGGGTCCAATTATTATTCTTCGACGAGACGAGATACAGCTACCCTAGCTCCCACCTTAATAGGGTGCAAACGTGTTTCTCTTAAAACGTGAGGATTATCTGCAGACCATGTTCGATAATTCTGTGAATTTATATAATCAGTTAAATGAAACTATGCTTAATCAGTAAAAAATGTTTTATTCAGAAGGTCGTTATTGTTTAAAGCATAAAAAATCAGTTTTGAAACATTATTACTTTACAAAAGATCTATTATCTTCATCGAAATCTGGGTAAAAAAATTATTTCACTAAATATTATAAAAAAATTGACTTACAAAAATTTTTCACCTCGAGGACGATGGTCAATCGCCATTCAGCTCCGTAGTTCGAATTTTGCACTTAAAAAATTTCAAGTTGCTCGGGACGGAAAACCGCCCCGCCCGACAAACTTTTCGAAAGTACAACGAATTTAATTTTTCGAAAGTACCACGAATTTGGTTTTTCGAAAGTACCACGAATTTGGTGCTACATAGGGCGGAATCCTCAGTCAGGATATAGCGAGTAGCTATTTTAAACTTCAAAATTTAAGAAAAAATCAATGGGACGGTTTTTTCATTAAAAACCAAAATTTTCAATTAATTATCCTCAAAGTGGGAGAGCATAATCCTTATCCAAACCACAAGAATGTACATAAAGTTTGTCAAAAAAATTCAAAGTGGGAGTCGATTCTGACGAACCCAAAATATCTTTTATCCAGGCTCAGGCGGACATCGTCGCTCGAAGGCGAGTCGACGGAAAAAAGTACATTTGGGTTTAATGCCGTTAGTATGTTAATGCAAGCAGGAAAACCATTGAACTAATATAGATAGCTTCTTTAAGCATCTTGACAAGGATTTCAAGCATTTCGATAATTTCAGTGGAAAATTAAAAGTGAATAATTTTCAAAAAGTTCCGAATACATTTTACAATCATAACTAACTGGGAGTCTGAATCGCTTTGTACAGTCGATTGTCATACTTCTCTCGACGCTGGATAAGTTACTATCCTACGGGAAGTAACGGCTTCCCGAGTGGTAGTGATTTCTGATGTTTGCCTTATATACATTAGTTAAGTGTTGAATGTTTATATTTTTTTTTCATTTTATGAATTAATTCAATAAATGAAAATATATTTTTAATTCGATTTCTTATTGATCCAATAATTATAAGATTGGCGACTGACGTGCGATTCTGTAGCCTGATTCGGATAATTACTTACTACGCGTCACCTTTGATCCCGTCACGTTGTTGTACCTATCCGAATACTCAGAATCCATCGACGCTCTTATTAAGAAGTGTTTCTGAGAAAGTGCTAATTATAGAATATATTCATTAGAAGTGCACCGCTCGACATCAGATTCCGACGGGGAGAGCAGACTGTAGCAATCACAGCAAGTACAACTTTGTCTATTTTTGTCTTGGGGAGTCTGTAGGATAACTTGAATCCCCCTTGTGAGTAGAGTTGATAGATATCGTAGCGGTGATATGGCTCCGGCCTAATTAATATAAAATCCTTGTCGTGTCCTTCATACACAACGATACTAGGTACATCTACAAAGACACTGATTTATTAGACAAAAAGGGAGATTAATGATAAATATAACAGAAGTAAAGAATAATAACCTTCACAAAAGTGAGAGACAACAGATTGGTAACACTGACTGAGCCTACCGCCACTTCCTAGTAATATAGGAACTTAGTTTTAATAATATACGTAGAAAAGATATCAATTTTGATAATTTCGGAGACTTTTCTGTGTCACGTGACGTTCAATCTTTCTCGCTCCCACTGTACTTGAATGAGTAAACCTCCAGGGAAATACAGCCATCTCTCCCCATCTTCTAACGGCTATATCAACATATACGTAGACGCTAAGCAATTTGAGGCGGGGATATATCATCCTTTCGAGGGGACGTACAACAGTCGGTCTCTTGTCTATTAAATGTTAAGCAACAACAACCATATGCCATACTTATGATTACTTTCATTGTTTTCAACATTGGCTCAATACTTATTTCTTTTGCCACCAGTTGACGTTGACAGCAATGCATTGCTGACAACGCGTTGCTAACTTAACATTGATATATGACGCGACGCGATGTCACCAGGATCATTACCCAATAAGGTTGCGTTTTCGAAATCATTGATATATTTGAGTTTTAGGTCAATTTATTTATCAAATTTTTATTTTAATTTGAGGATATAATTAATATTAATTCGTTTAGGCTTTCATATTTATGTATTACTTCATATTAATACTTTATTTGAAGAGAATTGTTATATATTGCACACACTCTGTTGTTTATATTAATACAAATAGTTATTGTTAGATTGGATGAAAAATTATCTATTGAAATTTATAAATACATTGGGGAAGATTATACAAAAAGAGAGTTACTCAGTGTTTAAATAGGACTGTTACATTTCTGAAAAATGGCAAGAATTTTTAAGATTATTGCATATTTGATCCAATGTTCAAGGTCAACTAATAAAAGGACGACGAAATGACACTTTACCTGAGTTTACTGATAGTGGTTGAACTCGAAATAAGAGCTACATCAAAATACGACTGAAGAGAGGCAAACACCTGTCCATCATATTAGATTAGATTGTTATACAAGATTGTTTCACATTCTTACATATCTTGCTGTGTGTTCCCGCAAGTCAAATCTTGCATTTAATTGTTCTTAATTAGTGTTTTCGTTTGCTGGTTCGTGTGAAAGGTATTACAAAAAAACTTATTATTTGTTGGAAAATGTCTATTTACAGTTTTATGTTGAATACCTAGTGTAATCGCGCTGTTATGATATTATACACAATAGATAATAGCAAATAAATCAATTTTATGGATTCCAAAGAAAATATTACGCTGATATAATAGAACGATTTAAATGACATCTTGACAATAGCTTATTATGGGTACATGAATTGAAATCTAATGAACAATGTTCTATTCAATAATGTATTGCTCAACCTTGCTTTAGAAAACTTATGCATTTAGGCACGCTATAAACGAAATGCTTTATTGGTCATAAAGTAACTCAAGCCAGTTTATATTCTGGGGCATTGAATGAAAAAGACAATTATTGTTTTAAACCATTTGGAGATCTAATTAATGATTTGCACCATGGGGTACTACACTGAATAATATTAATTTCAACCAGCTAAACAATCAGTACAGTTACTAATTTTTTATGAATTCTAAATGTAGTAGTCCCCTAAATCTTTAATACTGATATGGACATAAATAATGATTTCTCATCATCCGCCTCATTGGAATCAAATCAAGTTAGATTTATTTCATATTACAGATACAATAATTTATTTTCGATATTCGTTGTCATAATCAGCCGGTTATCCTCTGGTTAAGGCGCAATGGGGAATAGGTTAGAATTTAAATAAATTTGTTGGACAGTAACCCAACTTCTACCTAACTAGTAATAGTCACAGTAAATTAGCAATTAGCAAACAAATAGGAGAAATAATGTATAAAGTTTTAAAAACTTCGGTGCAGACTCTTAATAGACATCTAAATACAGATCAAAAGAGTTCCCACCTCTCAGGGGGTGCTTCATCCCCTTTTTGGCTTCAGAAACCATCCTCTTACGTGACCTAGCTCCCGTTTTATGATTTTCTCAAAAACTGTTACTCTGACAAGGAATAGGACCCAAAATATCTGTTATGACATTATACATCATTTATGTTCTATATTTTTTTTTCCCATATCCAGCCCTAATCTCACAAATGACGTTTAAATTTAGTTAATGCTGGTAAAGATAAAACCAATGCCTTAAAATTACGATGGTTTTAGAGAAAAATTAATATCGGTGCTTAAATCTAAACAGCGGAAAGCTTTGCCTAATAGCTTTGCGATAAATTATTAACATAATCCTTTTTGTTAAACAACGGTACGGCCAGAGAGTAATCGTAGTATTTGACGGTTATTCTGAAATGAAGGGGAGCACAAATGGCATTGAACGACAACAAAGACTTTTAAATCCTATATCTGCTAAAATAATTTTCAATGAAAAGACGCCTGTTCCTGAGTCACAGAAAAATTTGCTGAGCAATTTGGCGAATAAAGAACATTTGATTAACCAACTGATAGAAAAATTGGAATATGCCGGTATCCAAGCTCTTTCTGCAACAGATGATGCTGATGTTCTCATTGTCCAAACTCCTATTAAGGAAGCCTATAATACACCATCAGCAGTTGTCGTGAGACAGGATGTTGATCTTCTCATTCTCATAATTGTTCTTTGTCATCTTGATAAAGACATTAGATTTTTAAGAGATATTCAAGGAAGCACCAAGGAAAGTTCTCTCGATTTGCTGAATTAGGATGCCCTTCATAACTATAAAAGAAATATATTATTTGCTCACGCATTCAGTGGATGCGATACTACATCAGCATTTTTTGCCAAAGGAAATGCACAAACTATAAACTTGATAAATACTAGAAGGGACATGGACGATGCTTTGTATATATTTAACAATCCATCATCGATGAAACCAGACACTGTACGAGCTGGAGAAAAAATCACACTAGTTTTATACAAGGCACCTCGAACTATTACATCGTTAAATCAATTTAGATACATTTCATTTAATAAGTTTGTTGGTCAGTCTAATTAAGCAGTGATATTATCAAGACTACTACCTACATGTGCTGCTTTAGAACAGCATTCGTATCGCGGTTTTCAACAAATTCATTCGTGGCGTGGAGAAAATTTGAAGCCTAATGAATGGGGTTGGAAAATAATCAGCCAAATTTTGGTGCCAATTCCTACTACTGAGATACCAGCTCATACTTCTATTCTTCAATTAATATCTTGCGGTTGTAAAAAGTGTTGCGGAAATCGATGCGGTTGTGCTAAGGTTAGATTGAAGTGTTCAACAATGTGCTCCAATTGTCATGGCCAAGGACGTCTTAATTCAGGGGTAGAGGAAGAATTACCTGAATATAATCCAATTATTGAATAAACAGTACTTAGTTTTTAGTGGATTAGGCCTCAAGGGAAACCACTTAAAGAAAAAAAGCGCCGGGAGCTCTATCTCAGCGGTGGTGTGAAAACGGGCTCGAGTATAAGAGACATAGTAGTAATAACAAAATTTTCTGTAGTCGTATTTTTTTGTGTAGGAAAATCTGCTTTACATGTAACATTTCTCTATGGCCAATGTATTTTCAGATATTTGTCACTTTACTCATCATTGCCTAACTTTAGCAACACATCCTAATTTTTCAAACCATATGTGTGTGATACGTTAGATATAGAAAAAAGTTTATGGAACATAAATGATGTAGAATTTTATACCGAATATTTTAGGTCCTATTCATTTTCCTCGTCAGAGTAACAGTTTTTGAGAAAAATTTAAAGAACTAACACCAGGTTACGTAAGAGGGTGGTTTCTGAAGTAAAAGGGGATGAAACACCCTCCGGATAGGTAAGAACTCTGTTGAGCTGTATTTGCACGTCTGTAAGGAATTCGCACCCAAATTTTCAAACTTTATAAATTATTTCTTCTAAAAAACTTAATTTACTGTGACTATAAGCTTATTAGGGAAGCAATGCAATGAATGCTCTAGATCCACAAATTAACAATAAGACTACCGTCATTATTGAATTGTGATCTTTATAAAAATAGTTATACCTCAAGATATGTTTCTGGTAACATAAATTATCTAACAGGTAAGAATAGTGAAGGAGATCCAAACAGAATTACAGATGGGAATACATATTATAGCCAACTTTTCGGATAAGCAACTAACTCGTCAAGGCTCTAAATGTCGATTAGACAAGCAGCAGATAGTGATAGATTTCTGAATTCCCTATACCGTCCATAACACCATTCTATAAGTAATACGTCCCTGAAAGCAACTCTCCATCATTTCTATTTCCGGAATTCTCTCATTTTTGGGGCACGCCAGTCAAAGAGGAGATTAATAGCATCTACTCTTGCTACCGTGAACAAAGTTGGTTCGTACCTGTAATTCTAGCCTCTTACTAATAATAAATCCTAGGAGTGACTCAACTTTTATGTTATCGTTTGTGTTCCCCCAGATGATATGGTTGTCATCACATGATAAAATGAGCTCCGCGTGGCTAGGTTTTCATAATTGAACTAATTCCTTGACTTTCTGGACTGGGGATAGACCTGGCCACGAAATACCATAATTTATATTTTTCAATGAATTTAGTGCACTAACAAAAATTTTTTCGCGGAAAGAAACATATTTTTACTAAAAACGTTATTTAATCATCAAAGATTGATCAAAATGTGTCATTATGTCTGGTTACATTCTTAATAGTTTGTTTTTTAATTTAGTAATAGCTTAAACCGTTTCTCGCTTGTTGAGTTTAAGAGAGACCACTTTGAAATTTATGAATTCGAATTTCGGAATTAATCACAAAATCTCAATTAAAAATATCAGTGACATCGCAAAATGTATTCTTAACAAAAAGGAAAAATGTAAAACGAAACTGATACTATGTATGTAGTGCAGAACACAATTTTTAATTTCACAATTAATTATTTTTTAAAATTCACTTTTATGCAGGGGCGTCAAGAATGCTGATTTTTTAAACATTATTAAGCAGTATTCGGTAATTGCATCATTTCAGGACTTGTAACTTATGAATTTTGTTTAAGGAATCCTATGCATTCATTTCATAATAATCCATTTTAATATGGCTCTGTCCGAAAAAAGTACAATGGGTCTAAAAACACGTAAAATTCTCTAAAAAATGGCGTCGTGTGTAACACTTGGATTTACCTGCTGCGGCATTGTCACGTTTCCGCTGGTGGTCAGTCGATCTTACTCACTTATGTTTATTCATTTCGTGGCGTGTGACTTAGCACTTAGCACTTAAAAACTTTGCAGGAAATACGTATTTTTTTTTAAACATGTTTTGTTTATTTTATATTTGATTTATTTTCTCAAAAATTTTTACGCAAAATTGTATAAAATATGATGAAATTTACTAGCTTACATTTAATAATTGAATTTATAAAAGACAATATAAAAAGCATTTTTTTACAAATGCTATGTTTACAACTTATTAAATTCCGTTTAATTGCAAAACTTGTCCTGCAAACAAAAAATATCATGAGACATTTTTTCCTTTATATCTCCTTTTTTTCAAAAAAGGGTTCCATGGCTGTCACCCTGCATCTATTCGCTGCCGTTAGATACAGTATATCTATTTTTAAAATCGACAGCTTTGTTTAAAAACAAACATAGCATAAGTGAAAAAGGAACCTGCAGTTAATTATTATCTCAGTCTTCACCGAATGTACAGTGCTCTAACTTACTATATGTCTGTTTCTTACACGAGGTTGTGAATAGACTCGTAGACGTACCATGTGACGTTACATTTATATAGCAGCTTTCTTACTGATATTTATCTCATTCAATTCATGTTATTCTTCACCGGAATTTAAGTCACCATTTTTTTAAACAGGGTTTTTAACTTCTTTCCCTGTATTCTATATCATCCCCCCATCCAAGAAACCGTATTTCACAGTGTAATCTTGATTACACAAATTATAAATTTTACTTGTAAACTATTTCATACCAAAAATAAACATAGATATTATATAAGTGTTTGATCTAAGTAGAACAATCAAAATCAGAAACAGCTTAAAATCCCCAGCCATTCCATCGGCGGCCAAGGTGTTGTGGCTATTTTATAATAGTAAAAACACCTCGTGTAAAAATTGTATACTATACTATTTTATTTTAAGCTCTGAATTGTATTATAGCTAAACAAAATAAAAATAATTAAAATAGAAATGGAATTCTAACGGGGTTTTAGTTGGACTAGTGAGCTTTAATTTCCTTTATTTTTGTATTGGATTTGAAACTTATGTGTTCGTGGTAACGCAATTTTAGTGTAGTCGTGGAATATAACTTAAATGTATACATCCACTTGCAACAAAATAGTTGAAACGGCAATCAAAATATTCTGAAAACACAACTTCTAAAGGATAATGATGTAATGTTATTTCTAGTAAAATATATCATACATCTCCCCACACCTTTTCTTTGATCTGATAAAGCTATGAGTTTTTGG
The DNA here is from genome assembly GCA_963583905.1 of Stenurella melanura. Taxonomy (NCBI): domain Eukaryota; kingdom Metazoa; phylum Arthropoda; class Insecta; order Coleoptera; family Cerambycidae; genus Stenurella; species Stenurella melanura. Next base: position 164,908,105 of record OY757309.1, read on the forward strand.
AGTGAGATAAGTGCCTTGTTGTACCCTCGTTAGGGAGTGCAAGTTATGAGCTTGAAAGCCGTTGAAGTACTATAAGACGTACGAGATTGGGATGCATTTAGAGGAGTGTGTAGCCAATGCTTTTTAAGGACGTTCATGGAGGTTATTATCATTATTTTTTCAAGTTATTCTTCGTAAATATTATAAGAATTTTGTAGCCTTGTAGCCGGACACTGTGATAATGCTTCTCGTACATAGGAACTGTTAAGTAATCGCAAGATTAGTTTTAGTATTTTTATTTTAGGTTATTAGTTTAATACATTATTATTATTATTATTATTTTCTCTTAACAATTGTATGGCATTTCAAATAATACTTAATTCGTTTACGCGAAATACTGTCAATTCTCGTCGAGGCTTGCCTTCCGTATGGACGGCACGATATACCGCGTGAGTCACGAATTGCGCTCGCCCCGATATTTCCTAAAATGTTTGTAATAGAAAATTGAAATTAGGAGGCCTTATTACACCACTAAAATGCCATCTTTTCAATAAAAAATCAAGTTTGGTGCACATCCGGTTTGACCGGAAATGTCCACAACTTTCGATTTTTAAATGGAACACCCTATATATTTTTACATTTTTGGAATCTAGAGGAAATTTTGAATACAATACATTCATTTTGGTCACTTTTTGATAAACATTAAAAATTGTATTAATAAATCTATTTCTGAATCCAGAGTGCTGTGGTGCCCAAAATATATTTTAGTTTGTGTGCTACGTTACTATAAAAATAAAAAGAGCAATATGATTGCATTACTCTAGAGGCGTTTAAAATTTTTAAATGTGATTTTTACCCACTAACTCGGTTTTTTTTAAAGGGAATTTAATCGTTCACCAACATTTTTAAATACATCATTTTCATACGAATCTAATGATACCAAAATTTTGAAAATCCGCTCAGAAGTATTTGAGATTTCCGCCAAAATACAATGCAACCAAGCTTTTAGAAACATGCGGCTAATAGATAATAGATTAGTGGGCTTTGGAAACTAAAATGGCACATTTCTGTGTAAATCTGGTAACCTAATAACATTGGGAAAATCATAGTAGCCATTGAATGTAATAAAACAATATCAGCTGTCAGACAGACTCGTGTAGTTATAGGCAATCTTGAGCTATCAAACATTTAATAATAGTGAGCGCAAAGAACGTTACAATTAAGTTTAGCATAGGTATGTTGAGGTAAACACAATTACATCCACAAGGACATTTGCAATAGAATGCGACATCAGTTCGGTTTTCAGAGTTTTATTTAAATGAACATAAATATCGGGCCTATAAATAAATAAAAATCAATTCCGTTTGAAAAATTAAACTTAAACTAGGTAACAGTAGGTATCTTTAAAATAATTAATATAATTAAACCATAAATTGACATTTATTGATATTGTTCAAAATGTCCACCATTTTTTTCTATACACAATTCGGCTCTGCGTACAGTTGCTTGAATGGCTCTACGCAATTCAGCCGGCGTTATTTCATTAAGAGCGCGTACAACTTTATTTTGCAGCTCTTCACGGGCATTTGAAGAAGTTTTATAAACTTTATTTTTGAGAGTGCCCCATACATAATAGTCGAGGGGTGTTAAGTCAGGTGACCTAGGAGGCCACCTGATATGACCTTGATTTGCGATAAGGCGTTCACCATGCAAGTTGTTTAAATATTCCATCACTCTTCTGGAATTATGTGGGGGAGCACCATCTTGTTGGAAAAACAGATTTTGTAAATAGGCAAGAGGAAGTAAGTCAAGAAATTCTGCTGCCTGGTTTTGTAAAAGGAATAAATATCGTTCGCCAGCCAGCTCCAAGCCAAGCAGTTAAACCCAAATCTTTCCTGAATATTCCCCCGCCCTACCAACCTCGGATTTTCTTGAGCCCAGTACCTAGTATTATTTCTGTTAAACATAACTTGGTTCGTAAATCTACTTTCATCTTAATATAAAATATGAAAAGGAAAACCTGGGTTTTGTTGTACTGCATTTAAGAACCAGTTGCAATATACTAGCCTCTTGTCGTTATCATCTCCATAAAGATGTTGGTGTATTTGGTATTTATAAGACCGAAACTTATGTTTCTTTAAAATTTTGCAAAACGAAGACTGACTAATGTCGCATTCCATTGACAATTCCCTTGTTGATGTTGTTGGGTGTACCATCACAAATCCTGATACATCAATTTCTTTGTCCTCACTTACAATAAATGTTTGATGGTCATCTTGTTGATTGGGTTCGTTTCTTAATTCTTGTTCCACTCTGGCAAACAAGTGTCTGCTTGGATGACGTCTGTTGGGATATCGTTGCTGATACAGTTCTGCAGCTGCAGTTGAATTTTTGAGACGCTCTCCATATATCAGTAACATATCGACCTTTTCATTTCTACTTAAATTATTCATTTTCTTTCATTTTTACTCAAAGAGATTTCCGCAACGCTTTATTTTGTATCTGTCTGACAGCTGATATTGTTTTATTCATTCAATGGCTACTATGATTTTTCCAATGTTATTAGGTTACCAGATTTACACAGAAATGTGCCATTTTAGTTTCCAAAGCCCACTAATCTATTATCTATTAGCCGCATGTTTCTAAAAGCTTGGTTGCATTGTATTTTGGCTGAAATTTCAAATATTTATGAGCGGATTTTCAAAATTTTGGTATCATTAGATTCGTATGAAAATGAGGTATTTAAAGATGTTGGTGAACGATTAAATTCCGATTTAAAAAAACCGAGTTAGTTGGTAAAAATCACATTTAAAAATTTTAAACGCCTCTAGAGAATTAAGTAATGCAATCATATTGCTCTTTTTATTTTTATAGTAACGTAGCACACAAACTAAAATATATTTTGGGCACCACAGCACTCTGGATTCAGAAATAGATTTTTTAATAAAATTTTTAATGTTTATGAAAAAGTGACCAAAATGGATGTATTGTATCCACAATTTCCTCTATATTCCAAAAATGTAAAAATATATAGGGTGTTCCATTTACAAATCGAAAGTTGTGGGTATTTCCGGTCAAACCGGATGTGAACCAAACTTGACTTTTTATTGAAAAGTTGGAATTTTAGTCGTGTAATAAGGCCTCCAAATTTCAATTTTCTATTCCAAATATTTTAGGAAATATCGGGGCGAGCGCAATTCGTGACTCACCCGGTATATAAGTTAGAATCGACACGGTCCGCATCGCTCTTCAAAAAGTGTATTTTACCAAAAATCAACAGTTTTTTTGAGCTCTCTTCGCCACACCTGCGTGAACAAGAAATGCCTCCTCTCATCAATGTGGTAAGTCAACACGTATATTGACAGTCGTTATTATTCAATTGTTGGTATTTAATTACAATTACGCTATTTACTCTATCCATACATTTTATTACTATTTTTTATTATTAATTGCCTTTATTAGGGCAACGCTTTTAACAGAAACAATAATGATGCGCTGAAGTGAACGTAAACAATCTGAATGTTAACTTATGGCGGGAGAGCTAGCTGTCAATCTAAGTAAGGTATTTTAACAAAGCTAAACATTTGTAGGTTGATGGTTCAATATTAGTTAAATAATAAAGTGACCCAGAAATTTGTTTGCTGTACCGCGTACCTCTATCACTTTTCATCTTTTATGATTATTTCCTTTTAAAATGGTTGATTTCACTTTTTAGAAGATTTTACTTAACTTGCAATGTTGGTGTGTTAGTTTGTTTAGGTCAAATTTTGCACTTCCTCTTGTCCTACGGAGTTGAAATTTTACTCGTCGATTCAATTTCGATGACAATGCATTTTTATGATAGGCATGACCTGGTTCTACGCCTGGGATATACAGTGTGGTCGGTTAAGCGAGCAACAAATGGAAGACAATATTTAGTTGCACAACCAAAGTTTAGATACCGCCAAAAGTTAGTGCATGTCCGATAACCATTCCAGGTGCACTTAGAATGGCTTCAAGTTAACTATTATACAGGGCAGGGCAAAAAATATGAAAATCGTTAAAGAGTAAACTGCGCTTATGTCGAAAAAAGATTATGTAAAGACATGTTTAGGAAAAAGCTTCTATTTAAAAAAAACTGTACTAAAAAGTGAATAACATTTTTTTTAAATTCATACACCTAGAAACCAAAAACTTTGGGGCGGTCAATTGAGCAAAGTAAGTATGCAATTGTGCTATATGACCGTCCCTAAAGCTTTTGGTTTCTAGGTTTTTAGTACAGTTTTTTAAGGTTTCTTAAAAATATGTGATCTTTTAACTGCAAGAAACTAATTCATATCAATTGCTGTTGTGGTAAATGAGTAATAATAATATAGTGTAAATTTTTAATAACAATTATATTATTTTCTAAAAATCGGAAGCTTTTAACGACAAAATTATAATTTTTCTTCAAGCGTATTAAAATGTTTAAATTATGCTACCAAACAGGATTAGAAGTAGGACATTGTTTTACTAGTAACATAATGTTAGTACGGAAAGCCACCACAGCGGCCGGTGGCGCGCTATCTACAAATCATCTGTCATATTTCATATCATTAGTCCCTAGTCCGCGATTGCATTCGAATAATATGTAGTTCTCGTGTAAAACGTAAAATATGTGTGAAGAATTACATTGTACACCACCAGAATTAGTGAAAGTTGCTAACTTGCTGTTAAAAATTTAATTCCTACGAAATCTCGCAAGATTTATGAATTTGCAAACGAGCGACTACTAAAATGGGCTAAAGAGCAAAATGTTCGCAATTATTTCGAAAACGTTATGTATGCGTTTTTCTCGAATTTGTCCGAAAAAGATAAAATGAAAAGTTCAACCCTCTGGGTAATAAACCAAAAAGAAATCCAGGTCCGGCTTAATGAAAAATTGACAATATGTTTTATGCCAAAATCAACACCCTGTATGACAAAATTTTGTAAATCTATTTCGATATTCGAAAAAACTGAATAGAGTAGCTTACTTAATTTGTATGCTCATTTCATCCATCAGTCTTGATTACTTGCCGTAAATCCAATTTCATTACAATGGTCCAGACAGTTGGAACTTGAATATTTATTTCAGAGTTAATTAACAAAAAAATTTAACTTGCAGCAGTGACAATTCTTTCACTTCTAGACTAGGTAAGTGAACTATTGTAAAATGATTTTGAAAACAATGTAGATTTGCGCACATGAATCAAAATACTATTTAATTTTGTGAGTCTACATTTAAATATAATATTATGTTTAATGCATGTATGTACAACAACAGTAAATACGTGAAAGTAATAAATACATAACAACAATAACTGTTCAAAGTGACCTCCATTTCGTTGAATACCTTTCCTTGCTCTAGTAGCAATATTTCTAATTGCACGTCTAATCATATCTGGATTATATCTAACTTCTACGCAAGCCTTATTAACGCGTTCCAAAAGTTCCTCTCTTCTATTAATGTCTACGTCATATACCTTTGCTTCTAAATGTCCCAAAAGACAATAATCAGCAGGATTGAAATCCGGTGACCTTAAAGGCCAATGATGAGGTCCATTTCGACCTATCCACATATTTGGAAAATTGTCATTTAGGACATTTCTCACACTACTCAATGCTTAATGTTGAATTAAACCTAAAAAAATAATATAAATATTGCAAAACTCAGGTTTTTTTAAAACGTCAAGGGGAAGGTCACAACCCGAAAAAATTCAAAGTGTTACCAAAACAAGAGTTCGACGACTTTCTGCAAAATGCACCCAATGACATTTATTTAGCTACAAAGGTAATAAATTTAGCATCCTTTACTTATGAACATATAGGTAATTGTCGATCGATTATAGTTTATGTTGATATTCGCAGTCACAGGCGCCTGTCGCTGTCATGAGCTATTAAAATTGAATATAGATGTCGAGGATTGTGAAACATGAATTTTATTAAAAATTATAAATACAAAAGCTAAAAAGCCACGGACGTTTACTATTTTCGGTGACTTTTACTTGAATTTGTGCCGCCAGTATATCAAACTTCGCCCGACAGATTTTCAGCCCTCCCGATTTCTTATCAAGTATCAAAAAGGAAAATGTTACAAAGTAGTAATGGGCATACATACAATTTCAAATACGGCAAGAGAAGTGGCTTTGTATTTAAATTTGTCAAATCCATCCGAATATACAGGCCACTGTCTACGACAAACGTCAGCAACAATTCCTGTAGACAATGGTGGAGATATTTATTGTTTAAAAAGACATGGGGGGCTGGAAGTCAGGTTCCGTAGCTGAGGGTTCTATAGAGAAATCTATAACGAATAAAATGCAGACAGCCAAAAGCATTCTAGATCCGGTCGATTATAATAAATCTAGTACTTCTAAAGACACAAACTCAAGCACCCCTAATGAACTTGTTCCAAATGAAGAATACACCATAACAGACAACTTGGAAGAAACTACCCATAAAGTTATGAATATAGACAATGAAACATCGACCAGTTGTGTCAACATGCAACACTGCAATTTGAATAATTGTACATTTATAATAAATAAATAAACAAATGTTTTCATTTTAATACGCTTGAAGAAGAAATAGTATATATTACATGGAGTAGAACGCCTTTTTTTGTATTACGTCCAATTTGCAGCTTCGGCATCGCCTCCGCTGTAAATCCTAGGATCGACACAAAAAAGAGCGCGTTCTACTCCTAGTAATATAATGTACTATTTAAAATATCTAAAATAAAACGTGAATTTGAAAGAATCACAAGTAAATAATGAGTTTTATCATTGACATATCTTAATTTCATTACCGTCAGCGTCAACCTTAAATTATGTCATTATTGATTTAAACTTTCTTTGGTCTAGCAGGTTTCAGATGCTCGTGATCTTGCGATTTTCGGGATGTAATGGAGTATATCTAATTGATCTTGTACGTCTAAAGCTTACTATGAAAATTGGATTTAAATTAGAGGTAGCGAATTACATATTCCCCTTGGATGTACATGAGCATTGAGCATCCTTTGCCGGTAAACTGTACCCCCAAGCTATTTTAACTCGTGGCAAAGGTAAATAGTTATATCTTCAGACGACTATTAGAAACCGGTACAGATTACATTTCTCTGAAGTGTGTTAACACAGTTATAAAAAAAATGTCCCCATATTCCTTCACTCCAGGGCAAAATAATTTTCTTTTGCAATCCATGTTGCTGCTATACAGTAAAATTATCCTAACAAATGAACATTTTAGATAAATAATATTTTATTAAGTAGATAGACTACATGATTTTTCAATTATTTATATTTTTATAAATTTTCATAAAGCAAACATATCAGTGTATTTTAATAAGTAAAGTTATATATTGTACAGTGCATACAAAACTCTATGACACCATTTGAGTCTTAATTTTCCATGTCCTATCAAAAAAGATCTTGTAGATATTTTATAAATTAGCGTCTTGAAGTTAATAAAAAGTGAAACTAACTATTTTAAAAAGGAATATTCATAAAAGCTGAAAAGTGTTGAGATACTCTGTACAGTGATTGGCCCTTTAAATAAACTTTTTGAAGCTTTAAGTATTATACAGAGGTTATATGAATTAAAAGACTTAACGAAAATTAAAAATATAGAGAAATATGTAGCTTTTGGCTATTAGTTTTATTTTATTTGCATTAATACAAAATTGACAATAAAATAGTAAATTCAGGGATGCACTAAAGCATAGTCATTGGCCAGAGAACTACAATGCGCAATGATTGGCTACGCTCAGTCATAGTAATTGACCCTCCTTAAATTGCTAGTAATTATCATTTAAATAAGGAAATAAATAATAGTAATTACCTATATAAATTAGAGTTTATTCTTAAGAAAAATATAAAAATCATAAAAGTTTGCCAACTAATATACGATTCAAACGTATTGAGCGCTCGTTTTACCGTGAATATCTCCAAAATAGAGATGAGGAAAAAGCAAAAAAAATATTTTGTGCCTCTTCTAAAGTATTCACTGGAATTTTAATAACTTAGGTTAAAACATTATGAAGATTATTTAATTACTTCCATATTCACCTAGTAGAGTGGAAGTATAATAATTGCATTTTTTTTAATAAGTTTAAAATGTCACGAAACGTAGAGATTTTAAATTTGTGTGAAAAAAAGAACTTTCGGCCTGTCTATCCATCTGTCTGCAACTTTTTTTTGTGCCCACGTTTAATATTTTGAGCTCACTACGGTGAAGGGTTGTTGGTTACATAGGGTTAAATAGAGGAAAATAGATTCCCTTGTGAGAAAAATTCATCAAACCAAGTTTCAAGGTAGAATGTTTATAATAACCTTAAAAACAATTCAAACGTCGAAAATGTAATCGTTGATTATTTATGTGCATCCAGTAGTACAACAGATTATAATTTTTTCAAATGATATTGATTGAAATAGATTTTAAATTTTCCTATTCTTTTTTACTCGACAATTATACAGAAAAGAATTATTGGCATGTACAGTGTGACCCACTTAAGATCGTAACACCCCTGTACACCCTTTAATTGATGCTTGATTAACTTCAAACTTTGGTGGTAAGAAAAGGTCGATAAGGGGATTCTTTGAACTTAGTAGGGATGTTTCACAATCTCATGAGCTTTGACCTTGGTATGCGCAGAGACATACTTTCGGCGATCGTCTCAATTACACAAGTTCCTAAAAACATCAGATTTAGGATTTGCACTTGATCCCGAGCTGTCGATGTTTACAGACCTCTATTTCAACGGCCCTTTGAGATTAATTTAGAAACTAGCGAACTTTGCGCGGGGTTATTCATCTAATTTCAACAATATGTAAGTATTCTATTAAATGTCTGTGATAGCCGAGTCTTTCAAAGAAAAGTATTAGCAATTTTTTTAGAAAAATGCTAGTAAGCATTGTAGTGGGTTCAAAGGTGTTCGAGATAGTGGCTGTCAAAAATACAATTTTTTGAACCAAAACTAATTTTTATTTGTAACACAGATTCTCACATTAAAAAATTGTATTCGTAATTTCTTGTTCAGAATAGTGCGTTGTACTAGACTGAATTGATTTTACAAAAAAAAAATCTAAAGAAAATAAGTAAGAAAGTCGGCAAAAAAATAAAAATTAAAAAAAAAATAAATTTACACTTGCAATAACTTTCGTTTTCATAGCTTTCTTAGGTCTTTATTGAAGATAATTTGCTAGAAAAGTGGTAGGTATGTACGAACTAGAATTTTTGTCCTATCAAGTAAATAATTATTTTGTTTTAAAAGCAATTCAAACTAGTACAATACAATACTGTGAACAAAAATTAAGAGTACATATCAATTTGAGAAAGCAGCCATTGCCGCAAGAAGTTCATAGGTACTTACTTCGGCAGAAATATGATTATATCAATGCATATTTTGCGAGCTTTTAGGCCAGGACATTGAGAAAATGATCTTATTTGTTTGATTTTATCATTTTTAACTTTCCCTTGTTTACTTTTAGCTTTACTCTTTCGCACTGAATCCACTTATTACGGGTCCAGTCTTAATCAAATTTATATTTATTTTCTTCGTTTAAGTATATTTTAATAAAAGATTGTTTTTAAAAATATATTTTTACTTTGATTTCGATACTTTCATTTTAGTTACAGCATGCATGCAAAATTTCAAGACAATGGATCAAGTGCAAGTGAAATTGACTTTCAAGATTTAAACTAAACTGCTGCCTAAAATTACTACCACATCCAGATTTGACATCCAAGTATCTTTCAACGAAAACATTTTGATATTCTCTGTGTACTCTAGTACGTGGAAATAATTGCTTATAGAATTTTAGTTATATAATATTTGAAATCGTCTGCCCCAAGGTAACTAAGACACAATATTATTTTGATAACTTCTTTAATAATGGAATAGGGATGTTGGAGATGATGGTAGGGGTGACTGATGTTAGAAAGAAAATTGATACCTTGACTTCCAGTACATATTTAGTAAATCATAAGTTCCTGCACTCCTATTAGCCTGCTCTACTTTTTACCTCTATTGGACCCCAACCCTCTAACGGAATAACCTCAAAATATAATCTAGTTCCAGATCTCGTCATGATACATACGCGTACCAAATTCCAAATCAATATCTTAATTCTATTTTGATAACTCCTTTAATAATATAGTGAGGGTGGTGGTGGGGGTGGCAGATGTTATATGAAAATTTAAGACCATGGCTTCTAGTATCTACACCAAATCCCAAATTTTTGGACTCTGACAAGCTTGCTTTACTTATCTCCCCCTAGTTACCCCTACTCACCCCCCAACTATTCAACGAAATCATCACATATTCTAGTTCCAGATATTATACATAACAGTACCAAATTTCAAATGAATATCCCAATTCTATTTTGTTAACCCCCTCAAAAATGAAGTGGAGGTGCTGTTATTATCTTAGAAACATTCAAATGCAAAATAAATCAAATTCAAGTAGATTCTATATATTAGTAAAATTTCAAACAAATTTTAAATGGATTTGCATTAACTGTTCAATATTTTAGAACGTCCACAAATTTTAATATTGAAACTACGGACACAAATATAAGTGTAACATACCTTTCCGTTCCAAAGATTAATGAAACGAATGTATTAAATGCAATTAAACAGGTTAACCTGAAGCTAGATACCGGTCGCAACGGAGTACCTGCATTTCTTTTTAAAGACTGTGCTATATTATTCACTTATGCTTTGTTAGTTATCTTCAAATTAAATCTTCAATACTTTTCCAGATTTAAGAAAGCGAACTGAAATTTATCTCGTTTATATTAAGGATGACAAATCCACTGTTGAAAACTATAGACCAATGTCAAACCGATAACAGGGGTTGTTTTTGACCATTTGAAGGGGATGCCCTGTAGAAACTTTTTAACCCTCATATTGGTGTTCAGCACCCTCAAAAACAGGGGGTGGAGGTGGTCTGGTTGAGATCCTTATTTGTAACATGTTCGTCCGACTCCGTAACTCCACTAAGATATCAAATGTATGATTTGGAATCCCGCCATAGACATTTTTCGATTTCAATTTTATAGAAAATTTTAAACAACTAGATTGATTGTCCCTACTTAAGTAGTTATGTTAAATTATATGTTCCAGCAGATTATACATGTTCAAATCACACAAATTTAGGTAAATCTTCATCTTTGTATTTAATCTGTTGAAACTATAGCATATAGTCTATATTACACCGAAATTAAAAATGTTATTAATTTTAAGTGAAAACATTTAATGTAAATCTTGTTTATGTTTTCAATATGTATTGATTGTATAAAATTCTACAAAAGTGTTTGTTCCCCCCTACCTTATGATTGGATTCTTATCTACCTGAGTGGTTGTATCCTAAATAAATAAATATGTTTGTACTGTTATAGACTTATACATGAAAATGAAAGCGATCAAAATGAGGAAATGCTATAAAATACATTTCGAAATATGTATGAATTTCGTATATATATAAACCAGTAATGAAAAGCTTTAGATAGTTGTGATTGAGTTGTCTCGCCCACAACACAGTGGATTTTATATGAGAGCAATAGAGCTATAAATATAACGTTGAATAAAAACATTTTAACAAGCATTCAGCAAACAGAAAAAACCCACGCGCGTCACATTTCAAACGAAACAAAAATTATTTATGAGATTTATTTTGTAACTTTTGAAGGGTTATGTTAATCCTTTGGTGCCAAGGAAAGTTAAGAACAAATGTTAAAATACGAATTTAGAGCAGGTTTGACAATGAGGAAGTGTATTTTATGCTGATCGTTTAAGATTACTACTGAATTTTTAAATTCATTAATTTCAAAAACCTATAATACTGTCAGTGAACCCTTACTTTTGTTTTGAATGAGTAAGGACATGATTTACTATATTTATATACTTATTGTATTTATATTTATGTGACTTGTAAAAGTCTGTATAATACTCACATCGGTAGAAAAAAACATTTTGATACAGCAATTGTCATATGAATAAATAGACTTGTGAATACAAATACTGTCATTGTGAGCCGCAGCAAGAATTGGTCGCGCTCGATTTAAAATATCATCGAATCAGCGAAACAGTGATTTTGAATTTGTATTTGTGATTGGCCGGATGCGGTGAATTATGAATCGATAATTCACTACAGTGAATTATAGGTACGATTTATCACCACAGAAATGCTAATAATTGTCATATAATTAAATATTTCTAGAAATAGTATTTTATGCACCAAGTGAGTTGTATCAGGCATACATCCCTCGGGCCAAACGCCTTCGGGCTGCATCATGTTGCCCTCTGGGCGTTATAATCTAATAACACTCGTGGTGCATACAATATTGTATTTTTCACGAAAAATATATTTTTCTAATGGAAAATTGACTTCATTCTTTAAATACATTTAGTAGTCTATGACATTTGCTGGCATTTGACGTTTATTAACTGTATCTGACAGTTGTTGATATTTTGACGTTTGTTGATGTTATAGGAAAATGGAAAATTAATATGGAAATACTACAAAATATCCAAAGCAATGCATGAGAATCTACAGAAAGTGTAGTGCCAGTCAAATCCAAACCATTATACAATAAGGAATATGAGACATTTACTCTTTCTTTGCTTCTCAAATAACAGGGCGTTGTGGCTATAACGCCCGCTCATTAAGCCCGTAGTCATTATGAGAGTCTTTATTGTAACCGTATAGTGGCGTGTGTGAGTCGGAAAAGACGCGGATGCTGAATACGATGGCGGTGTCAGAATTTCTCTTTGGGGTTGCACAACCCCTCAAACAGGCCAAAAACCACCCCTTAGAGGGGTTAAACGCGATTTAATAGGTTTCCCTTCAGAAAATAGTACTTTCCTCCAGTTTTCAAGAATGCTGAGCACGGTGGTGGTGTCCGTAATTGCGTCCGACCCCTACCAACCCCTCTACCGGCCAATTCTCGCCCCCGAAAAGGGTGAAATTTTTTTTCCGGATTATCAGCGGCAAATATATATTCCCCCCGTTTTCAAGGATGCTGAGCACGGCGGTAGTGTTCCCCATCGCGTCCGACCCCTACCAACCCCTCCACCGGCCAATACTCGCCCCCGAAAAGGGCGAATTTTTTTTTTAGGATTATCAGCGGCAAATATATATTCCCCTCCATTTTCAAGGATGCTGAGCACGGTGGTGGTGTTCGTAATCGCGTCCGACCCGTACCGACCCCTCCACCGGCTAATACTCGCCCCCGAAAAAGGTGATTTTTTTTTTAAATACTTATAACATGTATAATCAGCATCCTTGGAAACGGGGGGAATATATATTTGCCGCTGATAATCCGAACAAAAATCGCCCCTTTCGGGGGCGTGTATTGGCCGATGGAGGGGTTGTAGGGGTCGGACGCGATGGAGAACATCACCACCGTGCTCAGCATCCTTGAAAACGGGGGGAATATATATCTGCCGCTGATAATCCGAAGAAAAAAATTCACCCCTTTCGGGGGCGAGTATTGGCCGATGGAGGGGTTGGTAGGGGTCGCACGCAGTTACGAACACCACCACCGTGCTTAGCATCCTTCAAAATGGGAGGAAAGTATTATTTTCTGAAGGGAAACCTATTAAATCGCATTTAACCCCTCTAGGGGGTGGTTTTTAGCCTGTTTGAGGGATTGTGCAACCCCAAGGAGAAATTCTGACCCCACCATCGTGTTCAGTATCCTCGAAAACGGGGGGGAAGGTAATTTCATGCCGGCTCAAAATATTTACCATTCGTCCGACTCACACACGCCACTAGTATCCAAGGTATAATACATAAATAATATGAAGGTGAAATATAAAAAGATATTACAGTGACATATTTACTCATAATTATTGCATATTGAGAAAATCAAAACAAAATCAAATCAAAACAAATTTATTGAAAATTAAAAGAGAACATGATCATTCCATATACATATTAACTATATACTATGAGTTTCGTTCGTAACTTGACGCCAAGGAAAGCCTGTCTCTCTATTCTTTAAGAGGACTTTGGGTATGGTGCGCATGCCTTAGTGACGCGAGATTGTGACCGTTTAACTGAATATAGAAGGCAAATGGTCACAATCTAATCGGAGCAATTGGCCACATGGCCACTGACCTATTACAATAGCGCGATGTGTCGTCGGAGCGTGCGCGTTGGATCCAAAGTCCTCCATGGAGATGGAAAACTATCTCCTTCTCTAGCCTCAATTCCGTACATATTGGCTTATAGCGTGTTACCAGTATATAGTTAATACGTACATGGATCATTCGCACTGATGACTTGTACCCAGCGCCAACCAAACATCTACGTGACAGTACGACGTAGGGATAGAGTGGTTGGGGTAGAAGCGAGGTCAGTGCGAGTTTTTGCGAGTCCTTCTAGCTACATGCTAGTTATTTGGTCCTAAAATTATATAGGCCGAATGAGAATTTCAACTTAAAATAATTTACTTACTTAAAATAATGAAGATAACACTAGGCAAAGCATTTTAAGTTTTAATATGATGCCGATGGGAAAATACCAGAGCAAAAAACCCTCCTTGGAAATCAGAGATCTAACGGCTATATTTTACAGTTTAATTTGGAGTTTAAAATATTATGGTTTAAAAGAGAAGATTTTACACAAAAGACACAGTGGCTCTACGTCAATAGTTTCGTCTAAGTGTAGAATTCGTGTATATCTGTCTGGTGACGAGGCGCAAGATTTTGTTTTGGTATACCTGTAGTTTGTGTATCGTTGTCGCGGATGCTGAGAACTATGCGGGGGCGGCGTATACTACAGCTGGTCTTATAATTGTAGTGTACGTTTTCTGTTTGTTCTCTTAAGTCTGCTATTCTTCGCCAGTAGCGGATGTAGGTTTCTGGTTAAAGAATATACCTTACATATAATCATGTTTATGTGCCGGTTAAAGGTAAGTGTTTTGTCCAGATAAACGCCTAAGTATTTCATTGAGGTTTTAGTCTCAATTTTGTATCCGTTAATTCTAATAGGAGTCAAAATTTTATTATTTTTGAATTTCTTTGTAAATACTATCGCCTCTGACTTGCCTTCGTTTAATTTCACCTTCCACTGGTCGTAGTACGTCATAGCTTTTATCATATGTACTTTTAGTAACATATTGCCTGTTTGTACATCGCGGCTGCGACTGTATATAGCGGTATCATCGGCGTATATGGCCAACTTAGAGTTTGAGGAAATCATATATTGAAGAAATTGTATATAATCATTTTTTACCTCTGGTTTCTTAATTATAAAGGATAAGTCAACAAGTTACACTTTTTGGGTTCAGATACTGCGGATTACACCTACGTCGTTGTTCGATAACTTACACATTTACACCTTACTGTGAAAAAAAATATGAATTATAATCTCAAGGTGCAGAGGCCTAATAAGACTTGTGTGATAGAGGCGTATTTTGATATAAATTATTAGGATGTTACTGAACATTAAAATTAAAAAACCGCTGCCTAAGGAATCTCTACTTCCACATCCAGATTTCCCATCCAAGTCTCTTCAAAGGAAAACTTCTTGACTATGCTTGAAGTCTAGTATGTGGAAATAATTGGTCATCAATGTATATATAATAAAATTCAATCAGTGCGAGCCCCTTCCTCTTCGCGATCTGAACTAGATAAATGCTTTTTAAGTGGGCTTTTTCACGGCATGCGCCCGGTACTTATCGACGCGGGACGACGGGCGATGTTGCGCCGTATATGTAGGGATGATAATTACTAGAGGATTAACTTCTTATTAATCGATTAAATTCGTCCTTCTCTTTCTAGGCGTGCTTCTACGACCCTCAAAATTATTCGCGATGCTCCGATAGGTACATACTCGACGTGCGTTTACTAATTTTGGTACAACGTTAAATACTCGATTAATACGTTAAAAAATTCCTGTTTTCGTTCACTCCTGTAGCACCGAATTTTCTATTTGCGCGGCGCAATTTACGATGCGGATTAGCTAGAACCCTTCTCCTTTTCGTCGCGATACTGTACGGTCCCACCGAAGGTGTATTTCGAAAAATATGAACGTTTTAAGATCGCACGTTTTCGAACTTTTTTCGCCTTCGAAGAGCCCGTTTCATTTTTACGATTTTTCGCCTATAGGTTATCGAAAGAATGTAAAGATTTCATTAATGTTTTTACACAAAGTTTTACTTTTAGTTATAGATAGTTATTTTTTCTGCTGTTTGCAAAATCCTAAAAAGAATATGTTTCAATACAATTATAAGCAAACAAATAATAATTCATTTTTAAACATGCATAGAGTATATAGGCTCCAATACTAGTTAACTAATAGATAGGTGAAGATCTGTTGTTTTTATCAGTCAATGTCAAGTATAATTATTTCACACTTATTCATAGAAATTGTCTTGGTTTTACATGAAACATCTTTATTAGTGGCTTTATGTCTTTCTGATGAGCTCCAGAATAAGGGCGAAAAACGTTTCAAGGTACAGAATGATAGATTTCATGAAAATGTAATCCATTAGAATGAAAAATTTTTAAAACAAGGTAGATAAATAAATTCATTTTAGGCCTTTGTTCTCATTTTGTTCTTCATGATCGTAGGGGGTTATGTAGATAGTAGTTTAATCTGCATGGCCGTAGGGGACTGTATGGATGCTAGTTTTAGAATGAGAATTATCAAATAAGAAATTAGACAAATTCATTTTAGGATTTTAATTTGCTAGCATAACCAGAATTCAGGTTATCCAAAAAATGCAAAGATTTCATCAATATTTTTACACACAGTTTTTCCTTTAGTTATAGATAGTTATTTTTTCTGCTGTTTGCAAAATCCTATAAAGAATATGTTTCAATACTATTTACCAACACGTTTAAGAAAATTAATAATTTCATCATATACAGGGTGTGTGAACAATTTACAGAAAATCGATTTCAATTAAAGGACACCGCACACTTCTATAGTTGAAATTGACTTCCGGTCAAATTGTATGAATTTTTGATATGTTGTAGCCCGAATCATTTTGATCTAAAATAATTAAAAGTTATTATCTTCTACAGGCTAATTTCAGCGCTAGAGGACGCCAAAGAAAAAAAATATTTTTGAGAAAAAATGCAACTTTTTCGACAAATAAGTGACGCCACCTATCCGCGCGAGTTGCGAAATTACAGTCTGGCAGTTGACATTTCGTAATAACACTTTGACATTGGCGTCAGCTTTGACAGTGGTTAGCAAGCGATAGTGATGAAATGCTAGTATAATAACATAATATTGGGGTAAATGTCACGAAAAAATTGAGACATTGTCTTCTAGCATACGCACCAAAAATAAAGCTTTGGGACTTTCATTAGCTGGTTTTACTTATTTACCCTATTTACATATCATGGTTAATTTGGTCACTTTCCTATTTATAGGAATACAAAAGTTTACTAACTTCTGTTAATAGGAACCTTGAATTAAAATGTATAAATGTATAAGAACGGTGGGAATATGTAACTTCTCGACGTTCTACATATTATCCAGTTATATATTTATGTATACCTATGTATGTCAACAGTTATTTTTACTATTAATGCACCTACCTACCTAAAAGTACGTACTTAGTAAGTGACGGGAGGTATTTATTATATAAAAAAGTAATGCATTCTAAGATGAAAAATATGAATTAATATAACATTAAAACATAGCCTTGTTTACCTATTTTGAGGTTAGGTACATAAATAATTTGTTATATTTAACTACAGTAAAAGGATAAAATTGGGCACAATTGAATTAATGTTTAGAATAATGAATGACACATACCTTGTTACTACATTTTGAAAAAAAATGTAGTATACGTTTAGCATTTTTCCGGTGCACCGTCGAAACCCGAAAAAAACGTCGGATCGATGTGAAAGTCATATCTATCGATTCGAGAGCGAATTTAGAAAATTCCGTCCGTCGGTCAGTCGGTCTGTCGGTCTGTCTGTCTGTCTGTCTGTCTGTCGGTCTGTCGGTCTGTCCGTCACGCCCAGCCCCCTTAATCCGTTTTCGGATTGCGATGAAACTTGGGTGGTTAATAGGAGGTCTTTAGAAAACCTTAACGCCGAAAGCTCGGCTCCGTTCGGAAACCGGAAGTACCCGATACAGACGTTTCGAGTTTTTCGGGAGAAATTGAATAACTCGATAACGGGTAGTCGGATCGAGACATTTCAAAAAAGAAATGGTGCCGCTGGCGAAGCTCTACAAATAAGTATACCAGAGGCTATGTCGAAAAACAAATGAAAATTGATTTTTTTTGCAAAAAACTGGTTTTCTCGCAATCGGGCTAGGAAGCACGATAACTGTCCAGAATATTGATCGATTTCGATGAGACTTGGTGGAATCAAAGGTACCCGGCCACAAATCAAGCCTATTGCTGGCGACTCGAATCCCTTGACCGCAAGTATGTTTTCCAGGGCCGAGTATGATTTTTCAAAGAAATTAATAACTCCCGCACCGAAGGTCGATTTTGATTTCAAAAATGGCAATTGTAGGGCTCGATTAGGTCTATTAGTTGACGTTTGTGAGAAATTTAAGAAAACAAAAGCGAATCTACAAATCCTGGAAAACTTGATTTTTTTGATAAATTCTACAAATTCCGAAGAGTTTCCTAATAAAAATCGAAAATTAACTATTCCGTCGATAGATCTCTATAACCAGTATAAGGAATGGACCTTTTTGGACAAAAAATATAATATAGAGTTTTTTAGAAAAACTTAAAATAAACGAGTTATTTACGAAAATGCATTACAAAGAATATGTAAAAAAATATTACAAATTGATAAGTGATAATGTTATATTTAAAATATCATCATTCATTTAGTTATTTTCATTTACTAAATAAAAATAGAACCTATGCCCTTTCCGTGTTTCAAAATGTAGTTAGCTTTTACTTTAGTCAATGCAAAAAAAAGGAAAAAAAACATGTCAAAGCACTGAGTCATCTTGCGACCCTCTGCTGAAAATGTAATGAATCATGCCAACAAATTGGATTAAAAGCATATCAAAATGTAGTTTTTTTTCACTTGTTACTACATTTTGAAAAAAAATGTAGTATACGTTTAGCATTTTTCCGGTTGACCGTCGAAACCCGAAAAAAACGTCGGATCGATTTGAAAGTCATATCTATCGATTCGAGAGCGAATTTAGAAAATTCCGTCCGTCGGTCAGTCGGTCTGTCTGTCGGTCTGTCTGTCTGTCGGTCTGTCCGTCACGCCCAGCCCCCTTAATCCGTTTTCGGATTGCGATGAAACTTCGGTGGTTAATAGGAGGTCTTTAGAAAACCTTAACGCCGGAAGCTCGGCTCCGTTCGGAAACCGGAAGTACCCGATATAGACGTTTCGAGTTTTCCGGGAGAAATTGAATAACTCGATACGGGTAGTCGGATCGAGACGTTTCAAAAAAGATATGGTGCCGCTGGCGAAGCTCTACAAATAAGTATACCAGAGGCTATGTCGAAAAACAAATGAAAATTGATTTTTTTGCAAAACTGGTTTTCTCGAAATCGGGCTAGGAAGCACGATAACTGTCCAGAATATTGATCGATTTCGATGAGACTTGGTGGGATCAAAGGTACCCGGCCACAAATCAAGCCTATTGCTGGCGGTCCGAATCCGTTGACCGCAAGTATGTTTTCCAGGGCCGAGTATGATTTTTCAAAGAAATTAATAACTCCCGAACCGAAGGTCCGATTTTGATTTTCAAAAATGGCAATTGTAGGGCTCGATTAGGTCTATTAGTTGACGTTTCTGAGAAATTTGAGAAAACAAAAGGGAATCTACAAATCCTGGAAAATTTGATTTTTTTGTTGAATTCTACAAATTTCGAAGAGTTTCCTAATAAAAATCGAAAATTAACTATTCCGTCGATCGATTTCTATAACCAGAATAAGGCACGGACCTTTCTAGACAAAAAATCTGAAATAGAGTTTTTTCGAAAAACTTAAAATAAACGAGTTATTTACGAATATGCATTCCATAGAATTATTTAAAAAAATATTACAAACTGATAAATTCTCCGTGCGATAGTAGTGCAAAAAAATAATGTAATGTTATATTTAAAATATCATCATTCATTTCCTTATTTTCATTTACTAAATAAAAATAGAACAGATGCCCTTTCCGTGTTTCAAAATGTAGTTAGCTTTTACTTTAGTCAGTGCAAAAAGAAAAAAAAAAGAAAAATAAAACATGTCAAAGCACTGAGTCATCTTGCGACCCTCTGCTGAAAATGTAATCAATAATCCCAACAAATTGAATTAAAATCATATCAAAATGTAGTTTTTTCACTTGTTACTTTAGTACCTCCAATTTCTGCACTAATAAAATCAGTATTAGTAGCAAAAAAGTTTGTCATCATAAACACATCAACAATGGGCAAATTGTCACTCTGACCCCGTAAAAACCCACTGTCCGTCATACTTACCACTTAATAATTAAAATAAATAAATAAATGAATGATTTCTTTTATGAAAATATCAATACACATTTATAAAACAAAACAATTTACGATTTAACCCCTTGGCAGATAGACGACCATTAGACATTATGCCGAATGACGTCAGACCAATAGCGTAATGTTTTCAGTCATGTGGATATGTTCCCATAAAATTTTGAATTTCAAAGTCGTTTATTTAGGCTACATATTTTTTTTATACCTTTTCTTCATTACTTTGTCAACTTATATAACATATATAACGAAAAAATAATAAATGATTGCATTTCTAAAATTCATGCATGTTGCTCATTGCATGGAGCAGGTAGGACGTTTTTGCACTCATCTGTATATGTCTACCACCATCAACTGGGCTTGTCTTTTTAACCATGTTTTTAGACATATTTTTATAAATTATTCTAAATATACACTTTCCTATGTTCAGCTTTGCCTTCAGCTTTTGTATATCTTTTATCCACTACGTGGATGTGGAAGTAAAATATGTTTTTAATCTCATTGCATCTTTAATTTGTCCCGTTCGTTCTCTTGTCCTCAGAGATTTTTGTTTGTTAAATGTGAACCCTGTGTACCTAGAAATTAGTCCAGAAATACTTCTTTGGTATAAATTTGTTGCTAAGGAACAAAAAGATGATCATTGATCACGGTCGGTAAATTTAAACTAAAAATATTTGTCACTTACGACTCCCTAATGGCTACTTCGACAATTTAAAATTTATTCAGCTAGAACTGCATAAGATATAATTTTAGGAGATAAATTATTTGGATTGCATTTTATGGTACGAAGATAATGACTTAACTAATAGCACACATAACTCTCAAACGGATTCTCAACTTGTTTTACAGAGAAGGTGTTTAGAGAATAGCAGTTAGTCTAAGTTGACGAAAACGTTGCCTCGGTTTCATCATTAACTTAAGTAATTAGTAGGTGCTCATTACACGCTTCTGATAAATTACATACATTAGAATCATTTCTGGCACGAATAATCTAATACAAGTTAATGTACAGGCCGTAAACCTGAAGGGTTGCAGGAAAACGGAGGCGTGAGGTAATGTTGCTTAATGAATCGCCCTTGGTGCCACGTGTGAAAATCGTTACTAGGTGACACAGGCGTGATCCTGTACATGTATAAGATAGGATCTCATTTACTCTAGTACGTTTTAACCATATTACTATATTTTATATTAAGATTTTCGTATCCAACATAGAGAGAAGGAGAGAGAGATTTAGTTATAATTTGATTAATGAACACTGCATATAAATAATAATAACAATAATAATATGAATAATATGAAGCCTACGCTGCTCTCAGGATTGAAGATCATACCGGTCTGTCAGAAGTCTGCTGATTGGTGGGCAGGCCAAATGCAGAAGGTAGTCATCTTGGGGTCCCTTCGCCTGCTTAGAGCACATGTTTCTGGAATCTACAGTAACTAACCCTGCGGGATGTGGGAAGTGGCTGTGGATATATTGCTGGCGCTCTTTCCGTGTGATATCGAAAGCCACGGAAGACTGTCCAGCGTCGGGAAACCGAAAAAAAAATTATTATAATAATAATAAGACAACGTGCTTGAAAATGAGACGCATAAACTATACTGGAATCAAAGTATCATAACAGATAAAACAATCTCTTGTAACCGCCCAGATATCACTCTCGTACATAAGAACTCCGACACCACATGCCTGATAGATATTGCCATTCCTAATTCACATAACCTTCAGAGCACATGGAGCGAAAAATTAAACAAATATAGAGCACTTGCCGATGAAACTAAGAATATGTGGAAGCAGAAACAGGTCCACATAATTCCCATAGTTATCTCGTCAATGGCCGTCGTCCCACGGAAAATACATGAAAGCCTCATCAAATTACATCTGCCCCCACTAACATACATCCAACTCCAAAAGTCAGTTATTCTAAATACAACAGCAATAGTCCGGTCTCACCTCAACCTTCCTCAATAGAATTGATAGACTACTTGTTTGAAAAAACCGTAACTATCACATTCCGTCTAAAGGCGTGCGAAACAAATAATAATAACGTGTGATGTGGGAGGCCACAGAAAGATTGTCCAGCAGCGCCGGGAAACCGAAGAAATAATAATAATAATAATAATGGTTATTGACTTTATTTTATATTTTTTAAGCAAACAGAGCATCTAATCTATTACCATTTCAGTCGATAAAATTATCGATCTCGTTTAATCCAGTTCATCTACAATTCTCTAGAAACCATATTGCGAATTTACCTAATTGGTAAAATTAAATTAAATTAAATTGGTAACGCAATTTGTCGACCTCCCACATTTGACGTATTATCACAGTCGATAATTTTTTGAGGTTAATAAAGTAACACTACTTTGGTACTAGTGGAATCTTCCAAATAATTCTAATATAAAAGAGCTTCTAGCTCATTTAAAACCGTGAGGTTAATATAATATAAATAACTGATATAAATTATAAGAAGTGTCAATATAAAAACTCACAATTAAAAGAGCTTTTTTCCTAATGAGGTCTCCAGCCATACCATCGGCTCTGTCACGTTTTATAGCGTGTTTTTACATGTCTTTAAGACGTGACAGTTTTAATCGTACATTATACCTACATTATTACTATATGTTTTTCATATAGTGGAGTAAAACTAAGAGTATAAATTACCTAATAAGGAACTGTCTTACTATAGCAATTTTATTAATGGAACTTGTTGAAGACATTTCAACAAGTTTAGGAAAAGTTTTGGATTAAATCCGTGTGCTGGAAATCTTTTGTTTAAACAAAAGATAATAAGGTAATAAGGAAAGAGAAACAAATTATTCACGATGAAATTTCGAAGAGAACTAGATATATCCGAACTCTCTTGGTCAATTGGTTAAATTGCAAAATATAGAAACAATTGTGGGTAACCATTTTTAAACAAATTGTAATAACTATAACAATAATGCATTAAATTTTACCACACTTTAGAAGAATATGCCACTAATGGAGATAAATTATGGTGCGAAATTTTAAGTCGAAATGTTTGTAACTACGGTTCAAAAGCAATAACAAATTCGAAAATTGAAGAGTTGACCGTGTTTGAGCATCAAGTCGTACAACTTTTATTTTACAGCTTGTAGCTTGTTTGATGTACTTTTAAGCCGCGTTAAGATAAAAAAATTTTAGTACTTTTGAAAACCATTTTTTTTATTTAATTTTTTTATATATACAAATGCATTTTACTCATCAATACTTTACCCAAAATTAAAAATAATTAGCATACATTAAAAATGCATACAGCAATTAAGAAAAAAGTTTTATCTACGCAATTGAGATTTGACATTTATTGCAATTTAGTCATTTATAAACAAATGAAGTGAAATAGTGACTTGAAATTAACACTAAACATTTCATAATTATTAATTGATTGTGTTAAAATATTTTTAATCGCATGAGTTGTTGGAATATAAACGAATTTAATTTTCCGAATAGCATGCACAGCCTACTCCTACAGAACGTTCTAGCGCTCATTCGATTTGTATTGCATCACCTTTCAATTCCATCGTATCGCGATGTTTCTTTTTTTGTTTTAAAAATTAGGTATTTTCACTATGTGCAAATTGGCTCTTTTGATGTTATTAAAATGAAGTACTTGTTATACTAAAGCACTTATTGATATTTAAACAGCATTCTATCGTCCATCAAATTAAAATTTCAACAAACAAATAGCATAAAGTTATAGTAATTGAACGAGTACGCAAAACACGCGGTGACGTCAGGTTTCTTAAATCGCGTTTAAAAATTGTTAAACGGAACATTTTATTCGCTTTCTTTACGTTTTACATGTGATTAAATAAGTAACGCCTACCTAATACGGGATTTGTAAAAGCTACTTTAGGAAATTTATCTGCAAAATAACGTGTTTATAACACAAAATGACACTGACAATATAACTGATGACGCCATGAGTGCGTAGTGAATTGATGTAGTGTTTTGGCGAAAAAATTTTAATGTAAACTTTAAACGGCTTATTTTAAGTATTATTCGACCGTTTCTCAAAATTCAAGTGTTTTTAACTATAATAAAGCCTTATCTTCACGATGAAAATGAATTTAAAATTTGTGGAAGCGCCTAATTGTTTTTTTTTTTGTAGATTTCAGTTTTGCTGCACAATTTTGATATAAACTATTTAATCTAGTTTAAACTAAAATTTTACTTTCTATTTTCTTCAATCGTTCATTTAGTAACTGAAATATAAGTGCTGTTTACTTTTTCTTTTACTTAGTTCTATTATATTTATTATATTTGTATGCTTAAACGCATATTCAATACATATGTAATACTTAAAGACATATTACGTAGCAATAAATAAAACAACAGTCAAAGAGGATGTTAAGGTGTATTTATATTAAAGTGACATTGCAATAATATAGATGCAGATACATATTTATTTGGTGTTAAGTGTTTACGCTTAATAATTGTAGTAAGAACAATTTAAAGTGATAGTGAAACACGCATATAAACAGGTACTAACCAAATAAGAGCAACTTTTTTAACTGCCTATATATTTTGGTCGACATTGAATGCATACTAATAACTTTTATTTTAATTAAAAATAGGCGCTGATGAAAGAAATGAAACAAATGCAAAGAAATTCTTCGAAATTCTTATTATTTGTGTAATACTACCGAAAGGGAATAAAACACTTAGCTGATTTAGACATTTAGTTTTACTACAGTATAGAAATATAATAAATATAATAGAACTAATTAAAAAAGGTAAACATCACTCATATTTCAGTTACTAAATGAACGATTGAAGAAAAGCAAAATTTTAGTTTAAACTTTTCATAGTACCTGTCATTGAATTAAACGGTTTATCTCAAAAATGTGCAGCAAAATTGAAATCTACAAGAAAAAACAATTGTTGAACCAAAAAAAATATCGCGCGACGATGAAATTGAACGGAGATGCAATAAACCAGGAATTTGCGCTAGAAAGTTCTATAGGAGTAGGCTATGCATGCTGTTCGGCAAATTAAATTCGTTAATATTGCAACAACTTATGTGATTAAAAATATTTTAACATAGTCAATCAATAGTTTTAAATATTATGAAATGTTTAGTGTTAATTTCAAGTCACTATTTCACTTCATTTGTTTATAAATGACTAAAATGCAATAAATGTCATATTTCGGCTCCCAGTTGGCGTAGATAAAACTTTTTTTTTAATTGTTTCTTGTTTTATGTATTTTTAATGTATGCTAATAATTTTTAATTTTGGATAAAATATTGATGAGTAAAATGCATTTGTATAAAACAAAATTAAATAAAAAAAATTGTTTTCAAAAATACTAAATTATTTTATTTTAACGCCGCGCGCCGCTGAAAAGTACATAAATATAGTACACTACTAAATTTAACAACAAAAGAACAATAACGTAGTTCATTTTTTCTACACCTACTTAATTATATGGCAATTATTAGCATTTTGTTGGCGAAAAATCGTACCTATAATTCACTGTAGTGAGTTGTCGATTCATTATTCACTGCATCCAGCCAGTCACAAATACAAATTCATAATTCACTTGTAACGGTTCACTTTCCTTGGAAGTCCACTTGTAGAAAGTTACGTTACTAAATATCAATTTATTTCACAATAAACACTATATGCTAGGTATATGTAATAGTTCTAGTCGAATATAAACAGTGGTGTTTGTACCTGTTGAATTATTTTGGGTGACCCTGTATATTGGCTTTGCCGAGGTATATATATAATCTTTCACGTTAGCGCAAATGGAATCCCCACCTAGGAGAAATTATAACAATTAATTATGAAATGGTACATCATAATGACATGGTAAATTTATCCAAATTAAGTAATGATAGAAAATATAGATTGGGTATAAGTAAATTGTATAAAAAGATAGCTGATATAAAAAGAGGTTTTTTTTTCTTTAATCAGACGGCTAGGAGCGCAGAAAGGAAATGTTAGGTCTAGCGTAAAGTTGACAGATATATAAGAGACCTACAATTGTAATTTAATAAAAAAGGCCGATGAAGAGCTATAGGTAAATATAACTTTTATAATTTTTGATTACATCAAATTAGCACTCTGAGGTTTATCATGTCATTTAAAAATGTAACTATTTCAGGCCTTTTCCTTTTTTTGATCTCTGGTTTCCTCGTTTGCCCTTCACATGGCATTATTTTACATCAGTGCACGTAAAATTGTATATAGAATATTTACAAGAACAATTGGTTGAATCAGTGAGAGTATATGAAAGCACCGCATTTCTGTTAGACCGCCCGTGAAACAAGTAAAATTACACGAGCTATCAGAGAAGTACCAAGAAACTGTACATCGGAGTATTGTGGCATACTATTGTTTAAGAGGATACGAATTTGGTGAGTTAGAAATAAATAAAATATATGAACAACTCTAGATGCTGAACTGATCTTGTGAGTACCTACCATCTTATTTGTTTTTACGTACGTCCTGCAGACTTCTAAGATAAATGAGCAGTCTTATTTATATTATTATTTGATATCTGACGCATATTACATACCTACTGTAATCTTTATCATATTTTCTCATGTAAACTTGAGAAACAGCTGTTTGGTCAAGTAATCAATTACGTTATAAAGCCTAAATAAGGTCACAAAGTATTTAAGCTAATTATTTAATACTAGATTAGAATTAAGCATTTTCCTTTTAAACTAGTATTTTTATACATATATTCAACCTCTAATAGTAAACATATTACGTTACATATTTCCTATTTATTCTTAGTACATATTACGTTACATACTTCTTATTTATCCTTAGTAGGGTAGCATCAAGTAGTATAAGGGTCAATTTTCTTGTAAATGAAGCAAGATTTTATTGCTTATTTAATTAGTATAACCCGTATTAATTATATTTATTTAAATTATAGATTATAAGTGATTTTAACATTGTGTCAGTTATTTATCTGTGTTGTTTTGTACCTCCCTCATCCCTTGTCAATTTGATATTGACTGGCGCCCTAGCTTACATAACTAAACAACCAATTAATAAAATCTTTATAAAATCCACGACCTAAGCTTCCGACTTACAAGCTGCCGATCGCATTATGTTGACGAAAGTCATACACTGTTTCACTGATCCAATGATGTTTTAAATCGACTGCTGTCAACTCTTGCTGCAGCTGACAATGAACTCGCTGACAGTGACAACCAAGTGTATCACCATATTGTTTGTTTGCGTTTGCCACTTCTTACGAGTAGGTACCCATTATTGCTATCAAATTTTCTGTATAATCTATTTGCTTAATAGGTGTAGAAAAATCATAGAGTTACATTCGCGGTTATGACCATTATTCACTCAGAAGATTTGCACTACTCGCCTTCGGCTCGTGGGCTCAAACATCATCTTCGTGAATCATGGCTATCAAAATCGCTCATATAATAATATACTAATCTTCTTCTACTTCGCTCGTGAAATACCCAGTCGCGTAGTTTCTCATTAATTTCTAACCAGCATAAATATATTTATAGTTGGAATCACGAATCTTGTCCTTTACGTCATCAATTTATGCACTTATCAAAGACAACAGTTTTCTATGAGCTTAAATACTAGCGCATTACAATTTAAATAACAGAAAGTCACGTGTGATGGGGCTACGACAGAAGTTCCAGGCGTAAAGATGCGTTTTAAAGATGGATAATATAACTTCTTGTTGCAATCGCAACCAACGCTCAGTATTCTGTCAATTCAGTAGCGTTGCAGTTGACGCATTATTTGTCAAATTTAATGATTTTCTATTTCCTCTCCTTATTTATATAAGTTTGTAGTGTTTTTTACTGTGGTGTTTTATGTTTCCTGTAATTATGTAAATTATGTTTTACTGTTTGTAAATAGACTAATCACAAAATACTTGACAAAAGACTGAATGCAGTAGCCAGAGACGTGGTGATGAAGTTAGATGAGTACTCCCATAAGGAAAAATACAACAGAGGTTCCCTTTTACCTTTGCAAGCAGGCCATGAGGTGAGTCGTAAAATTAAATGTGACAGATGTTTATACAGAAAATCTTCTTTTAGGATACTTCTAATGCATTTTGTAATTGTATGCGAACCTGTAACGAAGCATTTTATGGAAATTGCACCCCAAATCTTCATCTGTTTGATATTAAGTATGTCGTATGTTTACATTATATTGTATTACAATGTAGAGGCTAGGTAATTCATGAAAAGATTACAAGCCTAAAGGCGCGCACAATGTAGTTTGCCATGTACCATATACTTGCATTCAATTCAATTAGTTATTTAGTCTGTAAGGGAGATTCACCAGTCTGCTTTCCGTCAATCAGTGCATCACTTATATTTTCTAAGTCCCAGAACTGGTGTGCATTCCGACTATGCAGTTCCAAACTCTAGCAGCTATGTAGTCTATTCCCTTTCCCTAAGCCAACATTCGACTCCGAAACTACTAGCAGCACCATGCCCACCAGCAACAGGAGGAAGCAAGTAAAGTTTGTAAGTACCAATTTGGTAAATGCCTACTCACTCCTTGTATGCACTGCACTCTCTGTACTACAGCCCGCTTTTACCGCCTTCATCCGTCGACACCACCAACCGTTTATCGTATCACCATCTCATTAACCGCCCGTCACCGCCCGTCACCGCCCTTCTCACATTAGCTTCTGTTACCGCAGCCTAACTTTAGTTTAAGCTCTTGATTGTCTGTTTGGTTTTGTAAAGACAGTGTAGTATTAAGTAGTATTATAAATAGTAGGTTCTCAGATAATAAATCTTGTTATATAATCTGAATCGTGCTTTTTACTGTGGTGTATGTGAAGTCTAACTATCTCTAGACCCGCTGGACATTACCGTTTCTTCACTGTAGCTACTCAAGCCCTGCTGTATCGGCTTTGAGGGTAATTGGTTGTTCCACCAGAAATGAAACTGGCGCCCGAGCTTTCCGCATTTCTTCCTTACCGTCCACGCGCTGCCAAAGCTTTGGTGTCAAAGTGACGCTTCATCACCACTTGCTGGGTGAATTTAACGTCACAAACGGTGCAACGTAAGGAGCAGGACGACCCAAATACTACTGTAGCAAGATGTGGACCCAAAAGGAAAAATAAAACTAAGGACTTAGCGGAGGCAAGAAAGGTGGATGTCAGGGATACAATTTATAATATTTTCTCCGAAAGTAAGTCAGTGGTGTAGTTGATTTTGTAGTTTTTGTAATTAATCTATCCGACCGCTGAAGAAGTGTTGTCACTTATCGAGAATGTTATGTTATAATATTAAAATTGCGTGAAGTACATAAAATAATTCTTATTTTACAGAAAGCTCCTTTGAAATGATACGCCCATGCGTGCCATTTTGTGTGACCATGAATCGAATTAATTCGGAAATTAAAAGATAATGATGTGACCGACAAGATTGAAGATTTCAACTCTACATTGTTTACACACTAATTGTAACTAAGGTCATTATATTATTTATCAAATAGATATAAATTAGTCGCTCCAGGTGAAAGTTATCGATATTGGTTTGGTAATTGACTTTTAAGATCAAGTCGTTAAAAACATTTTACTCTATTAAAGTTATAGATAATCGACATTTTTAACTACAGAGAATCGTAATAGCGCCACATATCAGTTAGTTATTCAACCACTACTAATTCATTACTGAAGTATTTACAACCTCTGCGTGCGCACAATCTATTCTGGTAATTGCAGGAAATCTTTTTAGCTTTTAAACAAAAAAGCACTTCCATTCGTTCAGCTTCTCTCACAGATGTAGGTGGCATTAAATTAGATAAATAATAAAAGGAAAACCAAAAAAACCTCACGGGATTTAGCGTTCAATTTGCACTTGACTACTAGATGCGGTTTTCGCCACTTCAATTCAGAGACGTACAAGGAAAAGTGTTTTTAAAGATTCCAGCAAAATATCGAAAGATTTCTTAGTACGTATTTATTATATACTATAAGTCTATTGATTATGTGTATATATGGTTTTTTATTGTTTCATTCGTTAATTGGTCACCTGAATATGATAGAATCTCAAAATGCGAATCAATTTAGGGATCCATTTTTGAGAACGGTGTGAAAAGTGTGTTTCTTTCTTTCAATGTAATTCAAGAACTTAGCAGAATTCGACAAAGTTACTGGTGTATTTTTTTTAGAAAATTGAATTTCCCATAGAAATTGCGACCTTTATAAAGCCATTTATTTTTATCTCAAATGTAAGCATGAACAAATCTGCAAAACATCTGCAAAAAATCGTTAAAATATTTGTTTTTTACATTTTTACATTTTCTGAGTAGAGATAGGTATGGGGATTGCATCAAAACTATAAAGTAGAAAGGGTACCTCGGGATAAGAAAGGTGAAATGTCCCTTGACACGGATTTTGGAATAAACCTGATAGAATCGTTTCTTGGGCCTAAAAAGATAGGCAGACAAAGCCAACTCAACCTGAGGAACAAACTCACGCTCATCAGGACCCTCATTGCACTCATTCTGACCTACCCCTCCGTTGCCTGGGGATAGCAAGCAGCCACCTACTTGAAAAGGATACAAGCCGTGGAAAACGTCGCACTCAGGTGCGCCGTGGATGCACCATGGTTTGTCAGAAACGCCGACATCTTCAGAGACCTGGAATACACCCCGGTAACTGAAATCATCCAGGGCAGAGCGGAGAAACTATACGCCCGTGCAGCAGAGCATGGGAATCCGCTGGTCAGACTACGACCCCAACGACGCTCCTAGGCACAAGAGGCCGAAGCTGCAGATCCTGGATAATGGGTAAGTATAACTAACCTTCCTTTCAGCCCGATCTTCAAGCCACGCCGCAAGGAGACAATGACCAAAACACCCAAATCACCCGATCCCGGGGGTATCCAGCAAGCAACCAGCAACCAGCTGGTTACCCTTACCCTAGCCCGTGCCGGCCTCCGACGCTAAAACAAGCGTCCTTGGCCGGCACAATCCTCGAGCTACACAGCCCAAAACTTCCTTCCGATGAAATCGGAGCACATGATGCCAATTGGCATCCTGGGCTCCGACTAGTCACACACCCCCAAACCCTTCCAAACTCCGAGAGGGTGCGGCAACAGCCGTTCCCTCTCACGACAGACGAAAGACGCTCCCGGGAGCGGACATGCCAGCGAAGAAAGAAACTCAAGACAGAAGAGCGTCAGAAGAAACGACCCAGCTGGCAGGGTCCAACAGCCAGGACCAGGGAAGGTCTGCTAACTTCGCCTACACCGTCTGCATTTGCGGGTGGGGTAGTCGTAAAAAGCAGGCCCACTCCTTACGAGGCCGGTCCAGGTCTACAGCTATGATTGGGGCAAAGAGCTAAAAGCTCGACCCCTAATCATCCGAGACCGTCATCAAAGTCAAGAAGGCGGGGCCTAAAAAATAAGGCCCACAGAGCCCGATTATCACAATTCTATCCACAAAGGTATCCTTCCAACCGTTAAAATGAGGTTAAAAAGGTCCTGCCATGAAAATTTACTCAGATATTCCTGTTTGGAGTTGGCTATTTTTTGTTGATTTTTTACCGCCGTCGCTTATTTCCCTTTTACAGTAAATTTTCAATGGCAAACTTCTTTTTTATTATAGTGCAGTAAAAAAAGACCAAGAAAATGATGAGATACGCATAGTTTTGCAACAGCAAAATTATGATTTCAATAAATTCTGGGGTTTCACCAGAAGTATGTAACCGAGTTTTGGACATCCAAAGCCTATTGCGTTTTTATTTTATAAACAATTTAGTTCTTTGGGTCATTTATGTACGAAAAAAATGTTTTCCTAATTTTTTTGTATTCTCTTTCAACTTTCTACAAAAAAGTAGATACTCTCTTAATTTTTTCGAATTTCGTATTTGAGTTATATTTAAAAAACCAAGAAACCACCATTTTCACCCCGTTCTCTAAAATGTATCCATGAATTTATTAGCATTTTTTTATGATTTCATCATTTTTAGGTGACCAACTAATGGATGAAATAATAAAAACCCTTTAAGGTAATTGTTCGTTACTTACTTTTTTTCTTGTATATAGTCAATAGCCTTACAAGTTGCTTAAAATAATTTAAAAATATATAGACTAGAAAGTATGGATAACCATACTACTTTTAAAAATGAATTATTATTTGTTTGCTTAAAATTGTATTGAAACATTCTTTATAGGATTTTGCAAACAGCAGAAAAGATAACTATCTATAAAAGAAAAACTTTAATATTAATATTAATATTTCTACACAAAGTTTTTCTTTTATAGATAGTTATCTTTTCTGCTGTTTGCAAAATCCTATAAAGAATGTTTCAATACATACTACTTTGTCTTATATACCTTCCATTATGCCAATCGACGCGATATAGCAATCGAAATTTAATTTGAAACTTTTATATTCAGCATGTGGTGGTCTTTCACCATTTAAGAACTATAAAAAAATGTAGTAATTTGCTATCACTCAATCTTTTGTCAACACTTATACAGCACGAAAGTAGAAATCAAAATTATCAACATTTTTATTGTTTCAAGGTCACTGCAGTATTTTTCAACCATTTTTGAAGAGAAGTATGTGTATGTACGATTGTACGTACGTACGCGAACACTTTCACGCACGAAATCTTGCGAGAAAACAATATCAGCTTCGTTGCACTTACGTGAAATTTTCTACAAATAACTTCCTATTTGTTATTTTTTTATAGAATCAACACCTTTTTCAAAACTTTTTTCGATCTATTTTATGGTACTAGTAAAAACATTTTTAAAAAAAATTAAATAGGTTCAGAATGTCAGAAGCGTTTAAATTTTAAATTTGAGTGGAATTTTTTTCATTATCTATTAACTTCAGACGGTCCAGCCTGTATATTTTCCAGTCTAAGTCTAACCATTACCTCGGTGGCAGTAGTGTCAGCTACCTGCCAAATTTGACTGTTCTCCGTCAAGCAGTTCTTAGTTAATGCACCAACAGACAGACAGACAATCGAAAACGAAACGAGATACAGAGCTGCGGCTTGCACCATTCGATTTCTGTCGCCTTCCTGCGTACCCCCTGAATTTGTTTAGATTCTTACGGGCGCTTTAATTTTTTTGGAAAAACCGTACCGTAGTATAAAAGAATTTATGCGATTTCGACATTTCTTCGCATAAACCGTTCCAACTTTTCCTAAATAAAATTGACCCCCCCCTTTTTTTGTACTTGATCGATTGGAAATTAAATTTACATTCCAATAATATGGGGCACCATATGTTTCGGTAATTTTTAAGTGAGAGAGCGGCCACCAAAGTAAGAAGTTCGAGGATATCGCTTCTCCAGCGACACGGATCCGCTTCAAAAATGAGAGCTGACTGCTAGCTGTTCTATCAGCGTGCAGGTTGACCATTATTTTTGAATAAAGTAATAAATAAATATTAGATTTTACAAAGCTCGTTCATCCGCGTTGTCGTTAGCTCTCGGGGTATATTGTTGATCTAAATATTATGCTGGAAAGATGGCCGTGTGGATTTCTTAGGGGCCACACTTAGTTACAAATGCCACCTTCCTAATGCACAATCTAGTAATGTGACACCCAGAATCACACCTACCCCTCAGATTAAAATGGTGTATTCTACATTCTTAATTTTATAAATTTTACTTAGTAAATAAGTGAAGTGTATAACAATTTAGTAAATTTATCTTATCTAAAATTATTATACAGGAAATCACTTTCCTAAAGCAACATTTTAAGAATATTGATACTGTTCTGGAATTGGTATTTTCAGCAAGACACTAAACTCATTTAAACAGAATTTAGAATTTGTTTTTCAATTGTGATCTATAGTAATGTATGACGCCTACACTTTAATTTGTAATTCCTAAATACTGTATATGCATATTTCTATTTTTATCCCAAATACATATAAATAAAATAAATATCATTTTGTTTAACTATCTAATTTTCATAAAAAACAATTTGAAAGTAAATGTCGTCTCTGGGTGAAAACCAAATCCCAACTTTTATCGATTTATATGTTCTCTTGTTTCCCCATACATAACTTTACTAACATGAATGTATATTCATTTATTTTTAGTGTTTACTCAATTGCAACTTTTTAACTACCCTACAAAAAATGCATATTTCGCAAATTGCTGTGATTATTCTTTTTAATAACCTTGAAACATTCACAAATTCTCATAAGTTATTTACTTCCACAGATTTTCTTTAATACAATAACATTATGACTTCCTAACATTTTCGATTTATATATTTCTATTTTGTCGTGGTGTAATAATAACATCAAATATGTTATCGTTTCATTTAACTTACATAATTCTTTATTCTTCCATTGTTACTATAAAACAAAATACTACGCACGCCGCTGTCTAGGAATAGGCTGAATAATGGTTAGTGTAAAGTTGTCCTTATTGTGTTTACCACCGGAACAGTGGCCATTCCTGATTCTCAGTGATAATCACCATCTACGAAAATGGGATGACCTTATTTTGTTACATAAATGGGCTTGTTTCAACATATTGTATACCTACATTTGTGTCTTTGGTAAAATATTACAACCCCAAATCTTTATATATATTTCGGAATTTTATTACGACCCTTTCCTTTAGTGTTACGCACATCCATATCAATTTATCACTTAATTTATGCAGAGCTAGTAGTTGAACATTTTTGGACATAAAAATTTATACATTTGCTTCCTTTTCCTATGTACTATTTAATAATTAGTGTTTTCACCACGTGCAAACTTTATTTTTTGGTATTATTAAAATGAAGTACTTATTATGCTAAAGCATTTCTTGATATTTAAATGCCATTCTATCGTCCATCAAATTAAAATTTCAACAAATAACGTAATTGAACAAGTATGCAAATAGTTGAACAAGCATGCAAAGTACGATATGATTGGCTGTGACGTCATCGGTTTTATTAGTGGTTTAAATCGCATTTATATAGTGGTAAACCTACAATTTTAATCGCTTTATTTACGTTTTACATGTGGTTAACTAAGTAATGTCTAATACGGGATTTGTAAAAGCTACTTCCGGAAATTTATTATTTATATATACTACACTGTCACTAAAACTCTTCTAGGTACGTTTTTTGATGTATTTTGCCCCTTGGCACAATACATCACTTAGTTTTCAATATAAAATGGCAAGACTTTGCAAAATAACATGTGTTTATAATACACAATGATGTTCGTTTATTGACAATGCAGCTGATGATGTCATGAGTACGCAGTGAAATGATGTAGAGTTTTTGGAGGTAATGTTTTAAAATTAAAATGACTTATTTTAAGGTATTATTCGACGGATTATTAAAATGTAATTGTTTTAATAATCAACATGTACCAAATATCACAAAGAACAGAGGAAGCCAACAGTCAAGAATTACAACACGATGACATCATTCTGGCGACATGGAATGTCAGAGGATGCATAACGAGAGAGAAAAGAGAAAAAATCGATGAGGTTCTTATGATGGAACACATACACGTTGCATGCATACAAGAGACACACACGATAGACGGAACAGCAGTTACTCAAAACTACAAATGGCATCTAAGTGGAGGGGACAAAGAAAAAACCAGCAGAGGAGTCGCATGGGTAATAAGACGGAACACCCCTATCCAGATAAAGACAAGAAAAGTAAACGAAAACATAACCATGGCAGACTTACAAATTGGAAAGGAAAACATATGCATACTAGGAGTACATGTGCCCTCCGACAAACGGGCAGGACGAGTATTCAGACAGATTACCCAAGAGACTAGAAGAAATAGTAATAGACAAATGAACACAATAATACTAGGAGACTTCAACGAGCATATAGGAAAGGACGACCAAACACATGAAGACAAGAATATCATAGGAAAAACCTTACTTCACACATGGACAAACGATAATGGAAGCTTGCTAAAAAACTTGGCACATCTGTTAGATCTAACAGTTAGAAACACATGGAGCAAGAACCTAACCTGCCTTAATACCTGGAGTAAAGGAAACATCAACTCTCAAATAGACCATATCCTAGTGGATAGAAAAATAAGGGACAGGGTCAAAAATATTAAGGCAAAACAAGCAACAAACGTCAAAACAAAACAAAATATTATATGGAATACTAGTAATAAAGAAACAAGAAGAAAAAAAGAAAAAAGATACAACAAAACAGCAAATGACACATGGAACATCTCACTGCTACAGAACAAAGGAATAAAAAAGAAATACCAGGAGGAGATAGAAAAAAAGTTAACAGGAAAGGAACTAAATTGGTCAACAATGGGTTTAAAAATCAAAATAGCGGCGAGAAAAACGTTGAAAAGGAACAAATCCCATATGAGCCCAACAAGAAAAGACACCAAAAGAAATTACGAAAAACTAAAGAAAATAAAGGCCACAGGAAAACAACATACACCAAACATAGACAAAAAGATAATAGAAGCGAGGAAAGAAAGAAGAGACACAGAGAGGAGGCACGAACAAAAAAAAATGCAGGGAATTCTTCGAAAACATAGAATCCACTCCAGCAGGACAGAGATTAAACCAAACTTTTAGACACCCCAAAACATACAGGAGAAACAACAATACGCAGTCAAGAAAATACATACCACTGTAGCATTGGGTCAGGAAACTAGAAGAAGGAAACGCAGAGAGAAGTCAAATAGAACCAATACAAGAAATGGACCACTGGCCTCTGGGAAAGCCACCGTCAAAAGACGAACTACTAGAAATAATGGCCAGAGCTAAAAGAAACACGGCCCCGGGAATAGATAAAATAAATAACGAACTAGTATACTATGGATCGGACAACATAAAACAGCTAATCCTAGAAATCATCACCAACGCATGGACGGAAACCACACCCCTGTCTGAGGAATGGAATACAACCATACAGATACCGCTCCCTAAACTCAAATCACCACAAAACGTGGACGATTACAG
Organism: Stenurella melanura; assembly: GCA_963583905.1. Lineage (NCBI taxonomy): Eukaryota > Metazoa > Arthropoda > Insecta > Coleoptera > Cerambycidae > Stenurella > Stenurella melanura. The sequence goes on from OY757309.1 coordinate 164,945,450, forward strand.
AAGAATAATACTCTGCAGTGTAGGGTACAAATACTACGCACAATTCCTCCTCAGAGAAATGGAAAAAACTACCAGATTATCAAACGGCATTTATCAAGGGTAGATCGACAGACGACCACATGTACACCACCAGACGGATCCTGGAAGAAAAGTGGAAAGACGGAACAAAACTATATATAGTCTCAATTGACCTCCAAAAGGCATTTGATACTATAAGGCATGAGGCTATAGTCAACACTTTGCTCAACAGGGGAGTACCGCACTACTTAATAAACAGAATAATAAAAGCATGCCTACACGAAAACACTGCAATACAATGATTTGGACAGACGACGGAATCAAAAATGAAGAATATAGGAGTCAAACAAGGATGTCCCCTATCCCCCCGACTATTCACCACAGTCCTGGACCAAGTCAAAACAGCCTACAGAGTCACAAGAGCTCTACTACCCTTCATTGAGGACAACACCATGGTGGTGCCTAACCAAAAAGGTATACACGACCATCATAATGCCTACGATGATATATGGAGTCAAAAACGCAGCAACGATAAAGGCCAACCGAAGAAGCCTGAGAAGAGCTGAAAGGGACATTATCCAACTGCTAGCAAAAACAGGAAAACCACAAAAACGACAGAAAACGTCAACATTACTAGAGGGAAGAACAATAATCAAAAGAATAGAATCATATGCAATGAAATACTGGGGACATGTCCAAAGACGGGACACGACACACCTACTGAAGAAAGCACTGCGAATGAACAGCAATAAACTGAAAATAGGGAGGCCATGCTACACATGGATTACAACAATCGAGAGGATTATGAATAAGCTAGGAAAGGATTATACACACTGGGAAAAGTTGGCACAACAAAAAATGGAATACAATAAAGAAATATCAAGGATATCCACACTGCCAGACTCAGAAACAGAAGAAACAGAAAACTCAGAAGTAGAATAGGAGAGAAGATGATCACAGACAGAAACAAAGAAGAAGCATATCACAAAAACTTGAAAGTAAAAAGAAGCACGAAAACCTAAAAGAAGCATCTCACAAACGCCTACACTTTCCATCCGATGAAGACAGAAGGAAAACAAGAAGAAACATCTCACAAACACCTACACGCTCCATCCTATACTCCTACCCCATGCGTCATGCGGCTCTCGCTGCTGACAACAAGCATGTCCAATGTCCAATCCAGCGTATGCAGCTGGTCCGGCGGTATATAAAAGCACTGGGGGTTTGTTCTGGCACACGGTGGGATGATCGGTGGGCGATCGGGCTGCGTGGTGGAACAAATCTCCCTGCACCGGAATTGGCAGCAATGCTCACCTTACGCTGGCAAATCAATCAATCATTCAATCAAGTATTATCTTCACACTCAAAGAGAATTTAAAATTTGAGAAGACACCTATTTTGATTTCACATTCCAAACTTGGTAAGGTACCTACTATCTAATTTTACTTTACTCATGTAATATACGTTAATTTCTTTTTGTTAAATGAGCTATTGTCAATAAAAAGTACGAGAGAATATTTTATCCAGTCACCGAATTAATTGGACAATTGCACAATCTGCTGAATGTGAGTGAATCACCCACCTGTGAGACGTAGGAGGTGAAAAAAATTGGGGTGGCAGTGCGTTCTTGTGCATATTCTAGTAAATATCTGTTTATTTAAATATCAGCATTTGCAAAAAATTCAATAAATGACAATTAAATTGCGCAAATTCGCATATTTAATCGTAGAAGAAATATCGTACTTGCACTTAAATATCTACGAAAGTAGAAATTCACAATAGTGTTGGCATAATTTCGTATAACTCTTCAATTTTTAAGTTAAACGGTTTTCAAATTTAATAAGAATATTTGTGTGCTTTATGTGATTAAGCAAAGTGTACAATATTGTAAATGAGTACCTCCCATTATTTCGTATATAAACTCTCCCACAAGGGTGACTTCTGAAACAGAATCTTGTATAGATCATTTATTTGTCAGGAAGAAAATTAATCCAGATAATATAAAATTGAAGTATATTAGATACGGATATAACAGATAATTTTCCAATAATGCTAAATATTAATTATAAATAATTTGCGAATAACACTCACGAAAATAAAGTTAGCACATATGAAATATTAGATCGTACATTATTTAAAAGCAAAATCTCTTCTCAGAACTGGTCTAAGATGTTAAACCCTACCGATTTATTTCAATTTTTCAACGTATCCTATGATTCCAAAATAAGAAAAACAAAAATAATACATACAAATCAAAAAAAGAAAGAATAAATAACAACGGGTTTAATAACTTCAATAAAACATAAAGACAATTTAAAGAAAAACACGGAAAAACCACAACCTCGAACTAGAACAACACTAAAAATGGTATAGAAACCGATTAAATATACTAATAACAAAACAAAAATACAGCTATTACAAATTACAAATTGAAGGTAATAAAAATAATATTAAAAAAATGTACCAAATAATATCTGATGCCACTAATGAAAAAACTAAGATTAACATTACAAATATTAAAATTATTAACGAAAACAGCGGTGAATTTCAAAATAATACAGAGATGGCTAATTACTGTAATGATTATTTTATAAATATTGGTTCTGAAATGGAAAAGAAAATAGACACATCCCATAATTCTTTTAACCTAAATAATTATTGTACAGCTTCAGTGTTTCTAAAACCAGCCACCGAAAATGGAATTATAAACCACATTTCTTCTCTAAAAAATGACACTGTCCCTGGCATAGATGGTATCTCAACAAAAATCATTAAATTGACAAACACTAAAATCACTCAGCCCATAACACACATTATCAACTTAATCTTTAAAACTAATCATGTACCTAAATATTTTAAAAATCTATGGTGACACCTATTTTCAAAGAGGGCTCAATAAATAAAATACAAATCTACCGCCCTATTAGCTTGATACGTAAATTTGCAAAAATTCTAGAGAAGTGTCTTAAAGACATGCTAATACATTTTTTCAAGAGTAATAATATCCTAGATAGCAATCAATTTGGATTTACTGAAAATGTAAGCACAGTCGACGCCATATATTTCCTCACATCTGAGATTACAGATAGCCTAAATAATGGCAAAAAAGCATAGCAGTTTTTATTGACCTGGCAAAGGCAATTGATACGGTACCCTACCAAAAACTTCTTGATGTTTTATCACATTATGGTGTTCGATGTTTGGTACTAGATATTTTTTTAAACTATTTAAGTGATCGTGATCAAGTTCTAAAATTAAACAGTACTCTTAGCATTCCTCAAAATATAAAAGTCGGGGTACCCCAAGGACTATATTAGGACCAATACTATTTATTACACATGTATACTCACTGTTGAGTATTAAAATTAATGGCAAATTAATACCATACGCAGACTACACTGCACGTATTTTCACGAGTAACACTTGGGAGAAACCAAAGAAAAAGCAATACAAAGCTGCAAAATAGTAGAAAATTGGCTAGACTCTTTCAAACTATCTCTTAATGTTAAAAAAACCAAACATATTGCATCCTCTTTAACAAAAGCAAATCGACCAGAATTTAATAATATAGCAATAAATGATAATAATAAAAGTTACGAAATCAAAGTAGAGAATATAAAGTACTTAGGAATCATTATAGATAAACACCTAAAGTGGTCTGAACAGATTGATTATTTAACAAAAAAAAAAAAACGGAAACTAATTCATAAATTCTACATATTAAAAGAATTCTTAAATATAAAATTGCTCATACCAGTATAAAAATCCTTAGTGGAATCCCTAATGAGATATGGATTAATTGCATGGAGTGGTATATATAAAAGGAAACTACAACCACTAACTGTTATACAAAACAATCTTAGAATTAATTTAAAATAAAAATAAATTGTACCCCACCAGCATGCACCTTAATGATGACATCTGTAATATAAATACAGTGTATATACAGTTAGTCTGTCCATGCATTCATAAAACAGAAATATTTCAAAACTGTGTCAGCCATAAATATCTGACTAGAGCCAATGAAAAGAGGCAAATGATTATACCAAATAACAGAAAGACTATACATTTGAAATCTTGCTTGGCCCCTAAATTTTACAACTTATTACCAACCGATATAAAACAAATAAAAAATAAGAAAAATTTCAACAAAAAAAGTAAAGCATTCATTATGAAAAACTATAAAAATTTTCTCAGGCTTATGATATAATGTAATATAAATATATACTTACAAGTATTATATTCTCAATTTCAAAGATTTCAATTTCTTTTCTTGTCTTTTTTAATACAGATTTAATATAGATTTAGTTTAGATAATGTATTAACGTTCACACAAAATTAATTTAAATTGTCACTTTAAATTTAAGAAGGCATATACAGCTTTTTCCAATATCTAGGTGCCCGTCAAATCAGTTTTTTATTGTAAATTATGGTATTGAAATTATAACATTTGTATTTTTTTATAAACTGTAAATAAATAAATAAATAATAAAATACTAGTTTAGATTTCTAGCCATATTGGGATAGCTGGCAATGAATGGCATACTAAGTAGCAAAAGATGTTACAAATCAAGACTTAGATGAACATATAAAAAATCGCTGCCTAAGGAATCACTACTTCCACACCCAGATTTTTCATCCACGTCACTTTGAAGGAAACATCTTGACTAGATTTGCACTCTAGTATGTGGCAATTATTGGTCATAGAATATTCATAATATTTGGGGCAGATGTCATAGAAAAGTTTGAGGTGTTGGTTTCCACCATATACGTTAAAAATGAAGTTTTTAGTTTACACTACTTATTTTCTCTTATTCACAACCTACTACCTCCCACCCCTTCAAAGAAATCATCTCAATCAGATGTCATTACAATACATACGTGTACTAACTTTCAAGTGAATATCTCAATTTTATGTTATCAATCCCACTAATAATGGAGCGGAGGTGGTGGGGCTTAAAAGCTATTAGAAAGAAATATGAGGCCTTAGTTTCTAGTATAATATGCACCAAATCCCAAATTTCTCTTACTCTTACCTGCTTGATTTATTTATTTTCCAGATGTCGTTATAATACATGCGTGTACCAAATTTCAAGTAAATAACTCAATTTTATTTTATCAACCCCTTTAATAATGTAGTAGGGGTGGTGAGGGTTGAATAATATTATAAAAAAAAAATGAGACCTTGGCTTCTAGTAGATACACCTAATACCAAGTTTCTGTATTCATACCAGCTTGCTTTACTTATTTTGCCCTCTTTAACCCCCGACCCTTCAGCGGAATCATCTCAAAATATAATCTAGTTCCAGATGTGGTTATAATACATACGTGTATCAAATTTCAAGGGAATATCTCGATTTTATTTTATCGACCCCTTTAAAAATGGAGTAGGGGTGCCGAGGAGCTAAAAAATATTATAAATAATCTGAGACCTTGGCGCCTAGTACATACAGCGAATTTCAATTTTCTGTACTCTTACCAACTTGCTTTACTTATTTTGTCCTATTTACTCCTATTTAACCCACAACCCTTCAACGGAATCATCTCAAAATATAATGTAGTTCCAGATGTCGTTATAGCATATACGTGTACCAAATTTCAAGTGAATATCTCAATTTTATTTTACAAATCCCTTCAATAATGGAGTAGGGGTGGTGGGGGATTGTAAAATATTATAAAGAAATCTGAGGCTTTGATTTCTAGTACATATACCGAATTTCAAGTTACTGTACCAACTTGTTTTATTTATTTTCCCCTGTTTACCCCTATTTAACCCCCAACCCTTCAACGGAATCATCTCAAAATATAATGTAGTTCCAGATGTCGTTATAATACATACGTGTACCAAATTTCAAGTGAATATCTCAAATTTATTTTACAAATCTCTTCAATAATGTAGTACAGGTGGTGGGGGGGGGGTGGTTGAAAAATATTATAAAAATTTCTGACTTCTTGGCTTCTAGTACATACGCCGAATTTCAATGTTCTGTACTCTTACCAGCTTGCCTTACTTATTTTCCTCTATTTACCCCTATTTAACCCCCAACCCTTCATCAGGAAAATCCCAAAATATAATTTAGTTCCTGATGCCATTATAAATAATATATGCGTGTACCAAATTTCAAGTGAATTTCTTAGTTTTATTTTATCAACCCCTCTAATAATGGATTGGTGGCGGGGGTATGAAAAGTATTATGAAAAATTTTGAGGCTTTGCCTTGTAGTACGTGCATCAAATGTAATGTTTCTGTACTCTTGCCAGCTTACTTTACATATTTCCCTTATTTACCAATATTTACCCCCATTTACCCCCCAACTCTTCACCGGATATCTTCGAAAAACAATCCACTTCCCGATCTCGTTATAATATATAGGTGTACAAAATTTCAAGTCAATAACTTGTTCCGTTCCGGAGAAAACGTGCGGAAAAAAAAGTTACAGACAGACCAGCAGACCGACAGACAGACAGAAAATTTTTGTCACTTAAATTTAAAATCTAGACGTTTCATGACATTCTAAACCTATTTCAAGAAAAAAAAATATTTTTTTACGATTACTTTACTACCAATCCACTACATGGATGTGGAAGTAATAAGTCGAAGCGATGTAGAAAATTGACGTTATTTTAATGTTCGATTTTGGATCGATTCTAGTAACCTCCCGTAATTTTGTGGGAAGGTTAATAAAATCCAGGACATATGGCAAAACGAATGGAGCAGAAATGAATCCAAATTAAACGAAATCAAACCATCTTTACGGTACTGTACGGCAAATTAGCACGAAGGGAAGAAGTACCCATTACAAATCTACTCAATAAGATGTAAAATGCAAACCGAACCATAATTCACTAATGCAGGAAGGCGGCTAAGTGACCATAAGATATCGATGCCGTGTAAAAAATACAATAATTATTAAACAAATTGTCGCAAAATTAGTAATATTTTATAAAAGTTTTTTTAAATTGCAATTAATCTACTAGTGAAGACAAGATTACATATATAACTGAACCTATTTAACTCCATTTATTTATTTCTTTTTGCGCCTTATGTAATTATTAAGATATGTCTCAAAAGCTAACAAATCGTAAAACGCCACACACGAACACTTGTTTATGTAGCATGTATATCAAATTGTAAACATTTGAATAATATTGAAATAAAGCATCGATTGACTGATTGATTGATTTCTTGTTTCCGTTAGTATGACATAATTAGATGTGCTTTGCCATGAAATAGACAGTTTTTATTTAAAACCTAATTAAGCCGAACAGCACATTGGAGGTATTTTGATAACCTACAAACAGAATTATATTTATTGATAAAAAGGAGTTATTTTCAAGTAATTAAATTCTTCTATAATACTAAAGTTAAAAACATCATGCGCATATTCTCATCATTGCATCACGGTTAATGTTTATTGTAGAGAAATAAACAAATAACAAAATTAAAGACATTTTCATTACACAAAACCAAAATTTTATTCTTTCAAAAGTATCACTTAAAAATATGTTTACTAAAAGTAGTGCAGTAAAATAAGGAATCGGCTCTTCTAAATTGTATCCGTAATATATGATAAAAAGTCTTTTCTTAAATTCGCGAATAACTTTTATAATTTAATTTTTATCGAAAAAAAAAAATGTTTATACCAATCAAAAGTACCTGAAATTTCATATCAAAAACGTATATGAAGTTTTTTGTACGATCAAAAATGTAGGCTCCAGATCTTTTTCTTTAACGCACGAAAATGAAACGCAGCGACACGTAAGTACGGCGCGCTGTACTAAATTTGTTATAACTTTTGAACTATTTAATGAAATTGAGCTCAACAAAGCTTAAATGAGAGAAGAAACATGTAGCTATTGGATTATCATATTTTCAAATATGAAAATGATTATGTGTAGGAATAGTACATATATGAAGTCGAAACATAAAGAAAACTCCGAAGAAATCGGTAAAAGCTCTACCATTTCTACAGTTCTTAAGATGAAAACCTGGAACTTTCACATATTACTACTGAAGTAATGTATAAAAAAGAAACGATGGATAGGTGTGCTAAATATTTTTTTCAATAAAAGTTTTAACGTTTATGTTAAGTACATACCCATAGTTTCACAAATTTTGGAGCAAAGAAATATTTTTCTTTTATTTTCGTAAAATAAAGAGGGTTAATTTAATTTTTAAGGCAAATCTCCCATAGAGCATTTTAAAATACACATCTCAATCTTTAAAAATCTCACCTACAGAAATCTAGTAACGCGATTTAAACCAGAGTAATAAGTGATATCAAATTTTACAGCTTTCTCAAAATTTTGAAATTTTGGAAGTGTACATCTTCAATAACACATTTTTGAGATTTTTTTCACTAACCAGGTCCTTTTATAAATTACTTCAAGAGTAATATGTGAAAGTTGTAGATTTTCATCTTAAAAATTGTAGAAATGGTAGAGCTTTTACCGATTTCATCAGAAATCTAGTTATGTTCCGAATTCATATATATACTATTTGTACATACATTCATTTTTATATTTGAAAACATAATAATCCAATAAGCACAGGTTTCTTCTTTCATTTAAGCTTTGTTGAGCTCAGTTTCATTAATTAGTTTAAAAATTATAACAAATTTAGTGTAGCGCATCCGAGATCGCGCACGCTTTGCGTGCCATACTTACGTATCGCTGCGTTTCATTTTCATGCATTAAACAAAAAGATTTGGAGCCTACATTTTTGATCGTACAGAAAAACTTCATATGCGTTTTTGATGTGAAATTTCCCATACTTTCGATTGGCGTAAGCAGTTTTTTTCGATAAATAAATAAATGTTTATTCGCGAAAACCATATTACCCTATTTTCTTTAAGGAGATTGAGGCGTTAGACGAAAATAATTTTAAAAATCTGAAATAAAGCCTTTTTAATAGATTTTTATATGTACACAATTTTCTGTAAAAGATCCAAACTCATTAGGAAACTCTTAAAGTTAAAAATTTTAAAAAACTTTTACATGTAGTCTTATGGAAAATATGTCAACCCAACATACAAACGATACATTTTAACACAAATAACTAAATAAACACACTACTGTGTGTGTTTTATTTAGTTATTTATGCAAAATGATTAACTACCACAGAGTAACGGCTCCTTCAATCAATTTTTTGGTACATTTTAATTTATAGCAAATAACCAAATAATGTCAGCAGTTCCGAAAACTAACCATGTAAAGCACTGATGTTTTACGCATATTTTAATATTCTTTCCAATTTAATTAGGAGACCTTTAATAAATAGAAAAAAAAATTAAACATTTGTAAATTGTCAAATTTCTGTTTTCGTTAATGATTTTTTACTGATATTCAATTATTTAAAGATTTAATTTTAATCTTTACTTCTTCTCATTTTTTTTTAAAATAACGACTTAAACAAATTTGTACAATACACAGATATTTACATTTTTTTTTTCAAAAAGTTTGGACAAAACATCCGAAAGTTAGTTCATTAAGTAAAATAATTAAATCTACTTAAGTAATTAATTAATAATAAAAAATGATTTATTTATGTCTTTATGACAATATTTATTGGTATCATCGACTTAAAACATTTTGTAATAATTTGTTATGGAAAAGTTCCGATTTAGAATTCGACTTATTTTTAGTTGGGACTGTAACGCCTCAACCTCCTTAATAACCATTACAGTGGCACTTTTTATCATGTATTATGGATACAATTTAGAAAAGAATAGAAAAAAGTCCGCCCTGTTACAAAGTATTCCGAAGTTAAGCCCGTTTTTTGTCTTATTTTACTGCACCTAAGCATGTAAAAGCACAATGTGACAGCCATTTCTTCTATCCCCTACGTCCAGCAAATAGGTGGTTCCCTTAAGCAATTTCATTTCATAAAGTATGCATTATACATAACTCTTCGAACGAAATTTTTCAATTCGGCTTATCATCTAAGAAATAAAATTCAAGTTTCATATGACGAGATGTTAGATTAGGCTATTATACTCTATATAATCTCTTTCTTTGGAGGTGGTTTATGTTTTAAATTTTTACCAAACGTTTCAATGGCCAAGAATAGAAAATTCCTGACGTAGATGTGATTTAAGCCTTGCCGAGAACGTCAAGTATACAACATTTTGAAAATTTTAGCAAAGTGAGATAATAGAAAACATAATTTGTGTATTGAAATATATTTACAGAATTTTGCAAACAGCAGAAAAATATATATATATATATATATAAATAAAAGAAAAACTTTGTGTAAAAATATTAATGAAATCTTTGCATTCTTTCGATAACCTGAATTCTGGTTATGCTAGCAAATTAATCTCCTAAAATGAATTTGTCTAATTTCTTATTCGACAATTCTCTTTCTAACACTAGCATCCACCCAATCCCCTACGACCATGCAGATTAAACAAGTATCTACATAACCCCTACGATCATGAAGATTCAGTTAAGATGAGAACAAAGACCTAAAATGAATTTATTTATCTACCTTGTCTTAAAAAAATTCCATTCTAATGGATTACATTTTCATGAAATCTATCATTCTGTTTCTTTGAAACGTTTTTCGCCCTTATTCTGGAGCTCATCAGAAAGACATACAGCCACTCATAAAGATGTTTCACGCAAATCCAGGACAATTTCTATGAATAAGTGTGAAATAATTATATTTGACATTAACAAATAAGAAATTAGACATATTCATTTTAATATTTTAATTTGCTAGAATAACCAGAATTCAGGTTATCGAAAGAATGCAAAGATTTCATTAATATTTTTACACAAAGTTTTTCTTTTAGTTATAGATAGTTATTTTTTCTGCTGTTTGCAAAATCCTATAAAGAATATGTTTCAATACAATTTTAAGCAAACAAATAATAATTCATTATTAAACATGCATAGAGTATATAGGCTTCAATGCTAGTTAGCTAATAGATAGGTAAGGCTGTTTTTATGAGTCAAGGTCAAATATAATTATTTCACCTTTATTCATAGAAATTGTCTTCAGAATAAGGGCGAAACAAGTTTCAAAGGCTAAGCATTTCCAAGAAACAGAATGATAGATTTCATGAAAGTGTAATCCATTAGAACGAAAAATTTTTAAGACAATTGTAGATAAACAAATTTATTTTAGGCCTTTGTTCTCATTTTTAACTGAATCTTCCTGATCGTAGGGGGTAATATAGATATTAGTTTAATCTGTATGGCCGTAGGGGACTGTGTGGATGCTAGTGTTAGAATGAGAATTGTCAAAAAGAAATTAGACAAATTCATTTTAGAATTTTAATTTGGTAGCATAACCAGAATTCAAGTTATCAAAAGAATGCAAAGATTTCATTAATATTTTTACACAAAGTTTTTCTTTTAGTTATAGATGGTTATTTTTTCTGCTGTTTGCAAAATCCTATGAAGAATGTCTTTCAATACAATTATAAGCAAACAAATAATAATTCATTATTAAATAGTTTGTGTAGACGTAATTTTCAAAATTGGAGAAGAACTCAAAAATAAATCAAATACTATTTAGTTTATTTTATAAACATAATATTTCTTCAAAACACACTTCCATGTATAACTGGGTATACGTTGCCTAAGGCATTGAGGCAATTGAAGCATGGGGATGAGGTTGAGGTGGTATTTAAACAAATATAAGCACTGTCATGAATTGCAGTGAATGACATAAAACTGAGCAAAACTGAGCAAACCAAGTAAATGCATTTTAAAATTACTGGAAAATACAAAGAAAGCTGCTGAATTTTTCAAATTTCGAATAACAATATTGAAACAAAAACAAATAAGCAAATAAAAACAAAAGTTTCGTAAACAGTCAATTCGACGAACGGTCTGGTTGTTAAATATTATATAACGCGTGAGATAACTGAGAACCCTATTTCACATATAAATAAACTTTGATTGATCAGCATTGAAAGCTGACTATATTGAAATATATTTATTTATTAGATGCAGTGGATGTAAACAAACTTGCTTAAGGCATAAGTGTAACATTGCCGGCTTATATCGAATTTCGATCATCCTTTGAAGTTATTATTTTTTAGTTTGGAATATGTAACGATGTTACATAGAAGAATTACTCCCCTTAGTGAATACAACTATTCTAATAGAGAACCACAACTAGCGAACATCCTGTAATCGTAAAATGGAAAATGTAGGTCCCATTGCTGACATAAATCTAGATTTCTTTTATTTTCTAGAGCCATTTGGATTGCTAATGTAAACAACTAATAAAAAAGTGTAAGACGTGGTTGTCCAAATTGATTATATATAGTATTTTCATTTCCTTACACTCCTTCAATATCCTATAAATTATTTGACACCTACATTATTTTTATAATGACATAACATTACAGTAAAAATAAATAAATACTTAATATAACTATAACGTGACGGAAGTTTTTGAACAAACTAGGTTTGATAATGAAATAAACATTTGTTAAACTTTCACGCTGGCCATTATAAACTCAATTACGTTAGAGTTCCTGGTAAAACTTTTAATATGGAGTTGCCTGAAAAACGGTGGCTAGCTAGTTTGGAATAAATATGTGACAGGCGCTAAATCTGGGTTTCTAATAGGTTGAATAATAATATTCCCCGGCAATTAAAAGTGCTTATAGAAATATTGTATTCATGTTTTCAATAACATGCTATTTAATTTATGTGATTATATAAGATTTAAAAGAATAGAGACATTTTTGGAGAAAGTCAACACAAAGTTTCGCTGATTAAAGTAATTTTTAATAGATTTGTTCCTCATGGAATCGATTTTAAGATATTTTTTTCTTTATTACGATCCGATTGTACGGTTGCTCATGATGCCATAAGGGTGATGCTTATTTCACGCGACAATTGTTGTATGTAAAAAAAATTGTAAAGGCTCTTCTTTATAGAATTCTGTGACATCCAATTTTCATCTAGGTGCCATCTATAGGTACGTAACATGTGGGCTCTGAGAGCTTGTGTCAGTCATTGCATATCTGTCTGGCACTGACGAAGAGCTAACAGCTCGAAACTGCAGTCTGCAAGTGGTTCGGAATAGCTGGTACAGGAGCTCCTGTCTTTCGGCAGGCCTCTGTTGCTATCAAATCTAGCGTTTTGTGGTAATATGTAAATACTATAATTAACGCGAGTTAAATTTGTGCTAACAAAAATTAAGTTTTTAAAAAGCGAGATTTATTGAATACAAGTTACACGTCGGGAGATTGAACAAAACTATCTTAGTGCATTTACATATATTTATAACCTAATTAACTTGTAACTTGTTCCACTAGCCTCTACAATATCTCTTGCCGCTACATTACTTTCGCAGTTAGTCGTGCTAGAGTTAGCATAGATGAGATTAAAAAAAAAACAAAAAACAAAAAAAACGCCAAGTTGGACAGAAAACACATTCGTTTTTGCAAAATATGTACCTGTCAAACTAAAGACCAACTTATTGTATTTCGCCGAAAATATTCCTAAATTGACATATACCCAGTTTAAGACATTTTTACTACCAATACGTATTAATTAGTTTTGTTATATTTACTTATTTTGCCTTGGTCACAACTTTCTATTTGTATCTCTAAATCATAGAATACTTTAAACATCTACCAATGAGATCATGCAGTAGAAGGGCGGGAAATATAATTTATGATTAAACGAACTTACCTTAAGTGAAGTTCAATCATAATTATGTGACCGCCCTTCTACTGCATGATCAAACCCTCCCAAAAATGTATATAATTTACCCTGGCCCTTAATAATTTAGAGATACAGTGCTTTCAAGCGAATGACATTACAAGCGCACAGTCGGTACACCTATACCCACCATACCGATATCGCAGTTTTTGCGCGATGGCACATAATTATGATTGAACTTCACTTAGGGTAAGTTCGTTTAATCATAAATTATAATCTAATGTTATCTGTGCACAGTAAGCATTTATTTTATACTTATCAGCACGTACAGTATTGAAAATCGCATCAGACTTATATCTGGTTTCGTTTTTATTCAAAATTCAAATAAGGATATTATAGAGATTTTAGTTGAAAATATTACTCTTGTAAACGTTCTTGTTCTCTATAAGTAGAAATATACTTACCTTTCATATCATCGAAAGTTTTTGTGATCTACTACATACAGTTGAGCACTCAAAATCTCTATCTATGCTCTTATGTTCAAGTTCTTCAACAACAACGCCATATTCATCTTCTACGAGAATGTAAATATAATAATGTCTGTATCAAAATGCACAAAACTAACAGAAACCTTTTGAATATTGCAAACATTTTTTATCGATATGCCTTTGGTCCTGTCTCGATATAGTTTTGTTATAATTGTTAATTACTTTAATTGCTTTTAGATGAATCAAACAATATATTATGAATACTCTACATATGTTTCGGCTTATAAGGCCTTTATCAAGAGTATTACATAGTGAATACTAAATTTCTGACGTGCTTATTCTAATTCATACCTAAAAGTGTTTATGCCTTAATCAATTTATGACCTAATCTATTTAAGACTTAATTTAACATCCTTAATTATGGGAATGTTTGGAGTAGACCTAAACTGATTTAAATCAATGGATAGTTCTTAGCAATTTGTTTATTATAGGGGTATTCAAGAAATGTTGTTGATCATGCGTGGTATAAGGGTTATACTTGAGAGATTTTTTGATTTCTAGTTGAATGAATGAAGTAAGTTTATGTTATCTGTATCTATGAAATGGTTGTTTTCAATACAGTGTGTTGACATTCCTGTATTTTTATTGTTATTTAAGATTGATTTTTTATGTTCTTTTACCCTGTTCACAACGCTTCTACCACTCTGACCCATATGGACATTGCAATCTTTATAATTGATTTTATGTACACCAGACTTATCAATTTTATTTAGTTTTTCTTTGTTGTTAACCAAAATGTTTCCTATATTTGTTTTGTTCACACTTATTGTAGAGACACCTAAATTATTTAGAGAAATTTTGTTACTATGTTTCGGAACATACTTAATAAAACTATATTTTGTAGGTTGGTTAGGCACAGTGAAAAATTATTTTTGAAGCATTTTGCGTTGTTTGTTTTTGACCATGTTATCTATTAGTGACTCGTTGTATTCGCTATTTCTTGCAATTTGTTTGATTGTGTTTAATTCTCTATCGAAATCGAAAATTCGTGCGTCTATGTATTAGACTATGAAAGGGTGAAATCTTAATTTGCCATAATTGTCGCGAATTATAGTATACCTGTAGTAGTAGATTTGCGGTAGATGCTAAATTTTAACTGATTGTTATGTTATTAATATCTAGAAAGTTTAATTGCCTATTTTGCTCCGATTCCATTGTGAACTTATTATTAAAAAAATTTAAGAAATTAAGGTAATTACTTAGGTTCCTTTCTGTACCGGTCCATATACAAAAATATCGTCTACATATCAAGTCCAATAAAATACATGTGTATTTAAATTGTTATTGCTATTAAAAATTAAGTTTCCTAAGTTTCACATATATATTTCAGCTAACAAAGGAGAAACTGGTGAACCCGTTGGTAGCCTGTCTTTTTGTCTAAAGAATTCACCATTAAACTGAAAATAATTTTGTTCAATACAAACTCTCCAAAGATTTTTCTACTCTGTTTTTTCGTTTTCACTGATTTGTGAATTATCTATTAAATTATTTAAAATTAATTTTAGTTCTGTGAGCGGGACTGAGGTGAACAGACTTTTAACGTCAAAGGAGATTAATTTTGCGTTATTTGGTATTACTAAATTTTTTGTATTTTCAATAGATTTAAAAGATTTTTTTATGGAATATTTAGATTTGAAATTTATTAATTTTGGTAAAATACAATTTAATTTTTTACACAATTTATAAGATGTAAGATACTATGGGGTGTATAGGGTTATTTACTTTGTGAAGACCATAGAGAATGGGGCTGAAGGGTTCATAATTTTCAATTTATGCGCCTCATTACTTTGAATAACAGTATTACATTTCTTTAATTTAGATACAATTTCGGATTGATATTTATTGGTAGGGCTTTTACTGATTTTTTCAAAGTCTTCACTATTTAAGATTGTTTGTATTTTTTTATTATATTCTGATTTTGTTAAAATTGTTATAGTGTTACCCGTATCTGCTTTGCAGAGAACCAAATCATAATCCACCAGTTTTTGTTTAATGCTTTTTAACAGTTTTATTTCTCCTGTTATTAGTGTTACATTTTGTCGAGTTAAATATATTAGCTAGACTATGTCTTTCCAATTCGGAGATGTAATGTAATTTCAGAGGCAAATTTCTCTGCTTCGGTACCTACTGCTTGCAGAAGAATAAAACTACAAAGCGACTTGAAGAGTTGTTCAGCGGCTAAGAAATACAAACTTTCAGAGGAAAAGAAGCAGGGTAGGATTATTTTTGCACTCAACTATATAATCAATGATGAAAACTTCTGGAGACAAGTTGTCTTTTCTGAACAAAAGGTTTTTAAATCCTGTAACGATTCACATGTTCGCGTATATAGGCCTCCATCCACTAGATATGACGAAAAATATACTTTCGATCCACAAATATCAGGAAGGTTTTCAGTCAATGTCTGGGCTTGGATGAGCCTAAATGGGTTAGGTGTGTGTTGGAACAGTGGTGATCATCTCAATTCCATTAAATATATTGAAGTATAAGACAATGTTATGTTGCCGTCAGTAATAGCTAGAGGTGTTTCCGGAAAATAATTTTATTTTCCAACAAGACAACTGCTCCATACATACGGTCCATCGTGTCAGGCAATGGTTTCTTAATAAAGGCATAGAGTTGTTACCGTTACATCTAAAAATCCGGATTTAAATCCAATTAAAAATGTTTGGGGACTAATGGCGAAACATATAAGAAAATTAAATAACCATCCAAACATCCAAACAGTGCCCAAGAACTGGAAGGGATAATTGAAGACGCTTGGGAGAACTTGTCACAAGAAGTTGACCTTGCAAAAAATCTGATTTTGTCCATGCCTTCAAGACTTCAGACAGTTTTAGACGCTAATGGATCAATGACAAAATATTAGTTAATTCTCATTTACGTAGTTGAAGTTCATTTATTTTATTTTTTTATTGTATTTTTATGGTCAGTTTGCATTGTTTAGATTTTCTTTAATCTCAAGTGGTATTTTTGTGTTCTTATTTTAAAAATAGAATTATCGTTATTCAGTTAGTATTTTAATTACAACCATTAGTAGAATTATCGGTAAAAAATATTATTTTTTTTAAACAATAATGTGGCAGTCTTGAAAATGCTTTGAAAAAGTTATTTTCTAATTATTTTTTAAAATTCCATTTGAATAAAATAAAAAAAGGTCTAGTAAGTTTAAAAACACTAAGAAAACCGGTCTCCTTCAAAAAACCCAGGTCCGGGGTAAATCACTTCTCCACCCCCCTCTCGACATGCCTGGCCAGCCCTATTTACAGACATATGCACACAACTAAACTATTAAGATTTTCGGTTACAAGAGTTGTACCAGTTTTTTTTAAAATTAGGTGTACAACACAGTAAATGTACAAATAAAAAACGTTTATTCAATTTTATTTATAAAACTACTAAAGGCTACCAAGATATTCATATTTTTGTGATGCAATATATATGACGTACTGAAGTTTTAAAGCCTCCGCTTTTTGCTGTAAGCTGTTACTGAAATTAAATTAAATTTCATTTTATAATATTTCCTATACCATATTACCCAATTTCAAAATGATTGTATAATATCGGGCGGCTGAACAATTTGTCAAATATTACCTACCAATTTTATTTATTGAATTTCAAGTAGGTGAGCATTCAGAATAATCACATGGCATACGTTTATTACACTTTAATGAATAACAATACAACATTACATATACCACTTTAGATAATGTAAAATACAGACATAGCACTATTGCCTTTATATTATTAGTACAGTAAATCTAGCTAGAAAAATCACAAACAGGATTAATCCAAGTTAACAGAATTCGGGAATGTGATTTTAATTGCTCCTTGCCTCTATTATGTAAAACGCCTACATAATTTTACCAGCGGGGTACTTTTTCATACATCGACGTTAGTTGGCTCCAAGTACTCGTCCTTTGACGTAACTATTCATTGTCAGAAATAAAGATTAGGAAGCTATTTATAAAAGTACTTATATAATTTTACTCCCCTCGGTTATTTAATAGTCCAAGCACATAGATAGGTTAGTCACAAAAATGTGTTCGAATGGTGATCTCTCCGGGAAAAGTTGTAATGTGATGGAATGAAAAAAAAGTCGGATGTACTACTCTTCCCTCCCATTTCTTAGGGGTAGAAACAAGATGTAGTTTTATCAACCCCTTTAATAATGGACTAGGGGTGGTGGGGGGTTGAAAAATATTATAAAAAATTGTGGGGCCTTGGTTTGTAGTACATCAAATTTAAGTTTCTGTACTCTTACCAGCTTGCTTTACAAATTTCTCCCTATTTACCCATATTTAACCCCCGACCCTTCGCCGGACATCATAAAAAAACAATCCAGTTCCAGATCTCGTTATAATATATATGAGTACAAAATTTCAAGTCAATGTCTTAAACCGTTCCGGAGAAAACGTGCGGACAAAAAAAATTACAGTCAGACCGACAGACAGACAGACCGACAGACACAGACCGACAGGTGGGCCGACAGGCAGACCGACAGACAGACCGACAGGCAGACCGACAGGCAGACCGACAGACAGACCGACAGACAGACCGACAGACAGACCGACAGGCAGACCGACAGACAAACAGTCAGACAAACAGACAGAAATTTTTTTTCGCTCGAATTTAAAATCTCGACGTTTCATGACATTCTAAACCTATTTCAAGAAAAGAAATTTTGAATTTTTTTTTACAATTACTATACCTAACAATTCCTTTTGATTAATATTACAGATAAATTTAAGAGTACCTTTTCGCAGCACTTTCAATGCCCTGGAAAATGATTCAAGTATTCCTTAATTTTACAGGGCGATTAAAAAATATAGCCAATCAAATATTAATTATTATGAAAAAAAATTGAAAAACAAAAGATATTTGGTTTGGTTCAAGTTTTCATCGAGTACTTATAGAGATATAGCTCCCGCCAAATTTTATCTTCAATGTAACGGAAATTACTGGAAAGAACTGTTTTTTCCGTCTCACTTTAAGAGAATGTACTTCCTCAGGGATGCATTGTTGGACTAAGGCAAGTTTGGTTATACAGGCCCAATATGAACTCAGGAATCACAGGTTCCCGTCTTGGAACTCAATTCTGAGATACCCTGTATAGAAATTATTTTAGAACATTTTAGTGCATCAGGATATATAGGATTTAGTGGCTAAATTAAGTGAAAATGTAGGAGTTGTGAGCACGCTAGCACAATCATGTAGTTATGAAGGCTGGAATTTTGTCAGGTCTCATTGTGTATTTGAGCTTAATTTTTTTCAATGAATTTCAAATTTCTTGTTATGTGAATTGTTCAATTGTTAAAAAATGTTTTATTGTGTCTACAGGAAGATCCTCAATTGATAGATTAGAGGTAATATATGAACTATAAAAGTATTCAGCGAAACCACTAACCACCTCCTTCTTACCTACATAATGTTTATCCTCATAGTACATAGCTGTTGGTAGATTATTATTACTAGACTTCTTACTGTCGATAAACTTCCAGAACTTACTGGGATTGATTTTAATATAATTTAATACATAGATAATAAGTCTAGAGTTATCTAAACGTAAGAGTTTTAGTATGTGTCTTCTCAATTCGTTGAATCTCATGATTGACTACATTTCAAACAAACCAAACAGCATAGTTTAACGCAGAACATACAAGACGAATTTTACTAACGAGTGTAAGATGTCTGAGAGGCACAGTTCCATTAAAAATATTTGAAATTGCTAGTTTGTCATTAACAACTCTGATTAGAAGTACATAATTAAACAAAAATGAAATTATGTGATTCAGAGTTACAGAAATGTAGTTATAATATCAATATAATTGAGGTAATATATTTTAACAAACTCTGAACAATGTATCGACTATTAAATAAATTTACACATTAGTGGCAAAATCGCTCTTGTTTATTAAGTTAATCTTGCGTAAAAAGAAACGTCGAAACCTGCCATTCGATAACTTAATTCAACGCTAGTATTAACTATAAAATAGCCCTCCACTCATCTATATAACAGGATAATAAAGATCGTGGTTGGTTGCCTGGCGAAGCAGAACGTGTTAGTTATTTATGTAGAAGTACCGCTACATTAAGGTGGCCATTCCCTAGAAAGAGACATCCGATAGGGAAATATTTATTATTTTTAGCTATAACTTTTTTTTCTTAGTACGTATATTTAAAAAAACTATAAGAGTACCTAAGTAGAACCATAACAAGATTATTACTATGAATTTTCGCTCAATAATTTTAGTGGTATGCAAAATAGCTCGATTTAAATTTAAAAATTGTGTTAATCTTCCTATTTCGTAGTTTTAAATCGAGCTATTTTGAAAAACACTGAAATTATTGAGTGAAAATTCTTAGTAATAGTCTTGTTATAGTTCTACTTAGGTACTCTTATATATTTTTTAAATATACGTGCTAAGAAAAAAAACCGCTGCCTAAGGAATCACTACTTCCACATCCAGATTATTAGTCCAAGTCACTTTAAAGGAAACATCTTGACTATATTTGCACTCTAGTATGTGGAAATTATTGGTCATAGAATTTTAATAATATTTGGGGTAGATGTCATAGAAAAGTTTGAGGAGTTGGTTTCTACCATATACGTTAAAAATGAAGTTTCTAGTTTACCGTACTTATTTTCCACTATTTACAACCTACCACCTCAATGGAGTCATCTCAATCAGATGTCACTACAATACATACGTGTACTAACTTTCAAGTGAATATCTCAATTTGATGTTATCAATCCCATTAATAATGAAGCGGAGGTGGTAGAGTTTGAAAAATATTAGAAAGAAATCTGAGGCATTGGTTTCTAGTATATACACCGAATCCCAAATTTCTGTAGTCTTACCAGCTTGCTTTACTTATTTTCCCCTATTTGCCCCTATTTAACCCCCAACCCTTCAACGGCATCATCTCAAATTATGATCTAGTTTCAGACGTCGTTATAATACATACGTGTACCAAATTTCAAATGAATATCTCAATTTTATTTTATCAACCCTTTTCATATTGGAGTAGGGGTGGTTGGGTTGAAAAATATTATAAGAAAATCTGACGCTGTGGCTTCTAGTACATACACCGAATTTCAAGTTTCTGTAGTCTTACCAACGCTTTACTTATATTCCTCTATTTACCCCAAATTAACCCCCAACCCTTCAACGGAATCATCTCAAAATATAAACTAATTCCAGACGTCGTTATAATATATACGTGTACGAAATTTCAAATGAATATCTCAACCTTATTTTGTCAACCCCATTAATGGGGTAGGGGTGGTGGGGGGGTTGAAAAATATTATAAAAAAATCTGAGGCCTTAACTTCTTGTACATACACCGAATTTCAAGTTTCTGTACTCATACCATCTTGCTTTACTTATTTCCCCCTATTGACCCCTAAATAACCCCCAACCCTTCAACGGAATCATCTCAAAGTATAATCTAGTTCCAGATGTCGTTATAATTCATTTTTTTTTTCCAGGGCTCGTCTGTTAGAAAACTCCGAGGGCACTGCAGCCTCCTGGGCTTATTGTGCTCTCCCTGCCATGCTTCACTCCGCCCACTCCAGTACCCCTGTACCTCTAATCAGATGATACAGGTCTATGGTCGGACGGGTGCTGATAAGTTATAATTCATACGTATACCAAATTTCAAATGAATATCTCGATTTTATTTTATCAACTCTTTTAATAATGAAGTAGGGGTGGTGGGGGTTGAAAAATATTATAAATAATCTGAGACCTTGGCTTCTAGTATATACACCGAATTTCAAGATTCTGTAGTCTTACCAGCTTGCTTTATTTATTTTCCCTTATTTACCCCTATTTAACCCCCAACCCTTCAACGGAATTATCTCAAAATATAATATAGTTCCAGATGTCGTTATAATACATACGTGTAGAAAATTTCAAATGAATATCTCAATTTTATTTTATCAACCCTTTTCAAATTGGAGTAGGGGTGGTGAGGGTTGAAAATTATTATTAAAAAATCTGACGCTTTGGCTTCTAGTACATACACCGAATTTCAAGTTTCTGTACTCTTACCAACTTGTTTTACTTATATTCCTCTATTTACACCAAATTAACCCCCAACCCTTCAACGGAATCATCCCAAAATATAATCTAATTCTAGACATCGTTATAATACATGCGTGTACGAAATTTCAAATGAATATCTCAACTTTATTTTATCAACCCCTTTAATGGGGTAGGGGTGGTGGGGGGCTGAAAAATATTATAAAAAATCTGAGGCCGTAACTTCTAGTACATACACCGAATTTCAAGTTTCTGTACTCTTACAAGCTTGCTTTACTTATTTCCCCCTATTTACCCCTATTTAACCCCCAACCCTTCACCGGATTTCCTCAAAAAACAATCCAGTTCCAGATCTCGTTATAATATATACGTGTACAAAATTTCAGGTCAATATCTTAAACCGTTCCGGAGAAAGCGTGCGGACAAAAAAAAAAGTTACAGACAGACAGACAGACAGACCGACAGACAGACAGAAAATTTTTTTTTCGCTCAAATTTAAAATCTCGACGTTTCATGACATTCTAAACCTATTTCACGAATAAAAATTTTTGAAAATTTTTTTGCGATTACTATACTTCCAATCCACTACGTGGATGTGGAAGTAAAAGTTATGGGCAAAAATAATAAATATTTCCCTATCGGATGTCTCTTTCTAGGGAATGGCCACCTTA
Organism: Stenurella melanura; assembly: GCA_963583905.1. NCBI lineage: Eukaryota > Metazoa > Arthropoda > Insecta > Coleoptera > Cerambycidae > Stenurella > Stenurella melanura. The sequence continues at coordinate 164,968,367 of OY757309.1, forward strand.
ATGTTTTTATATTGTATAAGGGATATTATAAGCACTTCTGTAGTAGATCCTTTTTAAAAAAGTATTATTAATAAATTAAGCTCTGTGCCTTTCATGTCTTGTACCGAGACATCATTATACAATCGCTGTATTGTTTTCATTACTCGTGATACTAAAACGATGTGCTCACTTGAAATTCTTCTTTTGCATATAGAAAGGAACAACGCGTCTCTAAACCCGAGATGGGAAATTATGCTCATTTTCTTGAAATCATTTGTTAAAATGCCTTTTGTTAACACTTCTATTTAAATTATTACAAAAAAAATGCAGGGCCATTAATAAAATGCTGTTTAGATTGACAAGCGAAAACGGGAAAGAGACAAATTTTTCTGGCTGGAATAAAACTTATGTCCCAAAAAAATTATATTCAATAAGAATTTGGTTCATTAACAATAAAAAATTATTTAAAAAAATTGCTTTATCCACTTCACTATTCATTATTTTATTATTGCTGTCTTTCTACAGTTGTATTATTGAACTGTTATTATTATCAACATTTTTCACCTCAGATCAAATTTGTTTCCATTGTAGAATGCATGTCAGTATAAAGAAGAATGTATAATCGTCTGTTCTTTCTATAACACAGATACGGAAAGTTCCCTTAATCCTAATTGTAAAACGCATTACCTTGTGCATTAAGGAAACCAGGTTTCCGGTAGTAAATTTCCGCTCCATCTGAAGAGAAAATGTATGATTTATGTGCTTGCACGATAAAAATATTAGATAAATACCCTTTGCTCCTGCTTCTATACCTATTTGTATTCAAAACTAATGTATCATGCAAAACAGTGCTTTTAAGCTCAATTTGTCTTTTGGTAATTGGCATCTAGTCGGTTCTACATGCATACATAAATAATTGTATACACGCAAGGACATGACAGAACATTTGTAATAAGCCTACATCGTATTATTATCAAAGGTAGATAAGTATATATTTAAAAAATATACCATTATTTATATTGAGTAGATATGTGAATATGTAAAAATATATTAATATACAGGGTTAGATAATCGTGTCAAAGCTCTTGACTTATTTATTTACAAAATCTAATAGATTTTGCCAACTGGATTAGGGAGCTACAAGACACAATATACAGATCGAACCATCCACCAAATACGAACACGTATACAATTTGTCGTTGACTTTCCTCCCTACTGGCAGAAGCCGATTTAAGATAAGACGATTTCCGACTCGCAGCGAACTCCACCTTATGTTCATGTTCAGTGCAACCACATTAGGCATAAATTAATTTTTTTAGTATAGTCTTAACAGAAGAGAAATGTTTAGTATTACTGCATATTGTTCAGAACATCTTTCGGCAATTCTCTAACTCAGTGGAGAATTACAATTTTATGATTTTTTATCATAATATATTAAAAATCTTAAGCATTTCAGGTCAATAGCTTAGTATCATTTTGTAAACCATTTTAATAATAGAGTGGTGATAGTTCTGGGGGCACAAAATGTCATAAAAAATTTGAGACGTTGGCTTCTAATACATACATCAGATCCCTAGTTTTGAGACTCTTATTAGCCTGTGTTACTTGTTTACTCCTATTTACCACCATTTCAGCCCAACCCCTTCAACGGAATAAACCCAAAATATAATTTAGTTCCAGATCTCGTTACAATAAATTGCATCTCATGGAATCAACTATATAATTATGAGAATGTTAATGATATGGTTTATTTTTTTAGCAGTATTATTTTAAGTTTATATAATAATCATGCACCATTAAAAACTATTAGAATTTCTAAGATAAAAGCTCCCTGGCTAACAGATGTAACTATGATTATGACCAAAAATGGAAATAGGACATTATCAAAATTTCTACGATCTAAAAGCAATGCTGATTGGGCATATTATAAAAACTTACCAAATTTAACAAATGTGGCGATAAAAGAAGAAAAAAGGCTTATGTTAATTATGTACAAGAGAATGGAAGGTAGTAAGGAGCTATGGAATACTTTAAATAACTTAAATATAACAAAAACTCGTATTAACGAGGAATTATCTGATTTTAATAAAATTAATAACTATTTTGTGTCAATATGCAGTAGGAGTGACTGTGAGAAGGGAATATTAAACAGCTATAAAAATAATAAATTTGAAAACAATACATCTTTTGAATTTAAATCGGTAAATGAGGGCGAGGTGGTAAAATCAGTTAATAACATACGATCTAATGCAACAGGACACGATGAAGTATCGACCAAAATGCTTAAGTTGTGCATACAATAAATAAATTTTCATCTGACTTTTATTACTAATCAATGTATATCAAAAGGTATATTTCCCGAATGATTGAAAATAGCAGTAGTAAAACCACTCAACAAGGTTAAATCTCTTACTGAGCTCTCGGAATTACATCCTGTGAGTTTGTTACCCGTATTATCTCAAATTATTGAACGCTTAAGGTATAACCAAATGATAGAGTATACAAATGAACATGAAATAATTCCCAAAATTCAATCTGATTTTAGAGAAGGTCATGGTACTACTAGTACTCATAATGAAGGGTTATGAGCATTAAAGTACTACAGTATTAATAATGCTAGATTAGTAAAGGCATTTGATACTCTTAACCACGTTTTGTTACTCGCTAAATTAAAATTTTTCGGTTTCACCCACAACCATCTTAACATCATGACATCATATTTATATAAAAGACAAAAGAAAGTGATTATTGGTCAACATTTAGCAGCTGAACTGAAAGTGTTGGAAGCTGGTGCTCCTCAGTAATCAATATTAGGACCTCTCTTGTACTTAACGTATACTACAGATTTCAATAGTATCATTATGAAGTGCGTATGCCATTTTTATGCCGATGATAGCCAGCTATATAATACTTTTAAATCAGAGGGTTATACTGAGGCAGCACGTAATATAAGTGCAGATATCAAATGCCTAGTTGACATATCAAGTAGGCACTGCCTCACAATAAAAGCCAAAGAATCTGTAGTTATGGTATTTGGTAATAGCACTAGTAGAAAGTGCCGGGTTTTGCCGCGGTCATCGAACTTGACTTGACGTTTCGCTGATCATGCTGTCAGCTTCTTCAGAAGGGTTCCAAAGACTGAAGTTGTTGAGCTCGGCACCTCGCTATATACCTGGGCGCTGCTACGCTTGGTTGCACATTCGTTCGTTGATCGTGAACGATTACATTACTGGTACTAGGCAAAACCAGTCTCCATGTATTGCTTAGTCGATACCCATCTGTTGAAATTGTTATTATTTTTCATAATTTCCAATGATTCCCTAAGTCGGCTGTAGCAGAACATGTTCTTCACAATGAGAACCATAAGATCAAATACGAGAACATTAGGATATTGAACAGAAGTGCGCGTTATTACCCAAGAATTATTAGGCAATCATTGGAAATTATGAAAAATAAGAACAATTTCTAACATCGCATTTGCGGGGAGGAGGGGGGGTAGGCGAAAAAGCAGGCCCACCCCTTACGAGGCCGGTCAAGGTCTACAGCGATGAATGGGGCAAAGAGCTCAAGCTCGACCCCTAATCGTCCGAGACCGTCATGCTTAGTCAAGAATATTGGCGCATACTATTTTTATTAGTAAGCAATTATTTTTTACTTCTGACTACATACTTTTCTACCGACTTTAGTGAATGTAGAATGTTAGATAACAATAGATTAGGCTTCTACTTACAAAATGTTTAATATTTTGCTTAACTAAAATTAGTATTCTTTATTTAAGTTGAAGCTATATTAATACTATAAAGTATTTATAGGTACCTCTACTTGTAAAATATAATTTTCTACCAACTTTAGTTAATGAAGAATGGTAAACAAGATAAAGAACGGGATTCTCTTTAGTAGGCTTTTGTTATTCTGATTAAATAAAGTTAGTATTCTCATTTTAATTGAAGCCAATATACAAATTATTTAGCTTACATATTTATTTATTTTTATTTGACAGTGACAAGTTAAATACAATCATAATTAGCTACGAAAAACAATAGCTATAACATCATTAAAGTGATGCGATCGTTAGATTACGGACTAAGTTATTGAGATTAGAAAAACTATAAATTTTTATTCATTTTAAAAATGATTATAAAGACAGTATGAAATAAAATATTATACGATAGACGTACGGTAGGTCTAATTACAGTACTTGTTGATATTCCGAACTCGTTTATATTCCGAATTCCAACTCTTACTGTAATAACAATAAGTCACCTACCGGACATAACTTAAATTACTATTGTCTTCGATGTAATATATTACCTTTCTGCAACTTTCTGACCTCTATTTTGTCATTATTTGTGTAAATAATTGGGATACCAAAAATCACCATTTAAAATGCATTACGAACGCACTGACTGGTTTTACCCACAGGGTGAGGAGAAACAGGTCAATGTCATCATATTATTCAATGTGATATATCTCGAATACGCTTCAGCACAATTCAGTAGAACTGCTAGACTCTGTTCTCCACTGCGCTAATCTAATAGATAGATATTACTTTGGCCGTTATAAGTGATTAGGCTTACGTACTTACTATTCCCCACTCTCCCCTATGTTCTTAAATAGTTTAAATAGAAGTTACACTATAACACGTTAAGCCATTTTCTCATCTCATGTGATGTTTCATGTAAAATAACACAGGTTACCCTATTAATTTCTCTAATTTAGTTTTACAATTCAGAGTTAAATTACGTGAATGTACACTATATATTATTAATCCCGCATGCAGGGTATACATGTTGTAAAGTTATTAGCGAATGTAGGTTACATTTCGTTTAAATAACTCACCGTCTATGTTATATTACTAACACAATTGAATATGTATCGAGTTCTAAACTGAAAACAACTCTGTGTATTCTGAAACATTACTACACAGACGGAAGCAACTGCATATCCCCCATAACTTCCAAACTTCCAGGAATTGGCTTAAATTTGGAAGACAAGGATATTTTAATTGTGGCCAATTGCACTTAACAAGGTGTTATTCACGATATCTCCATGTAAATTGCATTCAGTGTACGTGTTTTGTCTGACGAAAGCACCATAAACAAACAAGGTGGTTTAGTTACCAAGTTAGCTTTATGACTTCAATTGTCTGTGTTACTAGTTATTCTAACTAAGCACTGTTGTTATGTAATGTTACTGCATCATTTTGCCTCGCCAGTCTTCAAATGTCCGTTTTTAGACAAATTAGTACATATTGTAGTATCTGATATGACTATTCTGGATGTTAACTAGCATGTGTAAGAGAGAAATGTTTGATAAGCAAACTAACCAATGAATATATATTCATTCATATTTTATAAAAGTTTCGTCTAAAGGACTATCAGTGAACAAACATGAAACAAGTTTCTGGCCGACAATTTTGTCAGAAAATAACAATTTAGTATCTAACGCTTGAACGTTATAATAATACGGAGTTATGGCAAGTATTTAACATATCTTTTTGTGACGTTATTTTGACATTTAAGCAAATATTCAATACACGATACAAGCGGAGATGCATACGACACTAGCTGGATTCCACTCTGGTTATCCACAAACAGATTTGTTGGGCATTTTCAGCCCAAATGCTTGAAGGAATTTTCGAAGTCAGATGATATCCACAGTAGTGTCAGATGCTGCTATGTACTATGCCTCAGTGGTTGATCTACTTCCCACACAGCACAATCGGGATATGGGATGTCAAATTGAAGTACCTGGATATCCCAGTACGTAAAGTAGATAGTGAAATGGACGTCCCATTTAGGATATCCCAGGATATCCTTCAAACGGAGGCCAAGAGGATATCCTGAACTGGTTTCATTTTGGCATTAACTGTGAATTGACATCGGGATTAAAAAAGGACGTCCAGTGAAGGGCCCTAAATCTCCTTAAACTGTAACCCAATATTCATCTTTAATATGTTCAAATAAGGCGCCATTACGATTTCCGGCGGCCATATCTAATTTCACAAACCTGTACTTTCTATCACTTTCTATTGTATCTGGTATTCTTTAGTGTAAACTCAAAACAAGCTTGGAATATCAGTTAATTTCTCTACATCAAATAATATAAATTATTAGTGGTTGTAGGAAATATGTTTAACACTTTTGATTGTTTTTTATCTGTTTAATTCAGTTTTATTTGAGACTTTTTTGTTCGACATTATAGAAAGTAAGTACAAGCCATGTAAAAATAACATAACCTATAAAATATAAAACTTCCCAAATTTAATAGAATTTTGTAAACTTTCAGGATGCCAAGGGAAACTAAAAAGAGGAAACTTTATAGAAAACTTACAGTATTAAACAAAAATTCTGGCTCCCTTATTTTCAATGACCAACAAACCTACAAAATGAAGCTTATTTGGCCCAAGAATTGAATGTTACGAAGCCAGGTTGGAGAGAGATTGTGAACCAGGTCGTACTTAGTGTTTTGAAGTTTGACGATGAACAGTGTATGAAAATAGGTAAGTAAAAATAATTTTGCTTCAAGATAATTATTTGAAACTTTCATTACACTCTTAAAGGGAAATATGTATCAGACAGGACATGCGTGGATAAAATTTCAGTTCATTTGCAAATCTGTCCTGATCCTGATATATTGTTTCCTTTTGAGTAAATTGCACAAAACGGTTATTGGTTTATGAATGGTGTTACGTAAATGGCTTCGCAGCCACGGCCATATGTGACTTGTATGGAAGACAGATATAATGCATTAAAATGAAGTCGTAATACAGGATTATATTTTATAATGTGACAAATTATTCTTATTAGTGCTTCAATTTAAACCTTTATTATTCCCTTGATGTTCTCTATATTATCTTTATCTTACCCAGTTTTCATATAGACTAAATTTTTGTTGATAATGCTGATTCAAATAATAAGTAAATGTTTATTTTAGATGCAACCATGAATGGGTACCTATAATATTATGAAATAGGTACAAAGCAGGGAAGTGTTTAAAAGAATCCGAACAGGGCAAAAAGAAGAGCGAGGCAATGAAGAGAGTAGAGAAGTAGGAACACATTACTTGATAAAAAAAATATGTTTTCATATAATTCAGTTTGAAAATTGTTATTTTATGTTCTTTTAATAAGTTTGCTTTTTGTTGTTACAAATGAGTTTTGTCTTTAAATATTGAATATATTTAGCTTCTTATAACCCTTAGGTGTTTTTAATTTCTTGACTGATAATTCAAATAGCTTCATGTGTAATTTTTTTATTAACCTTCGACAGAAATAAAATTTTACAAAAAACAAAATATTTATGGAGTTATGTGCAACATACTTATTTTGTTATTCTATGTTTTTTCGAAGTAGTTTTTTTTAAGTAGTTTGACATTACAAGTGTGAGTTTGTTTTTAAAGTCTGTCTTATATCTGATTTTATTTTCTTGACCGTTTATATCAAATAACTAGATAAGTAATTCCTTGGGTTTTTCGGTCAGTTCAAATGTGAAATATAATATTTTCTATTGTTTCAGTGTATTAACCACCATCAGAGAAATTACAATTTTACAAAAAACAAAAAATATATATGTGGGTTTATGCGCTACCTACTTATATATAATTATAAGTAGGTAACATTTCGGTCCATACATAGAAAATATTTCTAGTTTTTTTTTTTTTTGTAAAAATGTGGTTTCTTTGGCGATGGTTATATTGAAATATAAGAAAATATAATATTAGGATGTTCTGGGACGTTTCGGTGTGTACTTTGTACATCCTCTAATGTCCCTGTGGATGCCCATTCGTAGTACTTACGACGTCCCGAAATATCCCGGGATATCCTGGTATGTCCCTAGTTATGAGCTTCAGACATCCTTCAGGACGTCCATCGTATTGCCTTTATCTGGTACCAAGTTGTGACATTGGGATGACCAAAAGAGTGCCGAAAAGCATACATATTGGGATATTGGGACGTCCATAGGCAAGCCCAAATCCTAAATGGTCTTTGCCATAGTACGTCCCTCGGACAGCCTTGTGCTGTGTGGGTTACATATTTCTGCTTGTGCCAGGATCAGGTAAGAGGATCATCTGCTACTACGCTCACATACTTATAACCTCCTCACTCGAGAGGTCAAGTTAGCATAATATTTTATTCAGGAAATTGACAGCGAACTATTAAAAATAAAAATGACCATTTAGTAATGACACAATACATCTGAAATGTGACAGAAACTCAACTTAGCGGAAAAAGTAAAAGTAAAAGTGTTTACAACCATAACTTTAGAACACAGTTATTTGGTTGTTACGGTTGTATACATTTACGCTGTAAAAACGAAAACGAACTTTATTTATTTAAAATATGCAATAAAAATCTAGATTTCTTTTGTGCAAACATTCTTATTTCTGGGCGATTAACTGTATTTCTGAAAATATGTATCTATTCAAAATGTTTAAGTAAACGTTCTCAGTCAATCAAAAATTTAATAACGATCACGTGCCATAACTCCCTTTTTTTAAACTTTGGCAACTCGTGATGCACTTCATGGAATGTGGCCCACCAGCAGTCTAGTCCATAAAGCTGATGATTCGAATTTCAACTTCGACACTTATATTTAAAATCGGTATACATATATTTGAAAAATAAAAGAATATGTAAAAAGTTTGCACATTGTTCATAGAGCCGATGATTTCAACAAAAGTATTTAGCTTCGGCGCACAGCCATTCGCAATGAGAGCTAACTTTTTTGTTAATTACATAGAAAGGTTGTCGCTACAACATGGTACTGCTATAAAGTGACTTAAATTAAACCTGATCCGCGAAATTTTTAAACAATTCATATTAAACCTTTTAGTCTAGTCAATTTTGACAAATTATTTCAAATAGAACATATTACAAACTCCAGTGAAATTATATCTTTCTTTGTGTCGGGGATTGCGATTACAGTAGCTATTTTGGCCAAAATTGGACACATTTTGAGATATTGGTCATTTCTCGATACGACGTAAATGAAAATATTTTTTTTGATAGAATAGGTTTAGAATGTCATGAAACGTCGAGATTTTAAATTTGAGCGAAAACAAATTTTCTGCCCGTCGGTCTTTCGACCTGTCTGTCTGTCTGTCGGTAACTTTTTTTGTCCGCACGTTTTCTCTGGAAGGGTTTAAGACATTGCCTTGAAATTTTATGCACGTATGTATTATAGCGAGATCTGGAACTGGATTGTTTTTTGAACGTATTAGGTGATGGGTTGGGGGGTAAATAGGGATAATTAAGGAAAAATAAGAAAAGCAAGCTGGTAAGAGTACAGAAACTCGGGATTTGGCGTATATACTAGAAGTCGAGGGCTCAGATTTTTTATATTTTCCAACTCCCCACCACCCCCACTCTATTATTAAAGTGGTTGATATAGTAAATGTGAGATATTCACTTGAAATTTGGTACAAGTATATTGTCGTATATATTATAACGACATTTGAAACTAGATTATATTTTGAGATGATTCCGTTGAAGGTGGGGGTTAATAGGGGCAAATATATAAAGCAAGCTAGTAAGAGCACAGAAAATTGAATCTGGTGTAAATACTAGAAGCCAAAGCCTCATAATTTTTATAACATTATTCAAACCCTCCGACACCCCACTCCATTATTAAAGGGACTGATAAAATTAAATTGAGATATGTACTCACATGAAATTTGGTACACGCATGTCTTATAACGACATCTGGAACTAGATTATATTTTGAGATGATTCCGTTGAATGGGTGAGGGGTAAGTAGAGGTAAATAGTGGGAAATGAGTAAAGCAAGCTGGTAATAGTACAGGAACGTTGAGATGATTCCGTTGAATGGGTGAGGGGTAAGTAGAGATAAATAGGGGAAAATGAGTAAAGCAAGCTGGTAAGAGTACAGGAACTTGAGATTTGGTGTACATACTAAGAGCCAGAGTCTCAGATTTCTTTATCATATTTTTCAAATCCCCCACCACCTTCCATTAATAAAGAGGTTGATAAAATAAAAACGTTGTTGCACCAAGTTACCACTGGTCGTTCGCAAGAAAAATATGAAATTGTTAGAAAGGGGGCAAAAATTAAACTAGTATATCATCGGTTTACCAAATAAGTAAAACTGAAAGCAAAAATAGCGGAAAACTAATTGTGATCCAGCAGTGAAAATAGAAATGGTCACCGGCGGGAATGTTGACCTTGGTGTAAAAGAATGACCACCAGTGGGCGTGAGGTGCTATATCTGTTAAAATAAAAACAATGTACGGGATGACTCAATTGTTTAGTTTTCTATAATTAAATTATATGTAAAAAGTCGTTTTGATTCCGTTGTAAGACATAAGCGCCATCCTCTTTATTTCAATAAATTTACATGTCTCATATTTAGGAGGTAACTTGGAAACCAGTTAACGAACATTTTTCAACACTATGTTTCCCTAAGTAAAACAATTTCCTCTAATTTTACATGAGAGCGGTGAAGGGTTGAAATATGGTAGAAGTTGTTAAACAAATGTGCCACAGAAGATTTACAATAAAGTTGCCATAAATTTGATACTTAAAAGCCCCCTTTATATGACTAATTAGTAAAACCATTATCCTTCCAACATAAGTGAAATCTCGTTAATTTATTCCCAGTTCTAAGAGCCTTATGGGCTGCTCAGTGAGAAAATTTGATAGTTTGTTTACAAAGGGGTCCGCTAAATCTATATTTGAGGGATAATAACGTATATTATGCACGCACAACGGTCGACGAAGTGGCAAAGTGCTATCTCCGCTGAAACCGGAACAGGATCTCGGCTACAAGATGTACAGACCCGCAGTGATTAAAACAATTGCCGAAACTGTTTTATCTCACATCTTCTTACAGTGGCAACTAAATCGTTAATTATATGGTTTGGTGTAAACAACATAATAAATTTCGTCACAGTGTTCATTTGTAATAAAATGTAATTTCCTTTTGATTTTTATTTAGCGACTCGACTAATAGTAAAATAAAGATATGCTAAAGTCACTATAGTCTATTTAGTTGGTATATATCAAACACTTCTTTTAAAATCTCTTTTGGATGCATCCTTATGCGGACTTTTTCTGACAATGCAATATGAGAAATTATTTTATAAAGTTCATCTGCGTCGTTATTGATCTTCCTGTATTTGTGTAGATATTTGAATTAATAGAAATGCTTAACTGCAATTAACCTCTTAGAAGTAGTTGATGCAAGATGAAGCTGTTTAAAGTTTCAGGTACACAAAGTGTAACAAGTAGACTGCAAAATCGGCCCAAACAACAAGTTGTGCTGAAAGTACCCCAGTTCTGTCAAGGAGTACAGTTATTAAATTAATCCATTATAAACACAATCTACAACATACGTTTATTATACTCTTCGCAAATACAAAACGAAGAGTATATTGCATTCGATCGGCACATTTCTAAAACGGGTATTACTGCACATAGAGAAAGAATTTTCATATCACTGTGTTGGTGATCAAATTATGAAGAACTTTCAAGATGTCCGTCCGTCCGTCTGTCCATCTGTCTGTCTGTCTGTCTGTCTGTCTGTCTGTCTGTCTGTCTGTCCATCTGTCTGTCTGTCTATCTGTCCGTCTGTCTGTCTTTCTGTCCGTCTGTCTGTCCATCTGTCTGTCTGTCCGTCCATCACGTTTCTTGTAAGCACGATAACTTAAGAACGAAAAGTCGGATTGTATTGAAATTTAGACAGAAAGTTACTGTTAGCCAGAGGACGAACTCTATTGTTTTTGAACAAAATCTACCAATAAATAAAAAAGTTAATAATTCTTTTAAATAAGAAAAAGCTTTCTGTTTTGTAATTTACAAAAGCGTAGAAAGGCCACATTATTCAATTTTTTTCCAACACGGAATTGACAATTGCAAGTCGGAATTCGCAACTGTATCTCGGAATTCACAATTGTAAGTCGGAATTCACAATTGAATCTAAATTCACAATTGTTAAATCAGAATTCAGCAATTGTAATCAAACACTAAAGTTAAGAGTATCATTCCTAATATAAACGTGTTTTCCGCAGTAGTTAAGAGAGGTGTAGAGATTAATTAATGAAATGGATGCTTTTATTTCATTTTACTTTAACTTGAGTCTTCGACAAATAGAAATACGTTCCTACTTGTCGGGTACAACCCTCTCCCTAGTTATATTGTTCTTATTCGCGCTGTCTGTACAGTGGACGGGGTCGGTTTAAGGGCCAGGCAACCCGGTCAACTTCCCGAGGCACCGGCTCGGACGGACGCCTAACTGTTTTTTTTAAATTTTTTCCATTTTTAATTTAATAATAGTTAGTTTCTGCTGGAAAATAATATCAAATGGTATCAGTATCTATATCCGTTAAAATGAAAATAATGCAGAATAGTTGAATAACATTAGAACCGCCTAAATACTTCAAAAATGCAATACAAAAATATTGCTTAGCCATGAGGCACCTCACTATTCATACCTCAAGCGTCCCGTCTATAATATTGAATGACACGGAGTGGATCATTAGAGGTTTTGCACAAATGAAGACCGGCAACGTGTACTTTTCATTTAGAAGAAGTTCAGAATATCCAGGAAATTGTTATACCAACATTAGCTGTTTGTATTTCATGTCTTGCATAATTTACTCTTTATAAATAAATAAACACATAAATATACATATAAATGGCAATTTGTTTTGTGTGAAATATTGAAACGGTAAAAGTCTAAATAAACTTGTGGCGATGGTCCTCTCATTATAACAACTTTCAAATGATGTAAGCAAATAATTTCATATTACAAATTAATTATTATTAACAAAATAGTTTAAATTCACATTGATGTGTAAGCATAAGTTACTTGAGAATGGTTTGTCGAAATGCAATAAGTATATCTTTTTCATTTTTAATGACCTGAAAATTACTATGAGAATTTTTAGGATATACAGGGTGCAGTTAGTTTCATGTCATTAAAGAAACTGGTGACGGGGACCGACTAAACAAAAAACCTATATGACTTTGAATAAACTAACCTAGGTCAAAAATTTAAATGTTAAGGTAGGAGAAATTTAAGAACCACTGCTTTTGTGGATCAATGGAAGTATAGTTCGGAATCATAGGAGTTTGTTGCCTACTTATTAAAATACACGAAAATAATTAAGTTTATACCAACATTCCAGTAGTTCTCAAACAATAAGTTACACTAAACATTGTTATATAATAAAAGATATTATATAATATTTTTTGTTTGTTCTGTCGTTCCCCACCACCAGCTTATTTAATGATATGAAACTAATTGTACCCTGTATAAAGAATTAAAAAAATTGCAGTAAAATGCCGACAGCCCCCCACTAAAAGTACCACTTAAGCAGAAGAGAGGGTTTGACCGATACCATGTAAACTGATGTCCAGATTGGTTATATCTAAATTTAAAATATAAATTTTATACTTTAAGGCAGTCGGAAAATATTGCACAAAAACTGATATTTATTATTCCTCTTTGAAGGGATATAATTTCCTTCCTATTCATTTAGAGTACGTTTATTTTTTAATGTACCATCAGCCACATAAATACCGAAAGACAAAATTTTTGGACCACTAACTCGTAAATTTATATTCATACAATTGTGAATTCCAACTTACAATTGTGAATTTCGCCTTACAATTGTGAATTCCGAGTTAGAGAAAAATATTGAATATTTCTACGCTTTCGTAGTAATTAAACTAAAAATGTTTAAATCTAATCTTATTTACAAAAGCTGAGAAGAGTAACCTGTAGAATGTGCAACAATTATATAAAAAGTGTAGTAAATCGGCGAAGAGTATAATGGTTAGCTGGTTCTGATATTAAAATATTATTATGCTGCTGTTACAGAACACAAGAAGCTTATTTAGTACGTAAAACGTCACGTGGTATTACATACATGCACATATAATTCAATTCAATTTCTAATGTATACCTCGCTGTATATATGCTTTATTGCTGCCAGTGCTTAGTTTCGCTGACAAAAATCAAATTTTATTGGTTAATCCTACAAGGTATAGATTCTAAGTAAGTATAGCTTCCTAAAAAAATTCTGTAAAAAATTGGATACATTTTTTATTCATTTGAACTAATTAAAATTGCTATTGAAAACTTCCGTACGACCGAAAGTAACTTAAAGAAGAGATTACTTTGGGATATAATTGAGATTAAATAAAAATCAGTGCCAGTAATCGCAGATTTAGAAGTCTTAAATGTTATATATCTTAACATTTTAACAAGAAATGCTAATTTTAAAACTTGATCGAAAGGAAAATGAAATGAGTGGGATTGAAAGGTATTCATTATGATAAACATGGAAAAAGTATAATAACAAAATACTTTATTTATTTTGATATGAAAATATGAGTATTATTTTACAGATAACGTTCATTTAACAAAGTGTATTAAAAAGAATACCACTCACAATAATGTTGAATTTTCCATTAATTGCCAGTTGCGTTCGATAGCAGAAGAGAAATCGGTACGCATTATAATATTTTAATAATAAGAACACATTACAGAAATGTGAATCTACCCAGTTTTTCTTCATTTTGATTTTCAACCCCCTCGTTATGGGTGGTTTTCTATTGCACCTAGTACAGTACGGTTCATGTTCGTTACTCAAGCATTATCTTGTTGCAATTCATATTAAAATCATAGTTATAATAATTGTTTTATTTTTTAAATATTCAGTTTTTAAATATTTATTACATCTAGCTAGAGTGTCCCTGAAACTGAATTCAGCACACCTGAATACAAGGAGGTATATCATTTCTAAAATATTACTAGTAGTACTTACAACATTTTCCTTGAAAGAAGACTGCTGCCTAAGGAACCACTACTTCCTAAAAATTCCGAACACCAACACAAGGAAAGGCGATATCATTGAATTTATGAAAGGTAAAGGCTTGGAAATGCCAGAAAAAAAACACAAAAAATACTTTATTAGAACTGATTCGAAAGCAAAATTTTATGCCGTTGAAGAAATGTTTGAAGCACACGATCATATTATTTTATCTCTGCCACCATATTGTTGCGTTTTCAACCCCATTGAAATGGTGTGGGCTGATGTAAAAACAAGACTACGTCAAAATAATCAATCCCCACAATTAAGTGAGTCTATCTTAAAGAATATAAAGATAATAGTAGACGAAATAGGCAAAAGCGATATATGGAGGAAGTGTGTATCTCATGTGATAGAAAAGGAAAATGAATATTCTATATTACCACCTATTAAGCCAATTATTATTAATGTAAATACCGATTCAAGTTCTGAAAACTCGGATAGTGACGAATTAAATATTGTTTATTTAAAGTTCATATGCAGAGTTTTTTTGAAATTTGTTTATTTAGTGTCGACCTATTTCCGTTACTGAGACCAAATACCAATGCCAGGAAACGAGTTGCCCCTTTAAAATTTTGCCAAGTCTTTCCTTTATAGAATAGCAGAAATTTTTTACCTGCCTAACATCATGATACTGCAAAGTTCATAATATCATGGCCTAACATTTAATAGACAAGACAGTTGCTGCTTTAGGCCCCTTCGAAAGGATTATATACCATCGATGCACCTCCCGCCTAAGATTACATAACTTTTCCGCTAGATGATAGAACGAGAGGTAGGTCACTAGACAACAGACATAGCCTTAATATATCATTTATGTGACTTATCAAATGCGATAAACATATTTTTTCATTAACCACTTCTATTGAATAAAGGTATTATAGAAATCCCTTTCTTTAACAATTAAAAAATAATTATTTAGTAATTAAAGCACTTTACATTTCTACCGCCGCCGCCTATGTCTCATAAAGGAGATACCGACTTTACTCCGAGTTTTCGTTTTTATGGTGTCCCAATTGAGAATATATATACTAATTGACCTATAATAAACCACAACTCAACGAGTTGTACAATATCAATATATTATATAATAATTTGTTTAGGTGCCAATACTACAGTTTTCTCGTCCTCAAATCATCGTAAACGATACTAGTAAACAAATCCTATTGTTCCCTAAGGTGTAATATAACATATCCATCAGGAAGTGGGCAAAGGAACAGCTGTTACTAAATATCCGATCAAATTCTGTAATTGTTATGGACAATACGTCATACCTACCATTCGCGGTAACACACAAAATGATGAGTGATAAAAAAGGAAACTGAATATTCTATATTATCACTTATTAATCCAATTATTATTAATGTAAATACCAATTCAAGTTCTGAAAACTCGGATAGTGACGAATGAAATATTGTTTATTTAAAGTTTATAGACAAAGTTTTTTTCAAATTTGTGTATTTAACGTCGACCTATTTTGGCTACCGAGACCAATTACCGATGCCAGGAAATGATTTCCCCGTTAAGAATTTTGCCGAATATTTCCTTTATAGAATAGTAGAAATTTTCTACCTGCCTGACATCATGATACTGCAAAGTTCATAGTATCATGGCCCAACATTTAATAAACAAGGCAGTTGCTGCTCTACGCCCCTTCGGAAGGATTATACGGGGTGTAATCAGTTTCATGTCATTAAGAAAAACTGGTAATGGGGACCGACTAGACAAACAAAAAACTTTTATGACTTTTTCCTCTAGGGGCACTTTGAAAAACACTGATCTAGGTTAACATATTTAATATTATGGTAGACAACTATTGAGAACCACTGGTTTTCTTGGTCGATGGACTTGAACTTCCCAATAATACAACTTTGAAATTGTCATAAAAAAGTGCTGGCCGATACACGCGGTGTCAAAGGATCAGCCTTTGATGTACCGCCTCAACTGAACTGAGGCAAGTATTCAGAGGCAAATCATTCGTTCCCTCTTCGTGCACAGTTGCAAGCAAATAATGACCATAGAGGTTTAAACAGACCATTTCTTTAAATGTGTGTTTTTTAATTTGGAACAAAATATTGGACTGTTTATAATTTAGAAAATTTGAATGTGGTTTATTAACATTTCTAACATAAATGAGTGTCCTGGGTTAAAAGCTTACTACCTACCTGAATGATTCAAACTCCCTGCATCTGTATCAATACACAGTTCGGTACGTCGAATTAAATACATACGCACTTCGTTCAACACTAAACACTAAACTATCAACTAACGTTGTCAATAAAGAATAATAAAATAAAAACTTGGTACAAAAGCCATAAAGGAATACAAAAAGAACGAACAAGTAAGTTGTGTCTGTACGTAATCAAGAATTTGACAACTTGAACGGTAAGTCAATAAAATAAATCTTAACTATAAATACACAATGACGCGAAATTCAAAAATAACAAAAGCAACGAACGGCGGGTTGGACCTGTGTACTTAACGAAACGGCGACAGTAACTAAAATATTGCACAAGGGAGAGTTAGAGTACAGTTTTCTTCAGATCAGATCTAGATCTACACCTACCTCAATATTCCAGCAGTTCTCAAAAAATTTTATTGAAAATTTGCGAAGTTTTTGTTTATTTTTTTTTTCTCCAAAACTATGAGCTTTAGACCCCATGTTATATAAACTTTTTTTGTTTGTCTTGTCGTTCCCTACCACCAGTTTTTTTTTAATGACATGAAACTAATTACACCCTGTATAACATCTATGCCTAACTCCCGCAAGATTAGATAACTTTGCCGATAGAAGAAAGAATGAGACAATAGACGTAGCCTTAATATACTTCTATTGAATAAAGGTATTATAGAAATTCCTTTCTCTAACAATTAAAAAATAATTATTTAGTAATTAAAGCATTTTTACATTTCTATCGCCACCGCCTATGTCCCATAAAGGAGATGCCCACTTTACTCCGAGTTTTCGTTTTTATGGTGTCCCAATTGAGATCAAATATACTATACTAGAACATTACGGATAATTGACCTATAATAAACCACAACTCAACGAGTTGTACAATATCTATATATTATATAATAATTTGTTTACCTGCCAATACTACAGTTTTATCGTCCTCAAATCATCGTAAACGATACTAGTAAACAAAGCTTATTCTTTCCAAAGGTGTAATATAACATATCCATCAGGAAGTCTTCTGTTCACATGTTATCTTCTAAGAATCATTGTTGTCTTTACTGTTACTTGCAGTTTTATGATACAAGTTATGTCTACTCTTATTCCGAGAAATATACGCTCGTAAAAAATTTTTATAGAAATTTTAATAACCCATTTTTATGATACCATCAATAGGGCTGGGTTATCCACTAAGTACCCGATATAACTTAAACCACATTTCATATGTGTGTATAGTTCATCTGAAATTGAAAGAGAGTAATAAAAGCTAATTGTAAATGCAAATCCTATAAAAACACAGTCAGGGCGCTTATCTACAATATAGTGCAGGGGCTTGTGTTATTCCGTGAGATTTTTAATGAAGGGATGGTATGACTATATGAAATGGAAGGGATTACCAGGTGTTTTACCTGACTCAATGGCAGACGCTCTATGTCATATTTTCAAGATGGCCGCCGGAAATGACACTCTTCTATTCTTTAGTCTGTAACTCGTTTGTGGTCAGCTCTATGGAAATTTTGCTAGGAATCTCTTGTGTTCCTAATAAAATATGGAACAAAAAAGGTTAATGTAACTATTTTGGTATCTGTTAGCGTTTCTGAGATACAATCGTGTTTTTAGTTTCTCTCTTATTTTATTCAAGTGAAATTTCTGTCCTATTATTTTCTAATTTATTGTTTCTGTATTTCTGGCTCTGAATTAGAAATACGTATCAATTACGAATATTAAAGGAGTGAAGAAATATCGACGTCGCAAAGAACTCCGCACAAAATACACGGTAAAAGTTATACAGACGTTTGAGCCAGAACCAGCTGAAATGCATTCGTTGCCCCTTTCCAAACGAGGTCTTATATGAAGTAGGTCCAAAAACTCAATTGATTTCAAGTTACGGTCACTTGAAGGTCAAAGGTTTTTACCATTCCAAGTGTTGTAGTAACTCAGTGTTGACGTTTCAGAGGAATTGACTAGAATAAAAGTTGTAGAAGTATGTGTCAGCTACCTTGTGATAACCGTGACTTTGACCTATAGCAATATTTTCAAAGTCATTTGATCGTAAACTCTTTTAACATTGGAAATGTTTATGTTCTTGTATGGGGGTCGAGTTACCAGTTTTCGGTCAAGGTCAAAAGACGGCGGTGTCGCGGTCGAGTGAGACTGTCGTACATGCAACAGCTGATATATGCAAATGTAATATGGGTTGCATATAGCACAGGGGGTCAAGTTACCAGTTTTGATTTAAGGTCGAAATACAGCGGTGCCGCTATCGAGAGTGGTTCATAGCTGTTTCAGGACGAGGTGAAGCCCAGTCCGGAAAAAGTTTATGTTTTATGTATGGTGTTATCATTTCCAATGGCCCGATGGTTGCAAGAATTGCGAAATCTGTGAATTTGTTTTTGTTATAAAATAGATTGGAAATTCTGATTTAGTAAAAACTTACAAATAAAAGTTGTAGGAAGTCAAATAAACTAATTTCTGATGACCCTGGCTTTGATTTTGACAGGCAGTATTAAAATTATTCATTATGGCAGGAATTATTTCATTTTGCCGAATATAACCCGTTCTTGCTGTTACCCAGAATCAACTGCGCGGACGTGACAGGTGTTTGACTTCTTTTTTCATTTTTCTTTTGTTTGCTTTTTGTTCGCTTTTTTGTTTTTTCGTTCCTCTCTTTGTTTCCTTGTTCGTTTTTGTGTTTTGTTTTTTGGGGTTTTTCCTTTATTTTCTTGAAGTTTATTAACAGTTTTGAATCATCATGGAATATCATTATGTTTAAATATTATTAATTATTCTGTTAACTATCTATTATTTCAATTTGATTTATGCCCATAGCTACTTTTGACCTGATTGTAGGACTTGAAGGGAGGGACAAGATACATAAAAAATCATAACCACAAACATAACAAGGTATTCGGTTAGCCATGTATACAAAATATACAGGGTGTAATCAGTTTCATGTTATTAAAAAAAACTGATAATGGGGACCGACTAGACAAACAAAAAACCTTTATGACTTTTCCCTCTAGGGGCACTTTGAAAAACACTGATCTAGGTTAACATATTTAATATTATGCTAGACAACTATTAAGAACCACTGTTTTTCTTGATCGATGGACTTGTACTTCCCAATTATACAACTTTTAAATTGTCATAAAAAGTGCTGGCCGACACACGCGGTGTCAAAGGATCATCGACCGCCTTTGATGTACCGCCTCAACTGAACTGAGGCAAGTATAAAGAGGTAAATAATTCGTTCTCTCTTCGTGCACAATTGCAAGCAAATAATGGCCATAGAGGTTTAAACAGAACCGTTCTCTACATGCGTGTTTTTTAATTTGGAACAAAATATTGGATTGTTTATAATTTAGAAACTTTAAATGTGGTTTATTAACATTTGTAACATAAATGAGTGTCCTGTGTTAAAAGCTTACTACCTACCTAAATGATTCAAAATCTCTGCATCTGTATCAATACACAGTTCGGTACGTCGAATTAAGTACATACGCACTTCGTTCAACACTAAACACTAAACTGTCAACTAACGTTGTCAATAAAGAAAAATAAAATAAAAACTTGGTACAAAAGCCAAAAAGGAATACAAAAAAAAACGAACAAGAAAGTTGTGTCTGTACGTAATCAAGAATTTGACAACTTGAACGGTAAGTCAATAAAATAAATCTTAACTATAAATACACAATGACGCGAAATTCAAAAATAACAAAAACAACGAACGGCGGGTTGGACGTGTGTACACAACGAAACACCGACAGTAAGTAAAATATTGCACAAGGGAGAGTTAGTGTATAGTTTTCTTCAGATCAGATCTAGATCTAAACCTACCTTAATATTCCAGCAGTTCTCAAAAAACTTTATTGAAAATTTGTGAAATTTTTGTTTATTTTTTTTTTTCTCCAAAACTATGAGCTTTAGACCCCATGTTATATGAGGGTTTTTTGTTTGTCTTGTCATTCCCTACCACCAGTTTTTTTAATGACATGAAACTAATTACACCCTGTATATAATCACAATTGGAAATATTATTATAATCTCGAAAATAATATTTTTAACCAACTATCTTCAGTAAACATGTTTACAAATAAAGATGAAAAACTGTTTTTGATAATTGTAATGTACAAACGTGAAAAAAAATGAGTCTATGGATGTCTGAGTGCAAATATAAAATGTTTGTTTTAGCATACATATATCAAACACGAGCAACCCAAAAATGTAGTGTTATATAAAAATAGATGATATTTTAATAACGTTCCAATGTCGAGATCACCAGAACTTAATTTATTTGACTTCCTACAACTTTTATCTGGGTCATGTAGTCCCGTTAACTTTTATCTTGTTAAGTTCTTACCAAATCAGAATCTCCAAGCTATTTTGTAACAATAACTTCTCTGATTTTTAGATAATCTTCATGGGTGAATTTCCTCTCCTTCTATATAATTTCTTCTTAAAAGATTCAAATCTTAAAATAAGATAACGAGTTTTTTCTGAATCCAAACTGCAAAATATGGATTTTATTGAAAAAAAAAAGAGTGTACGATCAAATGATTTTGAAAATATTGCTAGAGGTCAAAGTCAAGGTAATCACAAGGTAGCTTATTCATATTTCTACAACTTTTATTTGCACAGGGTCATGACGGACTTAATATTAAATTAATATTAACATACCATTTGTAACTCATATTATAAATTTCTGTTTTGAAAAGAGTGTATTCCCGGATTCCTGGAAAGAGGCTATCATCCAACCGCTTCCTAAAATTACTAATCCGTTGGAATTTAAGGATCTGCGCCCTATTAGTATTTTACCTGTTCTATCTAAAGTAATCGAACGAGAAATACATAATTAGTTACGTGAACATATTTCTAAATTCAATATATTACCAGAAGTCCAGTCCGGTTTTCGCCCTTTGCATAGCTGTGAGACAGCCCTGCTGAATATTGCATGATATTTTGAGGGGAACAGATAGGAAAAAGGTTACAGTGTTAGTGCTTATCGACTTCTCGAAGGCATTTGACACCTTAAATCACGAAGTGCTACTCTCTGTTTTAAATTATGTAGGAATGACTGAAAACGTAATTAACTTTTTTCTTAATTATTTCTCTAACAGAATTCAAAGAACTAAAATCGACAATGACATATCTTCTCCCCTTGAAATATCATCTGGAGTACCACAGCGTTCAATCCTAGGTCCTCTTTTGTATACTCTGTACACGTCTGATTTTGTAAAAGCACTTCAGCACTGTCACATACACTTTTATGCTGACGACACGCAGCTATATTTATCATTTAACCCCTCCGAAACTGAATACGCAATAAATAATTTAAACACTGATGTCGCGGCCATTGTAAATATATCTAAGCGCCACTCATTAAATATTAATGCAAATAAAACATCTGTGCTTGTTTTTGGTCCACAAGATGCACGGTCCTCAGTATCCCAACAAGTTTATGTAAATGTGAATGGACAGCTAATTGCACCAGTTAACCACGCCAAAAATTTAGGACTGACTTTTGACACACATCTGAGATTTAAAGCTCATATTATTAACTGTATACGTGTGGCATATATGAATTTAAAAACTATATACCAAAACAGACTTTTCCTAAACAAAAAAACCAAAAAAATCCTATGTGAGTCGTTAGTATTATCCAAATTTAATTTCGGTAGTGTGATTTATGGCCCCTGCATCTATGCTGAGGATGCCGGCAGAATACAGGTGATACAGAACTCCTGCCTACGGCTAATATTTGGTATTAGGCGTGGGCAACATATCTTACACAAGCTTAAAGAGGTAGGTTGGTTAAATATGTCCAGGCGACGTCAACTGCACGTCTTTTAAAAAAAATCGGTAAAGGTATTTACACAGAACTTCCCTCGTTATTTGTGCATGGCGGTCACTCTAAAAAATTAATAGTTACGAAATGACATTGAGAATAATAATCGGAATATAGTTATTGCTATTATTACAAATAAAACTTGATAAGTTTTGGTAAAAAAAATATACAGATTGCTCATCCAACAGCAAAAGTTTAATACTAAATAGCAGGTGCCACATATGGCAGGTTTGCGCAAATACCTTTACAAATGTCCACCATGACTGAATTATTTCTTGGGATGACCACCCTGTACATTTTTCAATAAAAGTATAATAGTGCATATGCCAGATATTATTGCCATCTGTCACATTTTCAATCCAACATTCACATAATGGAGTGGAAGCATAGTGGTGGTTAAAAAATTAATTTTTTTTTTTATTTTTCAAAAATGTTAAGGAAATTTTCAAATTTTTTTCTTCTAAAATAGGTTTAAAGTCAAACGTAGAAATTTTAAATTTGAGCAAAAGGGAAAGTTTCCTTCTATTGTACAGTAGTGATAAAAAAAGTTTAAAATTTAAAAATAATATATATTTTTTAAATAGGTTTAGAATGCTATGAAACGTGAACATTTTAAATTTGAGCAAATAAAAAAAGTCGATCAATTTTAGTGGTAAAAACTTTTTGAAAAATGTTGGTGAAAAAAATTTACAAAAATTTTTTTTCTGAAATAGTATTAGAAAGTCATGAAACGTGACACTTTTAAATTTGAGAAAAAAAAAGTTTCCATCTATTCTAGTGTTAAATTTTTTTCCAAACTGGTAACAAAATGTTGCAAAATTTTTTTCCCGCAATTGGTTTGGAATGTCATGAAACGTGGAAATTTTAAATTTGCGCAAAAAAAAATTTTTCGTCTATTCTATAGTAGTGACAAATAGATTAAAAATTTTTTTTAAAATTTTTCAGAAACATTTTTAAATGAATAGTTTTAAGAATGCCATGGAAACGTGGATAGTTTAAATCTGAACAAAGAAAAAAATCTTAGTGGTAAAATTTTTTTAAAATAGAAAAAAAATTTTCTATTTTTTCTTCTAAATAGATTTAGAACGCTATGAAACGTGGAAATTTTAAATTTGAAGAAAAAAAAAATTTCCATCTATTTGGGTGGTAAAAAAATTTTCAAAAATGTTGGATTTTTTTAATCAGGCTTAGAATGCCATGAAACGTGTAAATTTTAAATTTGAAGAAAGAAAAAAAAATTTTCATCTATTTTGGTAGTAAAAAATTTTTCAAAAATGTTGCTAAAAAAAATTCCAAAAAAAATTTTTTTTTAACTAGGCTTAGAATGCCATGAAACGTGGAAATTTTAAATTTGAAGAAAGAAAAATTTTTTTCATCTTAGTAAAAATTTTTTCAAAAATATTGGTGAAAAAAATTTTCAATTTTTTTTTCGTGGAATAGGTTAAGCATGTCATGAAACGTAGAAATTTTAAATTTGAGCAAAAAACATTTTTTTTCATCTTGGTAAAAAAATTTTCAAATATGTTGGTGAAAAAAATTTTCATATATTTTTTTTTTCTGAAATAGGTTAAGCGTGTCATGAAACGTGGAAATTTTAAATTTGAGCAAAAAAAATTTTTTTTCATCATTTATTCCCTTTATTCGGTCCACCCTGTATATTTTCCATTGAAATTTCTACCATTTCTTCGCTGACAGTAGCGTCAACTACCTACCAAATTTGACTGCTCTCCGTCAAGTAGTTTTTTAGTAAATGCACCAACAGACAGACAGACAGACAGACAGACTGACGGAATTGAAAAACCTATATTTTCGTAATCTACGTGTTTTGAAACGTCAAAATCCGAAAAAATCTCGGAGGGTGATTTTTTCTCGAATACAATACTTCCCTTCGGTATGCGAGGGAAGTAAAAATTATAGAAAATAAAATACCTGCATATCTTCATAAAAAAATAACATATAGAACAGACGTCCATAACCTAAATTTGCGACATAAAGGTACACTCACCCCTCCCTCTCATCGTACGGAACTATTCAAAGCCTCATTTACTTACCAAATCGCTAATATATACAACTCGATTCCAACGGCCATAAAAAATAAGTCTATTATATCCTTCAAGCGTCATTATAGGCAATTGTTATTAGCAGAACAGGGTAACTCCTTGAGTTGTTGAATAGAGAAAATAGATCTGAGCATGCCCTGGACCAATGTTATTCCCTTTCCGTGTTACATAATTATACGTTACTTGCAGGTTTGTATGTATGTGTGTGTATGTATGTGTAATGGATGTCTGTATGGTATTTGTGTATGTGCTTATATGGATATATTTACTAGTGTACAGCTTAAGATGAAAAACAGAAGTCATGCAGCGCATGACTACCTGATCTTCGGCTTTTTGCAATAATTGCATTTTTTTTTTTGCAGAAACTGTATATTATTTAATTTTTTTATATTTATATTGGAAATAAAGACCTTTTATTATTATTATTATTATTATTATTATTTAGGTCAATTCCTCTGAAACGTCAACACTGAGTTACTATAGAACTTGGAAAGTTACAAATCTTTGACCTTCAAGTGACCGTAACTTGAAATTTATGGAATTTTTGGACCTACTCCACGAAAGAACTTCGTTTGGAGAGGTCCAACGAATACATCTCAGCTGGTTTTGGTCCAAGCGACTGTATAACGTTTTACCTTGTATTTTGTGCGGGGTCCTTTGAAAATAAGGAGAAATCAGATTTCAAAACCGTCGATGCCTCCAAATCCTAACCCTGTCTGTAACATATCATGAGAAAGATCCCACTAACATTTCAACAAAAACAGTTTTTGATAAAACATCCAGAAGGACATGCCGACAATGACAGAGAAAGGGCAGGAGTTGTACATTATATATATAGTTTTAAAGATGAGCAGATTCGATTAGAAAAATGTAACCTTTGGGTACCAGTGAAAGAAGAAAAACTCAAACTGTCTAAAAGTGCACAAAGCAGTCAAAATAAAACTATCAGACACTATAATACAAGTGAAGTAGAACTGATATTGATCTACAAGAATGTATTGGTAAATATGAATTTTCGGCAGTACCTGCCTCGTTCATTGTTCAACTTAGATGGTGCGATAGTATTTATTACCTTTAAACAAAATTAATTTAATAATAATAATAATAATAATAATAATAATAATAAAGCATTTATTATTTACCTAATTTGATAAATTTAACAATATAAATTATACATGTTTACACAACAGGTAAATAAAAGGCGAGTAGTTCAGTTTACTGACAAGCCAGTAAACTGTTCTTCCACTATTGCCTATAAATAATGTCAGAGGTAGATAAATTAAATAAATATACTACTCATATCGAAACAATCATAAAAAACAATTAAGAAAAAAAAACACATCAAAGTAGAATGAAAAAGAGGCAAACTAGAGCTGAAGGAGGGAGGAGAGTAGGAAATGAGAGGAAGAGAAAGAAAAGAAATTAGAAAAAAAAATGAAACAAAGAAAATTAAAGAAGGAACAAAGTTTAAAAACAGAGAAATTACGGGAAAATGTAAGATTTTATTGTTACTGATTTCGCATTAAATATTTTTAAATGTTTTTTTAAAACTTACACACGAAAGAGTGAGTCCATTAAAGGGTAGAGTATTTATAGAAGCAGCAATGTTATAATATTTTTTTGAATATTTCCTTACGGTGTTGTGGTATGGTGAGAATATTTCTTCGTCTAATATTAATGTTATGAATATCATTTCTAAAAGAGAGCTTGTTGAGGAGATAAGGTGGCAATCTAAACTTTAAAATTTTATGAAAAAAACAAGCCATGTGAAGTTTGCGGCGATTGTACATATTCAGCCATCTGCAGTTTTCAATTTACGAGATATTCTTTGACGGCGTTGAATTCCAAAAATTAAGCGAAGACAAGCATTTTGTACTTTTTGTATGCGCCGGGTCTCGATGCTGTCAATACAGGGGCCATAAACCACGTCGCAATGATTAAAATGGGACAAAACTAGAGAATCACATAACATTTTTTTTACTTCCATGCTTAAAAATCGTCTCTGGGAATATATCATTTTTAGTGCAGCGTATGCTGATCTTAATTTATAATCCAGTCAATGAATTATCAAAAGTGGGGTGTAGAGGACATGGTCGGGAACAGAATTTTTGACTTCGGGGCTGTGTTTGGAGTAGTTAGGAGGTAAACATACTAAAAGTCCCCGAATCTACGAGGTGAGCGGGGTGCAGGGGGGGTCATTGAAGGTCCCTTTTTTTGGCTCTTCTCTGATATCTCGAAAACAGTGCATCGTAGCTAAAATATTAATCTATTCAAAATTAAAGCTGACAAAATATCCTACAATATTGTTCTTATTCATTATTCTTCTATTCCCAATGGCTTTCGAGATATCCGCTGCCGAAAATTACCAATTTTCAGAATACGCATTTATGCCTCACACTTGTTGACAAACTTTGCCTTCTAGCGCCTCAGCCTTTAGTTTAACGGTAATATCTTCACAGTAGAGCATTAGTTGTAGAGCATTCAATTTTTTTTAAAGTGAGTTGGTATTAACACTCTTCTATTAGCTTGACCTGTAACGTTTTAAGCAAATCTTACAACTCACTTTTCACACACTTCCAGATATAGGATTGACTTGAAATTTGGGAAGTGTATATGGTTCACATAACAATACAATTTGGCAACTTTTATAAAAAATCCAAGATGGCGTTTCGAAAATGGCGGGTATTCTATTGTCATTTAATATCCGATTCTACTTAAAATTGGTATCCGGGGTTTCTAGAGATCGCAGATTACAGACGTCTGATCAAAACTCAAAAATTCAAAATGGCGGCGTCAACATGGCGGATGGGTTTTGTCATTTATCATTTGATTCGATTAAACATCGATATCTGAGCATTATCGAGGTTGCAGAGGACAATTATATATTCTGAAATTAATAATTCAAAATGGCGGAGTCAAGATGGCGGTTAAGTATTGTAATTTATAGTTTGATTCGCATGAAAATCGATATCTGCGGATTTTCAAGGTCGTAGATTATAAATAGTTAGTCGAAATTCAAAAATTCAAAATGGCGGCCTCAGGAAAACGAATAGGTTCTGTCATTTATATTTCGAAAACAGTGCATCGTCGTGAACAGGTTCATTCTATTCAAAATTAAAGGTGACAAAATTTCCTACAATATTCAACATTCGTCTATTCCCAATAGCTTTCGAGATATCAGCTGGCGAAAATCGCAAGTCTTCGAAAAATGTTTTTTTTGCCTCAGGCTTCTCGACCAGCTTTGCCTACTAGCGCCTCAGCCTTTAGTTTTACATCAATGTTCTCACAGTAGATCATTAGTTGTAGAGCATTAAACTGTCGAATTGTTCCGTGGATATCTGTACAACTTGGTTGCCAATGTTAAAAGAAGAACTTCAGAAACTTAACATTGTATAAAAACTAAAAAAACTATTAACTATATCAACAGTTCTATGTAAATAGTAAGTATCTATGGATATTGAATATAACAAACATTCTTAGAGCTGTGTATTTATCATACACAGCAAAAAAGATTCTTCAAAAAAAGCCTTGAAAAAAGAAACAGAATAGATTTCCGAAACGTCGGCGAAATATTTAATTTCAAGTTTTTATACTTATCTGTGTTGTTTATTTAAAAAAGCAACCTTTAACTTAAAACGTAAAAGTCACAGACGTAGAGGTTATTTACCAGTAACATACTGGTTAATTGTGATATTTTGTAGATTTCCCAAGCACCGCTTAAAAAGAAAACATACATGTGGCAGGAAGTCCCAAAGAATTAGATGTTTGCACAAATTTTAAATTCACTTTCATTGT
Source organism: Stenurella melanura (assembly GCA_963583905.1). Classification (NCBI taxonomy): domain Eukaryota; kingdom Metazoa; phylum Arthropoda; class Insecta; order Coleoptera; family Cerambycidae; genus Stenurella; species Stenurella melanura. The sequence goes on from OY757309.1 coordinate 164,997,057, forward strand.
GAAGATAATGCTTTACTATAGTCAAAAACACTTGAATTTTGAGAAACAGTCGAATAATGCGGTAAAATAAGCCATTTTAATTTTGTATTGAAATTTTTTCGCCAAAAACACTACATCAATTCACTACGCACTCATGACGCCATCTGTTATATTGTCAGTATCATTTTGAGTCACAAACATGTAATTTTGCAGATGAATTTCCTAAAGTAGCTTTTACAAATCCAGTATTAGGTAGGCGTTACTTATTTAATCACACGTAAATCGTAAATAACGTGAATAAAATGTGTTTAGCAATTTTTAAACGCGATTTAAGAAACTAATGTTACCGATGACGTCACCGCGTGTTTTGCGTACACGTTAAATTACTAAAACTTTATGTTATTTATTAGTTGAAATTTTAATTTGATGGACGATAGAATGCTTTTTAAATATGAATAAGTGCTTTAGTATAACAAGTACTTCATTTTAATAATATCAAAAAAGCAAATTTGCACATAGTAAAAACACCTAAATGAAGAAGGAAAAAAAATAATTAATAATTTCAAAAATACGTATTTAAACCCCCTGAAACTGTTAAAAAATGCCATAAAAGAAAGAAAATAATGTTAATAATAAAAATAACTACGTTAATAAATGCAAATGCGTAGGACGCCTGTTGGCTAAAATTCTCTGTTCATCCAGATGCTTTGAGCTCCCCACGCCTTTACGTTTATTAACATAATTATTATTATAATTGGCATTAGTTTCTTCTTTTTGGTGCATTTTTTAACAGTTTCTGTTTAAAAACGTGTTTTTGTTTTTTTTTAAATCATTTATTTATTATCTTCTTTTTAGTTCTGTTCCAATTGGAATAGTGTATCTATTCGATATAATTCTTTCTCTATAAATGACAAAACCTATTCGTCATTCTAAAGCCGCCATTTTGAATTTTTAAAGGGTTTAGCCGGATAAGTATGACGAGTCGGCCCCCAACTGGCAACCTATATCGAAACTTATGTTTTAATATCGACTTGATGTACGAACGCGATTTATGTGCGTTTTACCGCCGCACTCCGCGTTGACCTTGAGATATGAAAAAAAAATTAGCGTACGCATGAGTACCGTTCAAAGACACATATCTCGAAAACTAATTGAGCTAGAGAGGTAGAACCAACGCGAGGTTTTAGGTAATCTTCAAGAACATATTTTGGATTTTTTTTGGATTTTTCGAATAATTACGTACACCATTAAAAAAATAAATAAAAATATTATTATTATTATTCCAGTGTTCTCTATGACTTACAATCACTGAAATAATATATGTTGTAACACTCGATATGTACTATTACCCATAAAAATTGCGTTAGAAAAAAATTGGTGCAACACTTCGAAAAAAAAATGGTTGGTTCTAAAATATCTTTGATAATACCTCAGCAGGACGCAAAATTCTGGATAAATAACGTCCAGATGATAAATAATAAATTAGAGCTGCTACATGAGAACAGCATCCCACTGCGCGGTTGCCATTAGGACAATCGCAGCAATAACGCTGAATGCTATTGTAATCAGTACCGTCAGAAATGTAGTCGATGTAAATACGATAGACTTTGCTTCTTATATGCCTTGATTTTACTTCTGCTTTAATAATGTTAGGTGTTAATTTTACGTATTGTATGGAAAGATTGTTTTGATCGTCCAATAATTCAGCCAAATAAGACAGAGCCTGTGAAAATTGATAAGAGCCTGTGAATAAAATCTTGAGTTGATCTTCACTTAAACGCGGAAAATCAAGTAGTTCAGATGCCGTCAAATGTTTAAGTGCAGTTTTTTTTCGATTCCAACACTGACTTAAAGCTTCTTGGCTCAGAGTATTTTCTACGTCTATCCTACTTTTCATGTATTGTACTATAGTGTCGTTCAATTTCCCATCTGAATCAACTTTAATTCGTGTTTCTAAAGATAGTATCTTAAGATCAGTTACTTTTCGACATATAATGCAACATTTGTGAGTAGATGCAACACGTTGAAATGGCATTTCTATATAATCATTCTTCTGATGGTATTCATATGTAATATCGCTGTCACTACTGGTATCGGAATCTTCAGAGTTGACGTCATAAGCTTCTTCTGGTACTTCTGTAGTCCCTAGTACTTCATCGCATACTTCCATGATTACAGACACCTCGTCACATGCTGTAGATCTTGAAGACGAAGCGTATTTCCTATTTTATGGAATAAGACGACACTTGTTACAGAGAATATCATTAACTATTATTGTTTTATTCAAACAGTCACTAAACAACTTAGCTTCTTCTTCAGTTTTTATAACTTTTTTATAACCAGTAACCTTGCGAAGAAACTTATTACAGTTTTGACATTTATCTGACATTATTATTGATAACAAAATAAAATAATAGCTACTAATAATAAATAATAGTTACTCCCTACAGAAAATGATGCCACGAAGGAAATAAACTAGTCTTGAGCATGTGAAACGTACGAAATAACAAGCAGCGCGTGAACAAGTTTGAACTTGATTGCCGCTCGTACTTCGGCACCGCGCCTTGTGAAATAGATATTTACGTGACAGTTTTTTATATTTTCATTCAATTTCTCTTCTAGCAATAATTCTGATTCATAAAATGTTTATATATGTGCGTCCTATGTTAAGTTTGTATCCTTATATGATGTGGTGCGTGTCGATTTTTTTTTTTTTTTTCGAAGTGTTGCACCAACTTTTTTCTAACGCAATTCTTATGTTTAATAGTACATATCAAGTATTACAACATATATTATTTTAGTGATTGTAAGTCATAGAGAACACTGAAATAATAATAATTATATTTTTATTTATTTTTTTAATGGTGTACGTAATTATTCGAAAAATACAAAAAAAATATAAAATATGCTCTTGAAGGTTACCTAAAACCTCGCGTTTGTTCTACCTCTCTAGCTCAATTAATTTTCGAGATATGTCTCTTTGAACGATAGTCATGCGTACTCTCATTTTTTTTTCATATCTCAAGGTCAACGCGGAGTACGGCGGTAAAACGCATATAAATCACGTTCGTACATCAAGTAGATATTAAGACATAAGTTTCGATATAGGTTGCCATTTGGGGGCCGACTCGTCATACTTATCCGGCTAAACCCTTTCGACTAAATGTTTATAATCTGCGACCTTGAAAATTCGCAGATACCGACGAATCAAACTGTAAATTACAAAATTCATCCGCCATTTTGACGCCACCATTTTGAATTATTAAATTTAGATGAGATAATTGTACTCTGCAACCCCGATAATGCTCAGATATTTCAGTCGAATCAGACGATAAATGATAAAACCTATCCGCCACATTGACGCCGCCATTTTGAATTTTTGTGTCTTGATCAGATGTCTGTAATCTACGATCTCAAGAAACCCCGGATACCAATTTTCAGTAGAATCGGATACTAAATGACAATAATCTACCCTCCATCTTCGAAACGCCATCTTGGATTTTTTACAAAAGTTGCCAAATTATATTGTTATCTGAACCATTTACACGTCCCAAATTTCAAGTCAATCCTACATCTGGAAGTGTGTGAAAAGTGAGTTGTAAGATTTGCTTAGAATGTTAGAGGTCAAGCTAATGGAGGAGCATTAACAACAACTCACTTTAAAAAAAACTGAATCCTCTACAACTAATGCACTACTGTGAAGATATTACCGTGAAACTAAAGGCTGAGGCGCTAGAAGGCAAAGTTTGCCAAGAAGCGTGAGGCAAAAATGCGTATTTCGAAAATTGGTGATTTTCGCCAGCGGATATCTCGAAAGCCATTAGGAATAGAAGAATAATGAATAATAACAATTTTGTTGGAAATTTTGTCAGCTTTAATTTTGAATAGATTAATATTTTAGGTATAATGCACTGTTTTCGAGATATCAGCGAAAATCCAAAAAAAGTGACCTTCAATGGCCCCCCCTGCACTCCGCTCACCTCGTAAATTCGGGGACTTTTAGTATGTTTACCTCCTAAGTATTCCAAACACAGCCCTGAAGTCAAAAATTCTGTTCCCGACCATGTCCTCTACAACCAGTTCATTGACTGGACTATTACTCGTAATATGCTGTTTAAATCTCAATTTATAATCAATAATAAGACCAAGACTTTTAGAGCAGTTATTGAAGGCAATTGTATCATTTCCAATCTGTATATTAATTTCTCTCGACACAAATTCACGAGCATTGTCATTGCAAAATATTATAGGAGATGGTTTACTAGGGTTAATTTTAAGTAGATGATCAGTAGAAACTGACACCAAATTCTTTATATCGCTGTTAATTAAATTCCTATATTCCTGTAGATCTTCAACATGAAATGAACAATAAAGCTGTGTATCATCAGCATATAAATGGTAATTGCAGTGTTGCAAGGATGTGTGAAAATTCGATGTAAAAATTGTAAACAATAACGGTCCAAGTATACTTCCTTGCGGTACACCTGAAACTACCGTTAGTGGTTGTGAAATATTATTATTAAGTACTGTTTGTTGAATTCTATCCGACAAGAATGACAAAATTAGACTGGAGGAATTTCGTTCAAAGCCACAAAAGTGTAGAATTGAAAAAAGTAATTGGTGATTTATAATATCAAAAGCTTTTGTATAATCTAATATTATTAATATACTTATTTTGTTATTGTCAGTAGCTCCAATGATGTCATCAGTTACGTCTGCAAGAGCCGTAGCACAAGAGAATCCAGATCTAAATTCCGACTGCTTTAATGGTAGAACATTGTTGAGATTCACAAATTCTCTAATTTGCAATTCTAAGATTTTTTCAAAAATCTTTGATAAGACCGGTAAAACACTAATGGACCTTAGGTGACTCAATTGGCTAGGTTGACTGATTTTAGGTAAAGAAAATATTAAAGCTATTTTCCAAGCTTTAGGAAAGTAGTGTGTATTTATACATACATTATATATGTGAGTTAAGAATGGAACTATATAAGGACAGCATAAATGTATTAAAGTTATATTTAATTTATCATATCCATAAGCTTTAGATTTTATGTTTTGAATGATTTTAATTACATCTATATCAGAAATAAGTTTAAAAGAAAATAAACCATCTATGCCTTCTTTAACATTGGTATTATAAAAATTTATTAACTCGTCTTTAGGTCTATCATTATTATTAGAGGAATTGATAAAAAAATCATTAATAGTGTCCACATTACTTAACTGTTCAGGTATATTAGCCTTTTGATTTTTAGCAATATTTAATTTTTTTAATTCACCCCATTTCTCTTTAATATTACAATTATTAAATTTATATCTTAAATAAGCCTTCTTTTCAGCCTTAATAGCTGCATTAGTTACATTTCTAAGTTGTTTATAGTACACCCAGTGGCCATTTTGCCCAGTTTGTTTGAATTTTGCCAAGGCTTTATCACGTAGTTTCTGCATAAATTTAATGTTATCTGTTAACCACGGAGCATATTTTCTTTTGGAGCATTTTATAGATTTGATAGGTGCATGCGTATTGAATAACTGCAAAATATTATCAGTAACAAATTCAATTTTATCGTCAATATTATTCATATAGAAAATATCATTCCAAGGTATGTTTTCTAAATCCATTTGAAAATGTTCAAAATTTATATGCTTTAAAGCTCTGTAATTAAATATTCTCTCCGGTTCTTCCATAACATTAAACGTTATAGTGCAGTGAACTAAGAAGTGATCGGATATTTGTGCATCGACTACCCCAACGTCACAAACACTTTCAAAATTTACCAGAATTAAATCTAGCAATGACATGGTTGTATCAGTTATTCTCGTGGGTTCGTTGATTACTTGCACAAAATTGAAAGTTTGATATATATTTTTAAACTGCGCAGAGTAGTTAGCAAGCATATTAATATTAAAGTCACCTAAACACACTATATTGTCATGATTTGCAAAAATATTGGAAAACGTGTCCTCGAAATAGTTTAGAAAGGAATCATAATCGGAATTTGGTGGCCTATATACATTAGCGATAACAAGTGCCTGATTTTCTATTAATATTTTGATTATAATAATCTCTATATAATCACGGGTTTCACTTAATAAAATAGTATAATTTAAAGTGTTCTTTAAATTTGATGAAAGTTCTTGAAGAGCAACATTTGCACCTAATCAACTCGACCCCCTGTCATTTAAATGGTACAAATGAAAGGTTACCTCTGCTAGAAGAAATGATGCACCTGATTCATATTCAGCAGCTGTTCCTAAAGAAATGGCAGAGTTGCAAGTCCTACATAAACCTGTACATGTGAAGACTTACTATGACTTTGCAATTGAATTTAACTGAATCGTTACTTAATCTAGAACGCTGTGATTGTGAGAAAGGAGGTGTATAAAACACAGTCTTTAAGGTGAAATGTGTTTAAGTGTGGTAGCGATGAAGAGATCTACGATAACAATGACATTGCCGAGAATGATAAAGAACCCCTTGGACTAGGAGGATGACCTGTGAAACTTGCTCCATATTAGATATTGTCACGATATGTTGGTGGAAGGCTTTAGCAAATATGGTGGTGGGCTTTAGCAAATAATCGACAGCATATCAACATCAGCCATATTTAAAAATAAATTTTGAAAATCCCACGACAACCACATTGACCTAGAAGCGAATACGGCGCCTCCACCATATGTTGCGATAGGTTTGAGCGAGGGGCTTAAACCATGGCCCTATGCCCTACGTGACTTTGGGTTCGATGGAGAGGTGTGTTAAGAAGGATTACTTTAAGAATTTACACGGTTTTATTAAAACCCTCGTTTAGGGGATAACGAACAAACAACAGATACGAATAATAATCAATAACAATAATACACATAATAAAAATGAAACACACAACAATTTAAACGATCTTACCAATATACACAGTGGGGAGGAAGAGATGTCAATTCACACTATACAACTTAATTTGTGATCTCCAGGGTGGAGATCACTAAAACTGCCTGAAAATCCTGGGCCCCACATCCTAAGATGAGGGCCTCAAAAAGTAAGACAACTGTCTACACTGAAACGTCAAAACTAAATCATTGAAAAGAACCAAAAAGCCCGTTTGTTTTAATTATTCGTTTTATACATTTTGTAATTGCTTGTTTAGCAATACTGGTCAATGTCATGTTTATATATATTTATGTTTTATTATTAAAAAATTCCAATATCGACATTGAATTTATTTTCTATTGTTTTCTAATTCATAACTAGACTAGGGTCGAATATGTTTTATTTATACAAACATTTGCTACTTTCCCAGATTTGACTATTTCCTGCGTGACAATATTTACGTATCGATTAAAAAATATGCATGATAATTGTGTATAAGCTATATAATCATTGTAGTCGAATGCATTAGACACAAAAAGTAAGAAATGATGGAACCCAGTTATAATTAACGGATTTTTATGTTTTTTTTGTATCATCTTTCCAATATCAAGTACAAAAAATGTACCCTTTAAAAATTGCTATGATAGTTTAAAAATTGCGCTCGAAAGTTTATTAGTCGAGATGTCATGTTTAAATCTCAAATATATCAGAAATAAGCTAAAATCATAATTTTCGAGTCGTTATAACTTGGAAAATATAAATTTTCATGAGAAATTGTAAACCACCTTTTTCTCTTACAATGTGATTCTATATCAGATTCGGGCGTTACTGTTTTATTTTTTGCCCACCCCTCTAGAGGGGGTGGCAACCACCCCCAAGTAAAAAACGGAAATTTTTAAAGAGTAAGCTTTCTTGTACTCAGTATTGAAAACTCAATGCAACAAAAATCATGAAGATGAATTAATTATAACTGGATTCCGAGGTAAAACCTAATTGCACTTAACTATTGTATTTCCTACAAAAGTCCAATGGACTGTTATTATACTGTTCGCAAACACAAAACGAAAAGTATGCTGCATTCGATCGGCACATCACTGTGTTGGTGATCGAATTCTGAACAACTTTCAAAATGTCCGTCCGTCTGTCCGTCCATCACGTTTTTTGTAAGCACGATAACTTAAAAACGAAAAGCTGATTGTATTGAAACTGGGACAATAAGCTAGTGTTAGGTAGAGGAAGTACCCTATTGAAACAAAAAAACAAAATCGATCAATAAATAAAAATGTATTAATTGTGTAAATTTGAAAAAACAAATTACTGTTAAGTAATTAAAGAAAAAAATGTCTAAAACTAATACCATTTACAAATAGAAAATGCAAAGAGTATCCTACATAATGTGCAACAATTATATATCTAGTTTTCATTGTTACCAACGCTATAAAATTATCAGCGTTCGAACAATAAAGTATATCTAAGAAGCGGGAACAGATATCAAAAAGTTATGTTAACCTTTTTTGTTCCTTATTTTATTAGGAATTAAAAAGATTCCCGATACAATTGCTACAAAGTCAACTACAAACGAGTTGAAATTATGACGTCATTCATGCCCCTCTGACACAAAAGCGGACAAAGCACCTGGTGATACGTAATTATATGATTCATGAGCTATTCATCCCATATAATCTTAAACACTATTTGTTCATTCAAAATCTCACGAACCAGGAAAGACAAGGTTAAGAGTATGAAATAAGTGGGTTTATTTAATAACTAACAATAGTACGCCCATGTGTAGTACCACATGTGTTTGTATCAGTGATTCATTGCTCTCTTTCATCTCCAGATAGACTATAATAATTACTATTCTTTACATCGATATTTGTATTCATACGATGATAATTCGACAGATTATATTAAATTTAAAACATCTTCAGATTGGTAGCAATAAAACTAAGGCCAAAGTTAATTGATTGAGATTAAGATTTACGATTCGACTAAATATACACATTTAACATATTCCCTTAATGTGTTCTTTTAAAGACTCCCTCTAAACATGAAATATAGATCTTAACTAAATTATAATAATTGTCATATACATTACCTTGTTGAGTCTATTGCATATACTTTAGGCATTTAAGGGTCTTAAAAATATGCAACGATAATTTTAAAAAGCTTGAAGACGTATCGTAATAATAATATTATTATACATCTTTAAAAATAATAACAAAATCACCATATCTTATGGTCTCTTAACTTGTAATGTTTTGATGGGGAATGTGCATAGAATTGTTTGGTCCAATTTTTCAATTTCTTTATATAATAATTAACATATAAGTAGATACCAATCTGACATTTTCAAAATTTGCTTTAAATAATTATAATAGAGCAGTAGCAGCTCACGTCACAACATGGCCGCCACAGCTGTTTGGCTGACAATAACCTAGTTTTGCATTTGTGACCATATAAAGTAATTTTTAAAGAGTTTTTTGTGCTTTTTTAAATGTTTTTCTTGTGTAAAATTTATTGTTAGTGTTCTTTATCTATTAGACATTTCGTGATTTGCTGAACTGACTTTTATCTAATGCTTTATTTATATATTCGAATAGGCATGTCTTCTTGTTCACATGTCAAAAATTATTTCCTTTCCATATTGTAAGTGAATTTTAGTGAATTTACTATAATTTCATTTATATTCTACATTTTAGGAGTCCCCTCGTAACATTTCTAAGTTGAAATATACTAATGGAGCTAACCTATAGGATTTAAAAGTGGAAGATTCATACTCATTCCAACATAGTGTTGAATTAATGAACCATTGTGACCGTTCTCGGAAATAAAAATGCTATCTAAACTATAAGACTATTATTATTCATACTTACCTTTATTATTATCTATAATGTGTATGACCGTAAACATCCTATTATAGTTGCTATGTTTATAAGTATCATTTTGAAGAACTTTATTTTACTCCCGTTAAAAGTGTGTCCCGTTTTAGCTCACTTACCTTCATTGATATTTTATTTGTAAGCATTATCAATATTTTAAACATCTGTGATTATAATTATGAGAATCAAAACAAATACCAAACTAGGTAAGTATACTTATACCTATAACGTATTTCGAGCACATTACGTTGCATATTTGTTTATTATTTTAATTAAATGGAAACAGGTCTCACAGTCCTATTTTTATATTAGATTTACTATTACTCCTGCATTTCACAATGCAAACCTCTGATTATTTTCATTAATTCGTTAAACAATTAAACTTATTAGAAACTGTTGAGCCAAATGAAAGTAAGATATAGTCAATATAAAGTTGATGGGAAATGGTTTGAATTGTCTAAAAACGTATTTTTCGCACCAGGTTTATAAAACCATTAATATATGATTGATATATTGACATGAATCAATGAATGTTGTGACAACTATGCTTAGCTGTAACTGAGCCTGTATTAATTAAACATTTATTGAAATATGTCGTGATATTATATATGTACAAAAAAATTGAAAAATCCAATATAGTCTTTATTTTCACTATATTATGGGTTCACAAAGATGTCAACGTATTTGACATCAAATTTTACACTTTATTGTAAAAATAACTCTAATAAAGTATACATAAAATTCTTTCTCACACTAGGCTTTTAAAAAAACATTAACAAACATCACTACACAGAGCTGGTATTCAGAAATCCTCCACTTTAATTTTTATCAAGCGAAAACCGGCACCTAGTCTTATGTCAAATTTTGGAGTTTGTCAACCAATCACGTGACAGCCGGCATAACTGTGACGTCACTGCTAGCGCTCTATTAACCAATTCGTGAGACGTCATTGTAATGTCGCACGTCGATATGGGGGGTGGGGTGGTACCTGACATGCAGTTAAAATTTCAAGCCAATCTGACTACAAACAAACTTTTGGCAGCCATTTGAAAATTACCTTATTTCATAACCCAAAGATTTTTTTTTTCCAGATAACCGTTTTATGTATTTTTTGCAACCCCCCTTCGTGTGTCTAAAAAATTTCATTATAAAACTTACATACAACGAACATTTTCTCACAACTTTTGAGTTGCTATGCTTCGCGCTTTCTTCTCGTGTTTAAAAAACCAGTTTATCGACGACTTTGAGCGAAGCTCCTGTAAGGCTCCGTTGTACGCCTTTTTGTATTTCGATTAACGTTAGGCCTCGTGTTTTTTTTTTCGAATTTTCCAACGGCGGCTAACAGCCTATTGCTCGTCCCTTGTAAAAATGACCTAGTATAAAATGGCTCTAAAATTAAAAGTCCCACTGTTTTCCATGAAAAAGTGCATGTTAGGACTCACGCGTTTTTTTCATGTAGTAGCTCCAGGACTATTACACCTTTTTGCAAACATGAATTGTTTGCTATACTCCGTTCGCCCAAGAGATTCAGCTAAGCCACTCCCCACAAATGTGCGCTGAATTTGAATATAATATGAATTTTTAAAAACCATATTACAACCAACTATGTCGAAAACACTAACATATGAGGTATTTGCTCTCCGAGGTAAGTAAGTAATTTTTTTTCAGCCTCAAATCTGATGTATGGTTTTTAGAAGTAGCTGTTGTTATTTGCTGTTATTCCTATTCATCTAATAAAACAGTGTTTTTCAATATGTGTATATCAAGGTACGCAATAAAAACGATTTATAATATTGATTAAATATCAGAAGCACTTTTTTTTTTTAGGTTAAAAATTCATTTTTGTCAAATTAATTATGAATCAAGCTTAAGCCCTTTCTCCGCCGAAAAAACGGAAAAGCAAACATTTTTCGGTTAAAGAGAAGGAAAATATTGTGAATATCTTTAAGGCTTCCGCTGCACAGAACCCAGACAACCTTAAGACACAAAACATCGAGTTTACTGCAAAGGTAGCAGGTAATTTCATTTATTTACACTTAATTTACGCAATCAGTATTGTTAAAAAGTGTATTTGTTGAATAACAACTACTCCTCGCTAGTTCTCACTTGTAATAATATAAAAGAATATATACAATCTATTATACCATTCAATAATTTTTTAATTTTGCCGCTTTTATAAATTTGTAGCGTGTGAAGCTGGTTGTTGACCTTAATGGTCTAAGCAAAATGGGGAGTGGCCTTACTGCATCTCTTGAGCGAACGGAGTATAGCAGACAAGTAACTATTAGCAACAGTAATAGCACACTTTGAGACATCAAATTTTCTTATAATAATAATGTGTCAAATTTTCTCCTGTTATAGAATAGCCGTCTTTGTAAACTGATTTTTTTCCCCGATAATCATGTAATTTTAGCAGTCGAACATAAAGCTTTGTATGCAACTTATACATAATCCTAATTTACTTGCTTCGCCTTCTTTTATTAGTCTCGCTCGCAAGCCCGCTCGGTCATAAACAGAACACCTGTCCAATAAAGTCAAATATTATGTACTCGTTACATAAATAGCTATTCTGATAAGATAACATAACCACCAAATTGGCTTAAATTTCTGTTGTGGCTTAAATGCAACATCCGTAAATGATGGTAACAGTAGGGTATTTCATGCGAATAGGTACTTCTAACTAGTCGTAATAATCTTCGGAATATCACTTTCTGAAAGTAATTTAAATGTTGACTCTACCGATCAAAATTTAGTCTGATCATTACCAACACCACTAGATCTACACCGTTTATGCATCATAAAAGCTCTTAAGTTTACTAGGAGAACTTATTGTACGTACCTCACACTGCCCACCACTGCTCCACCCTAATATTATTTAATTTAATTTTTCTTTAGGAAACACGAGAAATACATTTATTTTTAATTTCGATCTTTTCTAAAATATTGGCGCATTCTTCTTTCAGTTTCAAAGTCATTTTCAATATTAACTTATATAAAAATAAGTAATCAAATGGTACTTTAATCTATACACGAATATATTGATAAGTTCTCTTTCTACTGAGGACGAGCTCCCTTAGTCAACTTACTGTTCAAATCATGCCATTACAAAATTTCTGGAAACGAGAATCCATAATTTATGTATATATTATAAAGTCATTTTCGGTTTACGCTGCCTTTGAGTTTGTTTATTGTAGATTTGCTAAGAAAAGCTGTTCATAATCATCATGGTGAGTCACAAAGGATTGTTGGAATCGAGACAATACATTGTTTACAAAGTATTCGCCATTATGAGCTAAGTCACTTCAGTATTAGGAACAATAATACAATGCCTTCTCTACATTCGAAATGCCTAACTCAAACGTATATAAATTACTGACAATTTTGTAGCAAATTTACTAACAAAACCGCTGCCTGTAACTTTACGCAAATGTTTATTTATTTAACTGCTTAGTGTAAACGCAAGACATTTATATACTTAATATTAAACCCAATAGATAAATAAAAGAATACAGTATGAACATTTAAAACCGAGAGAAAATAGTTTAACTAAAACTTGATATATTTAGCACTACGGGCTACAAATCGAATATGAGAAAATAATTACCCACCTTTAAAACATCGGTTGTTAGAAATTATGAAATACAATTTCACCATTGTCCGATTAATTAAAATCGCGAGCTAAAAGCATTGCTTGCGAAGATCATCTGCTGCACTGCTACCTGATTCTGGAGCTGATTTCGCCAGTCTTAAAAGATATGGGGGCTGGCGGTCTTCGATGGTTGCGGAGGAATATATTAAGTAATCAGTTGAGATGAACACTATTTTTTTTTCGAAAATAACCCTCGAACAATGTATAGTAAATTAGTCTTCCGTGTTAGCAGTACTTCCCAATAATAATTCGATCCAACCTTCTCGATACTTCCGAAAAATCCTCTTGGTAAAATTCCGCTTCTGACACCAAATTGTCGCGTATTTTTACCCCTGATCCACCCTCAGGATCCGTGGGTTCCAAAATAATTTCAACAAGGGGTAACCACTAACACTTATTGATAATTACACAATATTTGTATTATCTACGAAGATGGACTTTAACTGCCTAAAAGAATCTTTACAGTGTTTACTATTTTATATTTCGGATTTCTAACCTCTTACTTGTCATAGTTGCCACTTTTCAACTTCTTCTTCTTATGCCGGGAATCTCGCCTTAGATACTCTGAAATTGCCTCTAGATTTATCTAGAACACAATCGAGAATCTTCTACCACCAAACTCTAGAACACTCGATCTCTTTCTACAAATGTCTAAGACAGTCACTGTTAGTCATGGGCGTATCAGTCTCTACACTCCTGGGGGTGTAATGCATAACAATATAATTCATTAATGTTTAGTTATTTTACTTCAGATTCCGATAATGAACTGATTTAATCCTCGTCGCTGTCTTATTCAATGCCGGCTTTATAATATAAAAATATGAAAGTCGGCGCTTTTACCCGTGTTCTGTGCACATGTGTATAAACAAGTTGCCATCGGTAGATCAAGACCTCGTACTGTCAACGTACATTTTTGCATCGATTTTTATGGCTCTAAATATTCTGAAAATATTTTAAGAATTAAGTTAAAATCATTGTAAACCCGAATCCATCGGAAAACACAAAGAAAAAAGTAGTTCCTAAAAAGTTATAGCCGTTTGGAAAATTAAAATAGTTAATGAAGATAAATTATGTTTTGTTGTTCACTCTGTTACACGACTACCTCCCAAAATTAGAGGTGGTAAGCTTATTGTCAATGATGATGTTTACACCGTGGCATAATTAAAAACAATGAAAATTGCTGATGATGAAGTTACAGACAAGAAAAGTAATAGTGCCCCATATACTCCAACAAATGATATAGATATAGGTAGCGCTTTTTTCGGTGAGACAATCCCTGCGCTACAAGGTAGTATTCGGTTTGTTGCCAGCATAACTCCGCCAGTTGATGCACCAGCTAAGAAAAAGAAATTAGCTGTTACGTGCAACAAAAGTGAATCCAACAACTATACTAGTCTAAATACTCCAAGAGTAACTAGAAATCAACATGGTTTGAAACAAAAACAATAATAAAATATTTTGAATATTTGTTTTTTGTCTCTTTTTTTCTTATGCCCTATTTTTATTAGTAGTTATATTAATACAATTTGCTATATGTTATGTTATATATATTTTATGCTGTTTGTGTAATTCAAATAAAAACAGTTCGAAAATTTACAGAAATTTTAAGTGATAGTTTATCGACTTTTAAAATATATTTATCTTTATTTCTTATTACAAAAGGAAAAGACGTAATTCGGTTAATTTATCTGCAATATGTCATTTAAAGTGATACATGTAAATGTTCGATCTTTAATTGTAAATTCTAATCAAACTAAACAATATATTGTAAATGAAAAATATGATGTAATTGGCATTTCTGAAACATGGCTTCATAATGGCATCGACGATGACGCTGTCAATATTGAGGGATATTCGCTTATTAGAAAAGACAGAATTGGAAGAAGAGGGGGAGGGGTTAGATTTTATAAAAAGAATAATTTAAAGTTCACCGTTTAACCCGTGAGCAGTCTGACTTTTTAGAACATATCTGGATTAAGATTCATTTACATAAAGCAATTTATATTTTTGGGAACATTTACAGGCTCCCCAATAACGACTGTGCAGGATTCCTAATTGATCTTGAAGACACTTTAATTGGCACTTCTCCAAATATGATAATATTATCTTATCGCTTAAATTTTGACTCTTCCAGTACCCATGACCTTCTCTCAGTTTTTGATAATTTTCGTCTTGAGTTCTTAAGGAACCTACTCGTATATCAGATAATAGTATGACTCTTATTGACTTTATTTTTACCAACGTAGAAGTTTGCGACTCTGGAGCTGTTAATGCAAATATCGCTGATCACTCGTTAGTTATTTGTAACCTCGCTCTAAATAATGTTAAAAGTACAGTAAAAAATATATTTTACAGGGATCTAAAAAATATTAATTTAACAGATTTTGAAAGATTTGAAGGCTATGCCGTGGAATACTTTGTATACTATTGATGACATATCGACAATAAAATATCTTTTGTCAACAACAATATGTTACGAATTTTTGACATGTATGCTCCTATTAGAGAAATTTTAAATTCAATGAAACTGAAATATCCCCCCTGGATAATAGACAACATCAAATTTATGCAGAATTTGCGAGACAAAGCGTTAAGAAGATACAAAAAAAACTAAACTACCTGGGCATTGGGAATATTACAACAACAATTACGTAATTTAACATCTTCGACAATTATTAGAGAAAAAAATGTTTATTTATCGCAAAAACTCAAGAATGGCAATATGAAACATAAATGGAAAGAGCTTCGCAAATTGAACATTATTACGTCTAGAAATAGGGAAACTCCAAATTTTTTAAATGATATGAGCATATTAAATAATTATATTATTGCTTCTGCTAAAAGCGCACCTAAACCCTCTGAGGAAATTCGATATTTTCACCAAAATAATATAAAAGATTATGAATAAAATAAAATCAAAAGCATTTGGGTCTGACCAACTTAACATTACACTAATTTTTTTATGTTGTCCCTTTATTGCAAAGTACATTGTTCACACAAATAATGAATGTATAGCTAAATCTTATTTTCCAAGATGTTGGAAACATGTTTAGGTGATACCTATTCCGAAAATAAATCAACCTACTGAATTAAAACATGTCAGGTATGTGAGCATCCTTTACACACTATCTAAAATCTTAGAGAAAATTTTGGAATCACAAATAAGGTCACATACTGACAAGTTTTTAATTCTTCCTAAAACTCAATCGGATTCAGATCAAGTTATTCCCTTGCCACAACCACAGCATGTTCTGTAACAGATGATACATTTTGTTCCTTAGATAGATAACAACAAGCCATGTGCACTTATCCTTTTAGATTATTCTAAAGCGTTCGATATTTTGAACCACGATATACTTATAGCAATTTTGCACTACATAGGGTTTGGTGACAATGCCTGTTCCCTAATGACATCCTATCTTTCAGAAATATATCAGCAAGTTTCGTTGAACAATCTTAAACCTAATTGGAATTAGTTGATCAAGGCGTCCCCCGGGGAAGTATTCTAGGCCCTCTGCTGTAAACAATTTACACATGTAACTTTTACAATTATTGGGAACATTGTAATTACCACCTGCACGTGGACGAGACCCAGCGTTTCATATGTCAGAAGTAGTAGAAGCAAATGAAAAAATCAATCAAGATTTAAATATTTCTAACAACCGCGCCTTAAAAGTCAACTCTGATAAATCTTGTGCTGCTTGGAAGCGAAAGTCAAAGGCATATTGCTCTAGAAATTTTGATAATACGCTTTGGGAACGATGCAATAACATTCAATGTTTCCTGTTAAAGCTCAGGTCTGATCATTGTTTCGAAATTACACTTTAAGGAACATGTCACTTTTATATTAAGAAAAGCTTACGCATCTTTAAAACTCATGTATGGTCAGAGACATTGCCTGACCAAAGATATAAAGAAAATATTGTGTGCTTCATTGGTTCTCTCCCATTTTAATTACTGCGATAATGCATATGGCCTCTGCCTACATAGCGTTGATACAAAAGGATTCAGAAGACCCAAAACAGCTGCTTAAGGCTTATTTTCGGCATTAAACGGACAGAACGCACAAACTGAGAGATGCTCACTGACTCAATACGTTCAATCGCAGGAAACTGCATAGTAAAATACAAAACAATAGTAAAATATAAAACATCTGCCTACTTGCATAGCAGGTTTTCATATAGAACAGATGTGCACAATTTAAATTTACGCCCCCAATATGCCCTTACTACATCTCGTCACAAAAAAGAAATTTTTAAACGGTACCTTTCTTATCGGTTTGTGGCGATGTCATGGATGTGTCTAGTATTTCAATGTCATTTAACACGTTTAAAACTTGGTATAAAAGATTTTTATATTTGCTAATTATTTGTATTAATTAATTAATAGTATTAGTTTGGGGGACGGTAGCTCAGTGGTTTAGCGCGTCTAGCTTGCATACTGGCATACCTAGCGAAGCAGGTTCGATCCCTGCTCACCGCGAAATAATTTTAATTATAAAATTATCCCCAAGATGTGGTTCGGACTCCACTATAAACTGTAGGGCCTCGTTTCTCTTTACCTTACACAAAATCATTCTGGATTTTCAAGGAGTTACCTCGGTGACTTGAGTAGCGGTTAAGAAAACATTTTTTTTAAGTTTTTATGAATTATTTAGTTATTTAAAAAAATACTAATATTTATTGATTATTCGCATCTTCGTATTAATTATTTGTATTTTATTTATTTGTCTAATTTGTATGTTTATGCTTACTTGTATTTTCATAAATTCTGTTGCACTTATATATATATATGTTAACATCTGTTTATGTCACTATGTGTATTTGTAATTTTCTTAGGCCTATGTGACTGAATTGTTACTATACCTAACATATCGCCTTTTATTTACCTTATTATTATGTGATATTTAACATTGTATGTTTTCTTTGGGTAAATAATAAACAGATTGTTATTATTATTATTAAAAAAGCTTTTACGAAAAATATACCGAATGTTCTAGAATTATGATAACCGCTAATAATTTTTTACCGGGCTTTTTATCAACTCGTTCCTTATTAAATTACAAGTAATCTAACATTAAGAGCTCAATTATTAACGAATTTTTTAACCATAGAAACTTTCATGTTCTATCAATTTCTACGACAATTTTATCATACTTCCGGAACAAAAATTATTTTGGGATGAGCTCCTGTTCGTGGTTAATGTGCTATTTCAAAAACGATTTAAACCACTTTTTTTCATAAACACGCTGAACGTTCTGGAATTTCATTCAAACGTCACTTTGGAAAAATGAGTTTTAGCAAAAAACACGGCTCCTAAAAAATACTACACAATGGAATAACTGAAGATTCGGAATTTTTTGAGATTTCAGAGAAATTAATTAATTTTCAATCCTTTACGTCACTAGAAAACTTCGCTAAACTCCCAAAATAATATAAAAACACAAGGCCTTTCCGACTTCAGTCAGTACTTTTTACCTGCATAAATAGTCAAAACTAGAAATAACAAAACTAAAATTTATAGTGCAGTAAATGTTCTTAGTCAGTGTTAAACAAATCTAACCAGTGACGTAATCGTTCTTAGTGACTTTCGGTCGCGTCGTGGACATCACTAGTGAACCAGTGCCGTTCGTTAAATTCAAAAAGAGCGAACGTTAATTAGTATGAACATAAGGACATTAATTAATGAGCTGTAAGTAAGCTACCGAAAAATCAAGGTACCAACGAGTCGAGGTTACACGTGACCAAAAGTACTTAGCAATAAGGTAGTTGGACAATGCACAAAAGGTAACAGTCAGACGCATTTCTGCTAGCTGCACCGGTTCTTTTTTAATAAAAGTGATCTACAACTTAAAAATGACTGATAAATGTGTAAAAATGGTTGCGTAAAGCGAAGAGGCAGTTTAAAGTTATTAGAAAAAATGAAGACGTCGAGTATATATCGAATATTTTAGGAAAACGAGTAGTGCCTCGTATTGTTTTATTGTTGCATAAAAAATGGATCTGACAGTAGCAAAGAAGGATTGGGTGAAGATGAACAATATGTACCATCAACATCTTCCAGCACAAGCGCCAGTGCAGATGAGTAAATGATAGAATTACTAATGCAAAGTCTTGTTGCTACGCATAAATATTGCTGCATTTGCAAAAGTGTGAAAAATGATTTGACATTAATACCCATCGATGCAAGAGTACAATGTTATTTGAAAAAACAAATATATATTTCCAGAGGCAACCGTTGCTGTAAACACCATATAATTAAAAACCGCTTTTACGAAGATGACATAGCTCACTTGGAACCTTATGTCAATTCCAGTATAATACCTAAATCTGATTTATACATTATTTTGAACAGTGTAATTACAATGAGTACTTTAATAGATTCTCTCGAACTTTGCTACCTGTCAGAGACACAATCAGCTATCCTCACCATCTTAAAATCATATAACATCAACGAATTAGAATCTATGTTAAAATCTCTCCGAAACTATTTTTCAAAAACTGCTGTACAGGCTATAATTGTTTTTTCAATCGAATTAAAAACAGGAAATAGTAACCGAACTATTGCTGCAATTCTCGGTCTCAAGCACTACATACAGGTCTCACACTACTTCTCCTCAGTCCTTAATTCACTTGAGAAAGATGTCTTAGCATTTTGGTATACAAGCTACAACTAGAGAAATAATTCAATCTCATACCAGTGAAATAGCAAAAGGTATTTTTGATGTTCATGATGATCGATTAATGATTATTTGCGACGGTTCATACATCCGTCATCAAAAAAGTTCTAATAACGTATTCCAAAAAAAGTCGTTTTATGGACAAAACGCTGTTCGGCTCTGTAAACCATTTACAGTATGCAGGACAGATACTTATGTGCTAGACATGCTCGATCCTTTCAATGCTAACCAAAATGACGCAAGTACCTATCATGAAACACATAATGTCAGATCCGAATAGTTTACCAAAGTTACTAACATCTGGTGATATAATAATCGTTGATAAAGGTCTTCGGGATGTTGTTTCAGATTTGGAACGACGGAATTTAAATGTCTTGATGCCAGCGCTTAAAGGCAATCAAGCACAACTCTGTTTCTGATGCAAACAGTTCTCGACTCGTCACTAAAATAAGATGGGTAGTAGAGGTTATTCACGGAATGGTGAAACAAAAGTACAAGATACTTGATCATAGGATAGATATGTTGTTGCCAAAAGTTGGTGTTTTATGTCGAATAGCTTGTTTTCTAAATAATCGATATGGAAAACGATTAGTTAGCGATGTGGAGACTAACGGATAAATATGTGAACATCTGAGAACGTAGGTAAAAGACAATACAAACTCTTTGTGTCGAAGCAAAGGGACGAGTAAAGAAGAAAATAGATTTTCAACGTCTAGCAACGAATTTAAAAAATTTTTCGGCGGTACGTATCAATTAGCACAGTCTGTTTGTTACTTAGCAGAACTTCTCAACCCTGATGAATCAATAAACTTAGAATATACATATAAAATCTAGACACATAGGCCAAAGAACATACCATATGTTTATTAATTATGAACCAAATAGAAATAACTGTTGTGGTATAAAGGACACTACTGTACTTGTCCGAACAGACGTAGAACTGCTGGTTGTTGTTCACATGTTTCAATTGTAATATACTTTCTATCCAACGCCAGATTTAAATCAAGAATTATAAAGCCGGCCGCAATACTGTCCATTATCTTTGATTGTAATGATGCTTATCCGGTCATTGAAGAAGACAGTGACGAGAATTAAATCAGCTTATTATCGGAATCTGAAGTGAAATAACTAAACATGAATTAATTATATGATTACCTATCTAAATATTAAATAATATACTCGTAATGTTGCAATGTTGTAATTTTTAATAATTTTTATCCTGTTGCATCGCATTAATAGAACTGTAACTGTTATGTGTTATAGTTATAGTTTAAATACATATTATATCAAAATATGGTAATAGTGTCAAACATGGTAGCCACCCTTCAGGCCATTGAGAAAATGTATAAATTTTTTTTAATGCATGAAATCATCGTAGAAGGGTAATATTTGTAGATACTAGTTTGGTCTGCATGGCCGTAGGGGACTGTGTGGATGCTAGTTGTTGAATGATAATTTTCAAGTAATAAATTATACAAATTTGTTTTAGGATTTTCATTTGCTAGCATAACCAGAATTCAAAGATTTCATTAATATTTTTCCACATAGCTTTTCTTTAGTTCTCATAGATAGTTATTTTTTCTGCTGTTTCCAAAATTCTATAAAGGATATATTTCAAAACAATAGCTATAATATACCAAAAATTTCCAGGGTTTGTGGTCCTTTCAAGATCAACTGAAAGTAGTTCAAAATTGCAAGATTTGATTTAAACTGACTGAAAAACATGAAAAGTTAAATATAACCTTGTAAAAATAATGTATACAGTTGTAAATCATTTCGACGGTTGCATATTATATTATTAAGGAATGGCCATTATTAAAAGGTTTGAATATATCATAGGAAATAACATTCTATATTTATATTCAATGACAATACATAAAAATGAAGAAGACGATTTTCTTTAATCTTAATTTTGAAATCAGGAAACATGGCAGATGAACCAATGGACGCATGGACAGACAAACGGATATTTCGAAAGTTGTTCACACTTCGATCATAAATACAATATGAAAGTTTTCATTCTACGAGCGATAATTAGCATTTTAGAAATATGCCGATCAAATGCAATTTACTCCTCCTTTTCGCAGATGCGAAACAGAACAAATAAATATTAGATTGTAATGAAGCATTTTTATAGTGTGGAAATTGCACCCGACACCGCCGTCTATTTCTCTATTTAGGATATAAGTATTTTCTAATACAGGTATTGGGCGTAATTTCTGGTGTGGAAATTACACCCAAAGCCACCGTCTATTTTCGTATTTTAAATATTAATATTTTATACTGTCCACACAGAGCATAAATAAGTATTATACTTTCATTTATCAAGTAGAAATACACTCCGCCAGATGGAGCACTGTCTCCATCACTGACACTATTGGCTTCACCGTTAACGAATACTTGGCCCAGCCAGCCAAATGATTGTCCATTAGCCCGGGTCCATTAAATTGGATCTACCCGCTAAGGAATTGGATCAATTAATTTGGGATTAATTAATTGGGGGATCCATTAATTTGGACCTCCATCCGTTGACCGTAACCGCCGTCTCACAGGAGAGAGAGAGTAAGTAAAACCGACCGTAAATAAGCAACTTGGCTGGGACTAAGTGCCATCTGTGTACTAATCCCGGTTTGCTCCGCCGTGTGTCTGGGAAGATACATTGGTTGGCAACAGGTCTCGTGTTTGCCCTCTGGCCTAGTTGCGTCGTCTGGAGGACAAGCGAGCACTTGGGAAGCTTGGGGCTTTCTGGTCTAGTTGCGTCGGCCGGAAAGTCACAAAGCCTTCTAGCACACCGAGATATCATCCCCGACCAAATACCGCCTACCGGAGTGAGCCAGTGTGCAAGTTGGGAGAGTGTGTGGCTGGGAAACTTTCCGCTGGTAACAGGTCTCGTGTTTGCCCTCTGGCCTAGTTGCGTCGTCTGGAGGACAAGCGAGCACTTGGGAAGCTTGAGGCTTTCTGGTCTAGTTGTGTCGACAGGAAAGCTACAAGGACATCCACCAGCGCAAAGTAGCGCCCGTGAACCTCGTTGGTTTAATCTCTCTTTTGGGATGATTACACCAACAAGGAACCGTGACCGGAAGTGTGTACTAACCTTAGGCTCTGCGCCTTAGCCAAGTTGCCCGAGTCTTTGTTTAATATTGTTTATTGTGCTTTTGCTTTCCTCCGCCTGGTATCTGCTCTGTCCGCTTTTATACCGATAGTAGTTACTCCAACTTACCGCTCCGTTTCTCTAAGCTCGTATCCTGCTTATAACCGCCCTCTTGCTTCGCCACCGTCACCGTTAACCGTAGTAGTTATAGGTTAGGTATAATTATATGTATTAGGAATAATAAATATCTATATATAGGATTTGAACTGTGCCTTTTATTTTGGTGTGTGTGAAGTCTACTACCCCTAGACCCCTGGACGTACCGTGTCTCCTCTGACGCTATCCCAGCCCTACTGCAACAGGCTGTGTCAAGAGGCTAGCGTGGGTCCTTTACACCACGAGAAAAACTGTAAAGGTGGCGCCCGAGCTTACCGTCACCGCACCGAGCTCGAGTGCCAAAGTGACGCCCCTTCACTCAACCGACGAGTGAACGAAACGTCACAAGATAACAAAGGAGAAATTTCCCCCTCCCTTTCACCTCTGATTGAATTTTGGCCATTAACGTCAAATATAATATTGTTATGCATTACACCCCCTAAGAAGTGGTGACTGTCCTGGAAGTTTGTAGAAAGAGAGGAGTGTGGTGGAAGAAGAATCTCGATTGGGTTCTAGATAGATAACTATAAAGGCAATTTTGGAGTATATAAGGAGAGGTTCCCCGCGCAAGAAGAAGAAGTTGAAAAGTGATAAGTGAGGTTAAATATTAAGTAGTAAGCAAAGCGTAAAGGTTATTTTAGTTAATTCAAAAGTATTATGTAGTTCTAAAAAGTTATTAAATAAAGTGTTAGTGGTTACCCCTTGTTAAAATTATTTAGAACCTACGGATTTTTACAGAGTGTTTCCTACGGGCGGAAACACGCAACAATATATTGATACACTAATTTACAGAATCTTATTACTGTAGCGGAGAGGATTCCTGAAAAATTTTATAAAAACCTACTCTAGAACGCCACCTTCAAAGGATCCTAACTCCTTTATAAAGGATTCTCGGAAACATGTCTACAACGACTACTTCGGCAAAAAACATCACCTAAAATTAATAAGAGGAATTTCCGGAAACCCTGTATGAAGGACCAATAAATTTGATTTCATTTCACATAGTTGAGGTTGTTACAACACAGTAATATTTAAGAAATTATTTCCTAATTAGTATTAACAGGAGTATAATGGCTATTACTCATTTGCGTCTATTACGATACTCGCGTTGCTATTGTAAACTTGATCCTCATCAGTAACATTCATCATTACACGCTTGTTGAATAATATACATGTTATATTAGATTTAAGCATTGTATTATATAATAACATTTGTGTAACCGTATTATTCTTTAAGTTCTTATCAACACGTTCACATAAGTAATTTAATACTTTCCAAAACAAATTCATTTCTTTATTTCATATCTTTCTTTATCTTTGTAATTCAATACTTTAATATTCCAAATTGCACGTTTTAGCTTAGGTTACTTTTGTGAAACCCTGATGCATAGATTTAGTTTCTGTTTAATCTGCATTTTATGCAAACATTATAAATACGACTGAACGACGCTTTTGGCCTCAGTCCTGCATCGTTCAGTAAACTCACCAAGTTAATTTCAATAGAGCAAAGCCTCTATGTATTTTAATATTTTATTGTTATTAATCTCATCGTTAGTTTCTCCATTAAGAGCAATGCTCGGAAACTAACTATTAATTAGTTTTAAGTGATTAAATTGTGAACTAACTAAACAAAAATAATAATAAATACTCTTTTGTTTAAATAAAATAAAAATTGTTTTTAAAAAGTTAAATCCAAGATTCAAGATCTAACAATTGGCGCAGTCGGTAGGATCCGCAGCAACTCTACTAGAACAAGGAACCAGAACCTAACTCGTAGTGGTGGATCCCAATCCTTCAACGGAAGACGAACCTCAAACCCTTCAAACCAAGAAAACCGCACATTCAAGAAACTTAGCATTTAAGAAGAAACCAACCCTAGCATTTAAGAAGAAACCAACTTAAGAACAAACACACAATCCCACAACAAATGAAAACCTTTATGTAAGTACTTTTAACAATTGAATCATAAAAGCATCGAATTTTATTTTCATTTTTATTTTTTTTAAACGCGAAGTGTTCTATTGTCCAATATCTCCTACCTCCAATTTTTTTTCCCTCAAATTTTAAATAATTAAATTGTAACAATGGCTCAAGAACAGATTGAAATAGCTCGTGAACAACAAGAAATTATTCGCGAACAGCGTGAGCAAGTAATAGAACCGTACAAATTGTCAGAGATATTCTCCATTGTCCCAGAGTTTGATGGAGACCAAATTTTATTAAACACCTTTTTGAACGCCTGTGATCATGCGCAACGCATGGCAGTCGGAGACCAGCGTATTCTTTTGACGCTTCACATAAAAAATAAGCTCCGTGGGCGAGCAGCTCAATTAATCAATTCTAGGAACCCAGCCACTTGGGTAGAAATTAAACAGTTACTGGCAGTTCATTTCGGTGATTCCAGAGATTTGACGTCGTTAATTCAAGACCTGCAACGCGTTAAACAATTGCCAAATGAATCCGCTTTAACTTTCTTCCCCAGGTTGCAAACGCATAACGCTAAAATGCACGCCGCAGTGCAAAAATCACGATTAACTCCAGATCAAAAAGATGCACAGTCTCAACTCGTGGAAACTATGACTCTAAACACCTTGCTTACCGGGCTAGAACCGCGGTTAGGTCAAATTATAAGGGCTGGAAACCCCGATACTATGCTCGAAGCTTCAGCACGAATCAAACGAGAGCTTCAACTCTCCTATTTTGAGAATCAAAAATTTAATAAACCAATTACTAATCCCCGAGATAATCAAGCCCCAGTAAGGAAACCTAACGCTACAACACCTTTTCAAAAAATTTGCGCGTATTGTAAAAAAACCGGACACGTCATGAACGAATGTCGTGCACGTCAACAATCACCGCAATACCCGAATTTCACCCCCCAAAATTATTCAAATTTAAATTTCCAAAGACAATATGCTGCCCCACAACAACCGCAACAGCAGCAACAACAACAAAGGCCATTTATACAACAGACATTCCCCAATCAAAATCAGAGGCCCACTCAATTCCCTAATAGACCAAATCAGTTTCAACGACCGTCTGTAATACAACCAAACCCAAACTATAATAGGAAAGCCAATCAACCAAGAACTCATCATATTAACTATCCGGCACAATATTACTCTAACGAGGAATATCAAGAAGGTGCATATAATCCAGAGTTTCAGGAATTTCCATCTAATTCACAAGAAACTTTTTCTGAGGAGCACTATCAATATCCCGACAACTTTCAGGATTTTCAGCTAGGCCCTCAAACCCTTCACGACCCCCCGAATTTCGAGAACCAATACCCCGAAACTTTGACGGAAGAGAACCCTATTCAATTCCAGGAAACAATTTCAGAGAACTACAACCCAGTTGCAGACCTCTCGTCCCAAATTCAGTCCATGAATCTAGACGACTACAACCCCAATCTGAACTTCCCCGAACAAATTTTCATCTAAACTCTCTTCTAACCGTCAAGTCCAGAAACCTATTCTATATTAAAGACATCACAAAAACTTTCAAACTTCTCATTGACACGGGTGCTGGAATCTCTATTTTTAAAGAAAAGACCGCCGCAAGAATCCCTAACAAATTTCAGGAAAATGCCGTTATTCAAGGAATAACTAATGAAAAAATTTTAATAACAGAATCAAAACTTATCCCATTTAAACCCGGCGACCCTCACAAGGTATTCATTCATAACTTAGATATAGAATTCGACGGATTACTCGGATCGGACTTTCTAGATCACTATGATTGCACGATAGACATAAAAAATAGACAACTTATTACTAATTTTAAAACTGTACCCCTGTTCAAGGCAGGCGAGGAAGACATCGAAACACCGGTTATTAATAAGAATGTACAATACCTGCACTCTAACGACAACCTAAAAAAAAACATAATCTCTATTCAACCACGTACAGAACAAATTTTTAAACTAAAATGCGATTTAAGAAGTACTGACGCTATA
The DNA here is from genome assembly GCA_963583905.1 of Stenurella melanura. NCBI lineage: Eukaryota > Metazoa > Arthropoda > Insecta > Coleoptera > Cerambycidae > Stenurella > Stenurella melanura. The sequence goes on from OY757309.1 coordinate 165,024,316, forward strand.
CTGCTGGCTCAGGAACAAGAAAAAGTCAGATTACCCAATGCCGTAGTTAAAGTAAATGAAAAAGGTGAATTTTTAACTTCCATAATTAATGCAAATGCGATACCTAAAACTATCGATTTTCACGACTTAAAATTAGAACCAATCACTGAATTTGAATTAACCTGTAATGTCAATATTTCAAACATCAATGCAAATGACTTTCAAAATAATACCAACAACAGACTGCACGAAATTGAAAATCAATTACGTTTGGAACATCTCAATGACGAAGAGAAGGAATCGATCGTAGATTTATGTCTAAAATTTTCGGACATATTTTACTTAGAAGGCGACTCACTAACTTTCACGAATGAAATAAAGCATTCGATAGATACTAACAACGCTAAACCTATCTTCACTAAATCGTACAGATACCCGCAAATTCACAAGGACGAAGTAAAACGCCAAATGACAGAAATGCTCAATCAAGGTATAATTCAGCCGTCCATCTCACCCTGGTCCTCCCCAGTGTGGGTTGTACCAAAAAAGCTTGACGCCTCAGGCAAGCAAAAATGGAGAGTTGTGATTGACTATCGTAAACTCAATGAGCTGACAGTTAACGATAAGTACCCATTACCCAATATTTCAGATCTCCTAGACCAACTAGGAAAGTGTGAGTATTTCACTACTTTAGATCTCGCGTCTGGCTTCCACCAGATAGAAATTGACAAAAGCGACATTCAAAAGACAGCATTTTCAGTCGAAAATGGTCATTACGAGTTCGTTCGTATGCCATTTGGTCTAAAAAACGCACCCTCCACTTTTCAGCGCGTTATGGACAATATTCTTTTAGGCATTCAAAACGAACGCTGTCTCGTTTATATGGACGATATAATCATATACTCACCCACCATCCATGAACACATTTCTAGGCTCACCGAAGTTTTCAAAAGGCTAAGAAAAGCCAATCTCAAAATCCAGCCAGATAAGTGCGAATTTCTAAGGAAAGAAGTAGCTTATCTAGGTCACCTTATCACCCAAGACGGAGTCAAACCGAATCCTTCGAAAATTGACTGTATTCGAAATTTCCCCGAACCCAAGACACAAAAAGAGATTAAATCCTTTTTAGGACTAGCCGGTTACTACAGGCGCTTTATCTCTAACTTTGCAAAAATTTCAAAACCTCTCACTAAGCTTCTGCAGAAAGACATCCCGTTCAATTTCGACTCGACTTGTAAAAATTCTTTTGACGAATTGAAAACTGCATTAACTTCAACCCCTATTTTAATATACCCAAACTTCGATGAAACCTTTCTTCTAACAACCGATGCTAGCGCGTACGCTATCGGAGCCGTGCTTTCGCAAGGACCTATAGGCAAGGACCTTCCCATTGCTTATGCGTCACGAACTTTGTGTAACGCTGAAACAAAATACTCTACTATCGAAAGGGAGCTTCTAGCTATCGTATGGGCAGTTAAACACTACAGGCCGTACCTTTTCGGACGAAAATTTAAACTCATAACTGACCACCGACCTCTGACTTGGCTCTTTTCTATAAAAGATCCCGGCAGTAGGCTAGCACGTTGGCGCCTTAAACTCGAGGAATATGATTACGAGATCATATACAAGCCAGGTAAAATCAACAAGAACGCTGACGCCTTATCGCGCATTAAAGTCAATCACATACAAAAATGTGTAGCGTACCACAACAACGCACAAAATCCAGAAGACCCGCCTGACCCAGAAATCATTCCCGACGAAGATATACCACCGGAACAAATAGCCAGAGAATACGAAACCTTCGAGAGATTGTATCAGACAGAGTCCCTAATCGATTACGCGAAAATCAAGTTTTCAAATAATCAACTGCTCGATAAAGATCATAAAAATATAATTACATTCTTTCAGCAAGACAATTTACAAGATATCTACTACAAAATAATCGAGGATATTCTTGAAGAAAACCCGTTTTCAAACAACAAAATTAACACCGTATCTAGTCAAACAGTAAAGAACAGATCGTATCATATCGTACCCTTACCATTCGACCCCTTGTCGGCAATTTTACAACTTTTCGTTACGATATACAAAAATCAGAATGACATAAATCCAGCAAAAACATACTATGTCGAGAATAACTTGAACTTACCTATTCTCGAAATCTTCTCATTTATTTTTAGCGACAAAGACATACAGCTAGTCGTTTGTCAAGACGTTGTAACAAAACCCGATGAAGACCAAATTCCCATAATTCTAAATCAGTTTCATGCTGGCAAAAATAATCTCCATCGCGGCATTAATGAGACGATACGTAGAATTAAAAATAAGTACAATTGGACCGGACTAACAAAAGACGTCGAAAAATTTATAAAAGCATGCGAAACTTGTCAAAAAGCGAAAACTTTACGTAAAAACTTGGACAATCCTCTAGTCATTACAGAGACACCGAAAACTCCGTTCGAACGCATTAACATTGACATCCTTGAAGTTCCTACACGAAATTATGCCCTAACAATCAGGGATGAACTCACTAAATTCACACAAGCTTATGCTATAGAGGACAAAACTGCGAAATCTATCGTAAATACACTTCTACTGTACTTTCAACATTACGGTACACCCCTTCGCATCCATTGTGACTCAGGCCGAGAATTCGAAAATCGACTTCTTAAAGACCTTTGCCTTCTTTACGATATTAAATTAACATATTCTAGTGTACACCACCCACAATCCAACGGCTCACTAGAGAGATTTCACGCGACGCTCATGGAAATGATAAGGGCTAATAAATTAGAAAACCCTAGCGAACACCCGTTAACCATCTTACCATACGCAGTTATTTGTTACAATAACTCTATAAACAAAACTCATGGCTTCACCCCGTACGAATTAATATTCGGACATAGTGCAAGTCGTCCCCCTGAAACACTTTACAATCACGAACAACTCATATCTAAGTACATGCGAGATTTAAATAATAGAATATCGCACTATTATAAAATAGCTCGTACAAGGACCCAATTACAGAAAGAAAAGGCAAAAGTAAGATTCGATAAACATGTACACGACAATTTACCCGAGTACAAAGTAGGTGACAAAGTCTATGTGAAGGAAAGTCAAATTAAGAATAAACTTCAAAACAAGTTTAATGGACCATTTGAAATTAGAGAAATTCTAAACAACTCTGCTATACTTTACAACCCTCAGACTAAACACACTACAAAAACCAACTTTGACAGAATGAAACCATACTTTGAAAATTTATTTATTTTCAGGTTTCTTCTGCTGCTCAAAGCAGTGTCACCCCAATACTCTATTGAACCCATCAACAATACCATCGGAATATACTATCACGAAGAAGACCGAATCGAGATATCAAATGATAAATGGACAATTCTAGTCTACAAAGACATCGAGCCAATTAAATTAACCCTCGACAATAACAACAAAATTCTAAATGACATGATAACCACATTCGATACAGACAACCCTCGCATGACATCCTTTCGATCAGAAGTTAGAACACATATCAGTCTCTTAACCCAAATTTCCCAATCATTACAACAAAAAGTTGAGGAAATATTTGTGGACACTAAAAGATACAAACGAGGTATTTTAAACGGAATCGGTACATTCTGGAAGGCTATCACAGGTAACCTAGACGCCTCTGATGGTGAATACTATACAGATTGTATTAATAAACTCGCGAATGACGAACATCAACTAGAAAATCTGATGAAGAACCAAATTTCGGTAACGACCTCGGTAATAAAAAGTTTTAACTCTACAATTCAAAAACTAAAAATCGACGAGGAAACCTTTAATAACGATATTAAAGAAATAGAAAAATCAATTTATGATATATCAGATGATTTAGCTTACATTCAATCAAAATTACGAGTACTCGAGATATGCGAATCCCTCATGGAAAGTTACATGTTTTTAGAAAATAATTTAGACAACATTTTAAACTCAATCACATTTGCTCGATTAAAAATCCTACATAGTTCGATAATTGCCCCGAAAGACTTAGTTACTTCTCTTCAGGAAGTATCTCAATCTCTGCACAAAAATAATCTGCCGATAACACCACAAATTTCAAAAGTTGCTCAATATTTTGATATAATAGAACTCCAGGCTTTTCAATCTGGATCTAAAGTAATATTTGTTTTAAAAATTCCATTAACAGAACCAGAAACTTACACCCTCTACCACCTTTACCCTATTCCTATATTGGATAATCGAACAGGACTACATCATATTTTATCAACGACACATAGGTACATAGCAAAGGACGATGATTCATTGTTATTTGTACCTCTCCCGAACCTTGACAATTGTAAATCCTTAAACCCCAGTGTAAGACTTTGTTCAAATGTGCTTCCGTACCCCATAGACAGTGACGCGATATGCGAAGCCCAAATACTAAAACAATTAAGTGTAGTGCCCCGGACTTGCCAGTCAAATTTATTGTTTGCTAAAGACTACAGTATTCAAAAACTAAGCAACAATAAGTGGCTAATACTAGTATCAGAAAATCTACCGGTAACCGTAAAGTGCAACAACAGAGACGTTATTACGAAAATAATCCAGCTGAACTCGATCTTGACTTTGAAAACGGAGTGTAGTGCCTTCATAGGTAGCACCAGGGTCCATACCTCATCGCACCCGCTAGACAACATCACTTACAACAGTCATCCAGTTCAAATACCATACGATTGCTGTAACCATCTCCCGGAGAAATCCAAACTCCCAAATTTAAAGCCACTGAAGTTAAGCAACCTCAACACGGACGATCTAAACATCGCCAAGCATAAACTAGATCAATACTCGGACGATCTAGACAAAATCATCAATGAACCATTCATCAACAAGAACATTTCTTGGTTCACGTACTTTACGATAACTTTGATTATCATACTTATCATTTTATTCGTAATCTGCAAATGCAGAAAAGGCAGAAGAGACGCAAGGATCGGCATCTCCCTATCCAACGATCAACCACCGCGACCTCCACAACCACCGAAGTCCAAGCTTTTCAGTGGATATGGACATTTACTCCCCAAAAGAAGACCAAGTGTAAATATTCGTGAAATCCCCGAGGATATCGAACTAAATCCCTCATACAGCAAAACTTACGCTTAAAAGTTGATTTATAGCATCAACTTTTTTATAAGAAAGGGAGTTGTTATATTAGATTTAAGCATTGTATTATATAATAACATTTGTGTAACCGTATTATTCTTTAAGTTCTTATCAACACGTTCACATAAGTAATTTAATACTTTCCAAAACAAATTCATTTCTTTATTTCATATCTTTCTTTATCTTTGTAATTCAATACTTTAATATTCCAAATTGCACGTTTTAGCTTAGGTTACTTTTGTGAAACCCTGATGCATAGATTTAGTTTCTGTTTAATCTGCATTTTATGCAAACATTATAAATACGACTGAACGACGCTTTTGGCCTCAGTCCTGCATCGTTCAGTAAACTCACCAAGTTAATTTCAATAGAGCAAAGCCTCTATGTATTTTAATATTTTATTGTTATTAATCTCATCGTTAGTTTCTCCATTAAGAGCAATGCTCGGAAACTAACTATTAATTAGTTTTAAGTGATTAAATTGTGAACTAACTAAACAAAAATAATAATAAATACTCTTTTGTTTAAATAAAATAAAAATTGTTTTTAAAAAGTTAAATCCAAGATTCAAGATCTAACATACATTTAGCTTGAATATCTAACGGAGTTGTTGTTTTACGACCAAGATTAATCTTTATACGAATGTTGCAGTGTTAATACATTCTAATTTTATTTAACGCTCAATAAAGATAGTTGAATTGAGTGCTAATTAAAAATAACATTACATTCAGTAGTAACACAAATTACTTGAATAAATAATGAATACTAACTTTGAAGTAAGTTGCTGATAAACTCGGAATAAATTTAACTTACGACTTGTGTGAAATGGTGTTTTTATGTTGAATATAATTACAAAACTACATATTACTTCCACATCCACGTAGTAGATTGGAAGTATAATCGTAAAAAAAGTTTCAAAAATGTTTTTTCTTGAAATTGTTTTAGAATGTCATGAAACATCGAGATTTTAAATTTGAGCGAAAAAAAAAATTCTGTCTGTCGGTCTGTCTGTCTGTCGGTCTGTCTGTCTGTAACTTTTTTTTGTCCGCACGCTTTCTCCGGAACGGTTTAAGATATTGACTCGAAATTTTGTATACGTATATGTTAACGAGATCTGGAACTGGATTGTTTTTTGAAGGTATCCGGTGAAGGGTTGGGGGTAAATAGGGGTAAATATAGGGAAATATGTAAAGCAAGCTGGTAAGAATACAGAAACTTGAAATTAGGTGTATATACTAGAAGCCTAAGCCTCAGATTTTTTTTGTAATATTTTTCAACCCCTCACCACCCCTACTCTACTATTAAAGGGGTTGATAAAATAAAATTGAGATATTCATTTGAAATTTGGTATACATATGTAGTATAACGACATCTGGAACTAGACGATATTTTGAGATGATTCCGTTGAAGGGTTGGGAGTTTAATAGGGGTAAATACAATAACATAAGTAAAGCAAGTTGGTAAAAGTACAGAAACTTAAAACTCGGTGTATGTACTAGAAACTAAAGACTCAAATTTTTTATAGTATTTTTCAACCCCCCGCCACCCCTACTATATTATTAAAGGGGATAATAAAATAAAATTGATACATTCATTTGAAATTTGGTACACGTATGTATTATAATGACATCTGATACTAGATTATATTTTGAAATGATTCCTTTGAAGGGCTAGGGGTTAAATAGGGATAAATAGGGGAAAATAAGTAAAGCAAGCTGGTAAGAGTACAGAAACTTGAAATTCGGTGAAGGTACTAGAAGCCAAGATCTCAGATTATTTATAATATTTTTCAACCCCCACCATCCCTACTCCATTATTAAAGGGGTTGATAAAATAAAATTGAAATATTCGCTTGAAATTTGGTACACGTATGTATTATAACGACATCTGGAACTAGATTATATTTTGAGAAGCTTCCGTTGAAGGGTTATAGGTTAAATATGGTTAAATAGGGGAAAAATAGGTAATGCAGGCTGGTAAGAGTACAGAAATTTGGGATTTGGTGTATATACTAGAAGCGATGGCCTCAGGTTTTTTATAATATTTTCCATCCCCCCACCACCCCCACTCCCTTATTAGAAGAGTTGATGAAATAAAATTCAGATTTTCACTTGAAATTTCTTACATGTTTAACGATATCTTAAACTAAATTATATTTTGACAAGACTTCGTTGAAAGATTGGGAATAATTGGTGGTAAATAGGGAAAAATAAGTAAAGCAAACTGCTAAGAGTACAAAAAGTTGAAATTCGGTGTACGTCGTAGAAGCCAAGGCTCTGATTTTTTAGTAATATTTTTCAATCCACCATAACCACCCTTAATCTATTATTAAACGGATTGATAAAATGAAATTGAGATACTTACTTGAAATTTGGACACGTATGTATTATAACGTCTGGAACTAGATTATATTGTGAGATGATTCTGTTGAAGGGTTGAGTGTTAAATAGGAATAAATAAGGGAATATAAGTAATTCAAGCTGGTAAGAATACAGAAATATGGAATTTGGTATATGTACTAGAAACCAAGGCCTCAGATTTCTTTCTAATATTTTTCAAACACCATCATTTCCGCTCCATTATTAATTGAATGGTTTGATAACATAAAATTGAGATATTTACTTGAAAGTTAGTAAACGTATGTATTGTAATGACATCTGATTGAGATGATTCCACTGAAGGGGTGGGACGTGGTAGGTTGTGAATAGGGGAAAATAAGTAGGTTAATCCAAAAACTTCATTTTTAACGTATATAGTAGAAACCAACGCCTCAAACTTTTCTGTGACGTCTGCTCCAAATATTATTAAAATTCTATGACCAATAATTTTCACATACTAGAGTGCAAATCTAGTCAAAATGTTTCCTTTAAAGTGACTTGGATGAAAAATCTGGATGTGGAAGTAGTGATTCCTTAGGCAGCTGTTTTTTTTATGTGTAATGAGAAATGCGAAAGTTATTAAACAAACGAATATAAGTTGAAAACTTTCTGATTTATACTTCAATTTAAAATTTCCAAACCAGATTAGTTAAATCTTGCGCTGATAGGATATGCATGATAACTAAATGATATTTTCTTAATTACAAATAGCCATATACGTTGCACACTGGAGTTCCTCAAGCATCCTGAAAAAAAAATGAACAAAGGGACCCTTAAGAAAAACAGAAACATTTGTTGGCTTGTAGGTGGCTGAGGCACAACCAGCGTTCTCTGGAGACGAAAAACTGCTGCCAGTAGAACATTTTTAAAAGATGTTGACATTTTTCATGACACTGAGTGAACTTGCGAATAGCACTTTCTAATGGTCGAAAATCGGAAAGTAACCTGAGTGAGCAGAGATTTACCTTTCCAAAAATTTCGTTGCGCAAGCGAATAACGTCACATCTTTTAATAAATTACCTCCACTACCTTCTGCACACTAGCACTCCCGTCTTATTCACCTCCAAGTTCAAACAAGGCACGGAGAATGTTGGCATCCATAATTATGCAAAGCTGATATGATTTAAATCTAATGCACAACCCTAATATAACATTACTGTATTTGTAAGTGTGTTTTAAGTGTTTAAATCAACTTGAGGGAAATTGTATCCCCCCTACTTTCTGATATAAACTGCAGTAAACCATAGATAGAGATAAAGTAGCAACCTCGTATCTAGCTCATGACGACTGAATGTGCCTTACCAGCTTGTGGAGCGTGTAAGCATTTATTGAAATTACCAAAATTATTCTTATTAATATTAAAATAACAATCAAAACTATTGCACTCAATAATAGTGTATTAATACATTCAACGTAAACGTTTTATGCTTTTGGACGTGTTACAAGAAGAGAACAACCAAAAAGAAAATCGCTAAATAATTTAATACTACTAACCTAATCACTAAATTATAATGACTGTCTTGTGAGGCATGATATTGCTCGCTAAAGACAAGGAACCGAAATCAAAAACACCTGAATTCTTTCATCCTCAACTTCAAGTTGAATATAGATCATTTTTCAATATCGATGTATCTTTATCGACGTTTTTAAAAAACATCGATAATGCCTAATCTCAATTTTGAGATCGATATAAAAATTTACAAATAACAAAAATCAATTTTTCACCCGACCTCAAAATCGATATTAGATAATTTTTTCTTTCTATTCTCGGTATACTTTAAAATAATGTCTACTTGGAAGTGAAAAAGAGTAATAAGAGCTCATTTTAAATTTAAACATAGTCAAGGTGCATATTAGTAATTTTTTATATTGCTGCTGCTACTGCGATTTGTATGTCGATCTCTCTTTTATAATCATAGGCGTAATTTCAGCATTTTTAATGGGTAGGCAGAGATCGCAGTCTATTGTGTTATACAATTTATTATTTATCGACTTTGGGTAAGTACCTATTCAAGTGAAGAAATAGCTCAATAGATACCCTGGCCGAAATCACGGCGCGGCGCCCTAACCAAAAATTCCACTTTCTGCCATGTGGGATTTATACATTATACCAAACTTGTAGCATTCTAAGTTGTAAAATTGTCCAACCGAGCTACGAAATGCCGTCAACAAGTGAATCCTTTTCTTCTACACTATCGACATGCGGTCAATTACAACGACGTCTGTCATTAAACTGTGTACCTCCCTCCGTTTCATTTTAGTGCAGCTGTACGACTAAGAGAGAGAAGTACAACACTGTTGAATGTTTGGCTTCTACTTTTAGAGAAACTGTCTTGCCACCACAGTTTCTTCAGTGACTCTTTTTCAATGAGCGAGCCTCTCCGAGAAATTAGACGCCGGCACGTTTGACTCGAAACGCTGCCAATACCGTTAGAGTTACGTTAAGGTCAAAATATAGGAAAAAATCGATGGGACGGTTTTTCCAATAAAAACCAAAATCCTCATTTAATATTCCTCAAAGGGTTGGAGCATAATCCTCATACAAAACCCCAAAAAGGTACAGAAAAATTGTCAAAGAATTCAAAGTCGATTCCGACGAACTCAAAATACTGTTTATCCCGGCTCAGGCGAACAACGCCATACTAATCGCTCGAAGGCGAGTCGACGGAAAAAAAGTATATTTGTGTTCGATGCCGCTAGTACGTTTATAAAAGCAGGAAAACCATCGAACTCACATAGATAGCTTCTTTAAGCATGCTGACAATCATTTCGATAATTTTAGTGCAAAATTCAAAGTGAATAATTTTCAAAAAGTTTAGCATACATTTTACAACAGTCGATTGTCATAGTTCTCTCGATGCTGGATGAGTTACACTCCTACGGGAAGTAACGGCTTGCCGAGTGGTGACGCTCTTTGATATTTGCCTTATACATATTAGCTAAGTATTGAATATTTATATTTTTTACATTTTATGAATTATTTCAATAAATGAGAATACATTTCGAATTCGATTTCTTATTTATCCGCTAATAATAAGATTTGTGACCGACGGGCGATTCTGTGGCGTGAGTCGGACAATTACTTTCCGCGGGTCACCTCTGATCCCGCCAAGTCTGTGTACTTCTCCGAATACTCATAGAATCCATCGACGGTCTTAATTATTAAGAAGTGTTTCTGAGAAAGTGCTAATTATAAGATATATTCATTAACAGTGCACTACCCGACATAAGAGTTTGACGGAGAGAGCAGACTGTAGCAAACACAGTAAGCATAATTTTGTCTATTTTCGTCTTGGGTAGTCTGAAGGGTATCTCGAATACCCCTTGTGAGTAGAGTATCGTAGCGGCGACACGGCTCTGGCCTAGATTATTACAATCCTTGTCGTGTCCATCAGACCAAACGATACTAGGTTCATCTACAGTAGCATATGTCTATCTTATACACTTTTAGCGAGAGGATGATTGAAAGTTGCAGGACAATTTTAAATTTTGTATTCAATTTTCAATCACTCTCACGCCTGAAGTATTGAAGGTAGACTTATGCTACCCTGACTTTTTTATAGAAAATTTGATTCTCCGTAAAATTGTCTATGTCCCTTTATTTCATAATTCTAACGGTATTGGCAGCGTTTCGAGTCAAAAGTTCCGGCGTCCAATTTTACTTGTGGTCTTTGTTTGCATAGTAGTCGGCAATTTAGATAATAAATAATAATAATGTACTATTTTGTTTACAGGCAAGTGTACATGCCTGTTGTTCAATAAGATTTAACTAACAAGAAGTAAGCAGTAAGACTTCAGCCATTCCAATTTAATCACCGAATTATCTCTACAGCTATTATAAGCGGTATCCTTTAGTGTAAAAGCAAAATTCTAATACCTATTTTCAAGTTGTCGTCCAACAGATGAACGTCATGTCTTTATTAGATCGAACGCTTCTCTGTTTTACGACTTAGCATGCTATAAGTTTAGTATGATCTTTAACTCACCTGCTTATAATTTTACGAGTATTGAACTCGCTATCCCCCGAGTATCTGGGGTTTAACTCACCTGTCTGAGGTTTTACGAGAATTGCAAAAAGTCCCCGCTCAAAATTTAGTCAGAGGCCCCATGAAGTCTTACTCCAGCTTAATTGTATTGAAAACCCTTGACTTGATTGGTGTAATTGTCATATTTATTACTCTTCTCCAGACAAATTTTGGAATTCCCCAGATTTGCCTTCAACAATTTAATGCTCTTTCAAAATATTGAGTAGGGAAGTTGTCTACGCTTGCCCCCCTCCTCAAATTACGCCTATATGTATAATGTATCATCAGCAAATTCAAAAGAAATTCACAGCCGGGGTTAGGGGTTTTTCGTAGTTTAATAAAATTATTGATTATTATAATTATTATGGAAATATTTAGATAACTTAAACAGCAGACGCTTATTTAATATAAAAATAGACTTATTTTAAAAGTTCTTAATCCACAAAGTAGGTAACAAAAAAATGAATTCTTCATTTATGCAAATATGTTCATTATGTCATAATTTAGCGACGTCTTGGTGCTATTATCGAGTACCGGGTTAATTCATGACAGTAATGTGCTATTTCAAATTACGAAATGGAATAAAATTACATTTCATCATTTGATTCTACGTTAACTTCAGTGTTGGTGTAGATGAACCTAGTATCGTTTGGTCTGAAGGACACGACAAGGATTGTATATAATTTAGGCCGGAGCCGTGTCGCCACTACGATACTGATCAACTCTACTCACAAGGGGGATTCAAGATACCCTTCTGACTCCCCAAGACGAGAATAGACAAAATTATACTTACTGTGATAGGTACAGTCTGCTCTCTCCGTCGAACTCTTATGTTGGGCAGTGCACTTTTAATGAATATAGCTTGTAATTAGAACTTTCTCAGAAACACTTCTTAATAATTAAGACCGCCGATGTATTCTATGAGTATTCGGACAAGTACACAGACTTGGCGGGATCAAAGGTGACCCGCGGAAAGTAATTTTCCGACTCACGCCACAGAGTCGCCCGTCGGTCACAAATCTTATAATTAGTGGATCAATAAGAAATCGAATTCAAAATATATTCTCATTTATTGAAATAATTGATAAAATGTAAAAAATATAAATATTCAATACTTAGCTAATGTGTATTAGGAAAACATCAAAGAGCACCACCACTCGGCAAGCCGTTACCTCCCGTAGGAGTGTAGCTTATTCAGCGTCGAGAGAACTATGACAATCGGCTGTACAAAAAGATTCAGACTCCCAATTAGTAATATTTGTAAAATGTATGCAAAACTTTTTGAATATTATTCACTTTGAATTTGGCACTAATATTATCGAAATTATTATCAAGATGCTTAAAGAAGCTATCTATATGTGTCCGATGGTTTTCCTGCTTTTATAAACGTACTAACGGCATCGAACACAAATATACTTTTTTTCCGTCGACTCGCCTTCGAGCGATTGTATGGCATTGTCCGCCTGAGCCGGGATAAAAAGTATTTTGTGTTCGTCGGAATCGACCCTCCGACTTTGAATTCTTTGACTATTTTTCTGTACGTTTTTGGGGTTTTGTATGAGGATTATGCTCCAACCCTTTGAGGAATATTAAATGAGAATTTTGGTTTTTATTGGAAAAACCGCCCCATTGATTTTTTCCTCAATTTTGACCTTTAAAATAGCTACTCGCTACATCCTGACTGAGGATTGCTACTTGTAAAACACCAACTTCGTTGTACTTTCGAAAAACCAAATTTGTGGTACTTTCGAAAAATTCATCTCGAGGAGCGATTTTTTGCTTTAATTTAATTTAATTTAATTTAATTGAGTCTTGTCTGGTAATTTTGTAAAAATAAGTTTTTAAAAAATTAAATTCGTGGTACTGCCGAAAAATTTGTTGTGCGGAGCAGTTTTTTCGTCTTATGTGATTTTATTCGTTGGACTTTCCAAAAACCAATTTTTGGAGTACTTCCGAAAAGTTCGTCGGGCGCTGGAGCGGTTTTCCGCTCCGTACAACTTGAATTTTAAATTTTTGGAGTACTTTTGAAAATTCGAACGACGGAGCCCAACGGCGATTGACCGTCGTCCTCGAGATGAAGTCAATATTTTGGTCATTTTTAGTAAAATAATTTTTTACGTAGTTTTCGATTTAATATTAGGCCAAAGGTGTTTAGAAGTCTTTTTAATGGTTTTAATATTATTTTTTCATGGGATTTTTGTCTGATTTTACTTTTATAGTAAATTGGATCTTTTTTTTTCAAATAGCTCGTTTTACTTGGTTCAATAACATTGGCACATAGATTGATAACTCAAATTTTAAATTAGTGAATTGTTTAAAGGATAAATTGAAGAATAGAGCACAGTATCTATATTGATAAAATATATAAGAATTAATGTAATATTGTATAAACACGCAGAATAATAAAGTGTTTAAAAATTCTTCTTCTGAATATTCTGACGTAACTATCTGCGACTCCTATATTAATAATGATAGGTTCTATAGTTACGTCAATACAGTTGTTAAGTTCCCACATTTTCGCATCTTCTCCTAGTACGTAATTTATACAACTTTGTCAACAGCAAAACTAAGAATCGGAAATAAATGAATTAATTAATTTAATAATTAATTTTTCTTTATATCCTTAAATCAACAAATAAATAGTAGTACGCCAATTGCTGATTTTTCTCTGACTAATTTATTGCTCTGTCTTTTCCAAACAGAGTACTTAAGTAATAAGTGTCACCATAATGGGTTTAGAATATGCAGATTTAAAATAAATTAACAATAATTTTAAATAAATAAAACCATTTTATTGATTAAATACTCGATTCAAATGAAATAATCTACATATTTTTAATTACATTATACAGATTTATCATTATTTCCTAGTAGTATTGTCACAAATTTACACATTAAATTTAGGTTTTATAGCAGTCACAAATAGCGTTAAACTAGGATGGTACCACAACGTGGTAAAAGGATAGTCTCTTTGTATATCCATATCAGAGTTTGTAAGTTTCTGTATCCCTTTTAACACTGCACTTTAAGTTTGTTTTCGTATCGTTCATTTAAGAGTTTTTGTCTGTGTACATTACATACTTGTAACTTTCCTCACGGTCTGCCCTATCTCTTGACATCACCGCCACAGCGTGCCTCAAATCTGCAACAAATGAAACATAATTTAGTCTTTGAGTTGAGCAATATAGAACACAACAAATACAATGGTATTGAATTCATAAAAAATTGCAAATTAAAATATGTTTATTTCTGCCCAGTTTTTTATACCATGTAGTGCAAATTATATTAAATAATAATGATAATAATAATCGTCTTTATGATGCATTGAACTAAATATTACAATACAATAGAGCAGGTCAGTTGTAACTGCCAGAAATTGGCAACGTTTTCAGGGTAATGGTACAATTTTCAACGGAAGACGGAAAATACATGGAAATTGCGCTCACTTTTTGTATCATTGATGCTGGCTTTACAGTGTTGCCACTTTATCACTTTAAAACAATAAAACAGTTTTACTTTCACATTGGTTAATTAATTTTAAATTGAAAAATATGAAATATGTTTTAAATTTTCTTTCATTCTGGCACTTTTTGGCAAACCATAATTTATTTGAAGTAAATGCTTCCGTCATTTTAAATGTTTAATTACTTGCAAAATCAAGAATCTTCAGAAAGTTTTGAAGTACGAAGCAATATCTATATATCGAACTGCAAAAAATGTATTTTAATGATGGGAATAAATCTTTCACAAAATCGGTAAAGGTGTCTACACAGAACTTTCTTCTTTTTTTATAAAAGGCTGTCACTCTAAAAAATTATGAAAATGTACAGAGTGGTCATCCGACAGCAAAAATTTAATATTAAATAAAAAGGTCCAAATATGGAAGGCTTGGGAAAATACCTTTATAAATCTCCACTATGGTTGAGTTATTTCTTAGAATGACCATCCTATATATTTTTCAATAAAACCATAATAGGTGTCTTCCTTGCCAACTGTGTTAACTATATGCCAAATATTATTGCCATCTATCATATTTTTAGTTCCACGTAGTTCCACGTAGTTCCACGTAGTGGAGTGGAAGTATAGTAGTGTTTCCATTTTTTTTAGGATGTCACGAAACGTGGAAATATTCTATTTGAGCGAAAAACATTTTTTTTATTATCTATTCCCATTAGACAGTCCACGCTGTATATTTGTAAAAGTCTAACCATTTCGTCCTTGGCAGTAGCGTCAACTACCTGCCAACTTTGACTGTTCTCCTTCAAGTAGTTTTTTTAGTTAATGCTCCAACCGGCAGACAGACAGACAGGTAGACTGACGGAATTAAGAAACCTATATTTTCGTAATCTACATGGCCCAAATTGTGATAATCCGAAGAAATCTCAGAGGGTGATTTTTTTTTAATACAATATTTACCTTCAGTATGCGAGGGGAGTGTGACGTGCTTTTGTCAAAGTACCTTTCTTAAATCAGGTAATTTATATTTTCAAAATTAAGAATTAACGTCCCTCTGTCGCTCTGTAGAGCCCGCGAGCTAGAAAAAACACTTTTTACATTTTTAGAATAATTCGAAAAGCAAGCCTTCGCTGCTGGAGAATATACACGAGCCACTCTCCCCTACCGATCGAATTTTCGGGAACGGCGAACAACCGGGAATGTCTAGAGCGACTAGAACGCCTGGAGTCTTCGATTTTCGAACACTTCCAGAAACTTTGATTTATCTTATATAAACCGAGACGCGCTCAACGCATTCAGTCGAGTAAAATCAATCGCGCAAAGAGAGTCGAGTCGAGCCAGTAAGTCAGTCAGTTCGCGATCCAGCCACGCGACAAAACAACAACAACAAAAGGCAAATTTCTACTCTAAAGTGTTAATATTCAACATAATTACATCAAGCCTATTTAGTGATAAACAAATGTATTGTTAGAACGTGAATAGTAATATATCGTCATTTTGACTCCAGAAAATTTGACTTTTAATCATTCGTGTAAAATCGATACAGGGTGTTACTTTTTCGCCGAGCCAAGTAAAATAAATTCATTCAAAATTATATTGTGCAGTGTTCTTGTGCGCGAATCTGACTAAAACGAAAGTCACGTTCGTGTTCATGGCGCCCGTACAACGTGGGGCTTAGAGAAGTGGCCGAGAAGAAAAGAACAAAGAAAGAAGAGGAGAGTAGTGTGACTTACTCGAGGGGCTCTGAACTGAGTAGGGGTTTCAAAGGTAGCAAAAACGCTACGAGAAGACCCATCGAAGGGCCAGAAGTTCTCAAGTCCATTTTTTTTACAATAAAAAGAACATGGAATCTTACGAAAACGTTATGAAAACGATAGGAGAGGCAGCGGCACGACAGGGAATAGAACTGCCACACCTAGAAGGACAACCATCTTCTTCAGGGAGGGAAGAGGACCCCATACGACATATATATCAGAATACTGCACAACCAGGTGAGTCGATTTTACATACATCAACCCCACAACGAGGGGAGCAAACAAATGTAAATATCGAGCTAAACCAAATTTTCGTGGGCATGGCGGAGGCAATCAAGCAGGCTATTCTAAACGCTACTACAAGTCATGAAGGGGGCAAAATGGAAAAGGTTATGCAAACTATAAGAAACTCCCCCATGCACACTTTCCAAGGGCTGGATCACGAAAGTGCAAATATGTTTATATTTAATATGGAAGAACATTTTCGAAAACATAATATTACTGACCAAACAGCAAAATTAATAATGATTACGTCACAATTAAAAGGCCATGCAAAGGAATGGTATGAGCCATATAAAAATTTAATATACGATTACGAAGCATTCAAATTAAGACTGAGGCAGACCTTCGACACCATAGCGAAAAGGGCTCAGGCAGAACACATTTTGCATACAAAAATGCAAGCATTCAACGAATCAGTTACGTTATTCATCTCTAAGAAAATAGCTTTATTTAACAGAGTAAACCCAACCAGACCGCCTAAAGAGAAGGCGCACTGCATCTATAGACAACTACGCCCCGAGATAAGGGCACAAATTCGATTCAGTGATTTCGATACCCCCGAGGAGTTACTAACTGTAGCAGCAGAGGTAGAAGAGTATCATCTTCCGAGAAGCACCAATAATGACAATTGGAGAAATCGACCAAACAACAATAATAATAATAATAGTAACCGTGACCAGGCACCGAGACAGGCAACCAATACGACGACCAGAAATACGAACCAGACAGCATCATCAGGGGAAAATACTCAAGAAAACCGACCACCGTCGACATGCCGATATTGCGGAGGATGGCACTGGCAAAGAAATTGCCCACAAAATCCGTACACGACAGGACAAAACCAACAAGTCAATAGGCACCAGGAAAACTCCCAAGGGGCCGGCGCCCGTCCCAAATCCAACAACTAAATAACGATTCCTCGGCGTCCGGCCCAAATAATATAACCAACCCGGCGACTCCACCAAATTTCGACAATATCTTAAATATCTCTGCAATTTTTCAAGAAAAATCGATAAATAAAATGGCTACTCAGACTGATTCTGAGAACATTATGAACATTTCCACTATCCTGGAAAAAACAAAGCTAAAAAACGTGGCGACGCAGACCGAAACTGCGCCGTTATTATCAATGCAAGATTTAAGAAAATCAAGGCAGTTACCCCATATTAAGATCCTCGCAAATGGACGGGAAATAAACGCTGTCATTGACACAGGTGCGGAAAGCAACATAGTCAGGGCAGGACTCGTCGACACCGAGCCTCAAATGAAAGACAGGAAATTGTTTGCAATGGCATGCGGAGGCCAAACAACAGAATCCTTGGGAAATATCGTCCTAGATCTAGACATACAAGGTAAGAAAACTCAGGGCGAGTTTGAGGTAATTAACAAATTAAATAAAGAACTTATTCTTGGTACGCCATTCCTGGAGGACGAGGGTGTCCATCTAGATTATGAAAGGAAGTGCATGTATATGGGAAAGACGTTAAGGAAAATTGTATACTGGAACCAAGAAACAAGGTATACCCCGAATATCGACAACTCCACGAAAAAATTCGCATTCCACCGGAGGCTGAACAATTACGATACGAATTACCCCAGCAGGGCGAACTAGATATACCAGCCTATCAAGAGGAACGGGACGAGCAAGAAGAACAGACCCCGGAAGAAAGAACAGAAGAAATAAGGGCAAACCAAGCAGAATATCAAGAGAGGTATGCTTCGCCAAACGATAGACCTGAGGTTACCTTCGAAGAAGGACAGGAAGTAATGGTAAAAGCCCTTCGAAAGAAA
Organism: Stenurella melanura; assembly: GCA_963583905.1. Classification (NCBI taxonomy): domain Eukaryota; kingdom Metazoa; phylum Arthropoda; class Insecta; order Coleoptera; family Cerambycidae; genus Stenurella; species Stenurella melanura. The sequence continues at coordinate 165,043,126 of OY757309.1, forward strand.
CCGAATGTATTCTTACCCTCTTGGACAGGCCCACATCTAATAACCAACAAAGTCTCCGACGAAGTATACGAGGTCCGACGCGGGAACAACACTTACCTGGTACACGTAGACGATATCAGGCCCCCAGTCGCCGGAAACGAACCTCCTGAGCAGCTAGATACCGATGAAGAATCGGACCCCGATGATGACGACTTAAATGACGAAACTCCTGAAGATGATTTCCCAGACCGTCACGAAGGCCCTGAAGAACATCCCCCTGATGATTACGATGGAGACGATGAAATCCTACTATCTGCCTCAGCGCATCTACTTGCCTCAGCGCATCTACTTGCCTCAGCGCATTTACCTGCCTCAGCATATCTACCTGCCTCAGTGCATCTATCTGCCTCAGCGCATCTATCTGCCTCAGCGTATCTACCTGCCTCAGCGCATTTGCCTCCCCCAGCGCACTATGAAAATTTACCTGCCTTAGCTCATGAAGAAAGTTTGCCTGCCCCAGCAAATAACGAGAAAGTAACCGTATCCACTCCGGCACCCGATGAACCAACCACGTCCACGAGGACAACGCAAACACATGGAGAGACGAACAGACCATATAAACCAAAGCGACGACGAGCAAGACTGGTCATCATGGACCCCTAGAAATTGTATCCTTCTTTTTAGAATTACGTTTATTTTCATTGTTGTACATATCTTAAGTTTTAGCATTGTATAAATTTTAGTTCTTATTATTCATAAAACACGTTGTAAATATCTTAAGTTAGATAGAATTGTATGCTTTAGGTTTTCAAACACTCAATCGTAGAAATTTGCCTTAGCAAACGGGGGGAATGTCAAAGTACCTTTCTTAAATCAGGTAATTTATATTTTCAAAATTAAGAATTAAGAGCGACTGTCTAGAGCGACTAGAACGCCTGGAGTCTTCGATTTTCGAACACTTCCAGAAACTTTGATTTATCTTATATAAACCGAGACGCGCTCAACGCATTCAGTCGAGTAAAATCAATCGCGTAAAGGGAGTCGAGTCGAGCCAGTAAGTCAGTCAGTTCGGGATCCAGCCACGCGACAAAACAACAACAACAAAAGGCAAATTTCTACTCTAAAGTGTTAATATTCAACATAATTAATTACATCAAGCCTATTTAGTGATAAACAAATGTATTGTTAGAACGTGAATAGTAATATATCGTCATTTTGACTCCAGAAAATTTGACTTTTAATCATTCGTGTAAAATCGATACAGGGTGTTACTTTTTCGCCAAGCCAAGTAAAATAAATTCATTCAAAATTATATTGTGCAGTGTTCTTGTGCGCGAATCTGACTAAAACGAAAGTCACGTTCGTGTTCACTTTCTTCCAGTTGCCTAGCGCATAGGCAAGTGGAAGCGTCACTTTGGTGCTGAGGTATATTTCGGTTAAATTCGGTAATCTCGAGCGCCACCTTTGCAATTTTTACGTGGGGCAAAGGTCCCACATTAGCCTCCTAAACGCAGCCTGTTGCAGTAGGGCTGGGATAGCTACAGTGGAGACACGGTATGTCCAGGGGTCCGGACGGCAGATTAGACTTTCACTCACATTCAACAGTAAAAGGCAGAGGTCGGTAAATAACAAAGTTTATTAACATACAATGAAATGTTTACAAAACAATAAAAAATCGGTTGGGTACCAAAATACGGAGTTTCGCATAAATACAATAACAAAACTTAAGATAAGTCATTTTAGTCTAATTTGAATTAGGTAGGGCGCCATTTTGTGACGTACGGGTAACCAGGCGGTGAGAAGCTAGTTAGCTATTAGTTTCTCATTAATGCGGAAGCAAGCGGTAGTAAGCAAGCAAACGGTGAAAGCGGTAAAAAAAACAGTAGTAAAGCGGTATGTAAAAAAAACAGTAAACGGAAAAAACTACACAAGTAAGTAAATTAAAAAAAAACGGACAGCGTGCAAATACCAGGCAATAGCAAGCGGTTATCTACAGCAATAATCATGCCTACATGGACGGTCAGAGTGTAAGTGTGAAGAACTTGGCAAAACTAAATGAGACTGATACCAAATAAATAAAACGGTTTTCGGATTCGGTGCGGTGTGTAACTTAAGTCATACTCGGATCGGAAAGTAAAACGGTCATCGGATTCGGAGCGGTGTGTAACCTTGGTTACACTCGGTTCGGAAAATAAAACGGTTATCGGATTTGGTATCAGCTTACGGCGGAGATTATTCTGCCTAGACGGACAGACAGTAATAATCAGAACGGTGGTATTTCGGTTCGGTTTGGATATGTTGAAATTACATCAACACTTGATGCGGTGTTTGCCAAGCGCCTCAAACCCCACAGCTGGGTGCCTTCATTAAATGCATTTCGGTACGGCCACGTGGTATCTTGTCGAATTTTATGCGGAAAATGTCTATGTATCAGAATATAATGTTAGTTAATTTATTTACGGTAGCCTAGATTTTATTCTCAGTTCCCGGACTATAATAAATTTCTATAAATTATTTCAAAGTAAGGAATTTTGTTCCATTTCGTATCAGTACAAAATATTGGAAACAAAATGAACGGTAAATTAACAATAACACTACAATAAATTTTACAAAAATAATTTTTGCAAAGACATATTTTATTTTGCTACGAACTAGCTAAAATAAAATATACGGTAATTAAAACTTCTACCCATTTGGTAGAACAACATATTATTCTATCGCAGTACCATCACAAATGGTCTGCATTAAAATAATATAAACGGTAAACGGTACACATTTTCTCTCGAAATATCATCTATGTTCTTTTTCCCATTTGGAAATTCTTGCGAACATAGCTATTTGGATAAAATCGGAGAAGTTGACATGTCCTAACTCGGACTCTCTTACTATATTGTAATAATTTAATAAATTTATTTAATTTCGGCAAAGCCGGAAAATAATAATTATATTCTGATACATTTAAACAGAATCGGTTTCAAATTATTGCTTTAAAACACACATTTCAGTGAATTATTCTTATCGGTGTTAATATAAAAAGGTCGACAAGAAACCAGCGGCGATGATAAAACGGTGTACTTACATGTTGTGAATATACGGAATAGTACCCGACTGGGCTGTTTGACGGATCGGACAGAAGTGATATTCAAATGTGCTCTAATGAAACTGATTTACGCAGCTGTCTTACTAACGCCCTCAATATCAAATCTTGTAATTAATGTTACCATTATGGACAGCCTTCTCACTGCCAGGTTTATCAAATTACCTGTTTAAAGTAGAAATCTGTTTCGCGATTTCAGCTAGCTAAATTAGGAGAAATCTATAATAATAATTTACTACCTATGATTCGAATGTAAGCGGAGCAAATAACGAAGTATATTGTTAATTTAAACTGCATTTTTGGCTACGGAAAATTCACCTCGTTACAGGAGTAAAAATCAAATAGCTGTCTGTCATGAAAAAGTAAACTTTTAAATGACTATTAAAAATAATTGAAAATATTGCCTTCACTTTTTCAATTGCTTATTCAAATTCTGACCTTTTTGATTATTATGACTCGAATATAGTAAACCGCTGTCAGTAATTAAATTAATTGAGGTTTCAACAATACCATCATATTCACCATATCCAGTTATGTTAATTGATACAGCGATTTTCGCAAATCCACTCAGAAACTAGTCAAATAAACACACGGACGATACTTTATGATTGGTAACCGGTGGTATAGCTTACAGCTAAACAACGCAAAGTCGAAAAACGCATGAAAGTTATCATTGAACTGCCGACGCCAACAGCGGCGGCATTTCTTATGAGAAACAGTTGGCAACATTCGTATATATTGGGTGGCATGTTTATTACGCAATTGTTTCTTATAGATCTGAACATAATAAAACGGGAAAAATAAGTCGCAAAATGAACGTGAACTTGGCCTAATTTGACCAGCATTACCGACTTAATCAGTATTATAAGTACTACTATCAAGCTTGAATATATATTTTTGTGTTATAAATATAAATGTTATAAAACCTTTTTACTTCTTTTGCGTCAATGAATTATCATGCAAAATATTTATACCTATACACCAGACACCCTATATAATATAAATAACAATATATCATGGACGAGGTTTAGATATTAGAGCAATTCTACCACTTAACCTGTAATATAGTAACTAATAAATAAAGAAGAAACAGAAGAAACACAGTAATATATATACGATTAAACATATCTGCAAAGCAGTACAAAGAGAGGAAAAGAATATACTGCTGAAAAGCATCAATCACTGAATTATGAAATTACTTAAAGAGATGAAGGCACAAAATGTTCAATTTAACTTTTTTCTTAAAACAATATACAGTGTATCTGTTTTAAGTGAGCCACTCTACATATCTTCATTGGTATTTAAAATGTCAAACCCTTTTCATAGCAGGCTTGTAGCTCATTAGAAGGAGAATCGATCCTGTGGTGAAAACAAATGATCAAAGCCCACTTTGCGACTAACAGCCAAAATTTGTTTTTTTAAATGCAAAGTTTTAAACGTCTGTAACTTTACCATTTGACGAAATATTGGAAAAGAGTTTAGACCAAAATTCATTGCAAAAATGAAACGAAAGATTTCTACATACTCTACGTCTTGAAGTACATTTTTGAACTCTAATAAATGTTTAGCAAGTTGTCTATAGCACAATTAGATAGGAATTTTTAATTAATTTTTTATGATACCCCATAGTCTACCTTTACTTTCAAATCAAGACCAAGAACTTACGAAAAATACACGAAGAACTAGATATTATTTATTCTTAATTAGAGTAAAAAAAAAATGAAGCAAAACAAGTTTCAATAAATGAAAAGTACTAAATAAAATTTTGAATATGGTTTTAATGACACAACTTTGACTACCTCGTCAAAATATTCGAATTAACTAACTTTTTAATATTAGGGTGCCTAGAATAGAAATGCAACTTAAACGCACTACATGAAATAAGATCCTTGAAATTTGTTTTGATTGAATTTGTTTTCGAAACAGTCTGATATTATTTAAAATTAAATTATGTCTAATTTTTTAATTGTTTTCATTGAGTTTTTGGTCTTGACTTGAAGATAATGATGGAACGTGGAGTATTGTTATAAAAAGAATAAATATCTATCTACCGGCATCACAGCCAACTTTGAATTATTATTATTTTTTTTAGAATATACGAGTGTTTCAACGCGTAGAGCATACAATAAATTTTTAATTGCGAAGTTTCAATCATCTTATTTTTGCAGTCGACTTTGTTCTGAACCTTATCCTAACATCTCGTCAAACAGCAGGCTTACCAGCATGTAAGAATGTGCACCGTTTTAATTTTTTACCTGTAAGTCGTGAAGTAGACTCTGGATTTCTACTACAGGATAGAGCTAAAGGACTAGTACCTAAACATATTGACATATAAATTCCAACGGAAATATACAGAGTAGCCACTTATAATGGACTGCATTAAAAGAAGATAGTTAAAATAGTGCAGTGAAGTATTGTAGTATAGTTAAGTGGAGATCTTATGTTAGGATCATGGATTTCATGTATAAATAGTCTTTTCTATGAGATAGGAGAGGTTAGAAGCAAACATAGTACGATATGTGAAAACAGGTAGGTGATAATGAAAAATATTTTTAATTTTAAGTCAAATTGCAGACGAAACCATAAGTTTTAAATACTTTTGAATCGGATTTTTAGATTTCATATCGAGGTATGGGTAATATAAAACCTCTAACAATAATAATAGAAACAAGCTAATCATTATACTCTTCGCCGATTTACTGCACTTTTTATATGATTGTGGCACATTCTATAGAATATTCTTCGCAACTTTTTTTGCAAATAATGTTAGGTTTAAATGTTTTTCTTTTAACTGCAGAACATAAAAAACAGATTTTTTTAAATTTTAAATAACTAATAACTTTTTTATTTATTGATCAATTTTGTTTAAAAAAACTGTTCTTCCTCTAACTAACACTAACTTACTGTCTAGATATCAATACAACTGAACTTTTCATTCTTAAGTTATCATGCTCACAAGAAACGTAAAAGGTTTGCAGCCATACCGACAGACAAATGAACGGAGAGACGGACGGATATTTTGAGAGTTATTCAGAATTCGGTCACCAACACAGTGATATAAACATTTTTTCTCTACGAGCAATATTACCGGTTTTAGAAATGTGTCGCTCAAATTCAATATACTCTTTGTTTTCGTAGTCGTGAAGAGTATAATAATGGTAACGTAAAACATTCACACAACATTTTCCGACCTTTGAAGTTTATTATTATATGGAATTCTTAACTGTGAGTAAAATTTTTTCATTGTATTTGATAGATTTGATATATTTGTTACAATATCCTAAAATTTTAATTGAAACTAGTGTCCAAAAAATTAACGGTCACCAATAACTCTAATCATCTCAAGACGTAATATAGTTCCAGGTGTCGTTATAATATATACCTGTACCAAATTTCAAGTGAATATCCCAATTTTGTTTTATCTACCCCTTTAATAATAGAGTGGGTTGGCGCGGGGGCGGAAATGTTATAAAAAAATCAGAGGTCTTAACTTTTACCATAAAAACCGAATCCGAAAATGTTGCACTCTTACCAGCTTGCTTTACTTATTTTCCTCTTTTAACCCTATTTACCCCCAACCCTTCACCGGATAAGTTCAAAAAACAATCCAGTTCCAGATCTCGTTATAGTACATACGTGTATAAAATTTCAAATCAATATCTTAAACTGTTCCAGAAATATCGTGCGGACAAAAGAAGTTACAGACCGACAGGCCGACAGACCGACAGACAGAAATTTTTTTTCGCTCAAATTTAAAATCTCGACATTTCGTGGCGCGCCAATATTCTTGACTAAAGATGACGGTCTAGGATGATTAGGGGTCGAGCTTGAGCTCTTTGCCCCAATCATCGCTGTAGACCTGGACCGGCCTCGTAAGGGGTGGGCCTGCTTTTTCGCCTATCCCCCCCGCAAATGCGGACAGTATTGGCGATGTTAGCAAACCTCCCCTGGTCCTGGCTGTTGGACCCTGCCAGCTGGGTCGTTTCTTCTGGCGGTCTTCTGTCTTGGTCTTCTTTCTTCGCTGGCATGTGAACATTCTAATTCTATTTCAATAAAAAAAAATCGGTAAAGTTATTTATACAGAACTTCCCTCTTTATTTATACAGGGAGGGCGGTCACTCTGAAAATGTATTAATTACGAAACCACACATAGGAATAGTAATCGGAAGGTATTATTACAAAGAAAACCTGATAACTTTTTGTAAAAAAAATATACAGGGTGATCATCCGATAGTAAAACTTCAATGTTAAATAAAAGGTGCCAAATATGGAAGGCTTGTGTAAATACCTTTACAGAGAATGGCCGCAAAAAAGGCCTAAAATTTGCCCGTTTTTCCATAGTAGATAGCTGGCTAAATGAAAGAGCAATATAGGCCTCAAATTAAACTGAGACATTTTTAAAAGATAAGACAACTGTTATTACTCAGATTTTATATTGTATGATTTTTTTCTGAAATAGGTTTGGAATGTCATGAAACGTGGAAATTTTAAATTTGAGCAAAAACATTTTTTCAACGTATATTCTATTAGTAAAAATATATTTTAAAATATTTAAAAAAATTTTCTTTGACAAAATTTTCAATTTTTTTTTGTTATGAAATAAATTTAGAATGTTTAAAAATGAATTATTATTTGTTTGCTTATAATTGTATTGAAACATTCTTTATAGGATTTTGCAAACAGCAGAAAAAATAACTATCTATAACTAAAAGAAAAACTTTGTGTAGAAATATTAATGAAATCTTTGCATTCTTTCGATAACCTGAATTCTGGTTATGCTAGCAAATTGAAATCCTAAAATGAATTTGTCTAATTTCTTATTTGACAATTCTCATTCTAACACTAGCATCCACACAGTCCCCTACGGCCATGCAGATTAAACTAGTATCCACATAACCCCCTACGATTATGAAGATTCAGTTAAAAATGAGAACAAAGACCTAAAATGAATTTATTTATCTACCTTGTCTTAAAAAATTGTTCATTCCAATGGATTACATTTTCATGAAATCTATCATTCTGTTTCCTGGAAATGCTTAGCCTTTGAAACGTTTTTCGCCCTTATTCTGGAGCTCATCAGAAAGACATAAAGCCATTCATAAAGATGTTTCATGCAAAACCAAGACAATTTCTATGAATAAGTGTGAAATGATTATATTTGACATTGACTGATAAAAACAACCTCACCTATCTATTAGCTAACTAGTATTGGAGCCTATATACTCTATGTATGTTTAAAAATGAATTATTATTTGTTTGCTTATAATTGTATTGAAACATTCTTTAGAGGATTTTGCAAACAGCAGAAAAAATAACTATCTATAACTAAAAGAAAAACTTTGTGTAGAAATATTAATGAAATCTTTGCATTCTTTCGATAACCTGAATTCTGGTTATGCTAGCAAATTGAAATCCTAAAATGAATTTGTCTAATTTCTTATTTGACAATTCTCATTCTAACACTAGCATCCACACAGTCCCCTACGGCCATGCAGATTAAACTAGTATCCACATAACCCCCTACGATTATGAAGATTCAGTTAAAAATGAGAACAAAGACCAAAAATGAATTTATTTATCTACCTTGTCTTAAAAAATTGTTCATTCCAATGGATTACATTTTCATGAAATCTATCATTCTGTTTCCTGGAAATGCTTAGCCTTTGAAACGTTTTTCGCCCTTATTCTGGAGCTCATCAGAAAGACATAAAGCCATTCATAAAGATGTTTCATGCAAAACCAAGACAATTTCTATGAATAAGTGTGAAATGATTATATTTGACATTGACTGATAAAAACAACCTCACCTATCTATTAGCTAACTAGTATTGGAGCCTATATACTCTATGTATGTTTAAAAATGAATTATTATTTGTTTGCTTATAATTGTATTGAAACATTCTTTATAGGATTTTGCAAACAGCAGAAAAAATAACTATCTATAACTAAAAGAAAAACTTTGTGTAGAAATATTAATGAAATCTTTGCATTCTTTCGATAACCTGAATTCTGGTTATGCTAGCAAATTGAAATCCTAAAATGAATTTGTCTAATTTCTTATTTGACAATTCTCATTCTAACACTAGCATCCACACAGTCCCCTACGGCCATGCAGATTAAACTAGTATCCACATAACCCCCTACGATTATGAAGATTCAGTTAAAAATGAGAACAAAGACCAAAAATGAATTTATTTATCTACCTTGTCTTAAAAAATTGTTCATTCCAATGGATTACATTTTCATGAAATCTATCATTCTGTTTCCTGGAAATGCTTAGCCTTTGAAACGTTTTTCGCCCTTATTCTGGAGCTCATCAGAAAGACATAAAGCCATTCATAAAGATGTTTCATGCAAAACCAAGACAATTTCTATGAATAAGTGTGAAATGATTATATTTGACATTGACTGATAAAAACAACCTCACCTATCTATTAGCTAACTAGTATTGGAGCCTATATACTCTATGTATGTTTAAAAATGAATTATTATTTGTTTGCTTATAATTGTATTGAAACATTCTTTAGAGGATTTTGCAAACAGCAGAAAAAATAACTATCTATAACTAAAAGAAAAACTTTGTGTAGAAATATTAATGAAATCTTTGCATTCTTTCGATAACCTGAATTCTGGTTATGCTAGCAAATTGAAATCCTAAAATGAATTTGTCTAATTTCTTATTTGACAATTCTCATTCTAACACTAGCATCCACACAGTCCCCTACGGCCATGCAGATTAAACTAGTATCCACATAACCCCCTACGATTATGAAGATTCAGTTAAAAATGAGAACAAAGACCAAAAATGAATTTATTTATCTACCTTGTCTTAAAAAATTGTTCATTCCAATGGATTACATTTTCATGAAATCTATCATTCTGTTTCCTGGAAATGCTTAGCCTTTGAAACGTTTTTCGCCCTTATTCTGGAGCTCATCAGAAAGACATAAAGCCATTCATAAAGATGTTTCATGCAAAACCAAGACAATTTCTATGAATAAGTGTGAAATGATTATATTTGACATTGACTGATAAAAACAACCTCACCTATCTATTAGCTAACTAGTATTGGAGCCTATATACTCTATGTATGTTTAAAAATGAATTATTATTTGTTTGCTTATAATTGTATTGAAACATTCTTTATAGGATTTTGCAAACAGCAGAAAAAATAACTATCTATAACTAAAAGAAAAACTTTGTGTAGAAATATTAATGAAATCTTTGCATTCTTTCGATAACCTGAATTCTGGTTATGCTAGCAAATTGAAATCCTAAAATGAATTTGTCTAATTTCTTATTTGACAATTCTCATTCTAACACTAGCATCCACACAGTCCCCTACGGCCATGCAGATTAAACTAGTATCCACATAACCCCCTACGATTATGAAGATTCAGTTAAAAATGAGAACAAAGACCTAAAATGAATTTATTTATCTACCTTGTCTTAAAAAATTGTTCATTCCAATGGATTACATTTTCATGAAATCTATCATTCTGTTTCCTGGAAATGCTTAGCCTTTGAAACGTTTTTCGCCCTTATTCTGGAGCTCATCAGAATGAATGGCTTTATGTCTTTCTGATGAGCTCCAGAATAAGGGCGAAAAACGTTTCAAAGGCTAAGCATTTCCAGGAAACAGAATGATAGATTTCATGAAAATGTAATCCATTGGAATGAACAATTTTTTAAGACAAGGTAGATAAATAAATTCATTTTAGGTCTTTGTTCTCATTTTTAACTGAATCTTCATAATCGTAGGGGGTTATGTGGATACTAGTTTAATCTGCATGGCCGTAGGGGACTGTGTGGATGCTAGTGTTAGAATGAGAATTGTCAAATAAGAAATTAGACAAATTCATTTTAGGATTTCAATTTGCTAGCATAACCAGAATTCAGGTTATCGAAAGAATGCAAAGATTTCATTAATATTTCTACACAAAGTTTTTCTTTTAGTTATAGATAGTTATTTTTTCTGCTGTTTGCAAAATCCTATAAAGAATGTTTCAATACAATTATAAGCAAACAAATAATAATTCATTTTTAAACATACATAGAGTATATAGGCTCCAATACTAGTTAGCTAATAGATAGGTGAGGTTGTTTTTATCAGTCAATGTCAAATATAATCATTTCACACTTATTCATAGAAATTGTCTTGGTTTTGCATGAAACATCTTTATGAATGGCTTTATGTCTTTCTGATGAGCTCCAGAATAAGGGCGAAAAACGTTTCAAAGGCTAAGCATTTCCAGGAAACAGAATGATAGATTTCATGAAAATGTAATCCATTGGAATGAACAATTTTTTAAGACAAGGTAGATAAATAAATTCATTTTAGGTCTTTGTTCTCATTTTTAACTGAATCTTCATAATCGTAGGGGGTTATGTGGATACTAGTTTAATCTGCATGGCCGTAGGGGACTGTGTGGATGCTAGTGTTAGAATGAGAATTGTCAAATAAGAAATTAGACAAATTCATTTTAGGATTTCAATTTGCTAGCATAACCAGAATTCAGGTTATCGAAAGAATGCAAAGATTTCATTAATATTTCTACACAAAGTTTTTCTTTTAGTTATAGATAGTTATTTTTTCTGCTGTTTGCAAAATCCTATAAAGAATGTTTCAATACAATTATAAGCAAACAAATAATAATTCATTTTTAAACATACATAGAGTATATAGGCTCCAATACTAGTTAGCTAATAGATAGGTGAGGTTGTTTTTATCAGTCAATGTCAAATATAATCATTTCACACTTATTCATAGAAATTGTCTTGGTTTTGCATGAAACATCTTTATGAATGGCTTTATGTCTTTCTGATGAGCTCCAGAATAAGGGCGAAAAACGTTTCAAAGGCTAAGCATTTCCAGGAAACAGAATGATAGATTTCATGAAAATGTAATCCATTGGAATGAACAATTTTTTAAGACAAGGTAGATAAATAAATTCATTTTAGGTCTTTGTTCTCATTTTTAACTGAATCTTCATAATCGTAGGGGGTTATGTGGATACTAGTTTAATCTGCATGGCCGTAGGGGACTGTGTGGATGCTAGTGTTAGAATGAGAATTGTCAAATAAGAAATTAGACAAATTCATTTTAGGATTTCAATTTGCTAGCATAACCAGAATTCAGGTTATCGAAAGAATGCAAAGATTTCATTAATATTTCTACACAAAGTTTTTCTTTTAGTTATAGATAGTTATTTTTTCTGCTGTTTGCAAAATCCTATAAAGAATGTTTCAATAAAATTTAGAATGTCGTGAAACGTGGAAAATTTAAATTTGAGCAAAACAAATTCCCATCTTTCTACTGGTAAAAAAATGTTCAGAGTTTTGAATTTTTCTTCTGAAATAGATTTAGAATATCATGGAAACGTGGAAATTTTAAATTTATTCTTGGTACAGTGGTAAAAAAATTTTCAAAAAATGTTTGCTTCTGAAAATTTTTCTCTGAAATAAGTTTAGAATGTCATGAAACGTGAAAATTTTAAATTTGAGCAAACATTTTTTTCCATCATATATTCTATTAGCAAAAATATATTTTAAAATTTAAAACTTGGAAATATTAAATTTGAGCAAAAAAATCGTTTTTCTACTGGTAAGAAAATTTACAAAAAGTTTTGAATTTTTTTTTCTGAAATAGATTTAGAATATCATGAAACGTGGAAATTTTAAATTTGAGTAAAAAAAATATTTTTCATTATTTATTCCCTTTAGACGGTCCACCCTGTATATTTTCCAGTAAAAGTTCAACCATTTCTTCGCTGGTAGTAGTATCAGCTACCTACCAAATTTGACTATTACCCGTCAAGTAGTTTTTTAGATAATGCACCAACAGACAGACAGACAGACAGACGAAATTGAATAGCCTATATTTTCGTAATATACATGATCTGAAACGTGTAAATCCGAAAAAATCTCGGAGGGTGATTTTTTCTCGAATACAATACTTCCCTTCAGTATGCGAGGGAAGTAAAAATTGACATTTTTTTAACGATTACTATACTTCCAGTCCACGCGGAAGTAAAATTAAGAAATAAAATATTATCGTCGCATCGTTCGGTTAACTGATCTTATACAGAATATCCATACTGAGGTCGGTGTAAACACGAACAAATAACGAGATCAAAGGTAACAGTGAAAATAAAAATTTTAAATTTCATTTTCTTTTTTTCGAAAATTTCAAGAATTGTCACCTTCAACAATACGAAATTGATATATTGACAATGTTCTGTACTATACATATATTCGAGAAAGTTTGTTAAATATTTTTGATATAATATAAATATCAATTAAAATTCTCGTCTTATTGAATCTCATACAATAAATAAGACTTATTTCATGTGAACTGATTTTATAAAGAAACTTGGCTGCTTCGAACGGCTTATAAAATGATAATGAATAGTATATCTCAACAATAACTAATTTGTTGGCAAAGTGAACTGCCTAAAGCAATATATCACCTGGAATAGACTATTCATTTTAATGGTAGACGTTTTGTTAGTAACATTACCCATTAAACGTGAATAGTTAAAAATTGTAAAAGTTTAGATTAATTTTCTTTGTAAACTTTCTGAATTGTATTAAGGCTAATATATTATTTGTAATACAATGTACTCCAGTTTACAACTTCCACCATGGACTTTTTCATTTAGTTTTAAAATTTGCTGACTATGTAGTTCAACGTATACAATATACAGGAAGCCTTTAATTCGTAATGTCTCAAGACCTGCTAAGGAAGCACGTGCTTTGTAGAAAGTCAGTTTCTACATAGCATTTTACGATAATAAAAATATTTCATATTAGTTTACATTTCTATATTTAAAAACATATTAACTGGAGTTTATTGAGACTTTTATGCAGTGTGTCCCGTAAGTAAGGTATACAGAGCAACAGCAGATTCCTTACATTTAAAAAAGTGCGATTCAGCCAAACTTACCGTACTTCAAAAGTTAATAGTTACCGAGATACAGGGTTTTAAAGTGATGTCTCTTAAAAGATTTTAAATCGCTTCTAAAAGAATTTAATTATTAATACGCCACGGCATCACTGTGAATAACCGTTTTAGAGATATTTACCTTAAAATATTCAATGCAATTAATTTAAATCATGATTTAACGATGTATAATTTTTCAATGTAGACCTCTTTCATGCTTTATGAACTATTAGTTTTTTTCGGAGAACTGATAGTATTTTATTTATTGCAAGAGAAAGTTTAAGGTAAGCGCGCGGCACACTTTTTCCGCATTTTTCTGCATCTAGATAATTCCTACGAAAAAGTTATTCGACACAGAAATTGTAGAGCAGGAAAAACATGCATATTAATTTTTATTTACGAAAAATAGTTTCCACTACAGCGCGCCGGCATGTCAGCGCGCGACTAAACAGTAGTAAGTCAGAAATCACTTACATTAAAAGTACTGCCACAGCACAATTGGAATCGAATGCGGGCGGCATGGTCAGGTAAATCGGAATGCTTATCTCTTTCCCGATGGAAGATCTATCCCTCAGGTAGTGACTTTATGCCCTTTGAAACATGTTTTTTATGCAGTGTCGATAGAAGCCAAGATATGAGAAAGAATCGATTTTTAACTATTTTATCAACATAACGACGAACTCTGGTTGCGGAACGTGCCGACAACTCACCAATACACTCCTCTCATGAATGTGCCCCCCCCCCCCACAATATCCCAAAAGCTCGCTGACGTCGCACAGTGTGGCATTTACGAGTTTCTATGTCAAAATTCGACTCCTACTTTATAATTCAACCAGGAATCCAGTTTATTTTTGACACATAATAGCAGTTTGTAAAATATGTGAGAACCCTTTAGAGGCAGAATCTAGACAGTGTTATTTCCTATATAGCTCCTTGGAAGTCCAATAATATCGACGGTCGGAAACAACATACTTAAATAATTTTAGAAATGACCATTTTTTGGCCGAAATTGGTAATTTTCGGACTATTTTAAGAATGTAACAAGATCTAAAGTACCAAGTACCTTTTTATTTTAATTTTTTTTTCTTCGCAGAATTTGTATGTATGTATCACAAACGAAACGGTCAAAGAGCTACGAACTACGACCATCTTTTGATCATTTTTGGTCATTTTTTGACATATAGGATTCGAAATTCATGGTTCTGAAACCTAATGGTCCAAATAATTTTAGATATGGATACTTTTTTGCCAATATTGGTAATATTTGGGTCCTTTTTTGTGTGTAACCAAATCTTAAATACCAATCCCCATGTAGTTTAAGATGTTTTATCCGCAGAATTTGAATATAATTATCACAAAACGACAAGGTCAAAAGGTTATGAATTACGACCATTTTTTTCCCTCATTTTCATTCATTTATCTGCTTGTACACTGTTATTGGTGCGTAAACTGCGTGAGTTTCCATATATAACATTCCGCAATGCTTTTTGATATGCAGAGTTCGAATTTCTTATAAACACCACACCTTAATCACCACACATAGTAGATAATCACCAATTCAAAGCGTCTCGTAAACTGTCCGGAAGGGTGTTACACATTTGAAAAAACGCAGACAACATCCATTACCCACCAACATGGCCAGTGCCGGTACCGGGGATCAAACCCAGTACACGCTAGGTAGTCTGACCAAGCGCGCTCGCCACTAAGACGCTTATCCGACTGAGCTACCGTGCCTGAAATCCAAAAATCGAAAGAATTTGAGAAATGGCCAATTTTTATTGTTATTTAAATTCAATTTCAGAATCAGATAAATGATCAAAAATTATCAAAAAATAGTTGCAATTCATAGCCTTTTCATAATTTCGCTTTGTGATACTTTTATTCAAATTCTGCGAATAAAAGTAGTTACAATACATGGGTTTTTGTTACTGTAGATTTGTTACACACAAAATAGGACCTGAAAGATATCAATATTGGCAAAAAATTACAATTTCGGTCAAGAAATGGTCATTTCTAAAATTACTTAGGTATATGGTTTCGGACCCTTGAAATTCAGATTCTGCAAGTCAAAAATCATGATAAAGTATGATATTGATGGACTTCCAATGAGTTATATAGGAAATAACAGTGTCCAGATTCTGCCTTTATAATGTTTTCACATTTTTACAGGCTTTTGATAGCTGTCATGTCTCAAGAATAAGCTGTGTTGAAAATTTCTGCAGTTTTTCATTAAAGTGCTAAAGTATTACTAAAATTTTTAGCCTAAATAGATTAATTCTGGTCGAATTACAAAGAAGGAGTCGAATTTTGACCTATAAAGCTCGTAAATGCGTCGGGTAACTGTCAAGAAATTTCAGACATTTATTTTATACAATTTAAAAACACCCTATGGAGTAGACACTACTTGGTGTTTTTTATCAATGTGTCTAGGTACACGCTAACTTGTACGTAATTCTAAATAAAATACACGAATCATGACTATTTATTCCTTGTTATAGCGTTGATTGTCAGATGGATGGTTGGACTATGCGTAATGTTCTCGCTTAGTATGCGAGTGGTCCTGGATTAAACTCCTGGACCCAAACTTTTTTTTTCTCATTTGTAATGATTAATGTATTTTTTCACAAATTCGAGTTTGATTTGACGGCAGAAATAATGTTTTTCTGCTTTCTCCAATAATAATTTCATTCTTTCATGTAATTTGTTTAAGGTTAGGTGGTTGGTTTTTATTCTGCTATCTAATTAATAAATTAATAATTTTCTCCGCCGCAGGCAGTATTGGCATCGCAGACAAAGAAAGGGGGTGCTGGGGGTGTTCTCCTCGCCTGTCTCCACAAATTAACATAAAATATTTCAATTTCTCGACTTGCATACAGCGCGGCGGTTCATTATTGATTCGCTTGTATATAATATTTAGATTTACGTACAAGTTAGCGCGTACCTAGACGCAACGGTTTTTTATAAAAGTTCAACATTAGTCTATGCCCCTAATGAGTAAGTATATAAATTATTATTAATAATTACTAAAATGTTCACTGTGAAGTATTCCACGCCCATGCCTAAGAATGTCACAGTTCTAATCAATATTTAATTATTTTTCAGCACTTTATAGCCGAAACAGTATAACACTGAAGGATCACACTGAAATGAGTATTTTACTTTCTTGCTTCAACAGTTAAAATCAATTTGTTTCGGAGAACAATAAAGGAAAGCAAGAATGACTGAGTACATTATTAATGATGAGCTTTTTCTATTGTAGTAGGTCTCACTGTAAATGAGATCAAAGTAGCATTTTAAATTATTATAAAATTTCTTTGATGAATAAAAAGAAAATACGTGATTCGACAGACAACGAAGCAAATTACTTGACGGGCTCCACATAAGCCTTGTCCTTCATGGTGTCCTATACAAAATATGTTTGGTTTTTTATAACACTATAATAGTTTCTTTGATGATGTTTAATAAACCAAAACTTAAGAAAATAACTATATTATTACCTCTTGAAATGGACAAAATGAATACCAGTTCGTCCTCCTTTCGACATCCTGAGACATTTCAGTACCTAACTTGTACATTTTAATGCTATGGATTTCCTAGTACACAACAGAAACTTATTATGAATGTTCATTAGTAATTAGGTCATCCCAAAACATTCCAGGATGTCCTAGTAAGTGTCAAATAGTGACTGTGGGATGTTCTTAAGTAGGCTCAAATACTAAGTAGTATTTGCCATTTGGGCAGCCTTGTATTGTGTGGGGATGTACGTAAAATGGGGGGAGACTATATGGAATAGATGGACCACATTTTACCAGAAAAGAATTAATTTGTCTCTCCGATATCTATTCTTTATACATTGATGGACCATATAGTATTATGTGGTTAGTGTTGAAATATACAAATTTAACTGTTCTATAACAATGAAGCAAGTAATTCATAATGTAATATTTTATAGCCACAAGTAGATGAATAAACGAATGAGGTTATGAGGGACGGCTTTAGTTACGTTATATCATAAAATGTTCATTTAATAGAAACTTAAACAAGCACAATGTTGATTTAAGTCGAAATGATGTTAAATGTTGGAAAAATATTGTGTATGTAAATGAGTTTTATGAGGTTGTGAGCCATATCATTTTGGTGAAATATTCGAGTATATCAATGAAAAGTTAATTATACAACGCTTGGTATTTAATTGATCAAAAATAGATTTGCATTATCATTATCCAGTTAAGTTAAAAATGCATTTTTTTTTGGACTAGATTGCCTCATATATCCTATATACTAACCTATTATACCTAAGCGAATTAAAAAGAAAATTAATGATACCAATAAGTAATCGATTGATGAAATGATAAAACACGTCGACCTTATTTCTAAGGGGGACATATTTTAAGGTAACTCTTAAATACCTATGTACAATCCTCCTACCCTACATAGAGCCACACCCTCACAAAATGTGGCAAGGGCAGTCGAGTGATATATCTTTTGAAAGGTCTTTTAATTCCCTATATGGCTGTATTTTTTTCAACTTTTATCGATTCATTCTTGAGTAAAATAATTTTATTTTTGACGATTGCACACAATCGAAATCGTTTAAATTGTCTAAAATACATGGCACTGGATATTGGAATTGATTGAAAAAAAAAACTAAATTTTTAGTGGTCTCAAATTAGCACGATTTTTTTCGGCAAAAGCACTATCCCGGTCCGTTTGGTTTTAGAATAATAAAAGATTCATAAGAATTTGACAGCCCTTGAAAATTAATTTATTCACAACTAATTTTAAATCGAGATACATTTATACCCTTAAGGAGAGAATAAAAATTGTCAACATTTATTTTCAAAATGATAATTGTGCTAAAGCTACGGAGCGCATATTCAATATCAATCGCCCAGATGGAAAAATTAGTTTTCAGTATGTCTTTCTTACTATTAATGAGGAAATTTATGGAAACAGGTTCTGTGGGAAACAAAAAGCATGAACCTCAGCGACTGATTAGGAATGAAGCAGTCAAAGTGGCAGTTCTGGGTCATTTGCAGATGGATAATACCCAATCGATGTGGAAAGTCACTGAGGCTTCCGGTGTGCCACGAAGTAGTGTTTATCGAATTGTAAAGGCCCACTTTCATCCATATAAATTAAAATTGTTACAGGAATTAAACGAGGATGATACCAATCGTCAGCGTGAATTGTGTGAGATTTTAAATGAACAATTAAATGGCAATAATGCGAATCTGCTTTACAATGCGTGTTTTTCTGATGAATCGACATTTCATTTACATGGGGAGGTAAACAGGCACAATTGTAGGTATTGGGGAGTGAAACCAATCCGTATTTATTTAGGCAGATCAGCTATCGCTGGTCACTTAAGAGAAATATTCCTATATTCGGGAATAAGAAAAGGCAAAGAAATCCACAGCGAAGTACTTTTGAATACTATAGAGAAATAAATCATAAAATATTTGGATTGATATTAAAAAAATATGGTATGAATAGTAAATAAGAATAGCCCTATACAGATTAAAATTGATAGATGTTAAGACAAACAGTTGAATAAGCAGGTATAGTATAATAAATAAAACACAACTGGTTAACGCTTAATGCATGAACTTACACTATATTTGTCTACTCTGGCTAAAACTACAAATGCCCGAATTCTTGTTCCGGGACATTAGTACTAATGAGATCTGTGCGCCTGTAGGGGTAATATTCAACTTTATTAAGAAGATTGGGTGGTTGTCGTACCAGATTAATAAATTTGACCAAATGAGCTACAAGTATATGACCCTTTCCTAATTTCAATAGGACTCATAGGCATTATTTGAGCATATGGGTAGCTCTTACCACACTTCAAGGGTCCTGCGTCCGTGGTTGGAATGAACTCACTCCATACTAATAATAATAATAATTTATTAATCCAATAGATCAAACAATATTGATATATGACAGGTCAAAACAGTACATTAATAGTGATCACTTACACATAATAATACTAAGAGAAAAAAAAATTAGAAACTAAATATTCATCTATACTATAAAAGGCATCAGTGAGTAATATATGTTTAACATAAGATATCAATTTTTTTAAACTACAACTTTATATGCTTATATCTAATTTATTATAAAGAACCGTATCGACATATTAAGGATTAGATTTATAAAGCTCTAATCTGTGAAGTGAGTACTGCAAATTCTCTCCATGGCGTGTATTGTATTCATGTGATGTACTAGACCAGGCAAATTAGATAAAAAATTCTACATATTGTGAATAAACCGTTCGAAGGAAATTGCATGGAGGTTGCATAAAATGCATCTAAAGTGATTTCCCCGTGATATTTGGGCACTGAAATTTTCACTCGATTTCATCCTCTCCCACCTCCGAAGAGCAACCACCGAGCATCCCTAGTAAGTTTCGATGTCAGATTTGGACTCAGCGATCTCGAGAGTCTCCGAGGAGCGATTCTCAAGACATTACCACGGCTTTCTATCAATTTCTATAATTTTAAAAAAAATTATGCACTTTAGATGCATTTTATGCACCCTCTATGTAATTTTCTTCGAACGGCTTATTCACTTTATGTAGAATTTTTTGCCTAATGTTTTTCCGAAAACGATGCCGAAAACCGCATCTCGATCCGAGCTGTATGTCAAAATTAAGTTATTCCGGTCTAATTTGATCTAATTTCCCTGGTCTATATTCTGAAAAGTGAATGCGTTTAATTTTTTTGTTACAAACCACGTGCCCAAAACTACAAAAGCCTACATTTTTTCCCGTTTAGAAACTTATGAGATCCCTTCGTTTGTGGGGAATAGTTTCAAGCCTCCATAGTTGTGAGTCTCAACCCGTTAAGAGTAATGGCTGGTTGTCGTACCAGAGTCAGATATTTTGCACTAAGACATAAAAATTTGGCCTATATACATATTGTTCACTCTCACCTGCGTCTTTTAAGTTTGTTACAGTCTATTTTCGTATCTGCACATTTACAATTTGAATATCGTAATATGTTTTCGTTTTAGTCGAGGCCATATATAGTATAGCTGGTTGCCTACCGTTCGTGCTCCATGTGAGCCACGCACAGTGATGTTAGCAACGCGTTGCTGGCAACGAATTGCTAGCAACGCACTGTAACTGTACCTAATTAGGAAGCGAGTTTCGAACGTCTCGATTATAACCTTTTCAAGACCGTTATTATCAATCAAACTTATTGTTTTGTTAATGGAATTACGAAATACTGTATTATGTGTGAAATATAGACGTCATTAAGGGAGTTTATCAGATTTGTGGGTTATGTTGTATAGTGTTCATTCGGAACGTACCCATGGACAAAGTTTTAGTCATTCTCAGATTTTGACAGAGGTTTCCGTCTGGGTCATTTTTTGGGATTTTTTCCGTTTGCCGGCTTAAAGAGAAGTTGTGTCACTGAGCACGTGGATAGCATTTTGTTAATTTGCTCCTTTAATGTCATTTAGTGCTGTAGTGACAAATTAGCAGTATTTTATTTTGATATTTTGATTATTTTCTGTTGGGAAGTACTCCTACGGAATTTTCCGGATAAATCAACTTGCTGGAAGCACATGGCAAATGAATTCTGAAAGCCCACTCAACATCTAAGGTATACCTCTGAAATCTCTTTAGAAAATAGATTTGTAATATTCGTTATTTCTTTATTGCAGGGCTTTTTGTTCTTTTTGGTTTTCTTGTTCTATTTGTACCTTTGTTCTTTTGGTTTCATTTTATCTTGGACTTTTACTGGCATCGCATCATGTATGTTTGACCCCACATCTTACCTGTTGGATTTGTACATCTGTATGTGAATTTGGTTTACTGAAACTTGGTTGGCGAGATATTTTGTGAATTTGGAATCCTGAGTGTACCGGTGAGACTCTCCTGCCTGGTTACCTTGGAAGCTACGCTCCCCTGGTAGGCCTAGTGGTTACATTTTGAAACCTGCTGGAGGTAAGCGTCTTTGAATAACCTAACGAGGGACCTTATATCACATACCACCTTCTACGTGAGGCGTTGAGAGCCCGTCAGCTTTCTTACGGTACACATTAAATGTAAATTATCAGTACATATTTTGCATATGACCAATTCAGTTTTAGTAGTTTTGAACACCACTCTTACAAATTTTTCACAGTCAATTTAACATATCGTCACTAAATAGTTTACATTATTTTGTTCATTTTATGCGATTATTCAGTATTTTATGTAACCGTCTAAGCCAATATATTTTGGGGGGTCATATTTTGACTATTATTAGTTAATATTTTATTAGTTTTAAGTTATCATATGTTTTGTGTTAGGTTAAGTGTGGGCCACACATCTAAGCATATCGATTGTGTGTAATGTTATCTCTGGCTGTAAGCGTACCTATATATAATCATTAAATCTGTTATAGTAAGAAGCGTGTTTGTTTTCACCAGCGTACATTTAAAGCCCCAATTTTGTCGAAGCCACTCCCCAGGTACTTGTCTAGTCGGCCGTGTGAGCCTCTTTCGCCACCAATTAAATGCAGAGAGGGGACTGCACGTAAAACATAAAAATTTTGTTCAGGGCACAGGGTGACCAGTGACTGACCACCCTACCCTGCTGTATTGCTGATATATCAGCCTCTAAAGTTAATTTTTTTTTACATATTCCCCTTTTATCTGGGAGCCCTGCAACAAGTTTTCAACCCCCATAATGGCGGATTGTTATTTAAATCATAGAAATAGCTTTCTGTGGCTCTAATTTATATTCTCTACTCTAGACTACAAAACATTCAGCATTTGTCACTCTTCATTAAGAGTTATGACATTATTTCTACGACTTTACACCATTTTTAGGGATGTTTTCGATTACACAGCAACACAAAAAAAACTACTGGCCTGGGAATGTGACTATGCCCACTATATGTTTTTGGGGTCGCTGAATCCGAATCCGAGGTCTATTTAACTCTATCACATCAGGATTTTGCTATAACCTCAAGAAACCCATAATTTAAGCGATCTCGACACCTCTTCAAATAAATCGCTGTAACTTTTGCTAGACAACAATGACCCCTTCTTTTTTATAATAGGTCGATTGCAAATTAAATTTCCAATTCGAGGAAGTAGGGCACAATATTCACACAGTGCTTTTTAAGTACGTTATCGGCCGCCAAAGTGAGAGGTACGAGGATTTCGCTTCTTGAGCGATACGGCCCAGCTTTGAGGGCCATTCTTGCCAAACGAAAGTTAGTACAAATCTGAAAAAATTCAGGGGTACGTAAAGTGATATAGGAAACCGTTTGGCGTAAATCTGAGATCGATGCGTGCCTTAGTTTTCAAAATATGGCCACTCGAAGTCACCGGAAGCTGAAAATCGAATTTTTTTACCGCTTCCCGAGGCTATATCTCCAAGACGAAACGAGATACAAAGCTGCGGTTTACTGCATACGATTTATCTTGCCTTCCTACATACCTCTGAATTTTTTAGATGCTTTACCTTAGAAATTTTGTAAAAAAATGAAAGTGCCGGCAAAAATCTGAAAATATTTAGAGGCATGTAGGAGGGCGAGAGAAATAGAATGGAGTAAACCGCAGCTCTGTATCTCATTTCTTTTTCGAGATATAGCCTCGGGAAGAGATAAAAATTCAATTATCACCGGTGACTTCGAGCGGCCATATCTCAAAAACCAAGAAGCGCGCCAACCTCCAATTCAAGCCATACGATTTCTATGTTTTTCTACGTACCCCTAAATTTTTTCAGATTTTTGCTAGCTTTCGTTTGGCAGTTTTGACCCTCGAAGCTGGGCCGTGTCGCTCGAGAGGCGAAGTCCTCGGACTTTTCACTTTGGCGGCCGATATCTCACTTAAAAAACTCCGAAAAAATATCCTGCCATACATCATCGGATTGGAAATTTAATTTGCAATCGATCTAGTATAATAAGGAGGGGGGGGGGGTCATTTTTTGTCCAGAAAAAGTTTCAGCGATTTATGTGAAGAGATGTCGAAATCGCTTAAATTATGGGCTTTTTGAGGTTATGGCAATATCCTGATGTGATAGAGTTAAACAGATCACGGATTCGGATTCAGCGACTCCAAAAACATAAAGGAAACATGGTCAGATCCCCAGGCCATTTGAATTCAATGTCGAAAAATACACCAAATCCATATATTTTGGTTCGTGCTACAGAACATTTCTTTTTGTAGGGCTGTGTAATTATCTACTAAGTTTATGTAGCTATCTCTGTGAATCGAAACAACGAGAGGGTTGATTTTCCTCAAGTTCTAAAATTCAGCAAGTGATTTATTAAGTATCAAAGTGAGCAGTTCACACAGACTATGAATGTATCTCTTTACAAAATTGGAAACGATTCCGCCGGAATCAGCTCTTTTTATTTCGTCTAAATGAACTAAAATATTTAGAACTTCCTCCATGTTATATCTGCCATAATTGACCTATTTCTTTTTGCAGATTTTGAATACTAACGCAATTTTATTATATTGCTTATAAACATTTTCAAATATATTTGAAACTAACTGGCAGATTTCATAGCCATATTGCGAACATTTGTCATTAAGTGTCATAGCACTTAGTATGCTAGTTTGAAGTAGAAACAAAATACCAGAACTTTTTGCACCATTAGCTAAGTCTTCTATTGATTTAATATAATTGTTATAATTATAAATTGCTTAGATCTGCTCCTTAATATGCGGACGTTATTGTTATCATTCTCGATTTGACAAATTTCATATTTCGCATGAATTTTCCTTTCAAGTACTAATAGCAACGCAATACAATACTGTTTAATGTAATTCAGTAAAATGTAATGAAATCCTGTGTAATATAACGTAATCCTGGAGGGGAACTAAAACATTCGATGTCACCTGCAGGATCTGTTTTTTAAGCTTTTGTTTGAAACGAAACATTTAACCTTCGATAAATTGCATTAAACATTTTCAATCTATGAATTTGCTTTTCCATTAAAATTTATTTATTCGATTAATTCATTTTAAAATATCTGCTATCCAAACAAACTTCAAAAATGGTATTTTCAGTATATATTTTATATCATGACGTACGTACGTGACAGTAATTAAAATTTAATAGCTTATTTCTATTTCATTTTATCTATATTCGTAAGTCGTCAAGTTAAAAGCATTTTGTTTCATAAACTGTTTCATTTACAATTTAATATGGAAGTTGATAAGTACTTATCGCACTTGTAGCTATATAAATGTTTCAAAATTTGTTGTGTTATATCATGAATAATGGTATAAGCGCAGATGCCAACGTGTTTATTTTCATAAAAGGCAATATTCTCCATAATTACATACATTGTTGAGTTGAATTTACATAGAAAATCAATAGAACACTAGATACTTAAAATAGATTTATTCATGTTTTGCATATACATGAGCAAGTTAATTATACAATATGCAATGCCTATAAATGGATGACATTATGTCATGTAACTTTTACTAAAAACAATTTTTGATAAAATAATTACAGCAGGCTTTACTGCAATGTACATTTTATTCAATATAATTTTTACAAAATAACTACGTATGGAATTTCAAAAAAGACTACAAATTAAATAATTTAATAATCACAGACACACAAAAAAAAGTGCAATGGTAGAAGGCAAGCCTATGTATTCCCATGCATTTTGACCTGCTGAACACGAATCCTATGTTCGTTTAGCTCGATTGGCTCTTGCATTTTTCCTAACCTCAAGTAACACCGTCAGAATGCCCGAAAAAGTCAATAAAAAGCTTAGATGAGCAGGCCACCACTTCCATACGTGTTTTGGGGCGGTGAGACAGCATTTTAAATGCACTTCCTGTTGAGATAAAAAACTAACAGAGATTTTCAGTTTTACAAAATAGAATATGTAATAAATAAATGGTTGTATTAAAAATATAGCATCATATTCTGTGTGTTCAATATTCTGTAGTGTATAAGTATTGTGTGTTATTAATTATGAAATATATTATATATTAACTTTCTTATTATTTATTGTAATTTTTAATAACGTTTACTGTTGTAACAATTTTTAAATATTATTTTATTAACGTGTGTTTAAAAATGACCTGTCACATCTATACTAATTTATAGCCAGGTGAATACAGTATTTTATTATTAGTATTATTATTATAGTGAATTCTAAGGGAACTACACACCGCCAAAGTCGAGGACTTCGCATCTCTGGCAACATGGGTCTGCCCGGGGAGCAACTACATCCGAACAAGGAACCATAAAATTATGAAAAATTCAGAGATACGCAAATAGAACACAGAAATCAAATAGCGTAAACCAGATATCCCTACGATACTTCCTTTCCGAGATAGAGCCGCTCAAAGTCACCGGAAGGAGACAATCTCTTTTTCCCCCACTTCTCGAGAATATATCTCGGAAACCAAACAAACTATAGACTTCTAGATTGCGTCATTCGATTTCTCTTTCTATTCTACGTACTCTTTCTTTCTATCGACACTTTCATTTTTTCCCAAAATTTTGAAGGTGGATCATCTAAGAAATTTTCTTTCCTAATTCTTTGGGACTTCCTGAAACATGTATTTTTTTTCTTTTTTAAGCGGTGCTCTGGGAATCTACAAAATATCACAATTAACCAGTATATTACTGGTAAATAACCTACGCCTGTGACTTTTACGTCAAAGGATCAGTTAGAGGTAGCATTTATTTATTATTATTTTTTTTTTAAATAAATAACACAAATAAGTATAAAAACTTGAAATTAAATATTTCGCCGACGTTTCGGATATCTAATCTGTTTCCTTTTTCAAGACTTTTTTGAAAAATCTTTTTTTCTGTGTATGATAAATACACAGTTCTAAGAATGTTTGTTATATTCAATATCCATAGATACTTACTATTTACATAGAACTGTTGATATAGTTAACAGTTTTTTTAATTTTTATACAATGTTAAGTTTGTGAAGTTCTTCTTTTAACATTCGCAACCAGGTTGTATAGATATCTACGGAACAATTCGACACACATCTATCCTCATTCAATAATATTATCGCTGATTC
Organism: Stenurella melanura; assembly: GCA_963583905.1. Taxonomy (NCBI): domain Eukaryota; kingdom Metazoa; phylum Arthropoda; class Insecta; order Coleoptera; family Cerambycidae; genus Stenurella; species Stenurella melanura. The sequence continues at coordinate 165,070,163 of OY757309.1, forward strand.
TTTAATTTTTCTTTTTTTTTGCTATCTGCCTCTTTGTTAAAATTTTTGCCGAGTCCCAGTCTATTCTATATACGTTCTCCCAAGCGTGTTCGCAGATCTTGAACCTCTGAATTTAATTTTTCCTGATATTATTTTGGTGTTCGCCCAATCTTACACTAAACGGTCTGTATGACTCACCCACTACTCACTCACCCAATACTATAAAATGCAGTTTTTTTCGATTTTGCTCGTGGTTCTTCGGTTTCGTCTTTGTCAAAATAGATCTTAAAGTGCTGTTTGTTTGAAATACCGTCCTAATATCAAATCTATCACCGATACGGCGCCACTTTTCAGATAATCCGCATACATAAGGAATAACGCTGTGTAAAGTTTTGCAGGTTTTTTGTCGTACCTGATTATTATTTTAATATTCATGGAGGTTTTATCGACAAAACCCTCAGGGTATTGGTCATTCATAAGAACTTCTTTTATAAACCACTTCTCATTGTTTAGTATTTAATCGTTAGAAGAAATGATTTTGGCCCTATCATACAAACGTTTTATAACACCCTTCTTAACGTGCATCGACTGATTTGAGTAAAAATTTAAATATCTGTTGGTATGTGTTGGTTTTCTGTAAACACTTGTTTCAGTTGTACCATTTACTCTTTTAAATAAAACATCTAAAAATGGTAACTCATTTCTAGTTTCCTTCTCTAAAGTGAATTTAATGGAAGGCTCTTTATTATTTAAATGTTCTAAAACACTATCGAGTAACTTAATACAGTGAGGGCAGATTTCAAAAATATCATCTACGTATCTCCACCAGATAACCGGTTTGTATGCACAATTTTGAACATGTCTATGGAGAACCCATTGCCATACCGAAATCCTGCCGATAAAAATCAGTTTCCAATTGAAAATAAGTTGTTTTTATACACATAGTTAAAAGTTCCATTATGGTATTTACACTCAATTTAGTTCTAGCTTCCAAATTATTTTCGTTTAACTTATTTGTCTTTGATTATTTTTAAAGTTTTGTCTACTAACGTCCCAGTAGACAAAACTTTAAAAATAATGTCGAATTGTTCCGTAGATGTCTGTACAACCTAGTTGCCAATATTAAAAGAAAAAATTCACAAACTCAAGATTGTATAAAAATAAAAGAACTGTTAACTATATCAACAGTTCTATGTAAATAGTAAGTATTTATGGATATTGAATATAACAAATATTCTTAGTGTTGTGTATTTATCATACACAGCAAAAAAGATTTTTCAAAAAAGCCTTGAGAAGATAAATAGATTAGATTTCCGAAACGTCGGCGAAATATTTAGTTTCAAGTTTTTATACTTATTGGTGTTATTTATTTAAAAAAACGCAACCTCTAACTGATTCTCTGACGTAAAAGTCACAGGCGTAGAGGCTATTTACCAGTAACTTAGTGGTTAATTGTGATATTTTGTAGATTCCCCGAGCACCGCTTAAAAATACAAAAATACATGTGGCAGGAAGTCCCAAAGAATCAGGAAAGAAAATTAAGACAATGCCACAAATAACATTTAGGCAACATCTAAGAAATGTACGTTTTCGACATGTCTTAACATTTAATGCTCTAACTTTTTCCAGACAAAAATGACTCCCCCTTTTTGCGTCTAGTCGATTCAGCATTAAATATTCTATTCGATGGGCGACACGATGATCTACGATTATTTGTTTGCGAGGTACAAGCCACCAAACTAAGACGTCCGAGAATTTGGGATCCTCGAAAGACACGACCCAACCTCGTGGGCTGCTGGTCCTAAACGAAGAACCCTTAAATCAGAAGTACGTAAGGAGATGTCATAAATCGAATGGAGCAACCAGAAGTCTATAGCTATTTTTGGTTTCCAAAATAGAGTCTCGAGAAATGGAGAAAAGAAGATATTTTCTTCTTTCGTTGATTTTGAGCGGCCCTCCCTTGGAAACCAGATATCGTGGGAATATCTGGTTTACGCCATTCGATTTCTCTGCTATTCTAACTGTATGGTTCCTCGTTCGGATGCAGTTGCTTCCGATTCGGACCCATGTCGCTGGAGAGGCGAAATCCTCGAACCTTTGACTTTGGTGATGCTCATTTAAGCTTTTTATTTACTTGTTTGAGATTTTCCAGCCATTGTGACAGTGTTCTGTCGGATTTGTGTTCAACAGGTCAAAATGCATGGGATACATAGGTCTGCATTATCGCACTCGACTTTTTGTGTGTGCTGTGTAATCATATGATAGTAGTATATTGATTCGGTAAGTTTTAACTACCCTTTGCTAACATTTACACACCCTTACCTATTAAACTGTAGCCCTGCCCACGTCAAATCACGTACTATTCCTTTTCTTCGTTTTAATACAATTTAAGAAAGGTTAATTTTTTTAACGTTTTTTTGTACTGATGTTTTATTATTTCCGTTTCAGTCACGGAATCTCTACCATCAACCACCGACGCTTTGCATAGTGGGCTAATAATACTATCTGCAGCATCAGATCATGGACATCCGATAATTGTATTGTCATCGGTACTACACATACATGCAAAACTTGAAAGCAATAGGTCAAGTGAAATTGATTGAAAATTGACTTACAAGATTTGACCTAAAGTTACTGACAAATATGTAAAATTGATTAAAAGCTTGGAACGAAGAAACTGGCAAACTAAGGAGTAAATATGCTAAAAACCTAACATTTCAAGTATGCGTTCAATTCTTCTCACTGGGTTTTTTCAATTTTTGCCGGAGTCGCCGGTCATACAAACACACCTCTCTTTTTTTTCCTTCTTTTTACTTATACAGTCCATTTACTATTAATTTTATCCTAATAGGATTGACATCGTTACTACATCGATATTCCAAAATAATAAACTGAGGAAGTAGTTCAAAAATTTACTCTCAAAATTGTACCTAAACTGATTGAAAAATATGTCAAGTTGAATAAAAGTTTAACATTTTTTGTATTTTTTATACACCCCCATTGTCAACTGTATTTTTTTGGAATAAATATGCTTTATCTAATGAGTACATTTTTAAACGGTTTTATTTAGCTCACTTTGTTTGTCCTGTTGACCGATTGACTGAAATTTGGTACACACCTTTAGTTCTGATGAAATGCAATTATGTATATTGATTATCATTGTAAATTCAACACGGCCGCCGCCACAAAATGGCGGATTACATTTTTTTCAACCCCCACAATATGGGTATTAAATGAAAGGGCTTAATTAGTAGAATACAGTACACCATGAAAAAATTCAAAATCCAAGATGGCCGCCACCACAAAATTGCGGAGTACTTTTTTTTCAATCCCCTCAATATGGGTATCAAATGAAAAGACTTGACAAGTAGAACGCAGTACACTTTAAGAAAAAAATAAGTAACTAAATAAAAAACTAAAAACTTGAAAATAAAATAAGTAAAAGAACATTTTAAATTAAACGGTTTTATTGTAAAGGAACATAATAACGATGCAGATTATGTACTAAAAGCTAAAAAATAATTAGGTAGGTGCCAAGTACCAGTCATCACACCACTTTCCTCATCAATCTAGAGCATTGATCAGACTAAAATAAAATCGTGGGGCATAGGGTAAGCTGAGTAAATATGTAAATGATCGTTCTGCGATGTCGTACGATGATAGTGACGGACTTACTTTTACACACATTTTGCATAAGTTTCCAAACTATATCTATAATGATATGAACGGTTGACTGTAGATAATAGAAATTCGACTCGCCCCACGATTTTATTCAAATTTTTTTTAAATAAAGAGGGTTAATTTAATTTTTAAGGTAAATCCCCTTGACGCATCTTAAAGTACACATTACAAGCTTCATACTTAGAAAAGTCTAATAATGAGATTGTATAGAGTAATGGGTGGTTAAAGTTTGTTACACATTTCAAATTATATCACTTTCTCAAAATTTTGAAATTTTGGAAGTGTACATCTTCAATAACATTTTTTTAAAGATTTTCCTCACTCATCGGATCTTTTTATACATTACTTCAAGAGTAATATATGAGAATTTCAGGTTTCTATCTTAAGATTTGTAGAAATTATAAAGCTTTTACCGATTTCATCAGAAATCTCTTTATGTTCCGACGTCATATATGTACTATTCCTACATACATTAATTTTTATTTGAAATTATAATAATGCAATAGCCCCGTACTTCTTCTTTCATTTACGCATTGTTGAGCTCAATTTCATTAATCAGTTCAAAAATTACAACGAATTTGGTGTAGCGCGTCCGAGGACGATTGCGTTTCGCAATGTACTTTCGAATGTCACAATTAGTTTTTTTTAAGGAAAAACTGTTTTAAGAGATATTCGACAAAACCTGATATCTTGCGATATTTAATAACAAATGACGCTCAAGGACTATTGTTGGAAACTTTTGGTATATTGTTCCTGACATGTATTCTCAAAAGTTACCGCTTCCCGGAATTTTTGCAAAGTGAAAATCTCTATTGACTACACTAGAAATGAATGCCTTTGTCACTATACTTTATAGTGTGTAAGTTTTAGAAAACCGAGTTAAATGTGCATTATTTCCAGAGTTACTGCAGGCGGCTCATATTCTTCCTCATTTTTTTTTAAATGTGTTAAATAAATTAGCAAAATTAACCGGACCGGTATGTACATGATATACAGAGTCAATCATTATTATCTGGAGGTTAATATATGCAACCGTTCGAAATTTAAAAAAATGTTTAAATAAAAATTGTAGGAGATCTAGAGTCGCATATTTTAAAATAATGTTTAAATCTACAAGGTATTTCACATAACTCTCATACGTTAATAATTGAATTTATTAAATAAAACACACAATATTTTTTTTATAAATCTATCTATATTTGACTATTAGTTCCCCATTAAGTCATATGTCATTTTACTTTACAGCTTACACTGCAGCGTTGCCACGTTATTCCATCTTTTTCGATAAAAGATTTATTTGCAGCGGTAAAGATTAAAATCTGTGAAAAAAGTATTTGCACAAATTTGACAGCCATTTCACTGTGACTGTTAATCAAGGAAAGCCATGTACTAATTTTCAGGCCTCTCGTAGTCAATCTTTATTCTACAGGTTGTTATCCACGATGCTTCAATATCCTACATATTTTAACTGTCATAACTCATTTTTTCAAATGAAACACCCTGTAAATTCTTACTTAAAATGTTTCAGCAGTCAATTACCTACACTCTGCACATTGGACCAGAATGCAAAGAAACCTGACCAAAAGTCGATTTTGGAAATAACCATAAAATTGAATTTAAAGTAATTTCATTTTAAGAGATAACCATAGGCTGTAACATGACTGATATGAATAGGTTCTAGGCAAATAGATAAACAGGTACAAGTCAGTCGAAGTTGCGGAGTTCAGCGTGTTACTTCACTATTTCTGTTTATCACTTTTTAAACATTTCTTAGCTAAATAAACGTCTAGTAAAATAATATGGACCAATCTAATACAAATATGTACTTATACTTGCTGATGTCTTTGGACGATCCGGTGGAAGCTTTTAATTTTACAAAATTAAATCTCTGATTCCCCTATTTTGGGGTCAATTTCGCAATAAATAAATTTCCTGTCGGTTTACAAAATTAGTTAGGCTTAGTTAGTCATGCCACGTGATATGTATTAAAAATATCTGTCAAAAAATACCTGTAAAAAAAAATAAGCTGCTTTCAATTGCTACCCTCGTTTTGAATCTGCCTCTAGTGAGTTCAGACCCAGTTACAACGCGCTTAACGAAGTTATCCGATAAAAGTTGAGACACCTTCTCTTGTGAAGTTTTGCAACTTTCAGCTCCTCCTAATGAAGAAGAACTTACATATAATGCACTGGTTCAAAATGCATCTGAAACAGAGACTTTGGCTTCTGGCGAAACCCAGAATGACAATGACGACGATTACTGATTTCTACGTAGTTTTTGTTTATTGTATTTTATTATAGTTTAGTTCAATTTTGGAATAAATTTAACACTCTAACAAAAGCAAAAATGTATGTTTTAATTTCTTGCCCCTTTAATGATATTCCTCGTGTTATTTAAAAATATTTCAATACTATTTTAAATACTGCCATAACAAATTAATACGTTTTTGAGGATACCGAATTTTATCTAAAATTCTATTTTTATCCCATCTGCATAGATTATATTTTATAATATTTTTACAGCTATCCTAATCACATAATTTAGTAAATTTCATACATTTGTACAAAGATACATGCTTCCACTCTCTATCAAAAATATTCTTTCCGCGATTCCTACCCCATCATCAGGTTATCTGAAAAGTTTCAGACTTTTGGCCAGGATTTTGGGTCACATGGCCCACTGTGTGCTGATATCCGGTGACCACCTTTTTTTCAACTTAAAATTTTCAAAATCTGTCGAAAATAGTTGACACTAGGTAGTATCAGGGCGTAGGTATCACTTCTGAAACGTTTTACATATTATAGGGTGTTCTATTTGAAAAAATTGAATTAAAACAGTTTAAATTTGTAAAAATTTGGAGAACACGTTGTAAAATAAGGTTCGTCTATGAGAGATCTAAAAGTTATTACATAGTTTAACACTGGCAGTGAAATTACGGTCAAATTTGTGAAACTACACTTTTCAGAGATTTTACTCTTGCCCGCTGAAAATGCATTCCTTATCGAAAAAAATCGGTAAAAGTATTTACATTTACAGAACTTCCCTCTTTATTTGTGCATGGCGGTCACTCTAAAAAATTAATAATCACGAAATGACATTGAAAATAATAATCGGAATATAGTTATCACTATTATTACAAAGAAAGTTTTGGTCAAAAAAATATACAGAGTGATCATCCAACAGCAAAAGTTCAATACTAAATAACAGGTGCCAAATATGGAAGGCTTGCTCAAATACCTTTATAAATATCCACCATGACTGAATTGTTTCTTGGGATGACCACCCTCTACATTTTTCAATAAACTTTTATTAAAAAATGTAAGTGTAAAAGGTGCATATGCCAAATATTATTGCCATCTGTCACATTTTCAATTCCACATTCACGTAGTGAAGTGGAAGCATAGTGGTGGTTTTAAATAAGTTTAGAATGCCACGAAACGTGAAAATTTTAAATTTGAGTAAAGAAAAAAAGTCTATTTTAGTCATAAAAAATGTTTCAAAAAGATTGGTGAAAAAAATTTTCAATTTTTTTTTTCTGAAATAGGTTTAGAATGTCATGAAACGTGAAAGTTTTAAATTTGAGGAAAAAAAAAATTTCTGTCTATTCTAGTGGTAAAATTTTTTTCCAAAATGGTAACAAAAATTTGCAATTTTTTTCCCAAAATAGCTTTGGAATGTCATGAAACGTGGAAATTTTAAATTTGAGCAAAAAAAAATTGTCTATTCTGTAGTAGGTACTTAAGTAGTAAATAGATCAAAAAGAATTTTTTAAAAATTTACAATTTTTTAAATTTGTTTGAATAGGTTTAGAATGCTATGGAAACGTAGAAATTTTAAATTTGAACAAAGAAAAAAATCCATCTATTTTAGTGGTAAATTTTTTTGCAAAAATGGTAAAAAAAAAATCAAAATTTTTGTTTTTTACATAGGTTTGGAATACTATGAAACGTGGAAATTCTAACTTTGAGCAAAGAAAAAAAAATTCCATCTATTTTAGTGGTAAAAAATTTTTCAAAAATGTTGGTGAAACAAATTTCATTTTTTTTTTAAATAGGTTTAGCGTGGCATGAAGAGTGGAAATTTTAAATTTGAGCAAAAAAAAAATGTTTATTATTTATTCCCTTTAGACGGTCCACCCTGTATATTTTTCAGTGAAAGTTTAACCATTTCTTCGCTGACAGTAGCGTCAACTACCTACCAAATTTGACTGCTCTCCGTCAAGTAGTTTTTTAGTGCACTAACAGACAGACAGACAGACGGAGGGTGATTTTTTCGCGAATACAATACTTCCCTTCGGTATATGCGAGGGAAGTAAAAGTGAAATTACGAGCACCGTCACAGGGTAAGTTAAAGAATGATATATGCCTGGATAGAGAATTGAGAGTCAAATATAAATATATAAAAAAATATTGGGTGTTCCATTTAATTTAAAGTTCAAGTATTAGTTGGTTACCACTATGGGAAACACCCTGTAGATTTAAAAATAATTTCAAATAGTTGAGGAGATATGGACCATCCTCGAACTAGTGACTCACCCTGTATGTGAATGTTTATATTTGCTTATGTGAGGACTATTTGCATAATGTGAATCCAGAAGGTAAAACCTGAGAGATATATCTGCTCTGCTTCTCTCCGTATTTGTCTTTGTCATCCCGTTAAATTTTATAGCAGTGGTAGATCCTTTATCCAAACCCTAAATGTTTAGTGAAGCTTAACGGAAATATTGAGTTTGCCTTTGAACGCAATATAAGAGACTCATTCAGTCTATGACTTTTGTGTTTTCTAAGGATTCATTTTGTCATCCATTTTCAAACCACTCCCTGTCAGTTAAGAATTATGTTTTAATGCACTTTACTCTGTGTGCTCTTAAAGTGCACAATGTATGAGAAATGACACGTACTCTCGCCATTGATGTCATCTTGTGGAAAGAAAACGTGAATTTATCTATAGCAATTATACTTATAGTAGTAGTGCCTCTTTTACAGGAGAAACATTTGGTTTAAATAATTTTTACAGAAATTAGTTTAGTACCGCGTTGAATCCACATAAAGTGTGGGCCACTGAATTCGACACACGCCTGTTTTGGGACACTTAGACTAGTTTCTTGATAAAGTGCTTCTTGATTTTTGGGGGACAACTGTTGACGTCAAACTTGACAGTGACACATCAACCCCCTAGCCCCAGCAACCCCTAACTCAAAAATTTAAATAGGGTCACTTGAAGGATCTCTCAATTCTCTATGCAACTGCGTGGTCAAAATTAGTTCTTTCAATTTTCTTTTCGTCCTCATGAAAACCCTTCTCTAGATTAACAAAGGTGGGGGTGTTGTTTGGGAAAAATCGTGAAACACGTCACCTTTTATCTTTTGAACGGCACATTTTTATGTCAAATTTGACTTTGTCAGGTCAACCTCCTACCCCCAACAACCCCCAACAAAAACAAAAATTGCGGTAAGGTGGTCGAATGACCCCTCATTTTAAAAGACTATTGATTCTCTATGCGAGTGCTCGATTGTTTTTAGGTTTGCTCGTATTTTGTTTTAAATAACTGATAATATGTTTAATAATTTAAATTTTAAAAAAGTATGCAATACATTTTTATTTACCTTCGGTGTTTGTAACGACCTCCTGAGACTCAGATACAGTAATTTGAAAGCCCTTTGTGTCCTGAATACTAAACTACTAATAAATCTGAAAAATTTCAACCATTTGGTAGTAGTTTTCAATTTCAACCCGGTGTACAATAAATAGTTATTAGTGTGTATGTGTGTGTGGAGATGTTTTATTATAAACATTATAATTTTTATCAGACTTGAAATTTTATTTCTAATTAGTTATATATAGCCAAATAGGTACATATATAACATGGTACTGCGAAATATTTGCAACCACAATTGGACCAAATTTGTCACACATGGTGATCACCAGGAGCGTGTAAACCATGGTGTCTTCTATTAGTCTTGTGATAGTTTTACAGCAACAGTATTTTCATTAAACTCACAGCAATAAGAAAATACGCATTACATCGGAACTTAACATACAATGTGTTTCTCAGGATCGTCATGTTTTGACAGCCGATGAATCAATTTTACCTAAAGTTAAACTATTTTTAATAAGAAACTGCCTAAAATTGCAGCGGGAGTCGCTGACTACGAGTACATATTTGTGTATACAGAGTGTCCCGAACTGCATAGGCCAAACTTTCCCAAGTCATAGAACTTCTCAAATTAAGAAAAATGTTCTTATAAGCATGGGTCGGGAAGTATTTATTTAAGTTATAATCATATTCTCGATTTTATCGAAAACTGTAGAATATGAATTCAAATGAATGTCAATGTGAGCAAGAATATTTTCTAACAACAACCGGCAATATGTAAAGGCCTAAAATATACCCCAGCTCTAACCAACGACTAATAGTCCGAAGAAGTTTGCTTCAGAAATTACGATTTCTAGGAAAGTTTTGGGACTAGCTAAAAATTGGTCTATCCCCTACAGAATTCCCTCAGGAATTCAAAAAATTGTGTGGCGGTTCAATTGTTATTTAACTTTTTTTTATTCATTTTGCAACTTAGTATTTTGCTTATATCTTTGCTCGTAAAAGTCATAGAAAGACATTTGACCCGTCAATTTTTTCGTCTTGAACGTCTACGCAATGAACATCATCTTCAGCTGTTTTGTCATCGTCATCTAAAAGCAACGGAATCTCCTCGATATTCGCGCAATTGACTCCCAAGCCATTCTGACACAAGTTAGTCCAAAATACACCATGATTTTTACAGCTACAGATACCTTTACAACTTTTCATGCATTTTCAAGCAATAACTTGTGCAATAGGTGGTGGTGTAAGGGGGCTTTTCCAACCGCAATCAAACATGTTTAAATTTTCAACTGTATTTTGCCATTGGCAGATTTGATAATACACTCTTCTTAACGAATGCTCGCGGCTATCGGTGGTACGTATGAAATGAAACTTCTTTTTCAAAAATGATTTTTTGAAACACAAAAAATGAAATTCGTCCAAAGACATTTCATCTCTTTTCGTCGCCCCATACAGCGCCATTATGCTTAACCAGTACCGCGTAAGATATTCAGAAGAAGATGCCGATATTTTGATTATTAACACAGCTATCAAAGAATCAGTTAATTATGGTGCTGTTGTTGTTGTCGAAGAAGCCATTGATCTTCTAGTCATTATGACCCAATTGACAGAAGAAGACAGCAGTGTATATTTCTTAAAATCATCAAGAGGGGAGACTAAAGAAAAATGATTTAGTTGCACTAGTTTTCAGTATCCAAAAATACGCAAATACATTGCGTTACTGTATGCGTTTTCTGGAACAGACACTACATCTGCCTTATTCAATCAAGGCAAGACAAAACTTGTTAAATTATTTGCAAAAGACCCGAATTTGCAAATTTTTTGTCCTATTATTAATAGTGTGGACGCTGCGCTGCGCATTCCTTTCTCAACTGGGCTTAGACACAAGTTGATGATGGCACTGTACGGGCGACGAAAAAATATGAAATGTCTTTGGATGAATTTCGTTTTTTGTGTTTCAAAAATTATCTTTGAAATATACATTAGTGGATTTGTTTTACTACAACACTCAGGCCTCAAGGCCCATTGTGCTCGTAGGGATCTACAGTTTTGCGTGGACTCCAAACCACGGTCATCGGCTATCAACTATGACCACCCCCGGCCATCTCACCGCCTTTCTGGCGGGCCAATAGCCCTTGGGGTCTTCTCTGCAGCGAAGACAGTTGCCCTGTGCCATCGGCGCCACCTTACTAAGCGACTTAATGGCCAGGAACTGTCTCAGTAGATAGCCTACCGACTAATAAACGGATACACTGGTTCATCCATCCAAATTCCGGACTCGACCAGCGTGTCTTAGCATCGCTGATCGAGTGTCGGAAATTAAACCGGTGACCGTACCTCGTCCCCTCTTTGAAATATAAGTTTGATATTACATCCCTACCAGCGACAGAGTCGGCAGCCCTCAATTACTCGTTAAGATTGTATTATCAAATCTGTCAGTGGCAAAATACAGCTGAAAATTTAAACATGTTGGATTACGGTTGGAAAGAGAGTATAAATAGACTACTCCCAATTACAACATCGAGCCCTCTTATACCACCATCCATTGCACAAGTAATTGCTTGTAAATACATAAAACGTTGTACATGCAACTGTAGCTGTAAAAAGCATGGTGTATTTTGCACTAACTTGTGTCAGAATTGCTTGGTGATGGTGATCTCGACACACCTATTAGTGTACATTTAATAGATGAAACCCAAGAAAATGAGGAAAGGATTGGAAATGTTGATATAACTAATGACGATGATGACCATGGTTGTCTGCACGCAGAAGTGCGAAACGAAACTGACAGCGAGTCCGCCACAGAAAATCAACCTAAAAGAAAAAAATGAGGAAAGAAAATAAACTGTACGTTAAATATTCAATAAATAATTTTTTAAATAAAGAACGTATATATTTTTTATCCCCAATAAGTGTAAAAAATATTCACTCATCAACTTATTATCAAATAAATTGTATGCAAACATTCATTGTATAAAGCCACGTAGTTAATTAATTGGAAAATAATCGAAGAATCATATCGAGAATAAAACAAGGTACCTATATTAAAAATAAGAATATCCATCTAGCTGGTCCTGAAGCTGAGAAAATAGAAATATAGCTGCCGCCCCGGAGAAACCCTCCAAGTACGCCACTTGTAGTAAAAGGGGGTGGGGGGATTTAGCGACCAGCATCAGCGCTATGGCAAAATATGCAATTTTCACGATTTTCTTCCATGATCCGTTTATAGGTATAGATATGGCTTTTTATAAGTGATAACACACACTCTGAAGAACATTCGGCTAAATTTTCAAGTCAAAATATTTTCTATTTTCGCCGCAATCGCGGAAAACGTAAGTTGTTCATATCTTGGCTTCCGAGCATCGTAGAATAAAGTTTTTTAAATTCGTGTTATTTTATGACGATTAAAATGCCGTTGGTTGAAATAAATTTGATGCAAAATCTACCGAGATATGTATTTACATTTGTTTAAGTTGCAATATTGTTTTTTTGCGAAAATTTTATATTTTTTTGCAACATTTTTTTTATTTGGAGAATATACGTCAAATAGAATGTACGGATATAAGCAGAGTTTTAAAACACTAATTTGATCTTTTGTTATAACAGTTTTAATTAAAAAAAAAATTAAATGCAAAAAAGTAATTAGTATTTGGAACGGAAAAAAGCGCATTTATTTAAGGGTAATGAGATGTAGTATTTCTTACAATATCATTAACATACGGATTTTACATTTGCTTCTACATTATCTCAAAATTTGAGGACCGAAAAATGAAAAATTTTCAGTTTTTCGCCATGAAATGTTATTAACAATTGAAATTTCATTACTTAGACGTACCTTATAAGGTCAAACATCTTTTTACGACCTTTACAAGTGAAGATATAAGCAAAAAACTAAGTTGTAAAATTATTTTTTTTAAGTTAAGTAGCAAATGAAGCCGCCACTTGGAGTGGTCAATACTATTTTTTTCGAATTCCTGAGGAAACTCTGTAGGGCATGGACCAAATTTTTAGCTAGTACCAATACATTCCGTAACATTTTTCTAAAATCCCCGGGCTATAAGAGTATATTAACACAGTGAACACAAGCGTGTGTTGTCTTTAGTGGTGTATCATCAAAAGCATGCAATATTTGATGAAACCAGAAATTAGCAGGCAAATGTATATTGCTTTTCATTTTAACATTACTGCTTAGGCTCCTGTAGCCATATACTGATTATCAAAAACTTAAAACTTTCCCAAAAAATACTACATAATATAAAAATTCCACATAGAAATTAATTTAGAAGTTCTATAAGTAACTATAAACGAACACACGAATATTGCTTCACTATTTTATAATAATAAGCCTTTTATATCCTTGTACACTTCCGGACCTACTAGAACTTCCATGCCGCTCTAATTTGAATTTGTTGCTTTAGCCCAGTTCCGGACCAGATTAATTTCATTCCCTATGATAAAATTTTGCACATAAGTGGGTGTCACTGATGTGTGTAATATTGCAAATGTTCCGTACGCTGCCATGGCTGCCTCTTTCGATGTTTTATAAATAGGGTGTAACACTACGAACTTTATTTTCATAACTCAGACTATTTAGTTTTCATACTTACTGCTTTAAATTGATAGAAGCTGTAAACTGTACTTTAAATATGGCTTCAACATTTAAATTAATAGGTAAAGTAGTATATTATATTCTTGCCATGTATATTAAAATGTAAATTTTAAATAACAAATCGGTAAGTATTCTCAACAATTTATCGTGTCCAGTGTTGTATATACAGAGTAGACCATGATTCAATGGTACATTCTGTGGACCAAAATATCAGAACTACCTCTTGACCGATCTTCTCCAAATTTCGTAAGACAACATTTTTTGACCTAGGAAACACGCTAGCCGGTGGAGGGTGCCTCATGAGCTATATCTGATGATGAATATTCTTTCTCCTTTTTTTACGAAACGTCGAAGCACTGTTGATTAGAACATCGCATACAGGAGTCATTTTTACGTAAAGGAGGTACACTTGATTGAACTTGATAACTCGAGAAAACTGCGGTAAAAGATTTTAAGAATTCTTTAAAAATAAACTCAATTTGAAAGGGACAAATTATATTTATTGAAAAAATTACACAACGTAAGAAAAACCAAGGAGTGACAACTACGCAAGCTCACTGACTTTCTTATGAGCTATTTGCCGCAAGTTGGAGTAACACATTTTCTGACACCCTGTACCTTTTTCCACAGAAAAAAATTACTAAAGTATGTTTGGTAATATCCTCATATTGTGGTCCAAAGAATGTGCTCTATAATGGTCCGCCCTACATATAATAGGAACAGAATTAGTCCTCAATAATTGTTAAATAGTACACATTTCATATCTAAATATTTATAGTTTATTTATTAATAACCTAAGCGCAGAATGTACGATGTCCCATCTAAAATTAAAATAATAGGATATTGATTATTTAAATTTTTACTTTATGAAGCACATGTTAACTATGTTAAAGTATTTTAATTTTAAGGGAAAGTCGTAAAAATAGCAGTAGCATTAGCATTAGCAATAGCAATAGCATTGGCAATAGCAATATCAATAGCATCGGCAACATCATTGAAAAGAGCATTGGCAATAGCTTTAGAGGTAGCGTTAGTGTTATCATGAGCAAGAGCATTAGGGGTGGCATATGTTCAGATATTAAGTATATTGTTTGTTTCACCACGATAATTGAAAAGAACATACGGTTTCTTGTTATTAAAATTAATTTAAATAATACATTTTGCTTTAGCTGGAGTTTACCATTCACCGAATCAGTCATATAGAATTTATTGTCCTTAATGCCATAACCCAAACAGAACAACACTATAAAATAAATAAATTAACAAATAATTAAACAAAACGACTGGCAAAATTATAAGCGGAAACGTAATAAAGTAGTAGATGTTTTAAGAACAGGGACGTGTAGGTTCTTTGAGTGTATAATGATTTTTGTAGACGCAACTCAAAGATGTTGTGGAAATCCTTGAAAACAATAATTTCTTGTAAGAATGTTTGGAACCGAATTAGCGAAAGACATGGACAATATCGTGGAAAAATTTAATGAATTTTACATAAGCAGTGTGACAGATATTGTTAATGGAATTTCTCAAAATGCTAGACAATATCAGATAACACATAATCCCAACAAGTGTTCTAGTTTTCATTTATTGAACAAAAGTGAACTCTCAACAATATTTTTTTTCATTAGTTAATAAAAGCAGTCTTGATAATATTGCAATGTTTATTTACAACGACTTCTTTCACCCCCATCTTAATAGTATTAACACTTCATTGGATGTTGGCTTTATTCCTGATGCACTGAAAGTCTCTACCATTATTGTAATGATTACAGCAGAGGACTTTCGTCCAATAAATATGATTCAGCATTTGAAAGAATATTAGAGAATGTGGTATATGTACAAATCTTACAATCCGTGAAAGACAACAATCTAATATGTATGTTTCAGTCTGGGTTTAGAGAAGGTCATAGTTGTAAAAGTGCATTGCAGTATGTAATTAATGAATGAAAGGAAGCATGTACTTAGGTTAAGTGATATACATTTTTTAGATTTAAAACGCCCCTTTGAAACGGTAGATAGAGAGAGATTGCTGAAAAAATTGAAAGAATATGGCAAGGATGGTGTTGTACATATGTGGTTAAGTAGTTATTTGACTGACAGGATGCAAAAAGTAAAGTATGATGAGTATGTATCGACTGAAGAAAGTATAAATGTTGGGGTACCGCAAGGCAGTATTCTGGGACCGTAATTATTCATTTTATAGATTAATGACATAGCAGCTCTGTTTGACAACTGCTGTTATCATTTGTTTGCAGATGATACGGTTGTTTATATAACAGAGGAAAACGGTGCGTTGTTGGTGAGTAGAATAAAGTTCTCAAAGAAGTGAGTGAATGGTTAGAAGTCAATAAACTAAAGTTAGATGTGTCTAAAACAAAAGGTACGATTGTAGGAAAAAGAAATTTAGATATGAAATAGAACAGCAAAACGAGTTTGTAGAGAAGTAATTGAAGTTATCAGAGAAATTAAATATCTAGGAATAATCATGGATGATAAACTTAAATTCGGTAATCATGTCAATTATATGTGTAACTGATAGCTAAGAAGATCGGCGTAATAAAAAGAGTTAATTGGTATTTATCTATAGAAAGTAGAAAATTGGTATATAACACTATTATATTACCACACGTGTAGTACTGTTCTGTATCTTGCAAACCAAGTCGACTTTGATCACTTACAGAAGTTGCAGAATGTTATGATGGTTATACTAAGATGTAGTAGGGGTCGGTCTATATCTGCATGGTTAGCAAGAAAACGTTCGATTCATAAAAAATAGCAATTGACAAAATTTTACTTGTCTGCTGGGCGTAACATAATTTGAACATATCTTGCAACCATTTTCACATTTTCATTTTTTGGGGTTCGATGGGGTACCATTCTTGCAGTGGGAGCTTGGTCTACGTCCTCTAAATTACTTCCATTCACCAACTGTGGTTTGGGTGTATTGTGATTTTAATAATTTTCTGCAATCTCCAAAGGACGGGCAGAAATTATTCCAGGCCCACCCCTAGCTACAGGCCTGGGTCCTTCGTTTCCAAGACAGAGCAGCTCAAAGTCATCGGAAGAAAAAAATCAGTTTTTCTACATTTCTCGAGGCTCTATCTCGGAAACCAAAAAAACTAGAGACTTCTAGTTTGCGCCGTTCGATTTATCTCGCCATCCTACTTCATATTGTCATAATTCTATGTACCCCTGATTTTCTTCAGATTTTAGCTAGACTTACATTTTCTTGGCCACTCTCAACAGAGTTTTTTGAGGTTAGGAAAAATGCAAGAGCCAATCGGGTAAAACGGACATCGATTTCGTATTCAGCAGGTCAAAATCCGTGGGAATACATAGTCTGCCATTTTGTATTCGAAGTTTTCTTTGTGTGCCCGTAATCTCCAAATTGTATTTTTAGAATACGGCCAATTCTATTGGAAATATTTGCAAGAAGTACGAGAAAGGACGACGTTTTTCGATTTCAATTGTTTAAACGGAAGTCCAAAACCTAGAGCCTCACTTCATTATACGTGTAGTTCAGATTCCAGTAAAAAAACTCCCTCCCCACATATTACCTTTATTTCGATTTTCTACTATTTTTATTCTACAATATGTGCCTTACCTATACTGATATTTCAATTTAAATATGCTCACGAGCTCCATTTCATCGATAATGTAGTGAAGCATTAGTGCATATAAATAGCTAACGTTGTCAAATGAAACACTGCTGTCGCGCCACAAGCCTGTTTAGAGTGGAATATCTCAATAAGCTTAGCAAGGGATTGAATGCCCTAAGTTTCATAATGACATAAAAAGAATGAGTCATTACTAGAGAGGGAACTTAATGTCAAATTTTGTGTAAATGTAAAAACGTCGAACATAAGGCACATTTTTTGTCGTAGTACGAAAACGTAGAAATGATATAGGACAAATGCGTAATTATAAGTTTGATATTTAATTGCCGATGTATCTTCACAAACGTGTAATTCCCAAACTACGAATATAGAGGTAATTAAATAGGTACGTTATAAGAAATATTAATCAGGCATAATAAATCAGAGAACTCCTTAAGACCGAAGCTAGAATTGTACAAAAAGGGATTGCGTTACTTAGACACACAACCATTATCTGTTACATTCCTATTTGCCAAAGTTAGATTTAAACCGGTCGAGACTAGTCATGTTTTTCCCTGAATCGCGCTCTTGTCAACTACGTTACCGTATTTGTCTAAGAATTTTAGTTATATTAGATAAGTGGCACTAAATAATAATAGTTACCCGATTAGAGAATACGACAACAGTCGTGATGAATCTGAATAATTATTGTCAATCAATTAATAAATTAATAAAAAAAAGTATTGTTATATAACAGATTTTTAAACGCAACGAAGGGGAATTTAAACTGTGTGAATAGGGATTGAAACAAGCTAATCTTCGCCGATTTACTACACTTGTTATATAATTGTTGCACATTCTATAGGATAATCTTCGCAGTTTTTTTTGTAAATGATATTAGTTTCAAACATTTTTTGTTTAATTACAAAACAAAAAATTGTTTTTTCATTTAAAAAATTAATAACTTTTTCATTTATTGATCGGTTTTGTTCAAAGCATTCTTCTTCTAGCTTAAATTAACTTACTGTCCAAATTTCAATACTATCGGACATTTCGTTCTTAAGTTATCGTGCTTACAAGAAACGAGACGGACCGTCGGATAGACGGACGAACGGACGGACATTACGAGAGTTGTTCCACAATTTGATCACCAACACAGTGACATTAAATTTTTTTCTCTCCGAGCAATATTACCGGTTTTAGAAATGTGCCGATCGAATGCAATGTACTCTTCGTTTTTTATTTGCGAAGAGTACAAATATACAAAAATAACGAAAATAAAACACGTGCAACTTCTAAAACTTCTAGACTCAGCAGTAAATAATTATAAAAAATAATGTAAGAAAATATACAGAAAGCCATAAATAAATTAATAGTAATTATACAATTCACATCCTTAACATTCTCATATTGAAAACAATATTCAAAAACATAACGGTGTCACAATTTATTTTATCTGTAAGGTTTGACCCGCAGCACCGGCACACTTTATACTATTCCTGAAGATTTAGAAGGGAAATTTACGATTTAAAGCGTTCTTTTTTTGTTGTACATCTACTTTACGGCATGCTTAGCAACACTTTATTTGCCCACAGTGTGTTTTATTGAGATTTCCGCAGAGGGATTTGGAAAAAGTGTTACCATTCTAAACGAATAAAAATAACTCGGTTAGTAGGTAAGACGAATTATAGCAGAATCTCTGGAATTGGAAACGGATTTTACCAAACAATTACCAGATTTTATTTGTGTAAATAGTAGTATATTATTTAACGAGCGATAGTGTGATGTGTGATGTGATCCTGCATTCATCAAGTGAGTTATTACCATTATCGCCAACTTTATCTACGATAATTACAATAAATATTAATATAATAATTCATCTTCACTAACCTAATTCATCATTTTTGCCACAATTATTGTACTCTTCGCAAATGTAAAACGAAGAGTAACTATATTGCATTCGATCGGCATATTTTTAAAACCGAAAAAATTTTCATATCACTGTGTTGGTGATCGAATTCTGAACAACTTTCAAAACGTCCGTCTGTCCGTCCATCTGTCCGTCAGTCTGTTTGTGTCCGTCAGCCTGTCCGTTTGTCTGTCCGTATGTCCATCCGTCCGTCGCGTTCCTTGTAGGCACGATAACTTAAGAACGAAAAGTCCAATTGTATTGAAATTTGCACAGTAAGTTAGTGTTAGCTAGTATAAGAACCCTATTGCTTTTGAACAAAATCGATCAATGAATAAAGAAGTTATAAATATTTTAAATAAAAGAAAGATAATTACACAAAAGTTATTTTATGGTTTGTAATTAAACTAAAAATGTCTAAAACTAATATTATTTATAAAAAAACTGCGAAGAGTATCATAGAATGTGCAACAATTATATAAAAAGTACAGTAAATCGGCGAAGAGTATAACGGTTAGCTTTTTACTTACGTTAATTTGACAACGTCCAAAGTATTCAAACATGTCAAATTACCCTCCTCCTCTCAATAATAATGGACCATTCTATTTTATTTTGCGCGTAACATCGATTGCATGAAGATAAAGGTGATTGGCTGTACGCAGTGATTTATAATAAATCACTTGTGAGTTATAATATATCACGCTATTTGTCTATAGATAACATTACCTGTTCAAAAGCAGTTAATTAGAGTAAGAGTAGATAAGATGTTTAATGCAATTCAAAATTTAAAATACGTCAGACTCTATCATAGTATATTGTTACGCATTAACGCCCCCTATGCGTGGGTGGCATAAATAATAAATAGAATTGTATTATTAGCATGTCTCCATACCTTGATCTGTATTCACTTTATGGAAAATGTGTTTAACTACCTCTGCGTTATCTCTGGGGCGCTAGTAGTACGACTTTTCTAGAAAATGGGGGACAGACCTTTGCTAGATTGTCCCAGACGCCTGTACGAGAAAGTTATGAAAAGGGGTGGACTTGAAATATTCTAAAGCCATCTTGTGGTGTATATAAGGCGACCGATTCACGCAGGAAGGCAGTTTTTAAATAACATTGAGTTCAGAGAAGCTCAGATAAATCCGAAGTGATCCTATGTGAATAGTGAAAGTAATATATTAAATAATAAACATTGTTTGAAGTTATTTAGTCTACTATACGTTTTGTGAGTTTTAGTCAATAACTATTGTGTTAGTGGTTATCTCGTGTTATAATTTTCGGGTTTGCTTATTTCTTCGAATCTCAGTTCTAACAGTAGTTTACGCAGGTAGATAGCCTCTTTAACTTCCTCTGAAAGAGATCTGCTTCAGTGGACGAGAAAACAACAGTAGGCTACTTTCTAGATTCCCAGCTGACTACCGAGCCACTCGGTATGAAAATAAATCAAATGTATGATTTATGATCAATAATACAATTAGCCCAGTCATCATCCACAGATCCAGTTAGATTTTTTGTGGTCTTATTGTTTATTAACCCATAGTTGTTAGTTCCCTCTAGATATCTTAAGACAGCCTGTGCTGCGGTCCATGATTCTCATTGAATTGACTAAGTACACTGACAATATGTGAAATATCTGGTCTTGTTGCTACAGCCATATACATGAAAAATCCAACAATTTCTCGATATGGTGTTGCGTTTAGATCCCTTTTATTTGCAACAGGAAATATAAGCTTGGCACATGGTTCTCCTGGCTTACATCAAGGTTTACAATCCCCCATTTAAAATCTTTTCAATAAATTTGCAATGTATGTACGCTGGCACAATGCAATGCCTTTTGATGTCTGCATTATGTGAAGTTTAAAATATCAGGGGAGGCCAAATTTTGTCTTGGAGTGGTTCGACAATATATAAATCTACTTTAATCGCTTTTAATGTGTACTGACTGAAGCTAAATAATTTATTAGCTTTTGTTTAAAATATATTTAATTCTAGACGCTATTCCTCAATAATTAGCAAATATAATTAGTGGCAAATAATAAAGTTTATGTATGCGTACGTGTTTTTTATCTACAGAATGTCTCAGGACTATGAGCAATACCTCGGGGGCGTAAATTTCGAGTTAAAATAGTAAATAAATTACCTAAGTTTTCCCTAGGGTGTCCGCTTCGAGAGCTACTTAACCTTAAATGTTAAATTTTGAAAAGATTTCTTGCCCATAGCTTGGAATTTTCACTATTAATTGTAGTAACATAATTACAGTTTAAACTGTAATTATGTTACTTTGATTTAGATTTATGAAGCATTTCGTATTTTGTCTAGGAAGCCATGGACGGAACACCCTTATTACTTTTTACTTCTAAATGTTGACATAAATTAATTTTTAAAACTGGCTGTTACATTTTTAAATTACTTAAACAGTTGGGAATTCCCAAGTAAGTCAAATCCCCATCGAGGTCATCTGAGGCCCCACAACATAAAAATGAACGGCTTAAATTCACTTTCATTTGGCATTTGGCATCTTATAAATACATTGAATTTATTTAATTTAAACTACAGCATATATGTTCTTATTTTATACATAAGAATAAAAATACACTAAATCAGTTCTGATTTACTAATATTTCCTATGCAAACTTGGATTACAAATGTACCAATCAGAGACAAGGGACACATATTCAGTATCTTTACAAACACTAGATATTAAACTGAGATAAACTATAGCTGAGAAGGCAAGAAAATATTATGTGCCCATGTACCGTCGCTTCGAAAACTATGCCTTTTTTGACAATGTGAAAATGGACATTTTCTGTACTTTATTATTGGAGATGGGAACACTTAGAAATCTGGTCTATATTATTAGCCAACTATATGAAGAAAGCTTCGCCTTTTTCGGAGTCGTCAACATTAACTCGGACAAATGTAAAGTTGGCAAAGATCCTAGACAGAACTCTGTTCTATCACCAATTATCTATCTATTTTATAGAGGGTAATATGTCTATTATGTAAATGTCACGTATGATATAAATGTATTTTATCTAAGTCGTCTAATATTTCGACAATTTTATCTATCCTCATATCAATTAATAAAACTGGAAGAGACGTTGAATGGTCAAGTTTCAAATTGATCTGGAATGGTTCATCAGATGTTTTACAATTTTTTCTTGCCATGCTCAGATAATAGAAGATAAAACTGATATAAGACAGTGTACATAAACACAGCAAGATTGTATAAGTTGTGCTATATTCCAGTAATATATATATTCGCCTTCGGCAGCGCCCAATGCAATGTTTACTCGTTTCTCTGTTACAAAGATACCTTCTATATCTCGAATTTACAAGCACAACTAGGCGAATAAGAACGTGCTTTGATCACAACAAACAGCTATGTTTACATAAGTCTATGAAGTTGTCAAAGTCAACTTTATAACTTTCGTAGTGTTGTTATTCTCCAGTTTATTGGTTAAAATTGAAATTAGAACTGCTGAACATAGTCAAAAGTTGATGAATATACAGGATAAGGGAAAAACACCGTATAACTTCTTTTAAACGTTCATTCTACTGCTAACATAGATAATCTCGTATTATTAAGGTGTCAAACCCACTTTCGAATATACTAAGTGTAACAGAAAGATCATTACTGTGGAATGTATCGAGAAATACACACCATAAAAAAATTAAAAAACACGTATTTAATTTTTTTAATAGAGGAATCGAACTATGCTAAATTGAAGCCGCCGCCTCCCTTTGTAGGTGGGGCGGGAGTCAACTTTGATATTTTAAATGGGAACCCCCATTTTGTAGTCCAGATTCGTATTCTAAGGGAAGAATACGTAAGTTTTAGAAGTTAAGTAGATAATCTTCGGCTTGACTTCACCATCGGTATTTTATATTATAAAACTAAATAAAGATAATTTATTATTATCGTTATCGTGAAACATTTTTTCGACTCGTGACAGATGGCACTGTTATCGAAAAACATATGTGTTGGAGCATCTAAAGAAATACCGTACTCCTTCAAGCAGAGGTGAAAAAAGTTGAAAGGTGACTGAAAGGAGACTAATGAGGCTAGAAAGATATTGAAAATGGCGCAACAGAAATGGCACAAGCAGAACAGAGGCTGTAAAGAGGTTCAAGGCAGACTGAAGAGGCTTAAATGTGACTTAAATCAGGTCTGTTAGGTTGAAGAGAAGCCGCTGCCTAAGGAATCACTACTTCCACATCTACATTTTCCATTCAAGTCTCTTTAAAGGAAAACATCTTGACTACATTTATTTCGCACTATAGCATGTGGAAATAATAATAATTGGTCATTAAATTTCAACATATTCGAAGCAGATGTCATAAAAGTATTTGAGACTTTGGCTTCTAGCATATACGCTGAAAATAAAGTTTCTGGACTCTCACTAGCTTATTTTTGTTATTCTCCCCTATTTGTCACCCCCCTCCCCAACGCTTCACCCCTTCAACGGAATCATCTCAATCAGATGTCATACGTAAATGGACCAAATTTCAAGTGAATATCTCAATTATATTTTATCAACTCCTTTAATAATGGAGTGGTGGTGGTGGAGGGGTCAAAAAATAATAAAATAATAAAAAATCTGAGGCCTTGGCTTCTAGTATATACAGCAAATCCCAAGTTCCTGTACTCTTACCAGTATGCCTTACTTATTTTCTCCTATTCACCCCCACCCCTTCAACGAAATCGTCTCAAAATTCAATCTAGTTCCAGATGTCATTATAACATATACGTGTACTAAATTTCAAGTGAATATCTCAATGTCGTTTTGTGATATTAATAATAAAGTGGGGGTGGTGGGGGGGATGTAAAACATTATTTTTAACATCTGAGGACTTGTACTATTATTTTATGACATTCCAAGCCTATTTTTTAAAAAAATGATTTCTTTTTACAATTACTATACTTCCACGCCACTACATGGATGGAAGTGATTAATACATTTCGGCCCACCCATTTTTAACATATTTTTATCCTCTGTAGTTTTTCAGGCTTTCAACCTCTTACACCTCTGCTTAAAGTAGTACGGTTTTAGCCTACTTTCATCCTCTTTTCTCCTCAAAACAATGTGTCACCTAAAAGTTACTTATTATTTCCCATAGAATCCGAATCTACCATAAAAAATATGAATTCCCATTAAAAATTTTAAAATTGTACCCCGTCCCACCCATAAGGGATGACCGGGCGGCTTCAGTTTAGCATAATTGTATTCCTATCATGAATATATTAAACACGAGTTTTTTAATTTATTGGATGCGATAAAACAGATCACCACTAAACGTTTTTTGGTTTTGAGTTTTTTTACTGACAGAGTCGGAAATTCTTTTAAGTTATCCAAAACATTAAATCAATTATTTGTTGTCACAGACGTCCAAAAAGAAGATTTGATACATACATTTTTTTACATCTAGATAGGATATATTTGAGTTGGCCACTTGTTTTTTAATATTTTGTTGCTTTAGATAGTAAGGGCATTCGTTTGAAATTATTTTATGTGAATTATTTTTGCAAACAAACAAAATGTTTCGTTTATCAGACATGTGCGATTTTCGCTCCTACTTTTTCCATCATTATCACACAGAGAATTTGTGCTACAGCACTGACCTGAAACATGTTCATACCTCAGACATGTCAAACACTGAGTAACTCTTTGTACAAAAGGCTGCACAGTAGAAATGACTATTAATAATTATTATTAACTGGTTAGGAACTAATGACATTTTTCCTTCTATAATTGTTTTTATTTTTAATCTCATAATTTTCAAGATATTACCTTCACATTCGATATTTTCTTTTAAGTACTCTTCATTAAAGTATGTGTCAACTCCCGTTATTAACCCTTTTCTTACTAATAAATTATTAGGTATATATACTCTCAAATTCTCAGTTTCTAACATTTTATTGCTTAAAAAATCATTAGTATCTTTTGCCGATTTGAGTACCACTTTAACACGGCTTATACCAATTCGATCAAGTGATGTAATTACATTTTTAAAATTTAACTTTTTATGCAAAATATGTCCCACATACAGGGTGATTCACGTAGGCCATTCATTAGAAGTCACAACACCAACAAATTATTATTAACGAACAAGAACAATGTTGACAAAATTCTGACGTAAATGTTCAATGTAACCACCATATTTTTGTTCAAATATTCTATTATTTTACTTTCAACAGATTGCGTAGCACGTCTTTGCGCCTACCATTTCTGACGCCAGAAATCAATGCAAAATTGAATTTTAGGGCCACTTTTATTAACATTGTGTATGTCTATCTACAGTCGTTTTTGAGTTATTGGCATTTTTTTTTTAATATTGTTTTTTTTTTCTCAAGGGTAGTAGGCTTTGGAAACAATCATTTCATTTTAATTTTTATTCAAAAATCGTATTGCAATAATAAATAGTAACAACAAAATAACAACAAATAAACAGATTATTTCAATACAAATGCTCAATGTGTGCACCGTTTTCACTGACAGAATTTCGTCAACATTGTTCTTGTTCGTTAATAATAATTTGTTGGTGTTGTGTGTAATTAAATAAGAATCCATATTTTTCTTTAAAAATTATTACAACTGTCTTTCGTTGCCATGGCATACTTGATGAAGTAAGGAATCTCTCGGCACGATAAGGTATTTCTTGATTTTTATTGAATAACTCGATATGGGGTAAGTTAGGTATAGGGAATGCTTAAGTAACTTACCCTAAAATTCAATTTTCTTTCGAATGGTGTGAAAAAAAATAGTAGGTGCCATTTGAAAAAATTGACTTTTTGACAATTTTTGATTGCGACATTTGAAAATCGGCTGCGCCCATATGGTACAAAATGGGACCACCTATGGGACATCAAAAGATAGCCTGGACTTCCAGCTAACTGCTTCACAAATTTGGTTTCATAATTTTGAAAGGTTTGCGAGATATAAATTTGTTCGTAAACTACTACAGCGGCAATTTTTTTCAAAAAATTGGACATATGTCAAAAATTGTAATAGATAAGTTAACATAACTTAGGTTCTCTAAACTCAGAATTAGAAGACCAATCGAACCATGTAAAGAAAAATATAGGTTTCCATTTAAAATAAGAAAGTTGGTACCAATTTTTGGCACACCCTGTATAGTTAAAGGACTGAAAATTTTAGATAGAACGGGCATGATCGATTATGGCTGCATACCATTTTTCAAGTTTCTAATCCAACTGCAAGTTGAAAAACTTCTAATGAATGATCTACGTGAATCACCCTGTATAGTGAGTGTAAACGGCCTATTTTTTTATCGTCCGTTTTTTCAATGAAAACATAAATACGTTGGAAATTATAATACTTATCTTTAGTATTGTTGAAAAACTGTGTATCTTTTTGATGGTAGTTGAGTACGCTGCTTGACTGGAGCATTCAATTTTTTCTACCCCATTCACGGTAACATCAAGCGTAGGTCTAACATCTCGATCCTCTGAATATAAATTGTTGGATGTACTAGAGCTCTTATATGTGACGTCTAAGATTTGCACATTTTTACACACATTTATGGTCTATTCTGTCCTTCCCTCTCCCTTGGGTGTTCGGGATATGTTAACACAATTTTCATTAGTACACCATCCGATAGTATTAATTATTTGTTAATCAATATTAGGAATTAAACGAAAGTTATTTTCTGTTTGCACTCTTTATACACGTGTAGACACTTGTACACTTGAACGCGAACTGTGAGATGATTATGTTACTTGTTATAATTAAACAAATAGTGCAGGTAGACCCACTGTTACATCAATACGCTAAATGAGGTATTTGTAGAGTCCAATTGTTTCTAATCAATTTAATTTTCATGTATCAATCTTAACAACCTCGTTAAAATATATAGCTTGACATACTCAGAGATAAAAACAAAGGCAAAACAAAATATGATTTGCTCGCCTCGCCACATAACTCTTCAATAGAACAATCATTTGAAAACCAGCATTTCAACGTTAGTGGTTCCGGCGCATCCGTCATATTTCTTTTTTTATGTGTATTTTTCAAGACCACCAATCGTTATGTTACACCCGGTATATTAATTTATTTTGGATTCAGATTATTCGAACAAGATTCAAAAACTTGTTTTACGATTTAGCCCAGTTTTCGAGAACACACTATGGTTTGTTCCTTTACTCTTTTTCAACGTAACATTAAAAAAAACTGATCCCTAAGACACATTACATGAGCCACCCTATATTCATTATATTTCTTGCGCTCGATAATGCGTAGTGTTTATTTGTGCGTGCGATAAGTTTTAAAATAAAATTCTAAATCGAAAGAAAAGAAAATATAAACAATTCAATATTAAAATTAGAAGCGAAATCAGAAAGTTAGAACAAATATGGATCATTTTACATCAAGTAATTACAATATACGTTATATTCTGTTCTTGCTTCTAGCTATTTTATAGCCACCCTTAGAATTAAATATTCAAAACATATACAAACAACATGAGTACTTCGTTTTCTACATAATGAGTGAAATCTTAACGAGAAATAAAAATACGGAAATATATCGCAACATGACGAATTAGTTTAGTTACTATAAAGACATAACGGGTGTTGATTATTATCAATTTCTTCATTAATTAATTAATTCGACCGCAAACATTGAGCAAATCTCTGTAAAAGCGATAATTAATATCAATTTCGAAGAACAGATGATAAAGCGTATTAAATCAACTACGTTGAATATTATGTAAGATAAATGTAAATTATATGCAGGGTGATTCTTTCAAGGCAGCCATTAGAATATTTCCCCTTGCAGCTGAGATAGACAATTGTGATTTGGTACCCTACCATAGTCGACCATTGCCAGTCTGATAACAATAATTTTAAAATAACGGCACTTCCGGAAATATCGCAAGTTAATGCCATCTTTGTTTTTTAAATGGACACACCCAATTTTTATATATTTTTTTGAATTCGGCATTAAATTCTGAGTATAAAGCATTGATGTTGTCGGTAATTATCTGTAATAGTTATTGACATATGCAAATTTTTTTCCTACGTTTTAGAGATGCAAGAGTTAATTAAAAAATGGATACTCCACAACCGAAAACTAATTTTTTTAAAAATAATAATTTTTCAGATGTGAAATTTATATTTAATAAAAGATTGTAAGAGTGACTTGGTACAAAGTTAAATCAGAACTGAATATTCTATACGGAAGTAAGCGTACAATAATTACACAATGTCAGCGCTTAACAATAAAAAAGATAAGCTTCTAGCAGCATTGGTTAGATCATAATGGTTTATACAGAAAGGACCTAACATAACTACTGTTCAGGCTAGGTAATTAGTTTTGTTTTCAATCGATTCCCTAATGTTCAAGAAATCATTTAAGTGCACACGATAGGCCTAACGGAGTTTCCGGTGGTTGCTGCGATTTTTTGAAAATGAAGATCAAAAATGTGCAAAACCCATTTTTTTTCAAATGGCACGTGCCAACTTTGATTATGGCAGTCGATGTAGAATTAAATTTGAGATGGACTTATATCAGCATGTCCTGTACCAAATACATGTACTTCTTGAATTATTCAGTTTTTTGTTAAAAATCATAATTTATACAAAAAAAAACAGAAGCCTATGAAACAATTGAAATAACAGAAACAAAAGATCAAAAAATAACAACTAAACTTGATAAGTGTTTAATGCATCAAACTATGTAGATAACCACCTACCTACTATAATTTGCTAATATTTGGGAAATACTTGATCTAGCATAAAATGACAATTAAATGCTCGGATATTGCGCCGTTTTGGTTTAAACTCTAAATTATCCGACGTTGCAAAGTAGGACAAAAAAAATTGCCGTTCAAAATTCTCTACAGCCATTAATTTCACAACATATTTTTTTAAATAATCGTCAGACTTCTGGCTACAAAACTGTCGAGGCAGATTTTTTATAAAAATCGAAATTGAACTTACACGCGTTATAGCTGTCAAAATCCGGCCATTTTGTGGCCATTCTTTCTATGAGAAAATTTGGGACACATTTCTTATAGTATATTCTTATTTATTTATTCAAAACCGACTAAGAAAAGAAAAAAGTAGCCATAATTTGGTCAATTCAAGTTCAATTTCATTTTTTTTAAAATCTGCCTCGACAGTTTTGTAGCCAGAGGTCGGACGATTATTTAAAAAAATATTGCGATACGACAAAAATGAAAGGAGGTAGAGAATTTTGAAAGGTAAATTTTTTCCAGCCTCACTGTGCGTTGGACGGCCATGGTAGCATTTCAGATGTCAGTTTCGTAAATCTCATTCATGGCTCCTGTTATTTTTAATGGCAAGTCTTCATTAGATGTGGGTGTATCTTACCTCGCCTCCATAAATAAAATCTAATTGTGTCAGATCCGGTGATCTAGGGCCCAAAAAAAATCCATCTCTATTGCCCCACCATCTGCCTTGGAAGTCCAAACCTCCACTAACCGGGATGTACGTTAGTTGTATTTTTATATTCATTAAATGGTAAGTAATCGATAAAAAATATATTTCGCGTTATTTAGTAAAGTTTCCATTGATGATGAAAGTCTCATCACTGTTGTTGTCTGCCATGCTCTAAGGAACAGAATTAAACACGTCTACAGCCTGCACAAATGTGCGAGGTAGCGGGCTAGCTTCTGTACTATTAGAGAATCCGTGTTAAATTTCACTATACATTGAATCAAACCTAAATCGACGACATAGTTGAAGTGAACGCGATGAAGTTCTTATGTTCTCTTTAATTCTGGAGTTTCAAATTGTAATACTGAAAAATTGCCATTAATATAATCTTCTTTTCATGAAACTTAGTAATTATAAGTGATAATTGTATTGAATGAAATAATATCCATTAACAGTAAAAAGCAAAACGATGCTGAAATAATTTTACTTCCCATAAAAAAAAAATTCTCATAAAAAATAATATTTTTGACGATGGGGTGGGTACTTCACGACGCTTCTAACCGATACGATTTTTGGCATTAACCATTATACTTTTAGAAACCAGCCCGAATGATCAATTGTTTCAGTCATTAGAGTTCACCGACGCTGGGTTTTTTTGTCAAACATTATCGCACCATTGAGCGATGGCAAGGGCATTAAAGCCTAAAAGCCGCTTTCCTTGTTTTTACTACATCTCTTCATTCTTTACCTTTTAATATTTATTCAGTCTTTAATCTACAGAGATTAAGCATGAAACAAAATATTCAGTATTAAGCACCGTAGATTGTTGTCTTTATAGTTTATTATATCGATTAACATCTGAGCTACATACGTAAAATGTAATGCTAAACAATCCACCAAACGACAAACATCAAACATACCTTAAATGAAATATGTAATTTGTGTATATATTTGTTTTTCAAAAAGCATTTTTAAACTATTAACTATTGACAGATAAAGTTACGCAATATGAAATTTGTTGCTTATTTTAGTTAAACAGCTATCGTTCTTGCTATTTTCTCTTAATTGACTCCATATTGGAAGATCACACTATCAAAGTTCTAAGATGTTTGAAACATTTTGTAAAATACAGGTTTTTCGTACGTTAAACTTGAAGTGGCATTCACATTGTTAATAAATACAATATCTATATTTTACAGAGTAGATATTAAATCTTAATTGATGTACTTTGAAATGTTGTACGAATTTTTCATTTTTATTTTTACGAAATCAAGAAGGAAGTCGGAGTAGAAAATTGTTGTGCGCTAAAAACAATATTTCTCAAAGGCTGTAACACTTACAAAAAAAATTATTCCAGTACAAGACATTGTAGCTGAACGTATTCTCTTTCGAAGTTTTTGCGTATTATTTTTATATTTTTATTCTTTAAGTGGGATATAACCCGAAATCGCATAAATGTGCCTACATTAGAGATTGAAAATTCCCCCATTCCTTATCTTTGTTTTTCCGATATACTTATTTCTAAATATAAATATAGTTTCCCGCTTGCTGTATTTACACCGTCAAATTCTCACACGCCATCGACATAGCCTTAGAAATATTTTCCATATTTTTCAAAATTTGACCCTCTCATTAACACATTCTATTAAAAAATATTTCTGAGTTAATCGAGAAAATAATGGTTTTTCAAATTTTTATACAAATCACTGTAACTTCTTATAGCTAAATCTTACATAGGGGGTACTTTTCACACCCTCTGAGGGTTGACACTGTAGGACGTTGATGGTACATAAGTTTCTACTTCTATTTTAGAGTACTACGCAATTTCAGCCAATCATAACATCCATGAAAATAGAAATCCCGTCGGATTTTACGTTTTCTCTTGTTTTTCTCGTGTCTTTTTAACTTAGAGGTGGTTGTTCTCAACCATATAGAGGCAGTTTATGAAGATTACGTTGGACCTAATGCAGTTTCTTATCACTTTAACAAAACATTTCAAGCTTCTTCGGCAGTAATTCTTTTTTTGGGTCGATTTTTTATATATGGGGGGTAGTTTTCGACCCTCTCTGGGGATGTGTTTCATATCTATTTTATGTACGCTGCTGTTTAACCTTAATTTGTATAATTCGATTGATTAATATGTAACAACCATTCTCGTAGCTTAATCTTCTTTTCACCCCATTCCAGGGGTGGTTCTTGACTCTATCAAATGATTTTGGGGGTGTACAATTTTTTTGACCTCGGATTCGGATTCGGGGGCTGTAAAAATATAGGGATACATGGTCTAGTTTGCTGGTCTGAAACTTTTTCTTATGTTTCTGTGAATTAAACTACTCAACGGATGTTTTATAACACTGAATAGGGGTTTACTTTGATAGAAGGTAATTTTAAAAAATCAACTCAATCCGTTCAGAATTGCGATTTGTAGAGCAATGTATTTGTCCATTGAAGATGATGTTTAGGGTGGGTCAGTGTGAGCATAATACTCGATTTTCGAGGTTGAGAGCCCCCCCACTTGGCCTCCATCTTGAAAAATGGGGCGTATAAAGTTGTTCCGAAGTTCTTGAGAACCCTAAATCTCACAAAAAAATGCTATAAGACCTTTTTGTAGATAATTGAATTCTCTACAATCTTGGCCTTGATACTTCTTACCGTAAAATTGAAAAGGAAAAAGTTGTAATTAAAAATATACTAAAATTTTCAAGAGAAACGTCATTTAAGAGTTACCCGGGTGATTTCTTTAACCTGAAACTTTGAAATGTCTCGAGTAATAAGCACTCTACAAAAAATGTTTCAAACAAAAGTTGTAGAATTGAATGGGCGCAGCTCTGCGGTATATGTCACTCTGACTTTGAGTCGAATGGTTAAGGTCATTGAAGGTCAAATTCGATTTTTTAAACGGAACCCCTATATTTTATTCCAAATTCGGATTGTTTGACTAAAAATAGACTACTTTTGTTCATAGCATTTTTTTCTGAAATTGTCGTTTTTTTAGTTATCTGGCGAAAAAATATAAACATTTTAGAACTTTGCGATTTTTTTTACTCAAAAAGAAAAGGTTTGGACAAAATGCAAGCGGCAATAACAGTTTCAAATCATCCCGAGAATATACTCAATTTTTTTCAAAATTGTCCAGTGCCCTTTTTGATACACTTGATCCATTTGCAGCATCCTAACACTTCTCCAAACAAGAGAAATTTAAAAAATGAGTAGAGAAAATTGTTCGCAATGAAATGGTGTACAAGAAACATCTGACGTATATCAATGAAATCAATAGAAAAAAAGTTATAACTCTTAAATGATATTTTTCTTGAAAATTTTAGTCTATTTTTAATTATAACCTTTTCATTTTCAATTTTACGGTAAGAAGTGTTAAGGCCAAGATTGTAGAGAACACAATTCTCTACAAAGAAGTTTTATAAGATTTTTTAGTAAGACTTACGGTTCTCAAAATATCGCGGAAAAACTGTTTGCGACCCATTTTTCAAGATGGCTGCCAAATGGGGGGGACTTTCAACCCCGAAAATCGAGTCCTATACTCACACTGACCCACCCCAAATACCAAAATAAAATCTTGTCATACCCAAAATACAAGGTTCGGCCAAAATGTTGTAACATTTCAATGGACTGTATGTGCATAATTGCATTATTTTCTAGATTATATTAACCATACATAACGAAGAGTATATTGCGATCTGCACATTTCTAAAACCTGCAATATTGCTCGTAAAAAAAAAAAATTATATCACTGTATTGATGATCGAATTTTAAACAACTTTCAAAAAGTCCGTCCGTCCGTTTGTCTGTCCATCTGTGTGTCCGTCCGCCTGTCCGGCTGTCTGTATGTCCGTCTGT
Source organism: Stenurella melanura (assembly GCA_963583905.1). Taxonomy (NCBI): domain Eukaryota; kingdom Metazoa; phylum Arthropoda; class Insecta; order Coleoptera; family Cerambycidae; genus Stenurella; species Stenurella melanura. The sequence continues at coordinate 165,103,813 of OY757309.1, forward strand.
CTGTCCGTCTGTTACGTTTCTTGTAGCACGATAACTTAAGAACGAAAAGTCCGATTGTATTGAAATTCGGATAATAATTTACTGTTAACTAGAAGAGGAACCCTATTGTTTGTGAACAAAATCTATCAATAAATAAAAAAGTTATAATTTCTTTTTTAATGTTTTGTAGTTAAATTAAAAATGTCTAAAACTAATATTATTTACAAAAAAATTGCGACGAGTATTCTATAGAATGTGCAACAATTATATAAAAAGTACAGTAAATCGGCGAAGAGTATAATAGTTAGCTTGTTACAGTTTCAAATTTGTTTTTAAAACTTCAAAAAGAGTTTAAAAATAAATTCAAGGAATTTCGTTCGTTTTTAGAGAATACTGCAAAAGGTTTCATTCCAAGTATTGCCATAATAATGCATCTTTCTTATCTGGATGCAGTAGACTACCCAGCGAAATTGTATAATCTACGACTATTTCAGATCAAGAATAATCAACTTACGTAATAATATTTTCATTTATTTTTCCGGCGATTGGATTTTCACAAACGAACAAAGAATCGTCTGCAACTACACGATATACTGGTAGAATTTAAAGTTAACTCTAGTTGAATTTCAATATAATTGCCTTTGAATAGATGCCTGAACAAGAAACAAGAGACGAGAATTCATTGAATTAAAAAAGTTGAAATAGTCGGAACCTAGTCATTTCACTTGTGCTTCGTACGAAGCTTCGTATAACTCAATAAAAGTAGCGAAAAGTTTCTCGTTTTTGTAACCGCAAATAGAGCAATAATTTCTCTTTTCGTTATTTTTTATTCCCAATTCACTACTATTTGTTAAAATGAATGATCACGTCATCGGATATTTTAACCAGTGTGTCTGATGTATACGTATGTTGGCACAAAAGCAGCGAAAAATTCTTATACATTTTTTATCTAATTCAGATCTAGTTTTTCTATTTAATATTAATTAGAAATAGGCAATGTTTTTAGTGCAGATAGTACAACTATAAACATAAAACATACCATTACCATTATCATTAAAATATTTCTTTATCTTGTATAAATATGATCACATTGCAAAAAGGTATTTCATTATCTAAATATCTATACCGGGTGAGTCACGAATTGCGCTCGCCCCGATATTTCCTAAAATATTTGGAATAGAAAATTGAAATTTGGGGGCCTTATTACACGACTAAAATGCCATCTTTTCAATAAAAAATCAAGTTTGGTGCTAATCCGGTTTGACCGGAAATGCCCACAACTTTCGATTTTTAAATGGAACACCCTATATATTTTTACATTTTTGGAATCTAGAGGAAATTTTGAATACAATACATCCATTTTGGTCACTTTTTGATAAACATTAAAATTTTTATTAAATAATCTATTTCTGAATCCAGAGTGTTGTGGTGCCAAAAATATATTTTAGTTTGTGTGCTACGTTACTATAAAAATAAAAAGAGCAATATGATTGCATTACTTAATTCTCTAGAGACGTTTAAAATTTTTAAATGTGATTTTTACCCACTAACTCGGTTTTTTTAAATGGGAATTTAATCGTTCACCAACATTTTTAAATACCTCATTTTCATACGAATCTAATGATACCAAAATTTTGAAAATCCGCTCAGAAATATTTGAGATTTCAGCCAAAATACAATGCAACCAAGCTTTTAGAAACATGCGGCTAATAGATTAGTGGGCTTTGGAAACTAAAATGGCACATTTCTGTGTAAATCTGGTAACCTATTAACATTGGAAAAATCATAGTAGCCATTGAATGTAATAAAACAATATCAGCTGTCAGACAGACTCGTGTAGTTATAGGCAATCTTGAGGTATCAAACATTTAATAATTGTGAGCGCAAAGAACGTTACAATTAAGTTTAGCATAGGTATGTGGAGGTAAACACAATTACATCCACAAGGACATTTGCAATAGAATGCGACATCAGTTCGGTTTTCAGAGTTTTATTTAAATGAACATAAATATCGGGCCTATAAATAAATAAAAATCAATTCCGTTTGAACAATTAAACTTAAACTAGGTAACAGTAGGTATCTTTAAAATAATTAATATAATTAAACCATAAATTGACATTTATAGATATTGTTCAAAATGTCCACCGTTTTTTTCTATACACAATTCGGCTCTGCGTACAGTTGCTTGAATGGCTCTACGCAATTCAGCCGGCGTTATTTCATTAAGAGCCCGTACAACTTTATTTTGCAGCTCTTCACGGGTATTTGAAGAAGTTTTATAAACTTTATTTTTGAGAGTGCCCCATACATAATAGTCGAGGGGTGTTAAGTCAGGTGACCTAGGAGGCCACCTGATATGACCTTGATTTGCGATAAGGCATTCACCATGCAAGTTGTTTAAATATTCCATCACTCTTCTGGAATTATGTGGGGGAGTACCATCTTGTTGGAAAAACAGATTTTGTAAATAAGCAAGAGGAAGTAAGTCAAGAAATTCTGCTGTCTGGTTTTGTAAAAAGAATAAATATCGTTCGCCAGTAAGTGTTCCATCAAAAAATATGGGTCCAATTATTCGATCTCCAAGTACGCCAAGCCAACAGTTAAACCCAAATCTTTCCTGAATATTCCCCCGCCCTACCAACCTCGGATTTTCTTGAGCCCAGTACCTAGTATTATTTCTGTTAAACATACCTTGGTTCGTAAATCTACTTTCATCTGAATATGAAATATGAAGAGGAAAACCTGGGTTTTGTTGTACTGCATTTAAGAACCAGTTGCAATATACTAGCCTCCTGTCGTTATCATCTCCATAAAGATGTTGGTGTATTTGGTATTTATAAGACCGAAACTTATGTTTTTTTTAAATTCTGCAAACCGAAGACTGACTAATGTCGCATTCCATTGACAATTCCCTTGTTGATGTTGTTGGGTGTACCATCACAAATCCTAATACATCAATTTCTTTGTCCTCACTTACAATAAATGTTTGATGGTCATCTTGTTGATTGGGTTCGTTTCTTAATTCTTGTTCCACTCTGGCAAACAAGTGTCTGCTTGGATGACGTTTGGTGGGATATCGTTGCTGATACAGTTCTGCAGCTGCAGTTGAATTTTTGAGACGCTCTCCATATATCAGTAACATATCGACCTTTTAATTTCTACTAAAATTATTCATTTTCTTTAATTTTTACTCAAAGAGATTTCCGCAACGCTTTATTTTGTATCTATCTGACAGCTGATATTGTTTTATTACATTCAATGGCTACTATGATTTTTCCAATGATATTAGGTTACCAGATTTACACAGAAATGTGCCATTTTAGTTTCCAAAGCCCACTAATCTATTATCTATTAGCCGCATGTTCCCAAAAGCTTGGTTGCATTGTATTTTGGCTGAAATCTCAAATATTTCTGAGCGGATTTTCAAAATTTTGGTATCATTAGATTCGTATGAAAATGAGGTATTTAAAAATGTTGGTGGACGATTAAATTTCCATTTAAAAAAACCGAGTTAGTGGGTAAAAATCACATTTAAAAATTTTAAACGCCTCTAGAGAATTAAGTAATGCAATCATATTGCTCTTTTTATTTTTATAGTAACGTAGCACACAAACTAAAATATATTTTGGGCACCACAGCACTCTGGATTCAGAAATAGATTTTTTAATAAAATTTTTAATATTTATCAAAAAGTGACCAAAATGGATGTATTGTATTCAAAATTTCTTTTAGATTCCAAAAATGTAAAAATATATAGGGTGTTCCATTTAAAAATTGTTGTGGGCATTTCCGGTCAAACCGGATGTGCACCAAACTTTATTTTTTATTGAAAAGATGGCATTTTAGTCGTGTAATAAGGCCTCCAAATTTCAATTTTCTATTCCAAATATTTTAGGAAATATCGGGGCGAGCGCAATTCGTGACTCACCCGGTATAGTGTAGGCAATTATTATAGTTGTTTTAAATATGGGGAAACATTGAGATGGAAAATATGGCTCAAATCACTTCTATGTTGTGCTACTAAGATTGAGTATTCTGTTAATATTTCTTATTAAATGGATATTAGTAGTCGGCAGAGCCATACTTCAACTTTCATTGTTTCGTAATAGTCTAATTAAAAATACAACTTGAAAGTAAGACTGGTATAAGACATTGTGTATATTTTGCAATTTAGATATCTTATGTATTCTCATATCTCGTTTTGGGTGACCACGTTATTTATTTATTTATTTATTTATTTATTTATTTATTTATTTATTTATTTATTTATTTATTTATTTATTCGCTGATTCGTTTATTTATTTAACAATACGCTACCCAACCGAGCATTGTAATTACAGGAGTTAATAAACACGTACAAACATATAAAGAAATGTAGTAACAGAGAAAATGTAAAATAAACATATAGGTGCAATAATACGAAAAAGAAAATAACAAATATTGTTAATTTACATAGTTAATCTTTTTATTAAAGCTACATTGCCGTGAAAGATATCAAACTGGTCTTGAAGATTATTATAGTTCTCGCACATTTTGTACAAGGCAAGAATTTCTGTATGTTAGTTCTGAGCGCCGGCAGATAGAATAGAGGGTTTTGCCTAGAACCTAATCTAGGTGTTCGAAAATTTAGAAAACTTAAGATAACACCACAATCTATTATACTATGTATTACTTCAAAAAGAAACATTTGTTGTGAAATTGTTTTGCGAGTCTCTAAACTAGAAATTGAGTCTGTTTAAAAGTGCAGTCTAGGGAAAACCAATAGTAGGATAGACACCATCGTTTTTGTGACTTAAAGTCTTTTTGAAACGCCTCTGAATTTTCTCTGTATTTTGTATATGTATGTTAGAATGGGAAGACCAAATAATTGACGTATATTCCAATTTTGATCGAACAAAAGAATGATACAGTAAACTTTGTGTGAGTGAATAAGTAGTACACAGAATTTTGGCGTCACTCCCGGTCACGATTTTCTATGTTTTCTTAAATTATAGAATATCTGAACAAAATGTACTTCAAAATCTACGTCAAAATGTACCTCAAAATGTACGTCAAAATGTAGGTTTTGAGCTGTATAGTGAGATTATAGTGGGGTGCCAGGCTTAATTTGCCCCCAACCCTGAGACATCCTCGATTAAAGCTTGTTTTTCTTGTGTTTTCATGAGTCATCGAATACATGAATTAATTTTTTGTTAATTAAAATACTAGCCTTCTAGTTTTAAAAAAATGAGAGTTCCTCTTCTTATTTGCCCGCATCCCCTCATGGCTGCTTCGGTTCTAATTACTAAAGGGCCCATAAGCATAGGCTAAATCTATGAATTAGAAAATTTATTTTTATATAGCTATTACTCCTCAACCGTTCGAAATTTGAAAAAGTGCCCCAGATAAAAGTTTAGGGAGGTCAAAATTGGCATATTATAAAATTGCTTTTAAATCGACAGGATGTTTCATATAGCGGAGGCAAGCTAATAGTTGACTTTTTTTTAAAAGGAACTTCAAACATTTGTTCACATACTTATACTTGATGATTCTTAATTTTCTATCCAGGCATATGTCATTTTTGGAATAACACTGCGGCGTTGTCACACTATTCCACATTTTCCAATAAAGAATGCATTTGCGGCGGTCAAGAGTAGAATCTGCAAAAAACATGCTCTTTCCAGGCTTCTCATAGCCGAACCTATTTCTACAAGGTGTTCTCCACATTGATTCGAGTTTTTCCATTTTTAAACTGCCATAATTCAATTGTTTCAAATGGAAGCCCATTATATTCAATATAAACCTGATCTTTGATATGAGTTCTTAATAATTGAAACTCTTCGAACGCAAGAGGATCGCCATGATTTCTGTAATCACACCATCTATGCTTCAGTTTAATACTTTTAATAATGTTAATATTATACCAAGGCGGTAACGTTTACCTTTTACCACATTGATTCGAGTTTTTCCATTTTTAAACTGCCATAATTCAATTGTTTCAAATGGAAGCCCATTATATTCAATATAAACCTGATCTTTGATATGAGTTCTTAATAATTGAAACTCTTCGAACGCAAGAGGATCGCCATGATTTCTGTAATCACACCATCTATGCTTCAGTTTAATACTTTTAATAATGTTAATATTATACCAAGGCGGTAACGTTTACCTTTGATTATAGTTTTAGGGATAGTTGTGTCAAGAACGGCATATATTTTTTCATGAAATTGTTGAAAAGGCATAATTTACATCCAGAATATTAAATAGGAAATTCCAATCAATATCTGCTAAATTTGGATAAAAGTCAACCAGATTAGCTTTGCGGTAGTTATAGTAAGTCAGATTAACGGTGCTCTTATTATTTTTATGCATATTAAATAGTATCAGGAGCGCAGGGTCCTGAATGTCATCGTTAATATGTCGGGAGCTTTGCCTACTATACTATACTGTTCATACTTGATGAAAGTAAGTCTAATTTGTTGTCGTTCTTAATTTTTATCTAATTATATTGTTCTCAATTTAAGAAATTATTAAAATTTATTAGATAATTAATACGATTTGTAGGCATTAATGGAACTTTATATATTTATGTAATAATAATATTAACAATATTATATATGATGCGTTTTATGTTTTTCTATTCACTAAAAGTATATCTGATTTCCTTCTTTGGAAATATAAAATTAACTACAATTAAACATTATTTTTCTTGGTCGCTTTCTTAATTAATTACTTTTACGGTGACCACTTTGTAGCATGTTCCTTTCTTAGCAATTGTGTTAACTACATTTTCCCCCATCATATTCCCTCAATATTTCTGTCCAGTCTGTATATTTTTCACTAAAGGTATGTATTCAATAGTTTTGTAGATAACTATTAAAACTGTTTTAATCGCCTCCCGATGTTGCTAACGTGGTTAGTGAAACGCGCGACGAGAATTGATATTAAAGGGTTGTGTTTATTCCAGAGTTTTGGTGTTTGAGGAAATTACGTCTATATAAAAGTCAATAGATGAAAACATAAAAGAATTCCATCAATTATACACAATTTAAACTTACATTGATTTAGTAGACGTATTGTTACATTATAAATTAAAAATATAATCACTTCCAATAAATAGAAGTGCTGAATGTTAAACACTAATTAAAATCAACAGAACTTTCTTTACAAGCTGAAAAAATTCGCTGAGGTAGGAAAATCAATGACTTAAAGTTTAATTCGGAAGAAGTAATTGCAGTTATTATCCCCGTATTACGGATGCTGTACTTTAATTAGGAAGAAGTAAAATTTTTCCTCGAGATAGAATTTTATTTCCGGTGTCCAAATAAATGTTTAGAGCACGATTAAACAGTTGTTAACCATATAAAATGCGCTTCCTTGTTTTTGACTGATGTCAATAAATTAATTATATTCTTATTATATTCAGATGATTGTGAATATAATGAGAATATGACTGATATGTCAAGTGGCAATCTTTACTCCAATGAAAGTCACTAGTTATAATACAACTCTGGTGTATTGTCACGTCGTGCGACGCACGTTACTACAACTTCAAGAAACAAGCTTCCTTCAAACATGGCGTTCAATCATTTTCATTTAATGTACAATATTAATTGTAGTGATTTTAATAATCAGGGTTATTGTGGCTAGTGGCCAATCGAATAGTCAGGGTTGGTAAAGATTGTTTTTCTTCTGAATATTCTCAATCAGTCTCAGCCGAGCTTACCATAGCGCAGGAAATTTGCATATTACATGTTCGCGCGGGAGTTGCGTCGCCTAAATTATGATATTTTGCTATTTCGCGATTTTTTGCTATTTCTTAACATACCGATGATACGACGTATGCACATGGTTCACAGTTCGATTTCCCAATAAATATAGATAACCAACTCATTTTTGACGGTAATATGTGGCCCGTTGGTCACATGGTGTTGTAGATTATAGATTGTTTAAGTGGTATCCGGACACTTTAGCGCTTCTTCGGCATAAGAGATCTTTTATGAATTACCCTAGTTGTTGTCCAAGACCATCAGGCTTTTTACAATCATTGTGGTTTTCCTGGGAGCTAATTTTTCTACGTATTCAAGCGTTAATGCCTCTAGATGGTTTAGCTAAATGCGGACCGAAATCTTGCATTCACAAAGAATATGTTACGCAGTCTCTGTTGCAGAATAACCATATCTCCATTTCTCATTTTCTGTCTTACTCATCTCGTCGCCAAGACCGAGAACAAAAACGAGACTTCATGCCCGAGACCGAGAGAGAGACGAAGTCTGTTCCCCGAGAATCTCGTTAGATCTCGGGTTCGGTGCATAATTTAAGAAAAAAATAATCCATTAAAAAAACTACATAAACATAAACTGCACCCGTTTGCACCACAATTGCGATAAGATTGTTTTTTCTAACTATAATTCTATCGTTATATTGCATGACGCTGATGAGTAGTGTGTGCGTAGATCCATCAATTCTAGATAATCCATGTTAATAATACCGAGACTCGAAAGGATCGAGTACGAGACCGATATTTACCATACCACCCGAGACCGACACTTACATACGAACCCGAGACCGACACAAGATTAACCTAGTCTCGGTCGCGTCTCGCTGAGACCGAAGCAGTACCTCAGATAAGCCACAAAATGGTTCGGGCATAAGAAATGGAACCTCAAAACCTTTTTTTAAATGGGTGTCAGCTAATTTGTTTCCTTCTATTCCTTTGTGCCTTGGCACCCACACAAACTTTCTTTAAAAGTACAGCTCACCAATATAACATAATATATAATAGAAAGAAATTGCTAATAATACTTCAGGTAGAGACTTAAATAGACCTTAATATATCTAATTTTCTTTCAGCTCATCGGAAACTGACGTTAGTTGACAAGTTCGACGAAACGCGCATCAAGTACGGTCTTCGAATGAACTGGTATATATTGGTGTCTGTGTCTGTGTATATAGTGTATAGTGTATATTGTTCCATCACAGAGTAAATGGGAGACTTTTTGAAAATATTTGTACCGCTATTAGGACAATAAAATAGAATATCTTGACGTGCTCCCTATCTCGGGATTCTGAAATTGATTTTTGATAATATTGTTGGACAGTCAATTAAATGGTTAATAAGTTTATATAAAAATATTAAAATAATTAGTATTCTTCTATTCTCTAATGATTTCACGTGTAATCTTGACAGTAATAGAGTGTTTGGATATCCCTGCTCTGGATAGTCCGTATCCATTCTGGAAACTAAGTACTTCATAAATTTTCGTTGAATTTTCTCTACGGTTTCTGAGTGAACGGTATAAATTGGGTTCCAAATTATCACTCCATACTTAAAATTTTGATTGCACCATTGAGAAATACGTTTTAAATGCGTCTACATTAGATAATTGTTTACAATTTTTGTTATAAGGCTTAGTAACTTATTGTATTGCCGAATTTGAGGATGAGTTTACATATTCTGTAAAGTCCAGTTTAGAGTCAAATGATACTCCCGTCCTTAGTTGATTGAGCTCTTGACAATTCTGTGTCATTGAATGTATACAAAAACTATATAAAACTGTGAATACGCATGCATGTTACTACTCTGCATTTTGATACGTTCATATCTAATTTGTTAGAAGTATATCATAATTCGATTTTGCGTATTTGCTGTTGTAAAAGTAGTCAGTCCTCGAGATTGTTAATTTCACCAAGTATTTTTAATTCATCCGCAAATAAAAGTTTTTCGGAATTTAACATAGTACGAAAATCATTTATAAATATAACAAACAAAAGTGGCCCCAAGCTTGAACCTTGAGGCGCCCCTGATATTGCTAGGTGAGAATTTGACTTAAAACCATTATATTCAACATATTGTAACCGGTTTTCTAAATAAAGAAATTTAATTGTAAATTGCTAAAGCCGATATGATCTATCACTATCATATTAAAAGTTTCGGCCTCCTTCAATAATACATACCATCCGTGTTTCCAAAATTTGAAAAAATATTAGACAGTTTCGCTACTTCATAGTAACCCTGTATAATGAGTTTTATCTGTTATAATGAACATTTCTTAATAGAAATAAAGCAAGTTTAATTCCTTTACATTAGTTGCTCCAAATGTTTAGACGTATAAGTTAAATGGACAACTAGAAAAAGTAACCATGCGGAAGTAACTCGAGCGACATAATACCCTCTGATTTATAGCCTTGAAAGAACTTTACAAAAAAATCTGTAAATGGCAGTAAATGTATCTGTTTCGCCGATAATTATTATTGGACAGAGCAAAGTTCCTTTAAACGTGATCATGGTGAGTAGATGTGATCGATATCATGGTTTTAGATGACGCTTAAGTTGACATGTTCGAGAGGTTTTGGTATAGAGATAATAATAATAATATTCTTTATTTCACTCTACTTTCAAGAAATAGAGTCAAGTACAGTATTTAAACTACGATTGCACAAATATGAAACAAGATAAAGGACTAACAAACATTCAGATAAGTTATGTATAAAAAACAAATTAAAAAATTCCGTAAAATGTGGTGAAAATCCAAAACGTATTAAAGCAATATTAAGTATAATTAAATGCAAATGCAAATTCCCTACAATATAAGAGTACTCTAAAATAGAATTGAGGAAATGAATATATTACTTACTAGCAAAAAATACTCGTAATTATTTCAAACTCCTACTAAAGACTTATCATAGATAAGTACAGAAACATATATCTTTCTAAACAAAACACTTTGCTGGCTATATGCCCCGAACAACATTGAATTATAAGAAAGAAATATGCACGTACAGCGTAACTGACACAATAATGTTAATTTTAATTGTAAATCATCCTATGTTTCTGTACTTATCTATGATAAGTCTTTACTAAGAGTTTGAAATAATTACGAGTATTTTTTGCTAGTAATACATTCATTTCCTTAATGGGCCTTTTCAGCATATTTTTTTTATTGCGGAATCATAAATTTTATGAAAAATTTAAATACCCGTATTTTTTCAATTTCTATTTTGATGCAGATTAGAGCCAGAAAAAAATAATTAAAATCACCTATTTACAAGTCCAATTTAAACGATTATCCGTAACGCGCCATTAATACGTCAGCAATCCCAAGCCAATAGTGTAAAAGGCGACTCGGCAACTTTGTACAAAATCAGCATTCAATTGACGTTTGTAGTGATGGGCGATATCGCGATTTTCCAATCACTCCTTAACGGCGACTTATATTTTTCACTTCCGGTGGTTTTAAACTAATGCTATCATAATCTGCAAGCTGATATGTTTACCGTTCGCCGTAATTTGTTTGTGTGAATATATGGCTGCATTAAGCAGCACTGGACAAGTATGAATTGAAAGTAAAACGATGTAAATTACACTTTATATTAATATTTTATATAATCACGGTGATTTAATCACCGGCAGTGACATATCGCTCATGACTAGACGTTTGACAGCTTGTTGATGTTAACATTTTGGTTTTGAGGTTAGCGTAAATTGAAAGCCTCCGATTTCGATTAAAATGTCTAGCAAGCAGTGTTTTGTTCCATTCTCTGAAAATACGACCGAAAATGCCCCAGAAAAGACGACAGCTCAAATGAAAGGTTAAGGTTATCCGCTATCCACACGCTCGGCGATCGCAGTGTTGTCGGTTTGCAAGTTCTTCTGTTGTGTCCTCGATGATGATTGGTGGGATTACGTGTGCAACCAAGGCGCGTGAAACTTGAGCGTTTGAAATACCCCGTGAAAGTTGTTGTATTTCGCTAATTTATTTCTCAGAGATTGCTGTTCTAAGACGCCTCATTTTTAGATAAAAAATTATTTTATTTTCCCCAAATGACACCCACCATATTTAAATGTCAAAATTCGAATGTACTGTAAAGGCCCATTCTGCAATACTAAGTCTTTAAAGCTGCTCTGAAAGATCTGTCTGTAAGAATTCTATGAGTAAAAATCACATTTTAGTAACAATGATTTCACTTCTCTTTTAAACAGGTGAATAATATTTATACCTTTTATATGCGATGGTAATATATTAAATAGTTTTATAGGCATTACTTTGGGACTTTTAGCTAGTGTAGATAAATTATGAGGTGGAATATTAAGGAAGTACTTTTCTCTGAGGTTATGACCACGGTTGATACGGAGTGTAAAATGTATAATGATGGGACTGTTAAAATTACCAATTCACTAAAAAGTTTTTTGCATGCAAATTGCGGTGGTTTAAAGAGCATGGTACGGATTATTCTTTTCTGAAGGGTAAAAACTTCATTAAATCGCGAGCAATTGCCCCAACAAATATTGCAATACTTAACTTAATTTTGACTGAACATGTACAAAATAATGTATTATTAAAATTTAAATGTTAATATATGAACTGCCAAATAACATTTCTTTTTTCGTCTTTTTTCCGATTCTTTGGGACTTCCTGCCACATGTATTTTTCTTTTTAAGCGGTGCTCGGGGAATCTACAAAATATCACAATTAACCAGTATGTTACTGGTAAATAACCTCTAAGTCTGTAACTTTTACGTCAAAGGATCAGTTAGCGGTTGCTTTTTTAAATAAATAATACAAATAAGTATAAAAACTTGAAATTAAATATTTCGCCGACGTTTCGGAAATCTAATCGGTTTCCTTTTTCAAGGCTTTTGAAAAATATTTTTGCTGTGTATGATAAGTACACAGCTCTAAGAATGTTTGTTATATTCAATATCCATAGATACTATTTACATAGAACTCTTGATATAGTTAACAGTTTTTTTAATTTTTATACAATGTTAAGTTTGTGAAGATCTTCTTTTAACATTGGCAACTAAATTGTACAGACATCTATGAAACAATTCGACACGCATCTATCCTCATTCAATAATATTATCGCGGATTCTTTAATTTTTCTTTTTTTTGCTATATGCCTCTTTTGTTAAAATGTTTGCCGAGTCCCAGTTTATTCTATGTCCGTTCTCCCAAGCGTGTTCGCAAATCTTGGACCTCTGAATTTCATTTTTTCTGATATATGACTCACCCACGTAATGTTTGTTGCACTCACATGGAATACTATGAATGCAGTTTTTTGAATTTTGTTCGTGGTTCTTCGGTCTCGTCTTTGTCAGAAGGGATCTTAAAGTGTTGTTTGTTTGAAATACCGTCCTAATATCAAATCTATCACCGATACGGCGCAACTTTTCGCATAATCCGCATACACAAGGAATTAACGCTGTGTAACGTTTTTCAGGTTTTTGTCATAACTGATTGTTATTTTCAATATTTATGAAGGGTTTGTCGACAATACACCCAGGGTATTGGTTATTTATAAGAATCTCTTCTTTTATAAGCCGCTTCTCATTGTTTAGTATTTCATCATTAGAAGAAATGATTTTGGCCCTATCTTACGAACATTTTATAACACCCCTCTTAGCTTGCAACGACTGATTTGAGTTGAAATTTAAATATCTGAAATTCGGAGGTCCAAGATCTGCGAACACGCTTGGGAGAACAGACATAGAATAAACTGGGACTCGGCAAAAATTATAACAAAAGAGGCAGATAACAAAAAAAGACAAATTAAAGAGTCGGCGATAATATTATTGAATGAGGACAGATGCGTGTCGAATTTTTCCGTAGATGTTTGTACAACCTGGTTGCCAATGTTAAAAGAAGAACTTCACAAACTTAACATTGTATAAAAATTTTAAAAAACTGTTAACTATATCAACAGTTCTATGTAAATAGTAAGTATCTATGAATATTAAATATAGCAAACATTCTTAGAGCTGTGTAATTTATCAAACACAGCAAAAAAGATTTTTCAAAAAGTCTTGAAAAGGGAAACAGATTAGATTTCCGAAACGTGGGCGAAATATTTAATTTCAAGTTTTTATACTTATTTGTGTTATTTATTTAAAAAAAGCAGCCTCTAACTGATTCTTTTAAGTAAAAGTCACAGGCGTACAGGTTATTTACCAGTAACATACTGATTATTTGTAGTATTTTGTAGATTCCTTGAGAACCACTTAAAAAGAAAAAATTCATGTGGCAGGAAGTCCCAAAAAAATAGGAGAAACTATAAAAGTGTAACTCATATTGAGTTTCTAATAATTTATTGAAGAAGTAATGCAGGTTGTATTTTTATATCAAGATTGCAGCATATTTTCTTCAAACATAATATTCAAGGGTGGTTGAATATTAAACTATATCTAACAATTTTATTATTTTCAGACCAGCTACATTAATCTTTTACCATTTATTTGAAAACTTAAGATAAGAGCTTCAATTTTAAAGTGAAATAGCAATCTATTGAACTTATTGAATCCGCGTTGTATCTGAAAGTTTGAAACTTATGTATTGTAACGTAAGATCAGAGAATGTACTCACAGAAGCTTCCTTGCTTGTTCGATACAAACTTTTTTAAATCACTTTAAAGCTACTGCAAATACTGTGTACAGAGAATTTCCATCAAAAAAGTAATATACGATGAATCCTATTATATAATGTAAATTCTATCCGATTAAAAAAGTGTATTGAAGTCTGAACCCCACGGGAAATGAGCACAAATAACGTTATTATGTAAGGAAAATGCAAATTCCTCTGATTCAATGTATAGATTTCTCCTGCTGCTCTGCTTGCTTTGGTTTGGATACCGTTATTAGGTATATAATTAGATTATTAAAATTCCAAATTAAATTCTTTTCCAATTTCATTTACACCTATATTTTGTGCTAACCTTGCGGCATGGTCTATTCCATAAGACATACAAAATATCCATAAAAAAATTAAAGTGTGTAAGGTTTCACAAGTTTTAGAGAATTTTATATAAGCATAATTATTTTGTATTATTCAAATGATTTTTTAAATTTTTTTATTTAAATACATTATCCGACAGAAGATTTCCAATTGCAGGATATGAACACATATAAATAGTAAAAAACCGCTGCCTAAGGAATCACTACTTCCACATCCGGATTTTCCTTCCAAGTCTCTTTAAAGGTAAATTTCTTAACTACATTTGCACATTAGTATGCGAAAATAATTGTTAATAGAATTTTAATATTAGGGGCAGGCATGTCATAAAAAAATTTACAGGAGTTGCAATTTAGTAAGCTTCGTTAATACATCGAAAATGAACTTGACTATCCTTCAAGCCTGACATGATATTTACAAAATCTGCAAAATGTACAGGGGATAGAAATAAAGATAAGTTTAATATTACATTAACATTAATATTCCACAAAAAAATGGTTTTCATAAAAATGCAAGAACATTAATCTAGATATCAAAATTTATCAAACGCACAAGTTTTACAAAAACGTCGCAGGCGTCGGTCGGCGTCGAGACGTAAAAATGCAAGAGCATGAATTTAGATATCAAAATTAATCAAATACAAATTTTACAGAAACGACGCAAGGCGTCGGTCGGTGTTGAGACGTGAAGATTAAAGAATATGAATCTAGGCGTCAAAATTTATCAGATTCAGAAGTTTCACAAAAACGACACTAGGCCTCGGTCGGCGTCGAGACAAAAAATTGGAAGAATATGAATCTATGTATCAAAATTTATCAAATTCAGAAGTTTTACAACAACCACGACGCTAGGCGTTGGTCGGCGTCGAGACGTAAAAAATGCAAGAACATGTATTTAGATATACCAGTTTATCAAATACACAAGTTGTACAAAAGCGACGCTGGGCGTCGGTCGGCGTCGAGACGTAAAAATGCAAGAATATGAATCTAGGAATCAAAATTTATCAAATACACGAGTTCTACAAATACTACGCTAGGCGTTGGTCGGCATCGTACGAAAGCACCCTGGTGTCAACATTATTTTTATTTTTTAAAAGTCAATATATTGACATTTTTCTCAATATATTGATATTTTTCTCAATATATTGACTTTTTTCTCAATATATTGACTTTTTTCTCAATATATTGACATTTTTTTCAATATATTGACTTTTTTCTCAATATATTGACATTTTTCTCAATATAATGACATTTTTCTCAATATATTGACATTTATCTCAATATATTGACATTTTTTTCAATATATTGAGAATCGTTAGATTTTATTTTTTAAAGCATGAGACAAATTAATTGCCATATCTCGACTGGTATATTATTATACTCTTCGCAAATACAAAACAAAGAGTATATTTCATTCATAGGGAAAAAATCGTGTCACTGTGTTGGTGATCGAATTCTAAACAACTTTCCAAATGTTGGTCCGCCCGTTTGTATATCTGTCCGTCCGTCCGTCCATCAATCTGCCTGCCTGCCTGTCTATCTGTCTGCTTGTCCGTCTGGGGAAAAATCATGTCACTGTGTTGGTGATCGAATTCTAAACAATTTTCAAAATGTTAGTGATATGATAGCTTAAGAACGAAAAGTCAGTTTGTAGTGAATTTTGGACAGTAAGTTAGCTTTAGCTGGATGAAGAATCCCTTATTGTTTTGAAAAAATCGGTCAATAAATAAAAAATTATTAATTATTTACTTTAAATTTATATACTTATATAATATTGTTACATGGCAAAGCCGGCAATAGTCCCTATTCATATATCATATATTAACCTAATAGCAATAAAGTTGCCAATAGTGCGATTGTGATTGTAATTAAGCATATTCTTTATGGGATTTTGCAAACAGCAGAAAAAATTATCTACGAGAACTAAAAGAAAAACTGTATTTAAAATTATTGATTTGCAATCTTTGCATTTTTTCGATAACCTGAATTCTGGTTATGCTAGCAATTAAAATCCTAAAATGAATTTGTCTTTCTTATTTGATAATTCTCATTCTAAAACTAGTTACCACACAGTCCCCTACGGCTATGCAGAGCAAACCAGTATCCACATAACCCCCTACGGTCATGAAGGTTCAGTTAAAATTACATTACAATTACAAGCAAACAAACAATAATTCATTTTTTCTATTTTCGTAATTGAATAGAAATTTTATAAAAGATTATTTCTTATCAATGTGTATTTATTAATTTAATTACTTATTTACTTATGTATTTTACTAATTAGCTGAATTTTATACCAAGCCAATCATTATACTCTTCGTCGAATTACTGCACTTTTTAAATAATTGTTGCACATTCTATAGGATACAGTTTTTCGTTAATAAAGAAATATTTGCGCATAATATAATAATGTTAGTTTGTATTTTTAACGAGTGACAGCCTTGTCTAATTGCGAGGCGAATGAAAGCCACCAAAGCTTGGTCCATAATCTTATCTTATTTTTGGCATAATTTATTGCTATTAGGTTGATATATCATATATGAATAGGGACTATTACCGGCTTTGCAATGTAACAATATTATATAATATAAATATATAAATTTAAGGAATTTAAATAGTTAATCACTTTTTTATTTATTTATCGATTTTATTCAAAACAATAGGGGTTCTTCCTCTAGCTAAAGCTAACTTACTGTCCAAATTTCATTACAAACCGACTTTTCGTTCTTAAGCTATCATATCACTAACATTTTGAAACTTGATTAGAATTCGATCACCAACACAGTGACATGATTTTTCCCCTACGATCGATATTACCGGATTTAGAAATGTGCCGATCGAATGAAATATACTTTTCGTTTTATATCTACGAAGAGTATAATAATATACCAATCGAAATATGATGTTTAATTTGTCTCATGCTTTAAAAAATAAAATCTAACGATTCTCAATATATTGAGAAAAATGCCAATATATTGAGATAAATGTCAATATATTGAGAAAAATGTCAATATATTGAGAAAAATGTCAATATATTGGAAAAAATTTCAATGTATTGAGAAAAATGCCAATATATTGAGAAAAATGTCATATATTGAGAAAAATGCCAATATATTGAGAAAAATGTCAATATATTGAGAAAAATGTCAATATATTGACTTTTAAAAAATAAAAGAAATGTTGACACCAGGGTGCTTTCGTAGCATCGAGACGTAAAAATGCAAGAACATAGATTTAGATATCAAAATTTATCAAATACACAAGTTTACAAAAACGACGTTAGGCATCGGTCACAGTCGAGACGAAAACATGCAAGAATAAGAATCTAGATATCTAAATTTATCAAATACACGAGTAATTTACTGTTAATTAAAAAATCAGCAACGCCGTAATGACTTAAATGGTTTTTCTGGCTTTTTATTATTACATCTTTACAATGTTCAACTTCAGTCACACAATAAAATCATATATAAATTTCTGGCACCAGCTCCCTATGCTATCAGCAAAATCTATTTTTAGATATCGATCATAGGAATCTAATATGAGATTTAAACACTTGTGTACTTTTCGTCATAATTTAAAAAGAAAGCTTAAAGTGGTAAAATAATAATAAAATTAATGGCTGTAATTTTTATAATTACTACTTGAGACATTGTATTTAATCAATTCAGTCAAGTAGTTAATTAAATTACTCAAAGCTTAAATACCACGCCCGCTCCACATTTATAACTCCCTAGCTGACGGTCTTGCACCCACAGGATGCACAGCTGATTATTGTTCTTATCATTAAAATAATGTCATAAACACACTGTATGAGTTTTGTCCTTTATGAAATGAATTTGCACCTTCACTTTTTATTATCGGTTTATAAGGGTTGTTGAGGAGTAATTCCTCGTTTTCAGTACAACTGACTGCTATTTTTGTAATCTTTAGTACTGAAATGTACATTCTACAAATGTTTTATGAAATGACTTTTTTCTCTTTTTTTTGTTTCAAATTTTCTCACAACCACCCCCACTACGACTGACTCTCGTTTTATTCATTATCTATATCTAAACTATAATTTGTATAAATTAGATTTTATAAAAACACTTGCAGAAATGCAACGCTGCCTCCCGAACTAGTTATCTATCGATATGTTTTAACCTCGTTTCAAAATAAGAAAATCTAACCTCACAATTTCAAGAAGCACAAAGGAGCTTACTCCTTTAAAGTTAAACATTTTTTAGGAAAAATGAGTAATTAAGACGAATGTTTAAAACTGAAAGTATGGTAAGAAAATGATGTGAACCGATTTTGAGAATATTAATTTTTGCCTGACTTACCCGTTATCTTAAAATATGTAGAAATGGTAGAGCTTTTACCGATTTGTTCATAAATCTTTTTTTTCGACTTCATATTATATGTACTATTAATACATACATTCATTTTTATATTTGAAAATTTGAAATCCAATAGCTACATGTTTCTTCTTTCATTTAAGCTTTGTTGACCTCAATTTCATTAATTACTTCAAAAAGGTTCAAACAAATTTAGCGTAGCGCGTCCGATATCGTGCACGCTTCGCGCGCCGAACTTACGTGTCTCTGCATTCCATTTTCGTGCGTTAAGCAAAAAAATTTGGAGCCTACATTTTTGATCGTACAAAAAAACTTCAGATACGTTTTTAATGTGAAATTTCGCGTACTTTCGATTGGCGTAAGCAGTTTTTTTCGATAAAATTAAATTTTAAAAGTTATTCGCGTAAACCCGTAGTATTGCACCTATTTTGTTTAATAACTATTACAGCAGCACTTTTTAGGAGGAAAACATTTTATCACATATTAGGGATGCAATTTAAAAGATAATGGAAAAAATCCGCACTGTTAAAAAGGATTCCGAAGCCGATTCCTTCTATTACTGCACTATATGTAATATACTTAACAAAATCTAATAGATTATATTCTGTGGAGGAATTTGAGATAAATGGGGAAAATAAATAACGCAAGCTAGTAAAAATTCAGAAACATGGTAATTAATGTATATACTAGAAGTCAAGGTGTGAATTTTTTTATTACATTTGACGCCCCCACCACCAACCCCACTCTTTTATTAAACAGTTAATGGTTTCAAATTATGGTGTTGAATTGAAATTTGGTACTTATTTATTACAACGGATTTTTTCACAGCTTGCGCCGTCTCTCCGTCCCAGTTTCCAAATTTATTTCCAAATTTCATAGCACATTTCCTCATCTAAATGTCATGTATCCTAGCCTCTTGAATGTTATCCCTCCAGATTCTACTCAGTCGTCCTATCTTTCTCTTCTCAGATGGAACCAATTCTAAAAATTTTTTTGGCCGTCTATTTTCGTCCGAACCACGTCAACTGCCACTTATCGATGTCTTCGATTATATTTCTTTCCATTTTCATATTTTTTCGCGAATTGTCTCTTTTCGAAAATGGTCTAGTTTTAATTTACTGCAGCTTCTTCTTAGTTAATTCATATCTATTGATAAGAGTTTTCTTTTGTTTTCTTGACTAATATCCCATACCTCGGCTCCGTATATGGACTTTTTACAATACTCTCATACATGCCGCCAAAACGAGATTAAAATTGCTATTAAAGAAACTGTAAAGGAATTGTTGGCAGACGAGGACTTTATTGAAAGAATATTTATGAAGGTCTCAGAGAAAGTAAGTGTTCTAGAAAAAACTATACAAGAACAAGAACAAAAAATCGAACATTTAGAAACTAAACTAGTAAATATTGAGCAAAAGTATAAACAAAACAATATTTGCATTTATGGGATAGAAGAAAATGAAAACGAAAACCTGAATGAAAAAGTGTTGAAATTATGTAATGAACAAATCAAGGTACCAATAAGATATGAGGATGTAATTAAAAGTTATAGAATTGGTAACAATACAAAAAATGCCCGTCCAGTTATAGTAAAATTTGAAAGATTGCAGCAAAGAAACTAGGTATTAAAAAATCGTAAAACTTAAAGGGAACAGAAATATAAAAATGGCAAACAACGCTAAACAAAGAATTCGAAACCATGCTGAGCTGCAACAAATGTAGTTGGTTAATAGTAATGAAATAACTGAATAGAAAATTGATTGTTATTTGATATAAATAAAAAATTATTATTGCATGTATAAATGAATCTTTTTTATGGTGAGCGAATATAGCTATTTCTTTTAGTATTTAATTATTAGAATAGCAATATTTATAATTTTTTGTATATTACTGTTATTTCTACATTTTCTAATTGCTTTTTTGTATTCAAATATTAGTGTTAGCATTTAAGGTAGTTCAATTTTATGTTAATAATTAGAATAAAACAAACAAAACAACATTTTAGAATTTTTGAATGCATTGGAGGAGTATGGCGCGTAGACACAATCGTTGCGAAGAGTCCTGAGGATGTTCGAAAAATAACAGAGGGAAATAATAAACTTAACATAATACACCTAAATATTAGGAGTCTGAGAAAAAATTTCTATGAATTTATAATTTATTTAGATGAGTTAAAAGTAGATAATGTTAACATAATTATATTATAAGAAACGTAGCAAATTAATGAGGTAAGAAATTTTAGTTTACACGGTTATGATTTATGTTATAATGAATCGTATTTCAATCAAAATGATGGGCTTATATTATACACAAAAGAATCATTACAAATAAGTAAAGTGAAACAAATAATATTTAACATCAATTTACTAAGATGCACTTTTGAAATAAATGAAATAACATTTTAAATAACATGCACTTATAGACCCCATCTACAGATATTAAGACATTCTTAGATTACTTAAACAACTTCATGATAAATCTAAATATGAATAATACAGAAATTATTATTGGTGATTTAAATATAAATATTTTAGACATACAAGATACTAACGTAAATGACTACCTCAATATACTAGCTAAGAGGGTATATTTTTCTTTTATTAATAAGCCCACAAGACAAACTGAAAACTCGGCAACAGTTATAGACCATATTTTTGTAAAGTCTGATACATTTAAAAATAAAAACATGGAAATGCATTCTGCAATTTTCCAAATATCGTTAACTGACCATTACACTATAATATTATCTTTTAATATCCGTAAATCTAATTTAAATAATTCTGAGCAAGAGAAAAAATATGTCACAAAGATAAACTATGAAAAATTAAAAATATTGTTACAAAAAGAAAATTGGGAAGAGGTTATAAAATGTGAGAAAGTCGAAAAGGCAAATTCTTTAAACATGTCAAAACTGTCTTTGTATATACAAGTTTCCTCGAAAAATTGTTATATTGCAAATAAAAATCACAAAATTAAAGCCTGGATTACTAATGGTCTTATAAAGTCAATAAGACGTAGAGATAAAATGAAAAAGCAATTAAATAATAACTTATCTTTTGAGGGGGACAAGTAATATAAACAATATAGAAATAAACTTAAAAAAATAACTAAAGACGAGAAGAATAACTACCATAAACAAAAAATTCGAGATTCAAATAAAAATTATAAACAAATTTGGGGCATAATGAATGAGCTAACAAACAAAGATTCACATAATAAGAAGCAAAATATTAACTTACGGAACGCTTATGGAAACATTATTACCAACGATAAGGAAAAATCAGACCGTTTTAATGAGTTTTTTATTAACATTGGTCAGGAAATGGCACTAAAAATTGTACCGACTAAAATACAAAATTTGGAAAAAAATGTGCCGAAATAATCATTATTCCTAAAACCAGTATCTGAGCAAGAGATAATCATGAATATTTCTACAATGAGAAACAACTCATCTCCTGAGATGGTATCTCTGTTCAACTCATTAAAACCTTGCATCTGTACGTAATGAAACCAATGCGACACTTAATAAACTTAGCCCTCAAAAACCTTTAAAATATCTAATGACTGGAAAGTATCAATAGTAATCCCCGTTTACAAGTCAGGAGATAGTTCAAATTTGACAAATTATAGACCTATATCCCTTATTAACAACTTTGGTAAAATATTTGAGAAATGCCTAAAACAAAGATTAATAGAATTTTTAGATAGTCACAACATTCTTTATGCGAAGCAATTTGAATTTAGGTCAAAGAAAAATACAGAAGATGCAGTTTTTGAATTTACAAACCTGATAATGAATAACTTAAATAAAAATAAAAAATCACTTGCTGTATTTTTAGACTTGGCCAAAGCATTTGACACAGTATGTCATAAAACCTTGTTACCTATTTTGATACCTAAATATCAAAACATGTTATTCCGTTGCGAACGACAGCCGATTTTTGGTGGAGAGCATAGGCCGTGGGTTAGGATTGTGTGTGGACACTCAAGAGGGCGCCACCGGCTGTATATTACGTAATAAGATTTAAATAATTTTGCCAGCTCGGAACAAAATCAAGTTATTAGCAACCATGCGATGGAATACTCAAAATATATCTGTGATATCTAAACTCTACTTTACTCTCAAATCTCAAAATTTAAGCAAATATCAGGAGTATCAGTGCAAATAATAAGAACATGTAGACATTAGACATTTATTACAACACACGTGAGACATACAACAATAAAAAGAATAAAAAACTTTACCTAATTGTGGCTTATGCGTATTAAAAATATTCTGTGCCGTTGATAAAAACTTGATTTGAATTCAAACTCAATTCTTTGACTGAGACTTTCTTGCAACTACGAGTTTGCCAATATACAACAACTATGAGTTATAACTTACAACCATGGATTAAAGATTTACCATGAATTAAAGATTTACCATGAATTAAATATTATATGCGTGACACAATAGTAGGTGAATTAACATCTCACGGTACCATGGGTGTTTTACAGCAAAACTCTTAAATATATTATCCTTCTATACACGTAACTTAGAGCTTGATTTATAGTTGCAAGATTGTGTTATTACTTACTTCAACATATGAACTAAAACCACTGAATTAAACTATAATATTTTCTTTAGAATATTTAACTAAAATGAACAAAAAAACCTGGTTAAGGCCTTGGCATTTCCTGTGACGACTGCAGTGTGACTTGTCACCATTTCTCTCGACGTTGGCTGCAACTGCAGTTCCGTGTTGCATCAAGTTGCTACCTGAATCTCCGGGAGACTGCTGCGAACGACTCTGCCAGTCCTAAACTTCTCAAAGTGTCAGCGTAACCCAAAACCAAATATCTGAGTGATAGACTTCCTCCTATTACTCCTCCAACTACTGGGTCCCCTTACACAACCAAAATTACAGCACCAAACCTGTGCTCATCCCCATTGTAAGCCTCTCCAAACATAACTTATTCTCAAAGGGCCAGTCCCTCCAAACATACACTTGTACCAAACATATGCTTATACCAAACATGGGCTTATACCAAACACTCTCTTATAGAGAGTATTGTATAACCTTCACGAAACACGTGGCGATCAGATTTATGGCAACCGACAAAACTCCCTCCTGGGAATTCACAAAATCTTCACAGCAAGGCGGTGAGGACCATTGGGTACATCAATCAAATCCCTTTTCAGTGCAAACGATGTAAAACCCAAAAATTCCACACAAAATCGGAACCGCCGCTGTTCACTCGTGGCTGTCTCAAAGATGAATCCTCGACGGAAAAACGCTTGACAATTCACCATGTTCTTAGTGTTGCCAACTTGAGCATCTAGAGAACTCTTTCTCTGGCCAATAAAAATGCGCCAACAAAAAGGACTTGTAATTTAAAGACTGAATTACACCATTGTGTAATATCCCAACAACAGAATACGTGAGTAACACCTCTAACTTAAAATATTATACACAAAAGAAAGCACGCTTTCTTTCCCTGTTAAGAATTTCAGATATGCAACCCACCATGCCCCTTGAAGTACGAGTGGTTGCCTATCAAACAAACGAATTAATGGGTTAATTTACTGTATTGAAACTGAAATTATTAATGTAGATTTTTCAAATGCTACACCACCCCCTTCCAAAAATAAAAAAGAAAAAATCTTAACCAAAAAAAACTTAAAACTCAAAAAGAGATTCTTTTCTTTTTAACGTTACATCTGCCAGTGACCACAGGTGTTACAACGGAAAGCTCAAATGACATGAATTGCTTGGATACTTTGGTAACTGCGTGTACCACACGTCCATAAGGAATCAAAATCAGTGAAAGTCATAATCGGTAAAAGTCATAATCGGTAAAAGTCATAATCGGTAAAATCATAATCGGGAAGGTCTTATCCAAGGGAAACTCAAAATCACGAGACTGGTCACACTATCGGAACTATAACAAACTGATCAGATGAACTCTACACAACAATACAAATCAAAATGATTCCATAATCAAAAGATCTATCTACAAAACACAAATCAAGACTCAAACTCCCAGTTTGAAGCCTGACGTAAGCCATCTTAGCCCACCGAAATTTCAGAATTTGAACCAAAGTGAGCCTTTAGGTCCTTAACGTGCCATTCACCAGCGTCGGTTCCATCAACATTGGTGAGGGCATACACTACACGCGAAACTTTCTTACGTACCGTACACAGTACATACTTAGGAGCTAACTTCCTAGAAAACCCAATCGCTGCGTCCGAGAGAACTTTATTCTTGCGCCAAACAAGGTCGCCTTCCTTAAACGAAACGTCTCTCTTCCGGAGATTGTAAACTTTACTATTGCGCTGATACGCAACATGAAGTCTTTTACGAACTTCCTTAAAAACATCTGCAAGGCACTTCAACTCTGAAGCATAGCCTTGCCTATCACCTGGCGATATCTCAACATCGTCAGTGGAGACTACCTCTCCATAATAATTTCCTGAAATAGGAACATGCCTACCAAAATTCAAAAAGGACGGGGTGAACCCTGTCACCTCATGCTTTGCAGTGTTAATAGCCTGCCTAATCTTATGAATTTCTTTGTCCCAATTCTTGTGCTCTTTTATGTAGCACCTAATGGCAGTACCAACTGTCTTGTTGTTGCGCTCAACAAAATTGCACTGTGGAGAATAACGTGCACTGAACCAAATCTTTTGTACCTGATACTCTTTTGCCAGTTTCTTAAACTCAGAGCCTGCAAACTGTTTTCCATTATCACACAAAATGAACTGAGGTACACCAAAGACAAGAAAAACTTCATTCTCCATAAACTTAACCACATTTTGAGCGGTAGCCTTACGCATAGGACAAACTAATGTGTACTTCGTGAACCAGTCACCTACCACAAGTAAATGAGTGTTTCCCTTCGAAGATCGTGGAAATGGGCCCATAATATCAACAGACACTATCTGCCAAGGATAACTTGCAGATTTTTCGCCACCCATGAGTCCCATTCTAGCCGTGTTTGCTATTTTCTGAGAAGCACAAACTTGACACTTTCGAACATACTTCATGACATCCTGACGCATTTTTGGCCAGTAATAATGTTCTTGCAGACGAGCCAATGTCTTGAAGAACCCAAAATGTGCACAAACTGCAGGATCATGGCATGAACTCATGGTTTGCTGCCTTTGTCCCTTCGGAACAAGTAACTTCCACTCCGTAAGATTTGTCTGCACCGATACACGAGATGGAATGAGCTTATACACTAAACCATTTACCACTTTCCATTGAGGATAACGTTTTGGAAAAGAAGAAATATTTTCACGCATAGATCGATACCAATCATCCAAGTTTTCCAAAGAAATTTCTAACAAAAGAACTTCCGGTTCGGACGGAGGAATTCGAGACAGTGCATCTGGAACTACATTGCAAGAACCTTTTCGATGAACCATATCAAAAGTATGTTGGCGCAGTCGAACTGCCCAACGTGCCAATTTTCCCGTCGGATTCTTTAAGTTGTTCAACCATAGCAGCGAATGATGATCAGTGACCACTGTGAATCGAGTTCCTTCGACATAAGGCCTGAATTTCTCGGTACAAAACAAAACACTCAAACATTCTCGCTGTGTCACTGAATAGTTTCTCTCCGCTCGAGACAACGATCTGCTTGCATAAGCAATAACTCTTTCCTCACCATCCAACAATTGTGTCAGAACACCACCTATCCCCGTATCACTCGCATCACTCTGAATCGTGAAAGGTTTAGAGAAATCAGGTTGCGACAATATAGGGGCGGAAACCAATGCTTCCTTGATTTTTAGAAAAGATGTTTCTGCTTCTGCAGACCATGAGATAGGCTGTTTCTTCTTCTTTCCCTTCGTGAGATCACTCAAGGGAGCTACCAAGGTAGAAAAGTTGCTTATGAATCTCCTGTACCATGAACAAAGACCAAGAAATCTTTTGACTTCTGTTACATTCGTAGGACGAGGGTAGTTCACCATAGAAGAAACCTTATCAGGATCTGTACTTAGACCATTTGAACCCACGACAAAACCTAGAAATTTCAAGGACGTCTTGAAAAATTCGCACTTTTTCAGATTAATAGTGAGATTGGCCTCTTTCAAAAGGTCTCTCACTTCTGAAAGCAACTGAACATGTTCCTCAAAGGTGGAACTCGTAATGATCACATCATCCAAGTATGCAAAGATCTTAGGCTCATACTTGGGACCGAAGATTGCGTCAACCAATCTTTGCTGTGTTTGACTAGCATTACACAACCCAAATGGCATGACCGTAAAATGAAATAGACCTCTACCAGCTACACTAAATGCCGTCTTTTCCTTGGATGACTCATCCAATGGAATTTGCCAAAAAGCTTTCCTCAAGTCTATTGACGAGATGTACTTAGCATCACGCAGCAGATTAAGTATTCTGTCGATATTCGGCAGAGGGTAGGAATCATGCTTGGTTATCTCGTTGAGAGGACGACCATCAAAACAAAAACGATACTCTCCACAACTCTTTTTGACCAGGAGCACAGGAGAGCTCCAAGGGCTGTGAGAAGGTTCCACAACACCTAACTTAAGCATGTCATCTAACTCAGAATTTAATATTTTCATCATGTACGGAGACATGTGATACTGTTTCTTCTTAAACGGCTTAGCATCTCCAGTGTCAATTGTTAAAGTTATTTTGTTAGTGCGCCCCAATGTGGTCTCACTACTAACTTCCTCAAAAGATTTAATAACTTCATCAGCTTTTCTCCGCTGATGAACACTAAGCTCCTCAAGTGTCATCAAATCATAAACCTTGTCAACATTTCCCGAACTTTGAGTCAACTCAACATTAGCATGACCCAATGTGCTTTGCACATACCAGTGGTCTGCTTTGAAATCTACCATAATTTCAAACTGCTTCGCAAAGTCGCTACCAAAAATAAAAGACTGAGGCAAAGAAGGCACTACTAAAGCTTTCACAATCTGACAGACATTTCCTATACATATGGGCAAATCAACCAAACCCGTTACTGTTTGCTGATTCCCATTCGCAACAAACACACTTTGAGTATGAGATGGATTGATCTCTAAGTTCAATTGTCTCAATAACTCAAGGCCACCTGAACCAATAATAGAAGCATTTGCTCCCGAATCAAGCAGAGCCACTATGTCCCTACCATATAATTTTACAGAAACGTAAGGCCTGTTATCAGTACCTTTCTTAACAAACAATGGTGCAGCTTGCCCCTGCAAGTCTGTCTTACCCGAAAACTTATAAAAATTCCTAACATATGAGAGCCAAGACTGCCACTCTCTCTCACTAAAATACGAAAATTTTCGTTTGGCCAACGCACTGGGAACAGTGTGGCGGCCAGAACACACCTCCCTTACTGGTTTCTTGGAACACTTCTTGCAATTAGCTAACCTAACATTAGGCATACCACAACGAAAACAAAATATTTTCCTTCTAGCTTTGCAAGACGAAAAAGTGTGGTTCGACTTACCACAATTCCAACAAATTTTTCTACTCTGAGCCTGTGCTGAAGTATTGGGATTATTGGCGCTATTCCCGTTTCCTGAAGTACTTGCGACTACCGGCTCTACTTTGGCAACAACCTGTTCAACCTTAGGAGTCGTACTCCCTACATGACCAAAATGACTATTACTCCTTACATTCTGTTTAGCATTACACGAACAACAACATCGACTAACTGAAGGTGAGTCTTCAACTGACAAGTTAGAAATCTGCGGTACATAACTATGCCTAGACTTTAAGTAAGCAGCTTCCTCTAATTTTTTGCATAAACCAAACAATTTAGCAACTGTATCTGCCTCACATAAAGCTAATTGACCTAAATATTCCGGCAATAAATTATTCCGAATGTGCTTAACTTTCGTGACTTCACTAGGAGCATGACTAAGTCGACTATACAAATTTTCCATTTGCGCAAAGAATATGGTTACCTTTTCATGCTTCTTTTGCTTACGACTTTTAATTTGTTCCCAAATTTCATCTTCCGCGTTGGGTGGTAAAAAGTCTTTCTTTATTAAAGAAACTAAAGAGGCCCAACTATCTACACTAGTCTTAATGCTGCGATACCAAACAAAAGCATCTCCCACAAAAAGTTCTACCGCGGCATTGAATAGTTCTTGTTCATCAACCTTACGCGCCTGCGCTAACTCATTAACACGCTCAATGAAAGAATAGACAGTTTTCGGATCCCCATTAAATTTTACTCCCCACTGAGAAATTGGAATAGTTTTGCTCGCGCACGTCACTACAGGAGTGGGCACGTGAACAACCTGACTGTGCACAGTTTGACTCAAGTCATCATTCGGAACCGTAGCTGTTACTCGTTCATGTAAATCGGCCTCTAATTCTATACACGTCGCATAGGATTCATTTCTAAAAGTGTTTGCAGCTTCCGCGTTATCACCTTCTACAATAATGCGTTGAACACGACCGGTAACATGAGCAATACGAGACTTTATTCTCTTAAACAAAGAATCAGAGGAAGTGCCTTCGAAATCAGCAATTAAACTTTTGATCGAATCTAATGTAGCATTTACAGCTAGCTGCTCAGCATTGAAATCAAGTTTATAAGTATCTAAATTGATAAGACGACCCGGCCTATCACGTTCTTTTTCCAACAATCTATTTAAAATTTTCCTCTTATCTTGTTGATTTCTATTGGAATAAACATTTCTGATGTTCAACTCATATTCCAACTCTTCAAGCAATAAATGATTAGATTTAAAAGTATCTTCCATGATCAAAAAAATTTAAAATTGCAAACTTCTAACTAAATTAAACGTTGATGTAAAGAGCAATAACAATCACAAATGCAGGTAGTAAACAAACACACAAGTCCGCTGCTTAAAATAGCAAAATGTTCCAAAAACTCTAAGTCCCAACACTTACTTACTTACTACTACACCCTGTATAGTAAAATATACAATTGCTATTAAGTGCAGCAAACACCAAACTTAAAACTGCAGCAAGAATTATCATCAATAAATTCAATCACAAATTTTGGAAATATTCTTTTCCACCCTGTATATCGATTTAATAATTCCCCTCAAAATCTGAAATATTTTTTAACACTATGCAGTTTTAATTTTTCAACCAGTACTTCTTCGGAAAATGTAGTCTATTTTTTAAAAGTGGCAACGTCGCAAATCAATCGCCGGAGTCTAAAGAAATGCCAGTGTTTTATTGTACATCTCACAAAAACTTTATCAATAGGAATCGTATTCCTGCATGAAATAAAATAGAAATGCTAATGTCTACACACGTTCCTGATATCTGATTAAAATTAAATTAATCACTACTAAATTACTCAAACAAAAACCAAAAATTTGTGTCCACACTCGGCTCTTATTAAAATATGAAACTTTGTTACTCTAGGTGTGTTTTTGGTGTAACAATCGCGCCTCCACGTTGTTGCGTCACTTTTGGTGTAACATCGGGCCTCCACGTTGTAGCGCCACTTTTGGTGTAACATATTTTGATACCTAAATATCAAAACATGTTATTCCGTTGCGAACGACAGCCGATTTTTGGTGGAGAGCATAGGCCGTGGGTTAGGATTGTGTGTGGACACTCAAGAGGGCGCCACCGGCTGTATATTACGTAATAAGATTTAAATAATTTTGCCAGCTCGGAACAAAATCAAGTTATTAGCAACCATGCGATGGAATACTCAAAATATATCTGTGATATCTAAACTCTACTTTACTCTCAAATCTCAAAATTTAAGCAAATATCAGGAGTATCAGTGCAAATAATAAGAACATGTAGACATTAGACATTTATTACAACACACGTGAGACATACAACAATAAAAAGAATAAAAAACTTTACCTAATTGTGGCTTATGCGTATTAAAAATATTCTGTGCCGTTGATAAAAACTTGATTTGAATTCAAACTCAATTCTTTGACTGAGACTTTCTTGCAACTACGAGTTTGCCAATATACAACAACTATGAGTTATAACTTACAACCATGGATTAAAGATTTACCATGAATTAAAGATTTACCATGAATTAAATATTATATGCGTGACACAATAGTAGGTGAATTAACATCTCACGGTACCATGGGTGTTTTACAGCAAAACTCTTAAATATATTATCCTTCTATACACGTAACTTAGAGCTTGATTTATAGTTGCAAGATTGTGTTATTACTTACTTCAACATATGAACTAAAACCACTGAATTAAACTATAATATTTTCTTTAGAATATTTAACTAAAATGAACAAAAAAACCTGGTTAAGGCCTTGGCATTTCCTGTGACGACTGCAGTGTGACTTGTCACCATTTCTCTCGACGTTGGCTGCAACTGCAGTTCCGTGTTGCATCAAGTTGCTACCTGAATCTCCGGGAGACTGCTGCGAACGACTCTGCCAGTCCTAAACTTCTCAAAGTGTCAGCGTAACCCAAAACCAAATATCTGAGTGATAGACTTCCTCCTATTACTCCTCCAACTACTGGGTCCCCTTACACAACCAAAATTACAGCACCAAACCTGTGCTCATCCCCATTGTAAGCCTCTCCAAACATAACTTATTCTCAAAGGGCCAGTCCCTCCAAACATACACTTGTACCAAACATATGCTTATACCAAACATGGGCTTATACCAAACACTCTCTTATAGAGAGTATTGTATAACCTTCACGAAACACGTGGCGATCAGATTTATGGCAACCGACAAAACTCCCTCCTGGGAATTCACAAAATCTTCACAGCAAGGCGGTGAGGACCATTGGGTACATCAATCAAATCCCTTTTCAGTGCAAACGATGTAAAACCCAAAAATTCCACACAAAATCGGAACCGCCGCTGTTCACTCGTGGCTGTCTCAAAGATGAATCCTCGACGGAAAAACGCTTGACAATTCACCATGTTCTTAGTGTTGCCAACTTGAGCATCTAGAGAACTCTTTCTCTGGCCAATAAAAATGCGCCAACAAAAAGGACTTGTAATTTAAAGACTGAATTACACCATTGTGTAATATCCCAACAACAGAATACGTGAGTAACACCTCTAACTTAAAATATTATACACAAAAGAAAGCACGCTTTCTTTCCCTGTTAAGAATTTCAGATATGCAACCCACCATGCCCCTTGAAGTACGAGTGGTTGCCTATCAAACAAACGAATTAATGGGTTAATTTACTGTATTGAAACTGAAATTATTAATGTAGATTTTTCAAATGCTACAACCTTATTAGCCACACTCGACGAGGTTGGAGTTAGGGGTGACTCATTAAAACTATTATCAAATTATTTGTGCAACAGAATACCAAAAGTAAAAATTCGTGAAGCATTGAGTGAATCTCGGGTAATCTCCATGGGGATACCACAGAGTACTGTGCTGGGTCCTATCCTCTTTCTTGTATACATTAACGATATTGACAGATGGTAGTATCATCTCAAATGCTGATCATACAGCTATATTATTTACAGATGTGAACTGGCAGGATGTATACAGGAAGGCAGCGGTTGGACTCGACAAAGTACAAACTTGGCTAAACTCCAGTATCTTGAGTCTTAATATGACAATGTTGCAGGGCTCCCAGATAAAAGGGGAATGTGTAAAAAAAATTTACTTTAGAGGCTGATATATCAGCAATACAGCAGGGTAGGGTGGTCACCCTGTGCCCTGAACAAAATTTTTATGTTTTACATGCAGTCCCCTCTCTGCATTTAATTGGTGGCGAACGAGGCTCACACGGCCGACTAGACAAGTATCTGGGGAGTGGATTCGACAAACTGGGGCTTTAAATGTACGCTGGTGAAAACAAATACGCTTCTTACTATAACAGATTTAATGATTATACATAGGTACGCTTACAGCCAAAACCCACAGAAATAACATTACACACAATCGATATACTTAGATGTGTGGCCCACACTTAACCTAACACAAAACATATGACAACTTATAACTAATAAAATCTTAACTAATAATAGGCAAAATATGACCCCCCCAAAATATATTGGCTAAGACGGTTACATAAAATACTGAATAATAGCATAAAATGAACAAAATAATGTGAACTATTTAGTGACGATAGGTTAAATTGACTGTGAAAAATTTGTAAGAGTGGTGTTCAAAACTACTAAAATTTAATTGGTCATATGCAAAATATTTACTGACAATTTACCTTTAACGTGTAATTAGTACCGTAATAAAACTGACGAGCTCTCTATGCCTCACGTAGAAGGTGGGATGTGATATAAGGTCCCTCGTTAGGCTATTCAAAGACGCTTACCTCCAGTAGGTTTCACAATGCAACCACTAGGCCTACCAGGGGAGCGTAGCTTCCAATGGAACCAGGCAGGTGAGTCTCACCGGTACAACTCAAGATTCCAAATTCACCAAATAGCTTGCCAACCAAGTTTCATCAAACCAAAGTTCACATACAGATGTACAAATCCAACAGGTAAGATGTGGGGTCAAACATACATGATGCGATGCCAGTAAAAGTCCAAGATAAAATGAAACCAAAAGAACAAAAGGTACAAAAAGAACAAGAAAACCAAAAAGCCCTGCAATAAAGAAATAACGAATATTACAAATCTATTTTCTAAAGATATTTCAGAGGTATACCTTAGATGTTGAGTGGGCTTTCAGAATTCCTTTGCCATGTGCTTCCAGCAAGTTGATTTAT
This sequence comes from Stenurella melanura, assembly GCA_963583905.1. NCBI lineage: Eukaryota > Metazoa > Arthropoda > Insecta > Coleoptera > Cerambycidae > Stenurella > Stenurella melanura. The sequence goes on from OY757309.1 coordinate 165,137,477, forward strand.
TCGGAAAATTCCGTAGCAGTATTTCCCAACAGAAAATAATTAAAATATCAAAATAAAATACTGCTAATTTGTCACTACAGCACTAAATCCCATTGAAGGAGCAAATTCACAAAATGCTATTCACGTGCTCAGTGACACAACTTCTCTTCGAGCCGGTAAACGGAAAAAATCCCCAAAAATGGCCCAGACGGAAACCTCTGTCAAAATCTGAGAATGACTAAAACTTTGTCCATGGGCACGTTCCGAATGAACACTATACAACATAACCCACAAATCTGATAAATCTCCCTTAATGACGTCTATATTTCACACATAATACAGTATTTCATAATTCCATTAACAAAACAATAAGTTTAATTGATAATAACGGCCTGGAAAAGGTTATAATCGAGACGTTCGAAACTCGCTTCCTAAGAAATTAGGTACAGTTACGGTGCGTTGCTAGCAATGCATTGCCAGCAATGCGTTGCCAACATCACTGTGCGTGGCTCACATGGAGCACGAACGGTAGGCAACCAGTTATACTATATATAGCCTCGACTAAAACGATAACATATTCAAATTTAAATGTACAGATACGAAAATAGACCGTAACAACAAAGACCAATTACGTAACATTCTCCATCTCAGCTGTTGACCAACCTTATATAGACATTTTAAAAACCCATGAAAATAACTGCTTGGCAGATGAATCAATAAATTGTTTGTGTGCGGGAATAAAAAGACTAAAGTCAGTAAAATATTTAGGTGTAATAGTTGATCAGCATCTGAGGTGGACTGACCACTGTGATTATGTAACGAAAAACATTCATAAATTATTTTACTAATTTTACCAAATAAGAGATATTTTAAACAAAAAACTACTTCAAATTCTGTATAATGCTTTGGTTGAGTCTATTTTACGGTACTGCATAGTTGTCTAGGGTGGGGCATATGACAATGCTCAACATTGTCTTTCCATATTCTAAAATTCTGTTCTAAGGATTATTTATAAAAAAGAACGTAGATATTCTATAGCATTACTTTACAAAGATACAGACATTAAACATTAGATCACTCTATGTTCACTGTTGTCTAAATTGTTTACTAAAAATCAAATATTAATTCCCAACAGTTTTCCACAACTACAAAACTAGGTGAACATCTACTGAAACATTAACAATTCCTTTTTTCACTAAAACTCACAATCAAAGATATTTTACTCATTTTGCTTCAAAATTTTTTAATGTTTTACCACCCAAAATTAAGTTAATTATTAATAAACCTCACAAATTTAAAAATTAAACTGAAATTTATATTATGAAACATGAGTTTTACAAAGTACTCGACGATCGGGTAATATAATTCTGTAGAAACATTTTTATATATATTTTCCTTTATATGGGTAACATAGTGACATTCTCATTCTTTCTGTAACCTGATGACTTGCCTCTGTACTCCTCTAGCGCTACTATATGATGTTTGAAAAGGGTTGATCACAACACAGGCCTAGTGTGTTCTTTAATACAGTATGGTCTAGCTTGAATCCCTTATCAAAATTTCTACATAGGAAAAATTCGTTTTTACTATGTTATGAACTTACTTAAATTGTAACTTTGAAAATTAATTATTTGATTTGATTTGATTTGATTTGGTTTGACATCCTTTTATTCGTTTCTCTTCTGATATGCTTATCTCACAAAACTGAGTTTAAATATCTTGTTATGTTTCGACTTTTGTTGGCTGTTTGGGTTATTTCGTCATTGCTATTTCCATTTCTGTTTAATATTGCGCCTCGGTATTTGCAGTTTTCCACTGCAGATATGTGACCCCTTTCCAAAAGTAGGTTCTCGATTTCTTCAATTCCGACGATGAGATATTCTGATTTGTCCATATTTATGGTTAATCCTGCCCGTTCTTAATGATCTTATCGTTTTGTCACCATGTAGCTCAAGTCATCTCGATCTTGTGGCTAAGAAAATTAGGTTTTATGTTGCCCAAGTTGTTCAAGTGTGGGCCACCCTACGAGCAACGTGGTTAGCGTCACTGGTTTCACCTGGCTAGCATAGTAAAGATACGGAGAGCAAAAGGGCGTTGAGTTCAAGGCTTGGGCGCCATTGATTACTGAGTGTAATCAAGGTAAATTAAAGATAAAGATAAAGATAAACAAAAGACAAATGTTACATATGTACAATAGAACTATATTACAAAATATTATAGTACAAAAAGAATGAGCTATCACAGCATCAGCGATACTGTATAGCAAAATATCAAACCGAAATATATACAAGATAAACTATATTACAAAATATGCTATATTACAAGATGCACTATATTACAGATTGCTCAACAGCAAAATAAATTTGAGGCGTCTACGAGACAAAAAAATATATTACAAAAGATACGTCTCGTGACGTTACCTCAATACTAAAAATCATATATTTCAACAAGATATGAACATTTACGAGATTTAAACCGAAATATATTACAAAGGTATCTTGCAAACGATCCAACAAACAAACAATTTACAGCACTAGATATACTAAAATGCAACACAAGATATATTACAAAATAACGCCTGAGGCTACTTGAGAATATTACGAGACAAAATAACTATGTTACAAAAAAAATGCCTCGTAGCGGTTTCTCAATACTCACAAAACATATATTACAACGAAATGCCCCATGGCTTTACCACATCCACTCTATATTCACTCGTTACACAAAATGCACCATGACTATTACCATATATAACCAAACAAATGTGCATATACAATACTACGATGGAAAATTTCAACAATGAATCAAGATAAAGGTAACTGTGAGTTAAAATATATTACAACGAATTCGCAAAACAAAATCTTACAAAGGACGCTTGATTCTACGATTTAGAGGTGTTTTAAAACCTCATGAGCCGTGACCTTCATGTGCGCAGAGACATAATCCGTCCTGTTGACTCAGTTATACTTCTTAAAAATATTATATTTATTGTTTACAATTTATCCCGAGCTCTTGCTTATGTATACAACAAAGCAGCCTCCAGTGTCTTCAAAAACATACTTATAACTCAGATTAAACTTTGCCTTTTGCGCATTTCGCGGCTCATGAGATTCTGAAACACCTCTAAACTTAAGATACTTGGCTTTATGAACCAAAACTAAGGACATTGCTTTCATGAAGCGAGAACTACTATAAGTGAAAATAATCCCTTTTATATGAGATAATAATCAAAAGTACTTATCTTTTATTTTAAAAGTCCTGATGAGAGAAGTGCGCTCCTGTTCTGGGATGAATACGGATTTAAAGGTTATGTAGGCTGATGTTTGGTACCTCCATTTTGCTGACTTGGAATGATTTGCTTAGTAGTAAAATCTTAAAGATGCGCCATGTCGAGAAATTCCGTAATAAAGAGAAACATAGTATTGTAGAATTCATTTAGTAATTATTAAGAAAAGCTGAATATAGGTAATTGTTCACGAAGCAAAGGTGTAATATTGAGTTCACTTCGACGTTAAAATGAAATTTGTAATTGTATAGAAAAAAAACCTTATACGTCTATAAGATTCCTCCATTTTAATATCCCCGTTAGGGTCTTACAAAATTTCTATTACGTCCACCTCGAAGGACGGCTCGAGTGAAAGAGAAGGAATTTAGTCTAACGCGGCGTATTGTGACATATCTCCCGGACCGACAGTAACGTGGCTCCGCCCAAAAAGTAGTTCTCTTATCGTAATGAAATATTAAATTAACTAAAGGATCTATATTGTTACTGATAGTTCTACGTTTTATGTGACTATCCGACTTTATTATAAATACTCGACTCAACTTCATTTTTCAGTTAGTTTGATTTATTTATTTAATTTAATTTGAATATTATCGAGCGTGCGCCGTTCAACACACCGATGCGTAAGCATAAGCTACTGACAACTTCTCATCTGTCTAGGAAAGTTCGTTATAGTACCAGAGCATAGGAGAATAAAATGTTTGATTATTAAAATGTTTTTAATAAATGTCGGATACTATTGCGCATTCCGCACGTTAAAATCTTCGGCAATTACTATCTGATCATCGGCAAAGTAAAGCGTGAAGAGCGAATCCTCTCTCGCTGTCAGTCCCATGTACTTAACAGTATTTTTCCACCCTTTCAGGTCTTTGTCGAGATATATTTTGAAGAGGGTGGGAGATATACAACACCCCTGTCGTGGGCCTTTAGTTGTGTAGAACGCTTAGGTAAATTCCTTGCTGTTTCTAATCCTGATATTATTTCCTTCATGGCTTCATGGTTGCTCGTAAAAGTATCGGTTCTATATTTAATACTTGCATGGATTTCCAAATTTGTAATATTGGGACATTATCACAAGTCTTTTCGAGATCGATTAGAGCTATATGGGTTTCTCTGCCTCTTTGTACTCTTTTTTCAAGTGTCACTTTTAGGGTGAATACATTATCATTCGTAGAGCGTCCTGCTCGAAATCCAGCTTGTTCCTCTGCTAGTATTGTATCTATTTCTATTGGGTTTTTTAATAAACGTGAGTAAATTTTACCAATACTACAAACGGGATCTTTTTTTATGAATGGGGGTAATATAAGATGTTTTCCGTTCTCTCGGAATACTTTCTCCATTTATGCATCGTATAGATCTTTAAGCATTGTCCATAGTTTTGGTGGTCCATATTTTATTAATTCAGGATATATTCCTCGGAGTCCTGATGCTTTCTTAAGTTTAGTTGCTGCAATTATCTTTTTCACTTCCGATACATTTATGTGTATTCTACTTTGGCCTTGAATTACGTCTGGTTCTTGTGTAAATTGTGGCTTTCTTTCCTCTAGCAGTTCTTTAAAATATTATACATACTGTGCGTCTGATATGCCTGATCTCCTTTTAATAATTTTTCACACCTCTGAGCTTTTTGTTCCTCCTATCTGTTGGTCTATATACTCACATTTTTTACTCCATGAAGCATTCTTCTTATTTATTACTTCTTGTTTTACTTTCCTATTAAAACGCTTGTATTCTTCTTTGAGTTTCACATTTTCTTTGTTTTGTAACAATCTTAGGTACAATTGTTATTTCTCTTTAAATTGATCTTGAATTTCATTGTCATACCATTCCGGTTTGTTTCGTCTATACGGTTCTCCTATAGCTTCTCTTGCCGTTTGTTCTACACACATTTTAATTTGTTCGTATTCTTCTTCTATTGTTCTTTCTTGCTGCACTAACTTATTTTCTAATCTTGCCTTGTAAAAATATTGTGTATTCTCGTGTTGTGGATTATCTAAGTTATATTTTTCAATGTCGGCATCATATTGATCAATCCTCGTGTCTCGGGTGCCGTGCATATTTTTCCTTGTATTAAGAAACGGAATGTATATTTTACTAGCAACCAAACAATGGTCCGATCCACAGTCAATTTGGCACTCATATGTAATATAACGATAACTGGAACTAGATTATATTTTGAGCTTATTCCGTTGAAGAGGAGAAAGTAAGTAAAGCGAGCTAGTAAGTGTCCAGAAACTTGGAATTTGGTGTATTTACTAGAGAGTCTTAAATTTTTTATGGCATCTGCCAACCGCACCACCTCCAACATCCTCACTCCATTATTAAGAAATGTTTTGGCATTAATCACCCCCATTACCAACCTGTGGCAGACGATTTCAAGTTATATTAATAAAATGGTATGAGCAATTATTTCCTCATATTATAGAGCAAATATAGTATCAAGATATTTTCGTGTAAAGAAAAGATAAAGAGACATGGACTGGAAATCTGAATGTGGAAGTAGTGATTCCTGAGGCAGCGGCTTTTATGTTATCCGTTGTTTTATAAAGCCTGCTAATTAGGAGGTCTAATTAAAGTTAAGGATGGCAACGTGTATCTATATAAAATAAATATCGATATTTATCCTAAAACATGAATATATTCATATCGTTTTTTGGTTGCAATATATCGGATTCAAATATCGATATTTTTCAAAATATATCGAAAGGTAACTGTACTGCTAAACGTAATCTGCAACTGGTGCTGATGTTAAGAAGATGAAAGGAATATCATTCCCCGCCGCTTTTCACACATTTATGTCAGATAAAAATTTTATTGCGAGGAATTCCCCACCTCCCCCTCGCTCTTCAAAATTTCATTTTGGATTGAAACTTTATTGCGAGGAATATTCCCCTCCGCTCCTCGAAATTTACAAAATATATCGGTATATAGAAATATCGATAATTTTTTGTCGATGTATCGAATACATCGATCTGAGTTTTGTGATGTATCAAATGATTCATATATCGAAATATTATATTTTTTTGCCATCCCTAAATAAAGTAATTCTGAGTACAAATGTTGTGGGTATCAATAAACTTGAAAAAGGGACCCACTTGTAGAGGCACCGGAATCTAAATTAGTAAATCGCAAGTGAATTCTAATTTTACATCATTATTAACAACTTAATATCAAATAATAGAACGAAGTGTTTATTTATTCTGTTGCATGGTATAGACACAATGCGATAATGGAATTTAACAGTAAAGAACTGGTGATATTTTTCCCTTTATATATTTTCATCCTTAAATGACTCTTATCCACTAAATAAACGACTAGTAGGTGTTATTTCCAACTTTCCGCAAATTTACAAAAGTATCATAAATGACAACCGGTGGTTAGTTTCCAACAACTTCAAACTCTCATAGAAACTTGAAACTTTCAGCGTATGCGAAACAAACGAAAACCTTTTGGGAAATATTTTCTTTTAATTCTCCATTTCGTCAACTTTTACTGTAGTTTAATTCTGTTGTATTAAGGTAATGTAGGAAATTGGGAAGTTTTGCTATTAAACCAGTAGCCCAGTGCATTTAGATGAAAAATGTGCGTTATTATCAAAATACCTTGGGAGTGTTTGTTATTCAACCAGTAGTCCAATGAATTTAAATGAAATATACTTAGTTACATCACGAATCGTGTCGTTCACTAATTTTTTTTTTGCAAACATACACTGGCCGATACAATTGCTACCTTGATCAATAAGTCTCTTGAATTTACAATTTCCAAACATTTTAAAATTAGGAAAGTTAATACCATTACACAAGAAAGATGATCATAACATGTTAGAAAATTACCGACCAATCATAATCCTAAGTTACATATCTAAAATTTCTGAAAAAGCGGTAGCCACGCGCCTCTATAATTATTTAGAAGAAAAAAATGTATTTACAGATAGCCAGTATGGTTATAGATCTAATAGGTCTACGGAGCTAGCCAGCCTGGAGTTTATCCAAAAAATACATGGCTACCTTGATAAAGGTAAAAAAGTTGCTGGGCTGTTTTTTGATTTAACATCGGCCTTTGATTGCGTAAATTCAAATTTCTTGCAATTGAAATTATCTTCCTTAGGAATAAGAGGCAACATATTAAATTGGATCTTGTCCTATCTTGAAAATAGAAAAATATTGGTTTCACTAGATTGCGTAACTTCAGATATATGTAATATGGATATTGGAGTGGGACAGGGCTCGATAATAGGCCCATTACTATTCCTATTGTTCATAAATGACCTTCCATCTTTCATAAATCAGAGTGATGTCTTCATGTTTGCTGATGATACATCTGTAGTCATTAATGCAAATAGCGTACCGGAACTAGAATCGAAGGCATACCTAATTTCTGATGAATTTAAAAATTGGTGTGATAAAAATTCGCTCATACTGAACAAAAATAAAACAGCGTTTCTTTATTTTTCTTCTTCAACACCAACTTTGTTACCTAATATTGACCATGTAGAAACAAGTAATAACACAAAGTTTTTGGGCATCGTCATAGACTCAACACTTGACTTCTTCGGTCATATAGAAAGTGTCTGCACAAAGTTAGGTAAATGCACATTTGGAATTTTAAATATTAAAAAAGAAGTTAACGAAACGGCCCTAATAACATGTTATTATTCTCTTGTATATTCAGTCCTTAGCTATAATATTATCATCTGGGGACAGGCTGTAGAAATTAATAGGGTGTTTGTCATGCAAAAAAGGATAGTTAGGATAATCTTCAACTTGCCCTACAGACATACGTGTCGTGACACTTTTAGAAACAAGAAAATTATTACACTACCATGCATATACATGTATAAATTACTTTGTTTTGTTTTTAATAATATCGGCAAATTTAGGCTCAGTAGATCAGTACACGATCATAGAACAAGGAGTGCCAACGATATACACATCCACAAGTATAGGCTTAGTAAATACAAAAAGTCCGCATACTGTGGTGGTGCTCATCTATTTAATCTACTTCCAGATAGATTAAAACTTGTAACGACGTACAAGTTATTTAAGACTGAACTAAAAAGCTTTTTAATTGAAAGGTGTTTTTATTCCATTGACGAATTCTGCTCATCAATGACATAGACTCTATTCATGACATTGAACTTGACTTAGATTATTTTCATAAATACAATTTATGTACGTCTGTTGTTTGTATATATTTTATCTTTTATATAAGTACACAATTTTTTTTAGACAGATTATCTAACTTTTGTTATATATAATTTGTACGTCTCTTGTTTGTATATATTTTCTATTTTATCTTTTATATACGTATATATTTTCTATTTTTATATTTTTCTAATTATAGTCGAAGAAACCCTTTTCTGTGAAAACAGTTTTTATGGCAAATAAATGTTTCTATTCTATTCTATTCTATTTATTATCAAAGACATGAGATTTTTCTACACGCTTAAATACTAGCGTAGTACAATGTAAATAACAGAAAGTGATGTCTGACGGGACTACAATAGAAGTTCCAGGATTGTTGTAGCCGTAACCGGTCAGCATTCTGTGAGTTCAGTAGCGTGCAGTTGATGCATTTGTCAAACTTAACGATTTTCTATTTCCTCGCGTTATTTATACAGGGTGTAATTGGTTTCATGGTGTTAGGAAACGATAAGACAAACAATAAACCTTATATAACGTGGGGTCTAAAGCTCATAGTTTTGGAGAGAAAAAATGTAACCCTTTCTTGGGCCCGTTGCGTGACGGCAGTTCTTCGTCTGGGAGCGGTAGGTCTGGGTATTCTCACCTAGGTGCCGGGCACCACCTAACCGAGATGGAGGACTAGGGGGAAAAATAAGCGAAGAGGTTTTTCCCTTAATTATATTATCAATATAAAGATAAGCTTCACAGTCAGAAGTGAGATAACCTTAATTTGTATAAACTAGATTAAATTGGGTAATTTCTATTTTTGAACCCCCACCCGCAGCGCTACGCGTGGTTCACACTCTAAGGTTACTTGAATAATATCTATGGATCTTATTATATTATTAATAAAATATAATTAATAAAATTTTCTAATTTTTCTTTTTGACGATCTCTCCCTCGCAGGCTCGGTGGTAAGAATTAAATATCAATTCGCCGTAGGTAGGAAACTCTTTGAGAATGGTACACTACTTGCCCTGTGGAATTTTCTAGTAAAAAGTGGAAAAAATATTCTGACCTTACGATCTTCGTGAGAGCTTTCCTTGTCGTTTAAAGCATCATAGGGTTGCTTACGATCCAAGTTCGGAAGGCTTACTCCACTGGTATGGCAGTTAGTCCCCAGAATACAATAAGTTATATTGTTGTGACAGAACCAATAATACAAACAAAAGGCTGGCGAGTCCAAAATAGAGTTATTTTTAAGTGATGCCGACCACACCTGATTACTAGTTTCCTATTTCCCGTAAATTTATTAAATCTAGGTATTTGAATAGAATTCGACCTATCTCCTACTTAGAAAGGCCTTTGTGTAAATAATTTAAAATATACAGCACCACAACAATCGTACAAAATGGCGACAGGAATTTCTCTGTTCCTTCGCTCGTTAACTTAATTAAGAAATCCACTTTCCAATATTCAATCTGCGCAGATCGCTTAGGTGGGGTTCGGATAGGAAATATCGGAACCTACGGACGGCAACCACACATACCAGTAGGTATTAGTTGACTATAACTACCGCAAACGATTTAGCAACATCTCACTTAATTTAAACAGGCATACAGAGTGTGTGAGAAAAATCCAAAATTACCGTTACAAAAATAAACAAAAATATCCAATATAATTAATAATATAGTTTGAGAACTGCTGGCATACTCTGACATTCGTGCAAATAAGTATGGTGCGCCTAAGAGATCATCCAAAAGCATGCCGACAAAGCAGTTAAAAGCGACCGGTAGAGGACACCGCCATGTTTTTTGCTTCTTCACTGCCAAATTATCTTATTACGCGTGGTATACTCTCCCTTGTAATATTCTCAAATAATAATTTCAGTTTGTGTCCTTACTTGGTAAATAACGTACCACACGACGCGACCTACCCATTCCTTGGTTTTGTCTGTTGCTTTCTTCTTTTTGAATGTTGTGCCACTTATGTTAAGATTTATTTTACTGACTTATCGTTCAACTCGTTAGTATTTGGTTACGTAAGACACTGCTTCTCGTTCGTGCTTTTTGTGTTACTTCTTGGATTTTGGACCAAGTTTTTTTTGTTTTCTTTATTGATAACGTTAATTCACAGTTTAGTGTGGTGTTTTAAAACGCAGATTTTGGACATTTTGGGAGATTACACTATCCAGAGCTCGCGGATATGCACTTAGTGTATGGAGAAAGTGGTGGAATGCAGCTGGTGCGGAATAGCTTTAGAACAATTGCAACAACGTATTTTAGTGTGCATAGAAACCATAAAAAATTATCCTGATTTACCAAATGTGTTGAACGGAGTGCGCATATCCTTAGTTCGACGTCCAAAATGTGTATACGCGGAGATGGAAGACATTTCGAACAATTTTTGTGAAAAATTCAAAAGTATTGATTTACATTTACATTTATTTTTACATTGATTTTCATAGAGATCAAAGACTCGACTTTTAGTTTTCTATACCTGATTGGGAAAAATTATGGGCTCAAGTCGTTAAAAAAATCAGATTTTTTCCTAACTTAAAATACACAACTGTTTTGTGTTATCGTATCTCGGACGTCTAACAGTTAGTTTTCCAATTTCATAAAATAATTACTAATTTTTTAAGCTTTTAACACAATGTTACAAATGTTGATAAACCACTTTTAAATTTTATAAATTCTTATAAACGACAATAAAAGCTACAATAACTTTGTTCCAAATTAAAAAACACATGTAAACAAATCCTGTTTAATCCCTGCGGCCATGCTATGCTTGCGTTGTGCCGAAAGAGAAGGAATTATTTACAATTTGGTGAACATGTACTAGAAATCAAGACCCCAAAATTTTTTATAATATTTTCCATTCCCCAACACCACCCCACTCCATTATTAAAGGGCTTGATATATATTGATATGTATATATTTTTGGATTATTCCCTTGAAGGGTTGGGGGATAAATAGGTGTAAATAGGGGAAAATAAGTAAAGCAAGCTGATAAGAGTACAGAAACTTGAAATTCAGTATATGTACTTGTAGCTAAGTCTTCAGATTTTTTTATAATAGTTTTCAACCCCCCACCACGCCTACTCGATTATTAAAGAGGTTGATAAAATAATATTGCGATATTCACTTGACATTTGGAGCATATATAAAATCTGGAACTAGATCATATTTTGAGAAGATTCCGTTTAAGGGGTGGGGATGTAAGTATAGGTAAATAGGGGAAAATAAAGCAAGCTGTGTAGAGTACAAATATTTGAAATTTGATGCGTACCTATACTAGGAGCCAGGCCCTCAGATTTCTTCCCCCCCACCACCACCACCATCACTTCATTAATAAAGGGGTTGATGAAATAGACTTGAGATATTCACTTGAAATTTGGTACACGTATATATTTTTTGTTTAAGGGGTGGAGGGGGGGGGGGATTGTAATCAGGAAAAATCTGTAGAGCAAGCTAATAAGAGTCCAGAACTTAATTTTTGGCGTACGTGCCAGAAACCAATGCCTTAATTTCTAACACTGAAAATATTTGACAAATCGAAGATGTAACGGTAACACGGAAGTCCAGTAGCGATTTTTGGAAATTCTGTTGTTTCTTAGGGCACGAAAGCGATCGGTGATGTTACATATCGCATATCTTTTGAAAGATCCAAATTCAATTTTAAATTTGATAAATTTTGATACTTCGAAACATATTCTTGCATTCTTACGTCTCGAAGCTGACCGACGCCTAGCGTTGTTTTTGTAAAACTCGCGTATTTGATAAATGTTGATTCCTAAATTCATATTCTTGCATTTATATGTCTCGATGCCGACCGACGCTTGGCGTCATTGTTGTAAAACTTCTGACTTTGATAAATTTTGATACTTAAATTCGTATTCTTTCATTTATTTATTCGTCTCTACGCCGACCGACGCCTAGCTTCGCTTTTGTAAAACTTCTGAATTTGATAAATGTTGATACTTAGATTCATATTCTTGTATCCTCACGTCTCAACGCCGACCGACGCCTAGCGTCGTTTTTGTAAAACTTGTGAGTTTGATAAATTTTGATACCTAGATTATGTAACACGCGGAATACTCGATAGCATCCTTTGTTACACTGTTAATAATTATTAGAAAAATTATAAGTTATCGGAAATATATTCCCACCAACCTTAGTACTAATAGAGTCCCTTACTGCTTAGACTATGATGAACGTACGTCATCTGTCAGTAGTTAAAGTTCGCAAATACTAGATCGCGCAAGAGCAATGGTATTTCAACTAAATAACGCCGTGTGAAACTCTTTCTTGTTGAACCATTGAACTAATAAGACGTATTTATAATTTCGTTTGACCTGTAAAGGGGATAATAGAATTTGAAAAACCTCGTGACGATCGCATGAGGTAAGGCTTTAATTATTATACCGGTAAATATCATCTAACATTTGAAATATTGTTTTAGGTTTTTCTTATGAGTTTTTCTTATAATTTTCTGATAAACGATTTCTTTTACAAATTTTTTTGATAAGTATTTTCTTATAAAGAATTACTTCTTAATCAAATTTAATTACGTCTAATGCTATTAACGTCGATGTATTTCCACGTTATATTATTTGCTTTGAGCAAGATTAATACCTTCAAGTTCTAAGACTTACTACGTTTCTACTAAGCCAGTAATATTCATTTGAAGTCAACCTTTCTATATTACATTTTGAATTGGAATATACGAAAATATTCTGGGCGAAGAGATTTTCTTCACTTTGTCTTGGCGACAATCTTCTACGATTTCATAACCTCACAATGGGATTAAGACGGCCACGTGTGAAATTAAACCCATGATCATCGGAGAACAGGACCGTATCTAGGAATTTCCTGGACCAGGATAACAAAATGAAAGATAAGTACTTTTCATTGTAACCATTAAAAGGGATTATTTTCACATGATTGTTGAGTTAAAAGTGTCCAAATTTAAAATATTAGATTCAAGCTAAATCTATTATATTTTTGGTTAGATTACATTTTAAATCCGTTGTTATAATTAAATCCATTGTTGTGTATTAATTCGTAGTTGCTTATTTCTTGAATTTGTTGTCGCAAATACTTCGCCGTAGTTGTTTCGTAGTTGCTTTTGTCGTGCTTCCTGATGATTAATATCTCATTGTAGTACTATACTGCACGTTGGTTAGTGATATCGTAAGTCGTGGTTCAATTTTTGTTGTAATGAGAGTGTCTAATGTTTGTGAATTTTGAGATAAATTTACGAGACTTATCTTTTGTAATATAGTTATTTTGTCTCTCGTAAAAGATCTCAAGTTTATTTAATTTTGTTGTAATATATGATTTTAGTGTTGAGGTGAAAGTTACGAGACGTATCTTTTGTAATATATTTTTGGTTCTCGTACACGCCTCAGATTTTCCTTGCCGTGGTGCACATTGTAATATAGTAACTTGTAATATAATACTTTGTTGTCTTGTAATATACTTTTGTTTCATAATTGAGACAATCTACGAGTCATCTCTCTGTAATATTTTTAATTTGGCTCTCGTAAAAGTCTCAAGCTTATCTTGAGCTTCGGTTGTTGTAATATAGTATTTTGTTATATATTTCTGTGAGATATTTTGCTATACAGTATCGTTGATGCTGTGATAGTATATTTTTCTGTAATATAATATTTTTGTAATATAGTACTATTGTATATATGTAACTTTTGTCTTTTGTTTATCTATATCTTTAATTTTCTTTGATTACCCTTAGTAATCAATGGCGCCCAAGCTTTGAACTCCACCCCCTTTAGCTCTCCGTATCTTTACTGTGCTAGCCAGGTGAAACCAGTGACGCTAACCACGTCGCTCGTAGGGTGGCCCACACTTGAACACTTGGGCAATATTTAAACGAGTGAAAACCTTCTTTTCTTAGCCACACAAAGTAGCGCCTTTTCAACGCGGGGCTTGATTACTTAAAAGGAGTAGAGTTCAAGGAAAATTCTCTTTATCTATCTTTCACTGTTTGTCTGCTATCTTTATCTTTTGTTGTTTATCTTAATCTTTGTTTTTTATCTTTTGCTATTTATCTATTTGTCTTTTATCTTTTACTGTTTTGCGAGCTTTTATATTCTTAGCTTTAGTAAGTTGTAAATAGTTATTGTTTTTAACATTTAATATTAGCTTATTTATACTAATACTTTTAAAATTCCATTTATTTACTAATGATTTAGTTAATTGTCTGATATTTACTGATCGTTATTTGGAAATTGTGTTTTAGTGAGAATATAATTGTTAAACAATATGGAGGTAAATTACTTGCATTCAGATGAATTGGACTATGAACTGAGAATCAGAGGAGCTATCGTTAATGGAAATATGAATGTTAAAAGATCAATTCTTAGAGGACATTTTCAACGCGAGAGAATGGACCAAGTCTCTTACCCCACCGTGCAGATTGATGTTAATGAGGAAACATTAATATGTAGAGAAAAAATTAGTATATTAGAGGGTATGATATCTAGGTTTAATTCTGATGTTCGACATCCTGATTATAAAAAGATAAAAACTAAATTATTACATGTACATAACCGTATAAATCATTTTCCGATGTCTAATCAACAAGTAGCTAATTTGCAAGCTGAACTTATGACTCAACTTATGTTATTATTTGATCAATTAGAACAAAGAATATCTCAAAACATAGGTACTAACGAAAATTTAATAAATTTAGATGTGCCACTTCATATTTCAAGTACTGAAAATATTCAGTCACAAAATAGTCCTAGTAATTTAAATAATAGGATATCTGTAGAGAATTTATTAGAACAGGATATAGTCAGTAATAATAACGTTCACACAGCTAACGAAAATGTCTATGATGATATACCTTTACTAAATAATATACAAACTAACGAGCCTATAAATAGAAATGTACGTTTTGGAAATATTTCTTGTCCAAATTTTAATAGCCATATGTCGCCTGTAAATAGAAATGTAACTTCAATGCCTAACATACGATATGGTAATGAGGGTGTAAACAATTCTCAATTACAACCCCCAAATACAAATAACTTAACCTCTGACTTTTGGTCAATACTACCTAACCACAATCGTAGCAATGCTTTAAATAATAGGAATCCAACCTATCAAGTTAGTAGTACTTTCTGTTTTCCAAGTTCTCAGGGAAACCATCAAAATTTAAATAATCAAACTTCTAATAACGTAGGGTTATATGGTCAAAGACTACCAACAACTTGTCAAAGTAATTATCCTAACATGAATATAGCTAGAGATAACCTCACTTTTTCTACGAGTCAGATTGATTCCAACTTAAATTATAAAATTTCATACATAAACAGAACACGATTGAAATTTTCAGGTTTTAACCAAAGTTTACATAGTTTTCTTGAGAAAGTAGAAGAGTTTTGTGCTATGTGTAGTGTAAATAAAGCACAACTATTAAATTTTGCTTATGAATTATTTGAAGGGGACGCTTTACAATGGTTCCGAGCTAATAAAAATTTATTTACAAACTGGGATGACTTGGTGTATGCTTTAAAAGTTATTTTTCTACCTGTAGATTTTGAAATTGACTTGTGGAATGAAATTCTGTTAAGAACACAAGGTAGCAATGAGCGATCATTGATTTATATAGCTATAATGGAAAATTTATTCAAACGACTACCTAATCCACCCCAAGAATCTTTCATGCTACAAGTAATTTTGAGAAATTTACAACCGTATTTTCAATACCATATATCTTTGCAAAATCCTACATGTTTATCAGAACTTAAAAACTTATGTCGAGTAATAGAAGATGCCAGAAATAGAGCACAAAAATTTAGAAATCCACCACCTATTACTGCAAATACCTTAGCACCTGATTTGGCATATCGGCCACCAAGTAGTCATAATCAAAGACTTCAAGTAAATGAAATTACTTCCCAGATAGAAAATTTTAATATCGAGTATAATTCAAATTCATTTCCAACTGTACAATTCCCAGAAAGTTCAAGCGAGGCACAAAACAGTCAAATTTTGAATTCTGAGAACCAATCGTTAGAACTATTACAAGGTGAAAATATTGTAGGAGTAAATGCCTTAAAAACCATAAAATGTTGGAACTGTGGAACAGAGGGTCATTCACATCAAAATTGTAAAAGGCCAAAGAGTATATTTTGCTATAGTTGCGGTATGAAAAACGTAACAAAATCTAAGTGTCCTAAGTGTAAGTCAAAAAACCGACTTCCCACAGTGCCCAATTCGGCAGACACTGTTTAAGAAAGTTTAAGACCGAAGGTATAGTGAAAAATAATAGAAATAAAATTAAATTTAATTATAGAAATGCTTCTGTTTCAAATCAAATAAACACTAGAAATTCGAAATTAAGTAAAATTAATAAAAAGTTCTCATTAGAAAATTGTTGGTCAGTTTGGTTAAACGTTGTCAAAAATTTCTATTTACATAACGAAGTGTCACCCGTCTTTTCAAATAAGATTGGCGATTCACGTCCTTACATGGATATAATTATAAAAGACAGACAATTTTCAGGCTTATTAGATACAGGGGCTAATCAATGTGTTCTCGGAAGCTCTGCCTTTAAAACCATTTTAGATATGAATTTCAAAGTAGATTATAATGTAAATCATATGTGTGTAACCACCGCAGATGGAACATCTCAACATATTGTAGGCACTGTTAATTTACCAATAACTTTAAAAAATATTACTCACAATTTAAAATGTTTAATAGTACCAAATATTCGCCATTTTATGATTTTAGGTGTAGATTTTTGTAAAGCTTTCAAATTGAATTTAGATTTTGAAAAGGAAGTTTGGGAATTAAATAAAAATAAAAATCATGTGTTAAATAAAACTAATAGTGCAGTCGATGATGCTGAAAATATTAATCAAAGTAATCCTTTATTAAATCTAAGCGATACGTTGTACACTTGTTCTATAACTGCTCAGTATGATTTAACCGATAGTCAAAAACAACAGTTAAGTAAAGTTACAGATAAATTTCAAGAGTTAGTATCTCCAAAGTTAGGTTTAACTTCTTTAGCTGAACATAAAATAAATTTAACTGATAATCAACCTTTTAGGCAAAGAGCATTTCCATTATCTCCTTATATGCAAAAACATATGAACGATGAAGTTGATCGTTTATTAGCTTTAGGTGTTATTCGTCCATCAAAGAGTCCTTATGCCTCTAATGTTATTTTAGTGAAAAAACCATCTGGTCAGTATCGCTTATGTTTCGATGGTAGGAAATTAAACTCAATTTCAATACCAGATTCTTACCCATTGCCAAGTTTAAACAGCATACTAGATAAAGTGAGAGATGCACACTTTCTAACGTCTATCGATCTCAAGCAAGCATTTTTCCAAATTAAATTAGCCGAGGAAAGTTGCGAAAAGACAGCTTTTAGAGTGATAGGCCGAGGTCTATTTGAGTTTGTTAGAATGCCCATGGGTTTAATATCAAGTGCTAGTACACTTCAAAGAGTAATGGATAGATTATTTGATCCGTCTGACATCAATAGTAATATTTTTGTATACCTTGATGATTTAATTATAGTGAACAAATCTTTTAATGATCATCTTGCAACCTTGACAAAGGTTTATGAAATTTTAAAATCTGGAGGATTTACTATTAATTTAGAAAAGTGCAAATTTTGCAAACCAAGCTTAAAATTTCTAGGTTATGTCGTAGATAGAAATGGTTTACATAGTGATCCCGATAAAGTCAAAGCTATTGTTGAATATCCTGCCCCTAGAAATACCACTGAGGTGAGACGATTTATCGGTATGGCATCTTGGTATCGACGCTTTATAAATAACTTTTCAGAATTAATTATTCCTTTGAATGATGTAATTAAAGGTCGTAAAAAAGGTCAGAAAATAGTATGGACTGATCAGGCGCAGAATTCTTTTGAAATATTAAAAGACCATTTAATTTCAACTCCAGTATTGGCCAAGCCTGATTTTTCTAAAATGTTTACTTTACAAACCGATGCTAGTGATCATAGCGCTAGTGCCATTTTAACTCAAGGCGAGGGAGATAATGAACATGTTATAGCGTATTTTTCTAAAACGTTTACTAAATCTGAGCGCAACTATACTATTTTAGAAAGAGAATTAAAAAGTGTTCTTATGGCCGTATCTAAGTTTCGTTGTTACATCGAAGGAACCAAGTTTAAGGTTATAACTGACAATTCATCTATTTTATGGTTAAATAATTTAAAAAATCCAGTTGGTCGATTAGCAAGATGGGCTGTAGAATTATCTCAATATGATATCGAATTTGAACATAGGCGAGGAAAATTAAATGTAGTCCCTGATGCATTAAGTAGACCACCAATTGAGTTAGATACGATAGATATAGCTCAACACGATAAATGGTATTCAAAAATGATTAAAAATGTCTCAAGTAATCCTGAGAAGTTTCCATCTTTTCACGTAGACAGTAATAATTTGTATAAATATGTAAAACAGAAACATAACATTAATACTAATTTAAAACAATGGAAATTAGTAATTCCAAAAATAAAGAGGAAAGAACTCTTAGAAAAATTTCATAATGAGTTATCGGCACATTTAGGTGTAAATAAAACTTATAATCGCTTATGCGAAGAATACTCTTGGCCAGGTATGAAATGTGATGTTAAAAAGTTTATTTATAATTGCCGAAATTGTAATGAACAAAAGTCTAGTCAATTAGGACGTATGGGTTTGATGGGTAATCCTAAAACTGTGTCGCATCCTTTTCAGTTAATATCAATTGATTTAATGGGTCCTTTTCCTAAATCAAAATCCGGAAATTGCTATATTTTAGTTATTGTTGATTGGTTTACTAAATTTACTTTTATACATCCTTTAAAGCGTGCTCTTGCAAAGCATATTTGTACTTACCTAGAGAAAAATGTTTTCTTAATTTTTGGAGTATGCCAAACAATCGTACTCGATAATGGGTCACAATTTACTTCAAAAGAATTCAAAAAATTATTAACAATGTATCAGGTAGAAAATATATGGTACAATGCTAAATGTCATCCGCAAACTAATAATGTTGAACGTTCTAATCGTGTTATTGGTACCGCCATAAGGTCATATATTAAGACAAGTCAACGTGATTGGGACTTACCTATCCCTAAGATAATGAGTGCTATAAATAGTACTGTGCATGACGTGACACAGTATACCCCAAATTTTCTAGTGTTTGGAAGACATATCCCTTGGAACGGAGAATATTATGGTAAGATCAAAAGTAGAAACCTATCTCCATATGAATTTGCAAATCGCGACATCATTGTAAACGAATTAAGTAAATTATCCGATCTGTATAAGAACGTAGCGGGGAAAATAAAGTTAGCTTATGAACGAAATAAAAAATATTATAACTTAAGGAAACGAGATGTTGAATTTGAAGTAGGAGATATAGTTTATAAAAGGAACTATGTTTTGAGTGATGCTGGTAACTATTTTTCAGCTAAATTGGCTCCTAAGTTCATTAAATGCACCATAATTAGTAAACTTTCGCCTATAATATATGAGTTGCAAGACGAAGAAGGGAAGAGCATTGGTCGTTATCATATAAAAGACCTAAAGGCCATGCATAACGATACCTCCATTGATTTGGTAAATAATTGTTAGAATGGTGATAAATAGACCAAATTATCTGTGTTATTTGATATAATATGTTGTACTTAGGATTTATGTAAATTGCCTCTATAAATGTAAATTGTATTATGTTGTATTATAGTAAGATAAGGTTGATATATGATTTATATGATGTGGAAATAATCTCTTATAAAAAAAATATATATATGAAATATATATTTTATGGGGGGCTGCGAGATATTGTAACACGCGGAATACTCGATAGCATCCTTTGTTACACTGTTAATAATTATTAGAAAAATTATAAGTTATCGGAAATATATTCCCACCAACCTTAGTACTAATAGAGTCCCTTACTGCTTAGACTATGATGAACGTACGTCATCTGTTAGTAGTTAAAGTTCGCAAATACTAGATCGCGCAAGAGCAATGGTATTTCAACAAAATAACGCCGTGTGAAACTCTTTCTTGTTGAACCATTGAACTAATAAGACGTATTTATAATTTCGTTTGACCTGTAAAGGGGATAATAGAATTTGAAAAACCTCGTGACGATCGCATGAGGTAAGGCTTTAGTTATTATACCGGTAAATATCATCTAACATTTGAAATATTGTTTTAGGTTTTTCTTATGAGTTTTTCTTATAATTTTCTGATAAACGATTTCTTTTACAAATTTTTTTGATAAGTATTTTCTTATAAAGAATTACTTCTTAATCAAATTTAATTACGTCTAATGCTATTAACGTCGATGTATTTCCACGTTATATTATTTGCTTTGAGCAAGATTAATACCTTCAAGTTCTAAGACTTACTACGTTTCTACTAAGCCAGTAATATTCATTTGAAGTCAACCTTTCTATATTACATTTTGAATTGGAATATACGAAAATATTCTGGGCGAAGAGATTTTCTTCACTTTGTCTTGGCGACAATCTTCTACGATTTCATAACCTCACAATGGGATTAAGACGGCCACGTGTGAAATTAAACCCATGATCATCGGAGAACAGGACCGTATCTAGGAATTTCCTGGATCAGGATAACAAAATGAAAGATAAGTACTTTTCATTGTAACCATTAAAAGGGATTATTTTCACATGATTGTTGAGTTAAAAGTGTCCAAATTTAAAATATTAGATTCAAGCTAAATCTATTATATTTTTGGTTAGATTACATTTTAAATCCGTTGTTATAATTAAATCCATTGTTGTGTATTAATTCGTAGTTGCTTATTTCTTGAATTTGTTGTCGCAAATACTTCGCCGTAGTTGTTTCGTAGTTGCTTTTGTCGTGCTTCCTGATGATTAATATCTCATTGTAGTACTATACTGCACGTTGGTTAGTGATATCGTAAGTCGTGGTTCAATTTTTGTTGTAATGAGAGTGTCTAATGTTTGTGAATTTTGAGATAAATTTACGAGACTTATCTTTTGTAATATAGTTATTTTGTCTCTCGTAAAAGATCTCAAGTTTATTTAATTTTGTTGTAATATATGATTTTAGTGTTGAGGTGAAAGTTACGAGACGTATCTTTTGTAATATATTTTTGGTTCTCGTACACGCCTCAGATATTCCTTGCCGTGGTGCACATTGTAATATAGTAACTTGTAATATAATACTTTGTTGTCTTGTAATATACTTTTGTTTCATAATTGAGACAATCTACGAGTCATCTCTCTGTAATATTTTTAATTTGGCTCTCGTAAAAGTCTCAAGCTTATCTTGAGCTTCGGTTGTTGTAATATAGTATTTTGTTATATATTTCTGTGAGATATTTTGCTATACAGTATCGTTGATGCTGTGATAGTATATTTTTCTGTAATATAATATTTTTGTAATATAGTACTATTGTATATATGTAACTTTTGTCTTTTGTTTATCTATATCTTTAATTTTCTTTGATTACCCTTAGTAATCAATGGCGCCCAAGCTTTGAACTCCACCCCCTTTAGCTCTCCGTATCTTTACTGTGCTAGCCAGGTGAAACCAGTGACGCTAACCACGTCGCTCGTAGGGTGGCCCATACTTGAACACTTGGGCAATATTTAAACAACGAGTGAAAACCTTCTTTTCTTAGCCACAATTAATGTTCTCGCATTTTTACGAAACCCCTTTTTTTAAAAGTGAATTATTTATTATTTGTTTGCTTGTAGTAATGAAATATATTCTTTATAGGCTTTTGCAAACAGCGGAAAGAAAAACTGTCTATGGGAACTAAAAGAAAAACTATATGTAAAAATATTAATGAAATCTTTGCATTCTTTCGATAACCTGACTTCTGGTTATGGTAACAAGTAAAAATTCTTATTTGCCATTCTCATTATAACACTAGCATCCCAGATAGTCCCCTACGCCTAGGCAGGCTAAACTAGTATCTGCATGATCACCTACGATATGTAAATTCAGTAAAAAATGAGAACAATGGCCTGAAATTAATTTATTTACCTACCTTGTCTTTAAAAATTTTTTCATTCTAATGAGTTACATTTTCATAAAGTCTCATTCAATTTCTTGGAAATGCTTAGCCCTTGAAACGTTTTTCGTCCTTATTGTGGACTCATCAGAAAAGCCCAAAGCCACTCATAACGATGTTCCATGCAAAACCAATACTAGTTAGCTAATAGATAGGTGAAGATCTGTTGTTTCTTATCAGTCAATGTCAAATATAAATATTTCATACTTACTCATGAATACTGTCTTGGTTTTGCATGAAACATTGTTATGAGTGGCTTTGGGCTTTTCTGATGAGTCCACAATAAGGACGAAAAACCTTTCAAAGGCTAAGCATTTCCAAGAAACTGAATGAGATTTTATGAAAATGTAATTCATTAGAATGAAAAAAATTTTAAAGACAAGGTAGGTAAATAAATTAATTTCAGGCTTTTGTTCTCATTTTTAACTGAAGTTACATATCGTAGGGGATCATGTAGATACTAGTTTAGCCTGCCTAGCCGTAGGGCACTATGTGGGATGCTATTGTTATAATGAGAATGGGAAATAAGAATTTATACTTGTTAGCATAACCAGAAGTCAGGTTATCGAAAGAATGCAAAGATTTCACTAATATTTTTACATATAGTTTTCTTTTAGTTCTCATTGATAGTTTTTCTTTCCGCTGTTTACAAAATCCTACAGAGACCCCTTTTTTGTGGAATATTAATGTAATATTAAACTTTTCTTTATTTTTATCCTCTGTACGTTTTGCAGATTTTGTAAATATCATATCAGGCTTGAAAGTTAGCCAACTTCATTTTCAATGTCTTAACGAAGCTTGCTAAATTGCAACTTCTGTAAAAAATTTTATGACATCTACCCCTAATATTATTAAAATTCTATGACCAATTATTTCTGCATACTAAAGTGCAAATATAGTTAAAAGTTTACCTTTAAAGAGACTTGGAAGGAAAATCTGGATGTGGAAGTAGTGATTCCTTAGGCAGCGGTTTTTCGACTGTATCACATAAGCATCAGTTCACCCTACTCACTTTGTAACTAAATTTTAATTCAATTTTAAGCATTTAGTAAATATTTCATTTCATCGCCATGAGCAATTATTTCACTTGTTATGTGTGGTCAATTAAGTAGCAGTAGCTGGCAAGTATGTATAAGTTGCGGTAGTGCACCTGCGGTAGTGCACTTCAACAGTCCGGGCAGTCTCTGCAGTCCACGTACAAATTTCTACGAGTGGGTGACCTCTTGTTTAAAGTATTTAGTGGGCTATAGTAGGACAAATACACAATACAAGACAGCGTCACTCTTAGTGCATTTCCACGTCGGCGCACCGCACAGCGCACTTCATCCATCGCACATCGCACATCGCACTACGGCTAGTCTGTTCTGTATAAAAAACAAATTGTTATAATTATTCATATGTTGTTCGGCTATTTCCTTCCATAATTTAATTAAAAACACGGTATGCGATGTGTAATGTGCGAGGGACGCCGATATGGCCACTCTCATTAAATATCAGGGTACTATTGATTATTACTGTGCGATGTGCGATGAGCGAGGTGCAGTGCGAAGTGCACTGTGCAGTGTGCCAACGTGGCCGTGCACTTAGAAGCAAACACCTATGAAATAACAAACCAAACAAATTACATTTAATGAAGTAACGGCCGTGAAAGTCTACGTCATTTATTACCTCCGAATAATAATGGCATTGTAAACCTGTACAACCATGACGGTGTAGATAAATATTTATCTGCCAATTACAACACGTCTGCATTATTGAAAGTGCCACAAGGGAGTGCTTAAGCAGTAATTACCGACACATACGTATATTTACGTTTTGTGAGGATAAGGGCCGTGTACAGTGGAAGATGAAAACAAAACAAGCTAAACCTCCGACCTTTAATTAAGAACATGATGTGGGTTTGTTTGTATTTTGTAGATAGCTTTATCTTATAAGCTTTCTGATCTCCCCTTATAACGTAATAAACTCTATACAAACAGCGCCTCGAGATCTCTTCCCTCTGTCAATAGCAAAACTGAAGCGGATTCAATGGAGAAAATTTATAGCTCCGTCGGAAACCGGGCTTAAAAAACGTAAGGTGGTGTAAAATGATAAGCTCTGAAAGAAAATAATTTCCCGTTGAGCAAAAATAGTAGTATCTTTTATTTAATATACAGTGTGTTATAGTTAATATGAATACACTCTTGTACTTTAGTTATTACTTCTAAATTGACGAAATGGAGTGGTAGTATAGTAATGGTAAAGAAAATCCTTCTCCTTCATTTTTCACACAAATTTAAGCGTTGCTCGATTGGTAATTTTTAGTGAGTCAGGGCAAAATATTGTTTTTTGGAATTTTGATAATTGAACATCTTATTTGACAAGGTATATGACAAAACGACTTGCATTCTTATAGTCCCAGAGACAGCTATATTTCGGTGCAAGTCATTTTAACATCGTTCACATATCATTCTAAACTTTAGCTTATAGTGTGCACGTACACAACACGGCGTATAGTGGGGCTGAAAAAGAAATTACCATTCAAAATTCTCTACAGCCTTTAGTTTTTGTCCAATCGCAGGATTTCATTTTTCAAATAATTGTAAGACTTCTGGCTACAAAACTGTTAAGGCAGATTTATGAAAAAAATCGAAACTGGACTTACATACGTCGCCATAGTCGATCAAGATTGGCCGAATAAAAGCAGAAAAATCAAAATAATTACACAAATAACCAAATTACGGCTACTTTTTCCTTTTCTTAGTCGGTTTTGAGTAAATAAATAAGAATATACTCTAAAAAAGTGTCCTGAAGTTTCTCATCAAAAAATAGGCAGGCCAAAATATGGCCTTTATAGAAATATTTTATTTACAGCTTTACTTGTATACTTGTAAACACATCCCTATTGGCATAAACGGCAAGCTGAAAGCCCAATATGACTTTAAAATGACAAATAAAATGACCAACAAACATTATTATGCAGCAGAAAATAGTTTCTAAAGTTATTAAAATTCACTTTTAAGTGAACTATACTGCCCTGCTAAAACAAAAGGCCCTATCTACAAATTTGACAAATTTCTGTTTATGGATGTTATGGATTCCTGCCATTTTTCTGTATGCATTTCCTAAAGCTAGAAGTCCTATCTGCACTTTTACAACCTTAAAATATAAATAACTGATTTGTCCTATGTATCAAAAAATGCAATATTACTAACTAAGAACGTCCAATGTGAAATTACTATAACAAATTGTCCTAACATAACAGTTTTCTGTAGTTAAGACTTTTTAGACTAACATGTTTGCATTACAATGGTATTTAGTACGCTGTTGCTACTCATAATTGTCTGAACTGCAGCACTTAGGATATTTTATCCTATAATATATAATATATTATATAATACCATAAGTGTTTATAGCTTTTTTGTATTTTAGCTAGTCAATAAAGCATAGTAAACTAAACAGGCATTTAGGACATACCCATCTAATCCATCCAGCAGAATATTTCTTCTGTTAGATAATAAATTTGTCCTAACAACAATATTATTAAAATAGCTATAAAAAATAAACACATACATAAAAATTGACATAACTACTGTCATAGCATAAACTATTTACTCAATCAGCTATGATTTCAATAATAAATTAAAACTTTAATAACTCTAAACCATGATTTTGTTAGATGGGACCTTTTGTTTTAGTAGGGCAGTATAGGTCAACTATACCGACATATGTAAGTTCAATTTCGATTTTTCTCAGAAATCTGCCTAGACAGTTTTGTAGCCAGAAGTCTGACGATTGTTTAAAAAAATATGTATTGCAATTGGACAAAAATTAAAGGCTGTAGAAAATTTTGAACGGTAAATCTCTTTTCAGCATCACTGTGCGGCGGTCAGCTAGTCAGGTAGCGGTGGAGTTGGGCACTGAAGTACTTTCAACGTTTAAAAAAATTATTGAAATAAAAATAACAGTGCTGAAATATTCACTGTTATTTATTGATATCGTAAAATAGTAAAAAATTACAGTCAGCTGTTGAAATTCCAAGGGGTACGATGTCAGCTGCTCATGTCAACAAATTGATTAACAATAAAGGAAAAATTACGGTGTTGAAACTTGGTTGTACAATTTTTATTATTATATAGATTACAAAAAATTAAGTCAATTAATATCCTCAAGTTCGGTAGTATCTATTTACAAAAAAAAAAAATACGAAATTCTTTTTTCAAATACAGAAAAACATATTGATAATCGGAAGTAATATATAAAATTTTCAGTCAGAACTTTCGTCAACTTGACGGAGAAATTTGTATAAGGTTGACTGAGTGGCACTAGTGAATCCAAACAGTCTTATACCACTTAGTAAAACGCGCTAAGTTTTTCGTTATTAAAAAAAAATATTTCATATATTTCTTTTATAAATAGGTAACGAACTTGGCGGTTTTGACTTAATTTTTTTGTGATCTATAGAATAATAACTATTGTACAACCAACACTGCTAAAATATTATTTTTATTGTAAATTAATTTCTTCATAGGAGCAGCTGACGTAGTACCCTCTGGCATTTCAACAGCTGACTATCATTTTTCCTATGTTATGATATACATACTAGTGAAAATTTAAGCCCTCTTATTATATTTTTATTTCAATAATTTTTTTATACGCCAGAACCGCTTTTGTGCCTACATCGACTGCTGGCGCGCCAGCTAACCGCTGCGCCGTTTTATGTATGTGCACACCATACGCTGCTATAAATATAATATGTGAGGGGTGTTAAGAACTGTGACTAAAATGTGTCGCTGCCCCCTGGGCAATTATGGTCACATGAATTCTAGCAATTGACTTCAAATAATGAAGTCTGTTCGCTGATAGAATCCCGATCGTAGAGTGTAAGGGATATCGTCCGGAGCTCTATTCTTACTTGTCTTCACTGAAATATTGTTTATAATCTAATCCGTAACGTAAGTTTTAATCTTTGTGGTCAAGTTACGACCGACGTGCGTCATTTCTATTGTTCAACAGCAAACCGATTTGCGTAATGCGTGTCGTCGTCGAGTGCGGCTGGCGATTTCAGAGGCGGGTTGATTTTCTTGGAAGTCGGGTATAACGGGTATAAGGCACTTATTTCAATTAGTGCCTAAGAGGGCAATTTTAGTCTTGTTCTATTGTTAAAATAGCAAACATGCATCCTGGTAAATTTTTGAATTCGCAATCACTGCTGCTAGTTTTGAATTTGTTGGAATATTTTGAAAAGGAAAATGAGAGTGGACCTTTATTGTCAATGAAAGCTGTTCGAAGGCGAGTGGGTAAGGCTTTAAAAATCGTTGAAAAGACTGTAAGGATCATAGCTAAAATCGACATGGAAAATGTGGAACCTCAAGCTTCGGGTAAACGGAATCGTAAAAAGTTACACGATGCTGTAAAATATGAACATGAAAATGTTATTTACGATATCGTGTCTGATCATAAGCATATTTCCTTGGTTATCCTTTTAGAAGAGCTAAAATCTAGAGCAATAGTTGACATTGGCCTGATCAGTTTATATAAAGTGATTGAAAAATTAGGCTTTTCCTTTAAAAAAGATGACAATAGAAAATTACTGTGTGAAAGACCACAGATTTATCAAAAACGGCTAGAGTCTTTACGCAAATATGTAAAAAATTTGAAAAGTAACGACCCCAAAGATGTAGTGTTAGACGAAACTTGGATCCTTATCAGAGGAGGATTAAAACGTTCTTGGTAGGACGATTTCAGTAAATCAGTGCAATGTTTATTCATGGCTTTGCTGAAGATGCGAGTTTAGTTTTCTCCACCAAGAATTAGTAAGCCGATTACCATGACAACATGAGCTCTGAAAATGTTGACTGACACAAACTTTTGCCGGGGTTACAATATCCAAGCATTATCGTTTTAGATACTACTCTTGGGTTGAAGAAAAACAACCAACCCAATCTTGGACGAAAGGAAAAATTGTAACTCTCCTCAAAAAAATTTAAAATTTCTTATGATTATTATAGTTGCTCTCCACTATGTGGGTGTAGGGACAATTATGTCAATTATGTATTCATGCAAGCAATTTTAATATTAATCACCCCTAGTTGCGGCAAAATGTATGACGCTCTTGTTACTTTTAGTCTAATATGTTACCTATTAGAATAATGACACTAAGCGAGCGCAGAAGCGCCTGCATATACTCGTTTATGCACCCTACCCGTCGATACCCCACAATGTATTTTAAAAAACATAGTTTTAATATTAGTTTGTAAGTTTTAATAAAAATTACACCTTCTAATTAAGCAGGTTTTTTCGGATATTTTCCTGCATGTTAGAATTATAATTTAATTTACTCACAAGTCCAGTACACGGTGCTAAACATCAATTATTTAAATATTCTAATGACAACAAACATAGATTGTAACAAGTGTTTCGTCTCCGCGGTAGCCCCTTGCAACATTCTTGCTGTTGATCTCCAGTCATACCACCTGGCGGTCGGTGCATTGTATAGGTAGGTACGTCTCGCATGTATATTCAATGTACTGATTTAAAATATTATGTAAATAAAGAATATCTTAAGCAGATCACATCATAGGAATGAAATGTCAATATTTAAACAGAATAAAAACTCTTTAAATGTAAAAGATCTTTCGATACGAAAATGCAGCAACGTCGGACGCGATTAATACTTGGATGGGTGACCATCTCCAGAGAAATACAGCGTTTTCGTTTCACCTTCTGACTACTTGCAAATCAGCGCATGCTTAGAAGGTATGTAAATTTAGGCGGGGGTTACATAGCATAGTTACATACCACTCTTCGATGGGGATGTAAAACAGTCGGTCCCTTGTCTACCAAATGTTAGGCAAGTAAAAGATCCCTACTCTTCGATAAAGAAAAGGTTCAGCAAAATTTCCAGGTTAGGGGTAGCTTGTCTCCTAGCGTCGGTGATTGGCCTTAGTAGCGGAAATATGCCAACGTTAAATAAATGAATTAAGAAAAAGAATAATGTCACTAAAATTTTCAATACCCCCTGTATAATTATCATTTATATCCAAATTTAAAAACATATGGTAATTTTGATGCAAACATAATTAGTATACAAAAGGCTTATTTGCTTAATAATGAAAACATTTTAAACACAATAATTGAAGATCCTATAATGAATTAAAATAGAAATACTATTCATCAATCAGTCAATTAAAAAAAGCTTGATAGATATGTACGTTGAGACATTCACATACATGAAATTATTGTCAATATGTAATTTCGACACAGGCATATGTGTGTATTTAACATGCAAACATGCACCTCATTCACACATTTTGATTGTTAGTTAATGGAAGTCTGGAGTGATAACGTACTTGTAGTATTTCAATATAAAGGAATACATCTGCAAATTCACAATAGTCCCGATCACTGATAACCATGACTATCACTAATGTCTGTTGTCTCAATGTGCATCATTGTCTTACAAGACTAGATTGAAATATTATTTTTGTAACAGAACTTTAAAATTTTGAAGCTCCTTAGGCAATATTCTACTTATCAAATTAAATAGAAATTAGAACTATATAAACATTTTCTTAAAATAAAATTTTACAATCGCTTTTCTATTGCCATATTATCTTGATTCAGATTTTAATATTTTTATGGGACAGCTTCTAGCTGTAGAAAGGCTAGTCTGCTCTGCTCACCAGTTTGCACAGATCTAAGATGCTTTTTCGATCACATGTTTATAATCTGTTACCTCAAAAATCCCCAGATGCCAATTTTTAATAGAATCGGATATTATAAAATAATGAACTCTTGAAACATATTCTTTATAGGATTTTGCAAACAGCAGAAAATATAACTATCTATAAGAACTAAAAGAAAAACTATGTGTAAAAATATTAATGAAATATTTGCATTCTTTCGATAACTTGACTTCTGGTTATGCTAACAAGTAAAAATTCTTATTTCCCATTCTCATTATTAGCAAACAAAAATCCTAAAATGAATTTGCATAATTTCTTATTTGAAAATTCTCATTCAACGACTAGCATGCACACAGTCCCCTACGGCCATGCAAATTAAACTAGTATCTACATAACCCCCTACGATCATTAAGATTCAGTTAAAAATAAGAACAAAGGCCTAAAATGAATTTATTTACCTATCTTGTCTTAAAAAGTGTTCATTCTAATGGATTACATTTATGAAATCGATCCTTCTGGTTTTGGAAATGCTTAGCCTTTGAGACATTTTTCGTCCTTATTCTGGAGCTCATCAGAAAGGCACAAGCCACTCATAAACATGTTTTATGCAAAACCAAGACAATTTCTATGAATAGGTATGAAATAATTATATCTAACATTGACTGATTTTCACATATCTATTAGCTAACTAGCACTGGAGCCAATTACTCAATGCATGTTTAAAAGTGAATTATTATTTGTTCGCCTATAATTGTATTGAAACATGTTATTTTTTCTGCTTGTTTGGAAAATCCTATAAAGAATATGTTTCAATGCAGTTATAAGCAAACAAATAATTATTCACTTTTAAAGATAATGAACTGTCCACCATCTTAGATTTTTCTATAACAGATGTCAAAATGTATTGTCATGTGTACCATATATACAAACAAAATTTCAAGTCAATATGGCATCTGAAAGTGGGTGAAAATTAAGAATTTTTTACATACAAAGTTACAGGTTAAGCAAATGCGTGTTGCTAAAGTTACAGTCTACCAGCAACTACTACTACCTTTTTTTATGTATTGAAAACAATGTGTAATGTTCCAGTTCGTTCTCATTTAAAGTAATCTATGTTCTGTAACTTAGATAGAGTACCCGAATTATTCAATTATATCAATGTATTATTGATAACTTTAATCTAATCAGAATATTCTCAGATTAGATTATGCGTTCATATTGTAGATGCTAGTTTGAGTCGATCATTTACCAAGTTAATTACGTTTTTAAATGTAAAAAGTATTTTATTGAATGTTAAAAGGTAAGCGCAAATTAAACAATTAAGAGTTGTAGTTGGGCGTGACCGTCTGCAATAACATGCCAATAACATTGGCATCAAGAAGGAGGATTACCTGACATTAATTCGGGTATCTATCTTCCTTTAATATGTTATATAGCATTACAAATTAATATTAAATCCTAGCCGACATCCGGGTTTTGGTCAAAAATTCAAGAAACTTCGAGATTTTTGCCTACCTTCAGATCTTGTCGATTTTGACCCCTAAAGCCTACTTTTTCTACAGAAACAATTTAGTACTTTTTTAAAGTAAACTGAATTTGCTAAAAGCTGTCACCAGAACGGACTCTATAGATCTAATAGTTTCCTGTTCAAAGTTTGACAAATTTCACATATTTCGCCATTTTTCCGGTTTTACTCAAAACATAAATAATGTTTTTCTGAAGTGAAATTAATATTATATATTCACTTTCCTGTACATATTACAGTGTTTTAATGTGATGTGCTAAAACGTCGTAAAATTGTTTGGGTGTAGTAGTAGACTTTAGGCTACTTCAACTCAAAAAATTTCCACCAATTAATGTCATAAAAAAATGTAACATACTGAGCAGAATTCTAAGCATTTAAAAATTTCAGCATAAATTTTAAATTATTGCGCAATTTTTGTTTCTGGTGATGAGGACTGAGACGCCAAAATTGTTATATCTCGGATCGTAATTGACGTTAAAACTTTTTTAAATCATTTTTGAACAAAATATTGATTAGTCAAATGTATGTGTTTCTTTTTAATTAAGCGAATAAAATTGGTTTTAAAATTTTTTATCATTCATTCCTGTTAATAACTGTGGAATGTACATAAAAGAATCTGCAATACCTTTACCATTACACAGAATATCCCTCTTTATTTATACTTATAGGTCGGCTACTCTAAAAAATTATTAATTAAGCAGCGACATATGAAAATAATAATAGGAATGCAGTTTTCACCATTATTACAAAGAAAACCTTATAATTTTTGGTCAAAAAAATACAGAGAGTAGCCAACAGCAAAAAATAAGTATTATATAAAAGGTGCCAACTGCGGAAGGCTTGGCAAATAGCTTCACAAATTACCACCATAGTTGAATTATTTCTTAGGATAAACACCCTCAATATGTTTCAATAGAACTAGAATAGGTGTCTTCCGTGCCAATAGAGCAGTAGCAGCTGACGTCACAGCTACTTGGTGGACAATAACTTAGTTTGCATTTGTGTCAATGTAAAATGATTTGAGTTTTCAAATTGTTTTTAGTGCCTTTTTAAACATTTTTCTTGTGTAAAATTAATTGTTACTGTTCTTTATCTATTATACATTTCGTGATTTGCTGAACTGACTTGTATCTAATGCTTTATTTATATATTCGAATAGGCGTGTCATCTTGTTGACATGTCAAAAATTATTTCTTTTCCATATGGTAAGTGAATTTTAGTGAATTTATTATAATTTTATTTATATTCTACATTTTAGGAGTCCAGTCATCACATCTCTAAGCTGGAATATATTAATGGAGTTAACCTGTATGATTTAAATGAGGGAGATTCAAATTGCATCATTAGATGATATAACATAGTGTTGAATTAATGAACCGTTGTGAACCTTCTTAGAAATAAAATTGATATTAAATAAACTATAAGACGAAGTGTGTTATTTTTTAAGCTCTCTCGTGTTCTAGCTCACTTACCTTCACTGATATTTTATTTGTATACATTATCAATATTTTGAACATCTGTGATAATAATTGTTAGAATATCAAAACAGATACCAAATCTATACCTATAAAGTATATCGAGCATATCACGTTGCATATTTGCCTATGATTTTAATTAAATAGAAGCTGAAACGGTCTTAGAGTCCTATCTTTATATTAGATTACACCTGCATTTCACAATACAAACCTCTGATTGTTGTTATTAATGTGATAAACACTTAAACTTATTAGAAATTTGTGAGCCTAATGAAAATAAGATATAATCAATAAAAAGTTGATGGGGAATATTTTAAATTGTCTAAAACATAAGTTTCAAAACAGGTGTATAATACCATTAATATATGATTGATATATTGGCATAAATCAATGAC
The DNA here is from genome assembly GCA_963583905.1 of Stenurella melanura. Taxonomy (NCBI): domain Eukaryota; kingdom Metazoa; phylum Arthropoda; class Insecta; order Coleoptera; family Cerambycidae; genus Stenurella; species Stenurella melanura. Next base: position 165,171,008 of record OY757309.1, read on the forward strand.
ATCTTTTAACCTAGTATAATAAAACTACCTAACCTACATCATTGCTTAGCTGTAACTGAGCCTATATTAATTAAACATTGACTAAAATATGTCGTGATATTATATATGTACAAAAAAGCCAATAATCCAATATAGCCTTTTTTTCAATATTTTATGGCTTCTCAAATATGTCAACGTACATGACATCAAATTTCACACTTGTAAAAATAACACTAATAAGGTATATTTAAAATTCTTTCTCACACTAGGCTTTAAAAAAAACATTAATAAACATCACTACTCATATCTTATATTCAGAAATCCTCGACTAATTTATATCGAACGAAAACTGAAACCATATTTCGGAATTTTCCACCAGGTAACTGACAGCGGCAAAACTGTAACGTCACTACTAGTGCTCTATTGTGTTAACTATATGCCAAATATTATTGCCGGCTGTCACATTTTGAGTTCCACATCCACGAGTGGAAGTATAGTAGCCGTAAAGAAATTTCAATTTTTTTTTCTTTGAAATAGAATGTCATGTATGCCATTGTATGCATTATTGCACAAGTTATCATCGGTTGTTTGAAATTAGCTTCCCTGAATTGTTTTTAAGTTTTGCAGCTTGACAAATTGACTAATAGGTGGAGAGCCGGCTGTACAGATTTTCTATGAATAAGATACATGAAAAACTTTGTGTTAGTAAGTACTACCACAAACATACAGGGAGCCACTTTTCATATAAGCAAATTTTGCCCGCGCCATGGAATTTTCACGTCACTTCCGGTCACGATTTTTTTTGTCATCGGATACATGAATAAAACTTACGTCAAAATGTAGGTTTTGAGGTATACAGTAAGATTGTAGTGGGGTGCTAGGCTTAATTTGACCGCATCTCTGAGACACGCTCGATTAAAAGACTTGTTATGCATTACACCCCCTTGAAACTGTAGACTGATACGCCTATGAGTAATAGTGACTGTCCTGGAAGTTTGTAGAAAGAGATCGAGTTTTCTGGAACGTGGTGAAAGAAGATTCTCGACTGTGTTCTAGATAACTATAGAGGCAATTTTGGAGTATACAGGGCGATGTTCCCGCCGCAAGAGGAAGAAGTTGAAAAGTGAGAAGTGAGGTTAGAAATCGGAAGAAAACAGGAAGCATTGCTAAAGATTATTTTAGTTAATTAAAAAGTATTATGTAGTTCTGAGAAGTTATTAAATAAGGCGTTAGTAGTTACCCCTTGTTAAAATTATTTAGAACCTACGGATTTTTACAGGGTGTTTCTTAGGGAGGGAAACACGCGACAGTATTTTTTTGTGTTTTCTTAAGTCATCAAATACATAAATTATTTTTTGTTTCTTTAAGTTAAAGTACAAGCCTTCTAGTCATTAAAAAATTTAGGGTAGGTACCTCTCCCTATTTGCCCGCATCCTCCCATTTTGACGTCACTTCCGGTAAAATTCCATGACGCGGGCAAAATTTTAAAATGAAAAGTGGCTCCCTGTAGGTCTGTGGTAGTACTTACTCATTCATAAAAAGTTTTTCGTGTATCTTATTCATAGGAAATTTGTACAGTCGGCTCTCTACCTATAAGAGGGTTTGAACGGATATAGTTTCTTTCGAAATTTTCTTGCGAACAATTTGTTTTTTCTTCATAATGATATGAGCTATGCACCCAGATATAGTTATGATAAACTGCGACAGAACCCGATTTTGAACTTACTTTTATTTAAACAAAAGCTTGTTACCACCCGGACTTAATTCAAAACTTTTTGCTACCCTACCTGTAATGTTCATGACAAATTCCAGCAAAAAATCGCCATAGTAAGACAGTGTCCTAGAAATTTTAATTTTGCTCCACTATCATTAAACAGGTTCGAAACTATCGATAATTCTAAGGAAAATTAAAACCGCTGCCTAAGGAATCACTACTTCCACATCTAGATTTCCCATTCAAGTCTCTTTAAAGGAAAACATCTTGACTGTTTTTGCACTCTAATATGTAGAAATAATTGGTAATAAAATTTTAATAATATATTTGAGGCAGATGTCATAAAAAAATCTGAGACATTTGCTTCTAGAACGTACGCCAAAAACGAAGTTTCTGGAATCTTCTTAGCTTGCTGTACTTATGTCCCCTACTTACCCTCCACCCTCACTACTTCCACGGAATCATCTCAATCAGATGTCGTTGTAATACATACGTGTACCAAATTTCAAGTGAATATCAATTTTATTTTACCAACCACTTTAATAACGAAGTGAAAATTTTTATAAAGAATTCTGAGGTCTTTGCTTCTAGTATATACACCAAATCCCAAGTTTTTCTACTCTTACCAGCTTGCTTTACCTATTTTCCCCCACTTACCCCCACCCCTTCAATTTAATCACTTTAAATATATTCTAGTTCCAGATGTCTAACACATACGTGTACCAAATTCCAAGTGATTATCTCAATTTTATTTTGTCAACCCCTTTAGTGATGGAGTTGAAAAATGTTATAAAAAAATCTGAGGCTTTGGCTGCTAGTATATATACTGAATTCCAAGTTTCTCTACTCCTACAAACTTGTTTTACTTTGCTTTACCCCTACATACCCCCACCTCTCCAATGAAATCAGCTTAAAATAGATGTGGTTCCAGATGCTGTTACTAGACATACGTGTACCAAATTTCAAGTGAATATCTCAATTTTATTCTATCAGCCCCATTAATGATGGAGTGGGTGGGGTGGGGTGGAGGGGTTGAAAAATGTTATAAAAAAATCTGAGGTCTTAGTTTCTAGTCTATACACCAAATCCCAAGTTTCTGCACTTTGCCAGCTTGCTTTACTTATTTTCCCCTATTTACCCCTATTCAACTCCCAACCCTTCAATGAAATCATCTCAACATATAGTCTAGTATCAAATGTCGTTATAATACATACGTGTAGCAAATTTCAAGTGAATATCTCAATTTTATTTTATCAACCCCTTTAATAATGGGGTGGTGGGGACGGGGTGTAAAATATTATGAAAAATTTGTGGCCAGGTAAGATTGTTAGTAGAGAAAAAATTTTCGTATCACTGTGTTGGTGATCGAATTCTTTCAAAATGTCCGTCCGTCTATCCGTATGTCCGTATGTCCGTCCGTCCGTCCGTCCGTCCGTCCGTCACGTTTCTTGTAAGCACGATAACTTAAGAACGAGAATTCCGATTGTATTGAAATTTTGGCAGTAAGTTAATGTGAGCTAGAAAGAAGAAAAATCCTATTTTTTTGTACAATATCGATCAATAAATAAAAAAGTTATTAACTATTTAATTTTAAAAAAATGTTTGTACATTTTGTAATTAAATAAGAAATGCCCAAAGCTAATTATTTACAAAATAGCTGCGACGTGTATCCTATAGAATGTGCAACAATTATATAAACAGTGCAGTAAATCGGCGAAGAGCATAATGGTTCGCTTGTTTACCCCTATTTTCCCCAACCCTTCACCGGAATTAGCGCAAAATATAATCTAGTTCCAGATCTCGTCATGGTAGATACGTGTACCAAATTTCAGGTAAAAATCTTAAACCATTGCACAGTGGGGCAAGTAGCTCATTTTTTAATCAAATGGCAATTCCCAGGCCTGGAATTAATGAAAATTAAAAAAAGTATTTTAAACTATTCGTTATAAAATTGCCTTTAATTCTACAGAGACCGAATTTCTAAATTCAAAATTTAAGATTGCTAATCCGGACATAAAGGACCCCACCCCATTAACTTTGGAAAAATTTTAGCTGGAATTTTCTTCAAATTTTGGGAACGGGTAGTCAAGGGCTTCAGAACAAAAGTCTCATATGAAAAAATTGATTTAATGCCTTCCCTGTAAGTTAATAATCTTTGGATTTTCAAGAATTCTCAACTTCTAGCCACTGTTTTCGGCAGGTAGGCATTAAATCAATTTTTCATGACATATTTTGTTCAGAAGCGCTTGGACTACCTATTCCCAAAGTTTGAAGAAAATTCCACCCAAATGATTTTTGCAACGCTAATGGTGTGGGGTCCTTTATGTCTGGATTAACCATCTTGGATTTTGAAATTTCGAAATTCGGTCTCGATAGAATTAAAGGCAATTTTATAATGAATAGTTTTTAAAAAATGTTTTTAAGTTTAATTAATTCCAGGCCTAAAAATTGTCGATTGATCAAAGAATGAGCTATTTGTACTGCATGTTGCTGAGAAAACGTGCGCACAAACAAGTTACAGTCCGACCGACCGACAGACAGACAGACATTTTTTCTCTTAAATTTAAAATTTCGACATTATATGACATTCTAAGCGTATTTCTACAAAAATAAATTATAACATTTTTTTTACGATTACTATACTTCCACTCCACTACGTGGATGTGGAAGTAAAAAGTACATATTTATTTATATTTATTAAATTATCAGTGATATTTCTACACGTATTATTGTGTTCCTCCATGTAAGTTTATTATTGCGTTATCAATAACTGATATTCTAGTAAGGTTAATATTAAGTATATTTATATTCATCATTTTGATTAATAGTCTTCATAGTCCAGTCAAATTAATAAATTCTAAAGTCGGTTTTAGCATTAGTAACGGAGTGCTTCCCGAGTACAAAACCAAAAAGTTGACCTTGTAGGGCAACAGCATTGGCCGCCATGCGCTATACGTTATTATCTCGGAAACCGTTGACCCTAGGATAAAATTATTAATGAACTTTTTTCTTTAGAACTGTTCCCATTTCTACTAAATGATTTTTTTTAATAATTACTTTTTGAATTACAGGATGTTAAAGTTTTTTTGAAATAGTTCTTTTGAAAATAAATCACAAACTGTTGACTGTCTGAAAAAAAGTTATCATTAATTTTACAGAGGTTACAATTATCTTTAAATTTTATCTAATGTTTTGTATTATAGAATTACCGAATACAGTTCGCATACTCCAACTCTTTTCCACGCCACCCAGGAGGTAGAGTTTTTTGTCTGATTTCAGTGCCTTTTCCTTTTTCCGATTGAATTATTCATGATATCTTTCGATTAGTGTTGTTACTAGTATCACTATCCTTTTATTATATAAGCTTTTTTAAGCAGGCAGTTCTCTAGAGAAAACCGCTGCCTAAGGAATCATTATCTCCACATCCAGATTTTCCATTCAAGCCTCTTTAAAGGAAAACATCTTGACTATACTTGCACTCTAGTATGTGGATACAAAAAATCATAGAACTTTAATAAAAAATTTCAGGCATTGGTCTCTAGCTATGCTAGAGACCAATGCCTGAAATTTTTTACGCCAAAAATCAAGTTTGTGGACACTTATTAGCTTGCTCTACTTATTTTCCTCAATTTACATCCCCACCCCTTCAACGGAATCATCTCAATTCGATGTCATTACAACACATATGTGTACCAGATTTCAAGTGAATATCTTAACTTTATTTTAACAACCCATTTAATAATTAAGTGAGGCTGGTCGGGGGCTTGGAAAATATAAACAAATCTGAGGCGTTGGCTTCTATATTACATACACCAAATCTCAAGTTTCTGTACTCTTACCAGCTTGCTTTACTCATCTCCCCTTACCTCCTCTTACATCCCCCCCCCCACACTTAACGGAAACATCTCAAAATATAATCAATGTCGTTATAATACATACATGTGCCAAATTTCAAGTGAATATCTTAATTTTATGTTATAGGCCCCTTTAATGATGAAATGGGTAGGGTCGAAAAATGTTAAAAACAAGTCTGAAGCCTTGGCTTCTAGAATATACACCAAATCCCAGGTTTCTGTACTATTACCAGCTTGCTTTACGTATTTTTCCCTATTTACCCCTATTTAACTCCCAACCCTTCAACGGAATTATCTCAAAATATAATCTAGTTCCAGATGTCGTTATAATACATACGTGTGCCAGATTTCAAGTGAATATCTCAAATTTATTTTATCAGCCGTCTTAATAATGTATTAAAGCTGGTGGGAAGAATTGAAAAATAATACAAAAAAATCTGAGGCCTTGATTTTCATAATATACACCAAATCCCAAGATTCTGTACTCTTCCCAGCTTGCTTTACTTATTTTCCCATATTTACCCGAATTTAACCCCCAACCCTTCAACGGAATGATCTCAAAATATAATGTAGTTCCAGGTGTCGTTATAATATATACGTGTACCAAATATCAAGTGAATATCTCAATTTTATTTTATCAACCCCTTTAATAATGGAGTGGGGATGGTGCGGGAATGGTGGAAATATTATTTAAAAAATCTAAGGACTTGGCTTCTAGTATATACACCAAATTCCAAAGTTTTGTACTCTTACCAGCTTGCTTTACATGTTTTCCCCTATATACCCCTATTCACCCCCAACTCTTCACCGGATAAGTTTAAAAAACAATCCAGTTCCAGATCTCGTTATATTACATACGTGTATAAAATTTCAAATCAATATCTTAAACCTTTCGCGTTCCAGAGAAAACATGCTGACAAAAAAATTTAGACACAGACAGACCGTCAGACAGACAGAGAAAAAATTCTTTTTCTGGAAGTAATAGAACAATAAATGGAATTCCTTGAACTCTTTACAATTTAAATCACAGAATGAATTTTTTCTAAGTGTATTAATGTCAAATAAAACTTTTTCATACTTCAAACAAATTTATAAATTACGAATAAATAATTTTTTCAAGGTACGTGAATATTAGCTATTAAGAATTATGTCTTTACATTTTTTTTATCAAAAATTAACAGTGTGTTTTTAGTAAATTAGATAATAATTTTCTTATATTTAAAAGAAACATGAAAAATAAATCATATTTAAAAAAATGGAAAGACAAAGTTAATAATTTTATCGTAGGATCAACAATCAACTTTTTGGTTTTACACTCAGGAAGTACCCCCCTACTAACACCACATGCGAAAACCGACTCTAGATTGTTTGCATTATGGAGCAAAGAAAATTATTAATTTAACTGTAGTATCATTTGTGTACATACGTGATAAAATACAGATCTATATATAGCGTTTCCGGTAAACTACAGATTTCAATGTAAATTAATACTTTGATAAACTGATACACTGGCATAGTTAGTCAAACATTGATGAAGTCAACCACGTATTTAAACAATAAAATTATTATTATTTTACGTTATTTTAGAAGGTAAGAATAACTGAAATAATTTATAGATTTATAGATTTTGGATGATAAAAAGGAACATATAATATTTGTTTAAGTACTTTAACTAAAAGCGTATCTGTGGAAATGAGTATTTACACAGAACATGCCTCTTTGTTTATGGAGGGCAGTTACTCTAAATAATTATTAATTACGAGAGGACATATGAGAATAATAATCGGAATGTAGTTATCACTATTATTACAAAAAAAAAAAGACTGATAGCTTTTGGTGAAAAAACTGTACAGGGCAGTCATCCGACAGCGAGAATTCAATACTAAATAAAGGCAGCCAAATATTAGTATAGGAAATAGCGTACAAAATCGACGACGAAAGGTTACCGTCTGCGACTCAGTGATCGAAGGGAACACATAACTACGAAATTTTTTTCTCTCTGAAAAATTTTTGGTATGGTGGGGGAATATGGAAAGGAGACATTATTTTTAAACGAATGGTTATCGATATCTGTCCTCACAGGTCGTTAGTATATGTACTTGACATACCCCAACTACACTGGCAGACGAAAATTCCGCTCGGTGTGCGGTAGAGGGAAATTAAGAAAATATATATACATATCTTTCCCTCTACCGCGCATCGAGCGAAATTTTATGCCAGTGTAACTGGGGTATGTCAAGTACATATACTAACGACCTAGGAGGACAGATATCGATAACCATTCGTTTTAAAAAATTGTCCACCCCCCCTCCATATTTTCCCACCATACCAAAAATTATCAGAGAGAAAAAATTTCATAGTTTCATGTTCTCTACGATCACCGAGTGACAGACGGTAATCTTTCGTCGTCGATTTTGCACGCCATTTCCCTAACTATATGGGAGGCTTGCATAAATACCTTTAAAATATCCACCAAATATTATTGCCATCTGTCACATTATTAGTTGCACATCCACGTAATGGATTAAAAGTATAATAGTGACTCAAACATTTTCAAATATTTTTCTAAATACGTGTAGAATGTCATGAAAAGTGGAAATTAAAAATTTGAGCAATAAATATTTTTCTCCACATCTATTCTACAGGGTGTTTCAGGTATCTGGTCATTAATTTCTAGGGGTGATTCTATATAAAAAACATGAAAAAAGTTCATACAAACATGGGTTCGGAAATCTCTCCTAAGGGGGCTGCGGGCCTCTTAAGAGGGCACCCAAAATTTGTGAAATTGCAATTATTCTCTTGAATAAAGTAAGGAAAAATTACAAATTATTACTGAATGAAAGGACTCAACAGATTTTATAGATTAACAAATTAAATTAAATGTTCAAAATGGGCGCCATGAATTCATTGAAGAAATTCTGTTTACATTAGAAGACTGGAAAAATTCCTTTAGGTTCAAATTTCTCGAAACCTGTTGGTCCTACTGCGTTACAACAAGATAACCTGTTTTGTGTATTTATAGCCAAGGAGTCATATTGCGATGAGACAACCACAGAAAATTCTCATACAAATAATCGGGGAGGAGGGGGTAGAAATAATTCTCCCCAATTCTTTCCAATCTTGTGCATCCATGATTGAATTCACCCTTGGTGGATACAATCGGATAATGCCTATATTAATATAGAATCGCGTGCACTGGTCACTGTAGCTCAAAGGGTTCCTGAGATATAAAATAAGATGTCAATTTGGGTGCCCCCTTCAGAGCACCGCAGCGTCCTTAAAAGGGATTTCCGGACCCATGCTTATAATATGAACTTTTTTCATATTTTTAATGAAGAATTACTCCTAGAAATTGATGACCTCATACCTAAAACACCCTGTATAGTAATGGAAAATTTTGTTTAATAGATTTAGAATATCATGAAACGTGGATATTTTAAATTTTAGAGAAAACATTTTTTTTTCATTATCTTTACCCATTAGACGGTTTACCCTGTATATTCTCCAGCGAAAGTCTAAGTATTCCTTTTCTGGCAGTAGCGTCAACTACCTGCCTTTGTTTGTTCTCCGTCAAGTAGTTTTTTAGCTAATGCACCAACAGACAGACAACAGATCGATAAACAGACAAACTGACTGACGGAATTGAAAAAGTACATTTTCATAATCTAGTTTTTTAGCTAATGGACCAACAGACAGACAACAGATCGATAGACAGACAGACTGACTGATGAAGTTAAAATACCTATATTTTCATTATCTACACGAAACGTGAAAATCCCAAGAAATCTCGGAGAGTGATTTTTTCTTGAATACAATACTTCCCTTGGGTATGCGAGGCATACACATTTACACAGAACTTCCCTCTTTATTTACACAGGGTGGTCACTCTAAAAAATTATTTATTAAGAAACATATGAGGATAATAATCGAATGTAGTTATCACGCTTATTACTAAAAAAACCTGATAACTTCTAGTCAAAGAAATATAGAGAGCGGTCATCCGATAGCAAAAATTAAATATTAAATAAAGGGAGCCAAATATGGAAGTCTTGCGTAAATACCTTTATAAATGTCCACCAAATTTTATTGCCACCTGTCACGTTTTTAGTTGCACATCCCTGTAGTAGAGTACTGTAATCTTAGAAAAAAAATTTAAATAGGTTTAGAATGTCCTGAAACGTGGTAATTTTAAATTTGAGCGAAGAAATTCTTTCATTATCTATTTCCATTAAATGGTTCACCCTGTATATTATCCAGTGATAGCTAACCAGTTCTTCGCTGGCAGTAGCGTCAACAGCCTACCAAATTTGACTGTTGTCCGTCGACTAGTTTCTTAGTTAATACGCGAACAGACAGACGACAGACAGACAGACAAACTGACGGAATTGAAAAATAATGTTCTTGTAATCTATACGATCTGAAACGTGGAAATCCGAGTAAATCTCGGAGGGTGAATTTTTTCTCCATTACAATACTTCCCTTCGGTATGCGAGGGAAGTAAAAATATACATACATAGCCAAAACGTTTTACACCTACTCAGTTCACGAAAATTGGCATTTGGACAAAATTAGTAAAAATATGAATTTTTGCACAGACGTTCTTTGAGGTGTCCCAAGCTCAAATCCACAAAAATCACAAATATCCCAACATGGCTACTCAAGATATTGAAGGTCAAAGTTTCTTGCAGATATCTCGCGTTCTATGCATCGGATGCCCATGAGGTCAACGTGAAAGTTGTAGAGAATTAATTTATCTACAAGTTGTCCTTTTTACTTTTTATCAAACCCCCCTCCTTTTTCGAGATATTCAAGGTCAAACTTTCAAAATCATGTTTTTTCACGAATGTCTCGCGCCATAAGAATTAGACAGCAATAAAGTTAACAATATGATAGTTGTAGTGAATTCAATTATCTACAAGATTCATCTTTTGCATTTTTTTTTCAGTACCTCGCCCGAGATGTTCAAGGTCGAAGTTTAAAAAAAAACGGTATTCCGCGAATATCTCGCTCCCCATGCACTGGTCTCCGACCAAGTCTACAAACACTCATTTGCAAAAAGAAACATTTCCTTATACTTCGACCTTGAATATCTCGAAAAGGGCGAGGTTTTGGGAAAAAATGCAGGATACCCATGTTGTAGATAATTAAATTCTCTATAATTTCATGTTAACTCTATGAACGTCTGTGCAAATATTCAGATTTTCACTAATTTTGTTCAGGTTTTCTCCTTCTCCTCCCACTACGTGGATGTGGAACAATGTAACAGATAGAAATAATATTTGGCATATAGTTCTACTCTATATATTTTTTTACCCAAATTTATCAGGTTTCTTAATTAATATTTTTTTAGAATAAAGAAAAAAGTTCTGTGTAAATACCTTTACCGATTTTTTTCATTTGTTTTATACTTTTACTGTTAATTTAGTTGCTAGGTGTTTATTTAAATTTTTTTAAATGCAGCTTTGCCTGTGATGGTACATAATGTGTATCTGTTCTGTATGACAGCAGTACTTTCCTAAGTTTCCTAAATACTCTTTAGTTTTTGAATGTTTGTAATATCGTTTAAGAAAAAAACATTTTCTAATGGTATGCATTAGTGATAAGAAACCTTTATAAGCATAATCGTCAAAGTTGATAATTGTTTTATACTAAAATCCCGGTATAATGGCGCCAGGAGCCAGGAGCCAATGGCTCCTGCGCCAGGAGCAGTTGTTACAAACACTTTAATGCAACTCAATCAATGAATAGAATTGCTTGGACAAAATAAAAATCTTCTTTTGATTTAATCAAATAGGACAAAATTTTTTAATATTATTCATCCTAGTAAATAAATCGATAAGTGTATTTACACAGAACTTCCCACTTTATTTGTACAGGGTAGATATTTTTGTTTCCTTAGTAGCAAATATTCGTTCTTATAGTGAGTTCTGTATTATTTTGCGACTAAGTTTTGATGCCACTATTTATAATACCGAATTTTATTACCATAATATCAGTCCTAACATCTCTAATTAAATCCATTCTTAAAATATTCCTAATGTTTTAAGTAGTAAATAAATAAATTTTTTTAGAGCTACGAAGTTGATTAAAACTTAATTCTGTTATGTCGGGAACCAACAACTCGAAGGTAAGTAATTTTACACCTACGTATTACACAGCCACACAAAAAAAAATGCATATGTACTAATGACCAGAGCGCTATATTCCGATCTATTTTGAAGCTGAATTTGAATTCATGGTCCAAGTAGATTCCTATTCAACACCCAAAAAATTATTATAAAAAGATGGTTGCCACGGATGGACCAAAAAAGTCCTTTTTTAACAATGTTAAACACAGGCCATCCGATTGGCTAAAAACATCGAGAAGATAGTAAAAAATAACCATTATTTGGGGTGGCATTGAAATTGCCCTTGCAATAAAAAGTTATGCTTTAATGCAGAAAATCCTTTCAAAACACTCAGTTTCGTTAGGTAAGTAGAAAAAGAAGGAAAAATTCTAAATGCGTTTCTCTTTAGTAAAGCTAGACGTGTAAATACATTTTTGTTTCAGTTGAATTCTTCTATTCTCAGTTTCATTCCCTTGATGGCATGTTGCTTTTGAGCATCCAGCAAAAGTCAGCTATTATGTTTATATCACATCGCCGCGCGCCGTTAATATCCTTGATGTCTTAATGACATTCTTCCCCTATTTTACACTGAAGTCTATATGATTCTCTAGGAAATAATTCCCATGAGAATATTAAATGTGCGACTTTAAATGTATAAGGAGCCCTAACCTAACGTTTGATGCATTCTTGCCACTTTATTATCATAATTTAGAACTCCATAGGAACTTAACTACCCCATCTTCTCAATATCACTCAGTATAGTAATGACGGTTTTTCCTCTCACTAGCATACGAACTTGTGGATGATTTTTTCATTTAGCACCAGATATTTTGGGAAATCTACCCCGCAAATGTTTCAGACATTCGCATCCTTGGTTGCAGGTGCATATTGTTGTCGAAAATTTTCTGAGAAATTTCTGAGTTCAGATTATATGGAAATAGTCCAGAAAATGTTGGAGACTACAGTAAATAACACGAAGAAATATACCATCAATACATCACAGATGTGGAGCATCGATATGAAGAACTGTGGGATGGCAACACGATGGCTCATTATTGCTGGATGATCAAAAGAGATGCATCAGCGAAGGAGGAGAAATGGAAAGATTGCCCTTGCGTCGATCATTCGAGGATAAAAGGATCCGCTATCAAAAATAGAAATAAAATTATGAGGTGCAGGACATAAGTTCTACTTACATATATTGTCTGTAATTGTTTATTCAGATTTCCTTACTTTTTATTGGGTATTTTGCCACTGAAAAATATTTAAAAATTTTAATGAAAAAACCTCTGCGCCAAACGGATCAGACAGAGGTGGTTCTTGAGTACTTGACTGTTTCAAAAAGTCTCACACCTAAAAATATATAAACTAGAACAATGTTATAAACTAAAAACTGAAAATCAAAGCTATAGATAATTAACGTTTCGGAAGAGAATCTACTTCCGTTATGAAAACTTTTTTGGCCGTCAACCATGGCAGTTCTTTGTTTATGTATTTCCATAGTCACGAGAGACATTAAATTATATTTATCTTATTTTTACTTACTTCGTCTCTAAGGATGGGCAACCAACTAGTACAAAAATCTATTGAATAGTTAGAAACGCATCTATCCTCGTTTAATAAAATAATCGCGGATTCTTTAAGTTTTCTTTTAGTTCCGTTGTTCTCTTTTTCCAAAATCTTCGCCGAGTCCCATTTAATCCTATGATTATTATCCCACGCGTGTTCACAAATTTTGGATTTTTCAAATTCTCCCATTCTAGCGTAATTTCTATGTCCACCAAGCCTTACGTTGAAAGGTCTAGATGATTCACCTACGTAATGTTTTCCGTACTCACACGGAACACTATAAATAATTTTTTTTGAATTTTGAACAATATTTAGAGGTTTGGTTTTTGATAAAACCGATCTTAGCGTGGAGCCCGTTTGAAAACCCGTTTTGCATCGCGAGATATGGAAGAGTTACTAAAAAAGTTATTCAGATTCTTATTTTCTCGAAACTCGGTATCCAAGGTTAAAACAAGATTCTGAACGACTTTTTCTAGCAACTTATTTCGACATCTCGTGACGCAGAATATTGAGAACATGTGTCCTTCACGAGGTCGCAGTAGGCTGGGGTTGCACCTGGCATTTAAGTTGAGTACTCTAAGAGATGAAGCTCCTGAAGTTCTACCTCTGTACCAAAATTCAAGTTTGTACTTCTAAAAATATACTACATACAGGGATCTCTTCATTTTCAGTGTGACACACTATATGACATAATACTGATATAATTACAAATAAACATGCTTAATGTAACAACTTTGCATTAGTGCACTAATCACTAATTTTTCGCACTAGTTAAAAAATTATTTTACGTAACCATTTAAAATCTGGTATCAAGTTCAAATACGGCAAGTCCAATTACGTGCTAAGATACTTACTCCTAATATGAAAGACTTTGCAGATAGATGGATCATTTTCTCTTACGAAAATAGTGCTTTAATTATCAAAATACGTCGGATTATGGTGCTCTGTTCATTAGTACATGACCAAATTTTTTTTGGGTGGCTGTGTTATTAATCTAATTGTGCAGTATGTAGTATTAGAATGCTGTTTCTTGGATAATGCTTCTAGAGAGACTTTCGATGCCATCACCAATGTCCCACCAATACTCTTAATTTACTCCTACAGTCTTAATGCTCTTGAAGTTCCTCTGTTTATTTCATGTACTTTCTTCGTAAAATAAAAAATACTAATCTTAAACTGCATAAATAAATCTGACAACAGTGACGTCCCCCTACATCGCACTCAATATGAATACAATCTTGTAGTTTCTTTATTTTGAGAAGCACGTAAGCTGCATATTTTGAGATATTTAACTTAAGGGAAGTGTCTAAACGAGGCCTACTATGACCGTTTGAAGAAGGTAAAATCATGATATATCGCTCTGCGTTGGAGATATCGAAAACTGTTATTTGAAAATATTCGCAGTTTTGGTTTTTAATTTATTTTATGCCGATTTACTTATAATTTTGGTCATTATTTTCAATAGTGTACCATGGAAATAAAAAACAATTGCATTTCAAATAAATGATCAAATAATAAATTGTAACTTGAAGACAGTAATCAATAATTTGCATTTTAATGGAAAAACAAAAAATGCCTGGTGAACATTTAACATTACAAGACACTGAGGTAATAAAACTAGTTGGAGACAACATTTGATGTAGTGCAGAAATTGCCCAGGAAATTAACATATACCATTCGTTTCTGTCCACTATTCAACATGCAACGGTGGCTGCAGAAAACAGATTGGTTTGTGTAGTAAAAAAAATTCAAGGAAACTACAGAAATCGATAGAACCCCAAGATGAAAACAGTTTAGCCGAAATCCGTGAACATCCAAAAGACAGTCTAAAGCATTTGTTATTATGATTTTTTTTCCGATTCTTTGACTTTTGGGCTAAGCCCATTCAGCTACGATTAGTTTATTATTGTACCTAACCTAACACAAAACCAAAGAACCAACAGTACTTGAGACAACATGGAGAATAAACTGGGACACACACTTCACGCCAAGATGCCGTCCAAGCCGACTTTTTTTACAAGGTGGGCAACGATAGACAGGCTAACCCACGAAGGATTTGAAACATGGGGAAATTACAGCTAAACTAAATAAAATAAACTAATTAACTGTTACGTTTAGTAAGTTTTAATAATTCATATAATATCGTTCTCAAGTGATCATTCTTGGCGATGAGGTAAGAAAGAGATGTGTTGCAATGTGGCAATGGAATATTATTACATATTAGTGTTTGCATTAATAAACTGGTTGCACGTGAGTTGTGGTGGTACTGAAAAATCGGATGGTTTATTCTATCCATGTATTCATTACAATCACAAAATGGTGCCTCTGATAATTTTATCTTATGTAGTTGCAACAGCCAGTTCCATGTCCAAACATACATCTCTATTTAATATTAAAGTTTGTCATTACGACTGAGTGTTTTAAAGGACCAGGTAAAGAGATGAGTTATTTATCACAAAATAAAGCCTTTAAGCCAAGTCCTACATACTTTGATGGAAAGCGAAGAAAACAAAGATTGGCTTATTTTTATTAGGCTCAGGAAACCTCTTAAATTACCGAGGGGCAAACCGCTGGGGAAATCAGGTGTACAAATTGGGGGAAATCAGAGGAAATCATGGGAAATCAGGAGGAAATCAGGGGAAATCAGTGGGAAATCATGGGAAATCAGGGGAAGTCAGGGGAAATCATGGGAAATCAGGAGGAGATCAGGGGAAATCAGGGGGAAATCTACTGCCATTTTGTTGAAATATATTATGCGCATAGGTAATTCAGATAATATCGCTTGGCTTAAAAAAAGGGTATTTTGAAAAATTTTTCGGCACCATAAGGCCGGCGACATACCATGCGTTTTAACCGGATCCGCATCGCAGCGGAACATCGAAAACCATATAATATCGTACTAACGTGGCTGTAGAGTACGATAATATAAGATTTTCTATTTTCCAGTGAAACGTAGTATATCGTATATATATAGTGTATAGTAGTAGTATATCGCCAGCCTTATTTTGTAAACTATATAATATAGAAGATAAACCAAGCACACCGTTTCAGTTATTCGTTTTAAACATTTAAATTATTTTTAGATGTTATTTTAGTGACTAAATAAATATGTCCTAATACCTACTTGAATCCTTACCTGTGAAAAAACGTTTCGAGCAACTAGATCGTTGACGTCTACCTTCTCCATAATTGTAAATTTCAGTATTAAAGATATTTTGCATCGACTAGACAAAATACAGATGATTAACAATATAATAAACGACCTTGGTGGAAGTTTCATATTTCCAAGGGAACAAAAAAAACACTCGAGGAAACAATTCCAGGAGTACTAAATTAAATTCACAATCAAGTGAAAAATTCAACTTTAGAGAGATGTCAGATAATGACCTTAAGTATACAGTATTAGAATCGCTAAAAGATAGTTTATCAGACACAAAGAAATTAGGGATCACCGTTGAGCCAGATTCTTGGAATATAGTCTCTAAAGACTACTTCATCTGATGACGCTAATGACCAAATTGACGAATCCGATGATGATGAACTAGCGTTAATCGTTGACTGCGATGATGATTCATTAAAATCCAAGTTCTTGACAGAAATGGAGAATAAGGACCTAGAGGAAAATCGCAAAATAAACAGTGACGAACAGTTAGTTACTGATTTAATATGTAGCCTACCGGCCGAGCTACCTGCTGCAGCTTCTTTTGCGGAAAATTTGAATATAAAGGACTATACAAATAAAGGCTCCGACACAATACTCGAAACCGGACCTTATGTTCGTGTATCAGTTAATAATAATAAAAAACGGAAAAAGTTGGTACAGATAGACTAAGACGCTTTGTTCGGGGCAAAAACAAAGAATCGACGGGAAAAATAAGGAAAGCGCAAGCGGTACGGAAAACCAGATCCGTTAAAATTGGAGATTGGTGTTTATTCAAATGTAAGATTAATCCAACAAGTCAAATGGCTAGCGGAAGTAAAATCATTGATGTAAACGTTTCGGGTAATACTGTTATTGTTGGACGAATTTTATATTTTGACTCTCTTAAGGATATTACAGAAATTGATATAGCAAAGCACAAAAATACAAAATATGTAGGAAATTGGTTTTCAATCGAACGCGATGGTCATTTGAACAGCTTTGAGTTAAGCCAACATTTTTCCTGCGAATTGACCACCTACCAAGCTACATTACCAACACCAGATATATCTATAGAAAATGACAAACGTATCTTGCAATTATCGCCAGAAATAACAGAGGCTATTAATAGTAAATATCAGGATGTGAGGTCAAAGAAAAGAAAGACAAATAAAAAATCTTACAAGAAACCTAAAAAAATAGCCAAGCCCACATTTAAAAACCGATATCATATGAGGAAAGCACTACCGATAAGAGTGAGGAAGTACAATTTGATGACAGCACGGACACCCCGACAGGCACAGATAGTTCAGAAGATGAAGAGAAGGATGAACAGTATGAACACGTTGGACTCGATGATGCCAAAGACAAGGAAAAACCAAATAAAAAGGAAGGACAAGATATTGTACTTAATGAATGGCCTCTCTTGTTTAAAAAAAAGGATTTTTTGGCACTTTAGCGCATTAAAGAAAATTGATATTAATGTTTTTAATGACGACAAAAAGATGGCTCAAATATTGAAGTTTGGACAAAACGAGGGCATTCAGTGCAATTCCGCTAATAACATGACCAATACTGAAATATTCATGATTCCTATAAGAACTATAGGTACGTATTTTAATGAAAATTTTAATGCATTTTATATGGAATCTGATGTGGAATTTCTCGATGTGGAATTTCTATGTGGTTATCCTCAGAAGCATCAAATCCTCCTCTCAGGTAATATTAGGTATATTTTTAATATTATAATATTTAACTAAAATAAATTTTGCAGAAAGAGGACTTAACGGACATAGAAATAATGGAAATCAGAACTCCTTCTATTGTAAAATTATTTGGTGAGCATATTGATATGAGAAATTAAAATATACATCTAACTGGTCCTAAATGTTTCCAGGTTCGAGTAATTTATATGCCGTCTATGTGGAAGACATAAAAATTGAGGAACTCACAACATAATTTTTAGAGGCATTGCAAATAGCGTTTGCTATATATTTTAATTTCAATTTTAAATACCCGAAGGGAACCATCTTCGAGATAACAGAGGCCTTCTTCTGTAGCACGAATAAAAATGCAAAGTTTAAAAAGAAAGTTCTTAAGTTTTGTAAAATATTATCTGCATTGTAACACCAGATTTTTTTTAATGAAATGTCTTAGACGTACTTTTTATTTACACGCGTTGTCTTAGTGTACATAAAAATATACCTTTAACATGGGTGTTGAGCTTGGTTAACGTATCATCATGTGTATTAAGGTCTATAATAACTCAATACTTGTCTAGTTAATCGTTTTACCTTGAAATCGCCTCTAAAAGGAACATTTTTGACCATAATTAGAGGCATAATACAACAAAAAACCCACTATTATAAACATTATTTCAAAAATATTAACGAATTAAAAAAATGATTAATAGAATATAACTTCAAGGTCTAGTATTAATGCAGAAACAAATCAAAGGAAATGAGAAGAAATCTGGGGGAAATCAGGGGGAATCAGGGTGAAATCAGGAGGAAATCAGGGGAAATCAGGGGAAATCAGGAGGAAATCAGGAGAAATCAGGAGGAAATCAGAGGAAATCAGAGGAAATCAGGGGAAATCAGGAGGAAATCAGGGGAAATCATACAAGATTTGCCCAAAAAGGGAAATCAGGTGTACAAATTGGGCCTAGCGGTTTACCCCTCGTAAATTACCAACAATTTTTATTTAAAATTATGTTCACTGAAGAGACCACATTCACCATCAATGGCACAGTGTCTTCTCAAAACTACGGATATAGGGCTGCAGATTGTCCTCATTGACTAATTACCTATTAAATCCAATGTTCCCAAACTGTCTGGTGTGCAATTCTTGAGGAGCAACTAATTAGCCCCTTCAAACGTAGCTCTATTGGTAATTCTTTTTGATAATGACTTGTTGGGAGCAATTGAAAATCTTCGATGAGAAGTAAGACAGCAAATTTATTTCTAATTAGATAGAGCATCGATTCATAGTTCTAGGATCGTTCAACAATGATTAGATTCTCCACGGCATCGGATGTGGAGAAATAGCCCTTTGAGCTCTAGCCACCGTGGTCGCCAGATTCTTGAATTTTTATTTTTGGCAAAAATAAAGAATGGACTTTACAAAACGAGACCCCGAAATCGAGATGAACTTTATGTCATGTCATAATAACGAAAGCCTGCAATAAAATCAGCGTAGCCAAATTAAGAATATTTGCCGTATATAATCGAAAGAGCTCTGAAACGCATTCAGATCGATGATGGGTTAGTGGAAAAAGATTTTCTTTTGCACTCTAGTGAAAGTTATGACCAAAATTTAAAATAAAGAACTGCGTTGGCCTACAATAACAAAAAAAGAATCTAGTGCGAATTTTGCGACAAAATATTAGTTGTCTTGGGAATTCTGCCGATTTCTGCACAGTCGGCTTGATGGATTTTTTTACTACACAACCAATAGCGTTGAACGATTAGTTTATGGTGGTTACCGTTGCATGTTCAACTGGGGGCTGAGACGGATGGCGTGTATTAAATTCTTTGGCAACCTCTCTTTAAATTCGAACATTATTTCCAAATAGTTTTATTACCTCAATTTTTTCTGGTAATGTTAAACGTTCATCAAGAATGTTTCGTTTTGTTGTTAAAATGCGATTTGAAAATTGCCTTCAACTGTCACAGTTTATTAATTGATTGAATTGGCAAAAGAGAAGTTGTCAATTCTACGGACCAAACCAATCATTTCCGGTCTATTTTGGCTTGCGCTTTTCAACTGTTATTTGAGGATAAAAAATATTGTGATGTGGTGGAGCAAAACTGACACCGGATTCGGGTTCAGTAGGCCAAAGTATACCGAAAATAATTGGTTTGACCCGTGGAATCGACAACATTTTTATTTTTGTGTGCCTGTGTTATTAACTTGACATGCAATTGTTTTCTATTTCCATGGCACACTAGTGAAAATAATGACCAAAATTAGAAATAAATCATAAAATAATGAAGAAACCAATAGTGCGTTAAAAATCGGTATATGGGGTAAAATTTAATTTTTCAAATAACCTTTTGATATGTCTAGCGCGAAGCGAGATATCATGATTTTGTCTCCTTCAAACAGTTATACGAAGCCGCGTTTAAACACTTAAGCTTAAGCTGAATAACTCAAAATATGTGGTTTATAAAGCTCTATTGTTGTACCAGAAATTATTTATTTTCATATCAATATAACGAAATTATAAGATATTCACTTTAAGTGCGTCGATCTCTAGATGAGACTTGCTCAAGCGCAAACCTCAGTCAATTTTTTCCAAAAACTCCTCTCAGATTTCTACATCCAACATTTCATCATTGTGGATGTAAAGTGATGATGAGCTATTTCCAATCATAAAATGAGCAAATACACAAGAAACAGCTGGATAGTGCTAACATGACTTTCTTTATCAAATTGTGGCCTTATGAATCTACATTAATATACCAAATATGTTTCAGCTTCTACGGCTTCGAAAGGGAACAGTAGATGTCGGCAAGCCATATGAACGAGAAATATCAGCTCTTTTCGCCATGAAATGTGTTTTTAACAGTGATATAAAGGATATAAAAATGGCTTCAAATAGAGAGGGGTTTGGAGCATTTGACGATTTAGTTCTATTTACAGAAAGTAGTTTGGGTCACAAAAAATTATATTTCGTACAAATTAAGCATAAAAAGAATAAACCGATATATTTCTCAACTTTAATTTCAAACGATAAAGATTTCGGTTTAAATAAATATGAAAAAGATTTTTTAGATATAAAAAAGAAATTTGATGATGGAAGTTTACGCCTAATATCTGAGTGGTGTAAGTTTGAGGACATAACATTTATAATCTTCACTAATACAGAATTAAAGGAAGGTACTCTAAAGTCCGATGACATTGTTATAAACGAAGAGAACGGTTCAGAAATATTAAACACTGAGAATGGCAAAGTATTCAAAATTACCAATGGAATATCTGCTAACTACAACACAGATTTCTTGGAACAATTTTACCTATATTGCAGACAGATAGATTTTCCACAAATTGAAATCAAAATAAAAGACGAAATTGAGCAGCATTTTAAAGATGCAGATATAGATAAATCTATTAGAGACTATTTCACCGATTGGTCTTTAGACTTATTTGTCGATAAACCAATGCTGACAAGAATAGATATTCAATCGATATTGTTCGAGGAATTATTAACTAAATACATCTGCCGACCGAGTACTTCAGACATACTTAATAAAGTAGAACTATGGAATGCTGTCGTTGAAGAGTTTAACATTGTTTCCATAACGAATATGAAGCAATTAGCAAAATTATGGTATGCTGTACAACTCAAAGTTATTGAACATATAGGTGATGAATTCGTTGATTTAAGAAAATGGAATGACTTACTTAAGTGTCCCTCAACTAAAATTAAAAATGCAAACCTGTTGTCTTTTAGCGATCTTTCCATAAGGAGAAAAAAAGGTGTTTATAAAGTTAGGGACTTATTTAAGTTACTCTGGAGTGCATCTAAAATTCCGTTAATATTAAATTTAAATGCAGATTTCTATTCCAAAGAAAATGTGATGAATGCAATTTTAAGGTTCGATCCACATTGTAAACGGCGCTATATCCTCCTTGGTGAGACCACCCTAAATTTAAATAAGGGGAACATTTTTGAAAATTTAAAATGTGTGTCGCAAGATAATCGAATTAATGCTTTACGAATCATTGAAGTGTCTTTGCAAAACCATCGATCAATTTCCCTTGAACAACTGGATCCTAATGAAGATGTCTTAAAAGAAATAACGCCAGATATTTTTTTGGAATTATTAGAAAATGATACAGTCAACACTGGCGAAACACCTGAGAAATACTATATTTCTCGATATTTACAAAAACCTCTTATTTCATCCGATGTGTTGTATCTGAAAAATGCAATTTTTTTCCTAATTGGAAATGTCAAACAACCT
This sequence comes from Stenurella melanura, assembly GCA_963583905.1. Classification (NCBI taxonomy): domain Eukaryota; kingdom Metazoa; phylum Arthropoda; class Insecta; order Coleoptera; family Cerambycidae; genus Stenurella; species Stenurella melanura. The sequence goes on from OY757309.1 coordinate 165,193,339, forward strand.
TTAAGACAGTTAAAGCTTACTGGACTACTTAGTCGCTGGGATGTTTTCAAAAAGAATGTAAATTTAGAGATTAGAAATGTCACAAAAGACGATATATCATCAATAACAATAATTTTAACGGAAGAATTAACAATGAATTATAACGATGTTATTAAGATTATTAAAGAAGTGAGACAGGATCAAGAACAGACTGTACATTTTTTTCAAATACACGCAAAAAATAATCTGGAATGGCTATATTCTAATCAAAATATAGACATGCTTAAGCCATTTCGTATTCTGAACGAGTATGAAGATTCTGTCATATCAGATGAAAATTTGTTTAGTTACTTAAATTTTCATATAATATCTGGTATATCTGGAGAAGGCAAGACTATGCTATTAAAAAATTTGAAGGATAATTGCCCACCTGATATGTGGATGATATGTTTACACTTAAAAGAATGTAGTGACTATATTCAGAGAGGGGATTTTCATGATATCAAAAAGTTTTTGTATAATAAAATTAAAAAATCTAATCATAAAATGGAACATTTTTATTGGGAACTGTTTAAACATCAATTAATGACGCTGAAGGTTTTAATTGCAATAGATGGTTTAGACGAAATCAAATACGACACCAATACCGAAAGATTCTTGACAGAAATTAAAAATTTTGGCACTCCTACTTTATTAACGACTACACCCTCTTTGAAAACCACATTAGAAGAACATTTCAGTACATTATCACTATGTTTTCGACCCTTCACTGAAGACGACCAGAAGAAGTTAATACATTATATTTTGCAGAAGACCCAAAATAGCTTTGAGGAAAAAGTAAATGAAGTCATAAATAAAATAACGTCATTAAATAGCAAATTCATAGGAATTCCTTTACTAACTGATTTATTTGGAAAAGTAATAGAGAATAAAAACGACGTAGATTTAACTAACTTTGACATATCTGATTTATATGAAGAATATATCAATAGTCAACTTAGCAAAGTAAATAGTTCAAATCGATCAACGTTCAGAACGTTGTTAAGACTGGGCCTTTTGCAATTTTATCATGAAAGTAAAACTTCTGAACTGTTCAATATTACAGATTTATATGACGACGTAGAGGATAAAAAAGAAAAATTCATAGAATCTAAAATTATTCAAACAATTGAGGGGAATTCTGTAACGTTTTCTCATAAGTCATTTGCTGAATACTTGGCAGCAAGGTGTTTAGACGACTTACTGGATACGTCGAAACAACAAGACGTAGTCCGTTCATTACTGAAGTGTTTATTTTATAAAGAACTAGAGACGACTCGCATATTTTTTGACAAAATTATTTTACGAAATTATCCTCTTCATAAAGCAGTTCTTGAAAACGATGAGAAATTACTTAACAGTCTCATGAAGGAAGAAGTATGTGATTCTGAAGATAAACTCGGAAGGAATGTTTTGCATATTGCCGCTTCTTATGGAAAATATAACGAATTACGTACAGTACATGCACTCACCTCAGATATAATTATATTAGAGTCGTATAATCAAAATAACAATGGACTAATTATACCATGTACTAAAAATCATAGAGGAATTGAGATATCAATTGATATTTTTAGAAAACTTTTAAAATACTTGAATCCTCTCACAAAAGATAAATTACTTAATATGGATGTCTTTGATTATGTTATACAGTCAAGTTCTTTGGATGTTTTGGAAGAATTATTTTCTAGAGAAGTCTCAAGGAATCTAGAAAAAGAATCTGTTGATCAGGAAATGCTACAGTATTACTCAGTAAAAGAGGGATACTGGAATATATTTAAAAATATAAAAAATAAAAACTTCAATATCAAGAATGGAATTACAGCAGATAATTTATTACATATTGGGTTACCTGCTGAAAATTCTGAAATAATTAATGAAATTATTAATAACATTTGGGACATCAATGCAGTTAACTTCATAGGTTGCACGCCACTAGTTAGTTGGTTGTCATCATTAGAATTTACGACAACAGACGATAATATGTTCGCAACGAATAGGAGAATTATTTGCAAACCAAAATTGACAGAAAAACAAGAAAATATTTTTGAGTTACTCGTTAAAGCAAACGCTAAAGTGAATGCGACAGATATATTTGGTCGTACTCCTCTCCATTTGATGTCTGCTTCGGAAAATATTTCTTTAATAAATAAACTTATAAAACATGGAGCAGAAATAAACAAGGAGTCAGATCTTGGAGAAATTCCTCTACATTTTGCATCACAGTGCTCGCTAGAAATCGTTAAAGCACTTATAGAAAATAAATCAAAATTAGATTTAGTAGACAATTTCGGAAGTTCCCCATTATGCTATGCCGCCGAATACAGCAAACTCGATATTATAACATATTTAATAGAAAATGGATCAAGAGTGAATAACGATAAATGTACAAGGTCTCCTCTCATAGAAGCTGCGATTACAGGAAACGTTGAATGTGTTAAATTGCTAATTCGTGCCGGTGCCGACATTTCGGGAGATATGCCTTTTAATTTATTATATATAGCTGCTGCAAGTAATCATAGCGAAATATTTGATTACTTGGTATCACGCGGTTGTAACAAATACTCCGTTTTAGACGATTTTACGTTATTGCACCGAGCTGTCATCGAAAATGACAAAGAATGTGTTAAACTGCTTCTGTCAAAAGGTTTCGATATTAATATAAGAATGAGGGGTGGTATTACGCCGCTACATATAGCAACTACAATTAATGTTGTTAATATGGTAGATTATTTGATTTTAGAAGGAGCTGACGTAAATGCAGAGAATAATGAGAAACTAACAGGGTTAATAATAGCTGCCGCTGGAAATTCTTTAAATTGTGTAAAAATTCTCATTAATAACGGAAGTGATTTAAAAAAATATGGTTCGGATGCATTAAAAGCAGCTACTTCTGTAGGCTCCCACGAGATAATAGATTTCCTACTTTCAAAAGGTGTAGACATTAATGAAAGATTGCCGGGAAAGTCTTCCCCGATTGAGAATGCTACCTTGCACAAAGATTTTGAGGGTGTTAAAATGCTGGTGTCAAAAGGAGCTAATATTAACTTAAAAGGAATTTCAGGGAAGACTCCATTGATGCTCGCGACAGAAAATAATGATATATCAGTATTCAAATATCTGCTATCCAAGGGCGCTAATTTAAACATAAGAGATGATAGAGATATGACAGTGATACACATGGCTGTGAAATTAAGAAAGCTAGAGCTGCTTAAAGCTATTTTAGAAAAAGATGTAAAGATTGATGACAGCATTAACGATGGAGCTAATCAAATTTACCCAGTAGATAATTGCAATACAGAAGCTTATGTTAACTCCATATGGACAAACGGATATACTCCTTTAATGATGGCAGCTCAAATTGGTGATGTGGAAATAATGAAGTATCTGCTGTCCCAGGGTGCAGATGTGAATATAAAAAATGATTACGGTGACACAGTGTTGCATATAGCTGTTAGATCTAGAAATAGTGAATCTGTTAAAGCAGTTTTAGAATACCGTGCAAATATCTATGAAGTAAATAAAGCAGGAATAACGCCACTTAAACTTGCGGAAATGATAAATTGTGCTGAAATTAAACGATTGCTACAACAGTTCAAGAGAATACCACAATTGAAATTTAGATAGCTTAAGAAAATATTTAATTCAGTGTATAGGGTTAAAATGTTATTTCAGTGGGTACTTATACGCATCATGATACCACGGATATCGCGGCCGACATAACGTAAAAAACAAGATCTGGCTGACGAAAGAATTTCTGAAAATAATGTTCCTACTGAAAGTACCCTCAAAAATACCTTTTTATCATTAGATATTAGGCGATCGCTAGGTGTACGATGTCATATTTATTTCTTCTATCAAAATGTTCCTAGCCGTTTTCAAGTACAGGACAGCATCAGTAAGGAAAAATAAAAACTGCTGCCTAAGGAATCACTACTTCCACATCCAGATTTTTTATTCCAGTCACTTTATACAAAACATCTTGACTAGATTTGCACTCTAGTGTGAGGAAATTATTGGTCATAGAATTTTAATAATATTTATGGCAGATGTCATAGAAAAGTTTGAGGCGTTGATTTGTACCATATACGTTAAAAACTAAGTTTCTAGTTTACCCTACCTATTTTCCCCTATTCACAACCTACCACCTCCCACCCCTTCAATGAAATCATCTCAATCAGATGTCATTACAATACATACGCGTACTAACTTTCAAGTGAATATCTCAATTTTGTGTTATCAATCCCATTAGAATAATGGAGCGGTTTGAAAAATACTGGAAATAAATCTGAGGCCTTGGTTTCTAGTATATACACCAAATTCCAAATTTCTGTACTCTTATCAGCTTGATTTACTTACTTTCCCTACCTTTACTTAACCCCCAACCCTTCAACGGAATCGCATCGAAATATAGTCTAGTTCCAGATGTCGTTATAATACATACGTCTACCAAATTTCAAGTGAACATCTCAATTTTATTTTATCAACCCCTTTAATAATGGAGTAAGGGAGGTGGGGTTGTTGAAAAATATTGTAAAGAATTCTGAGGCGTTAGCTTCTAGTATATACACCGAATTTCAAGTTTCTGTACTTTTACCAGCTTGCTTTACTTATTTTCCCTTATTTACCCCTTAATAATGGAGTGGTGGTGGTGGGGGACGAAAAATATTATAAAAAATTTTGTGGCCTTGGATTGTAATACATACATCAAATTTCAAGTTTCTGTACTCTTACCAGCTTGCTCTACATATTTCCCCCTATTACCCGCAACCCTTCACCGGATATCTTTAAAAAACAATCCAGTTTCAGATCTCGTTATGTATACGTGTACAAAATTTCAAGTCAATATCTTAAACCGTTCCGGAGAAAACATGCGGACAAAAAAAGTTACAGACAGACAGACCGACAGACAGACCGATTTTCTTTCGCTCAAATTTAAAATCTCGACGTTTCATGACATTCTAAATGAAAAACAAATGATTTGATTTTATGATTACTGTACTTCCAATCCACTACGTGGATGTGGAAGTAAAACATGTTTTTTTTATCCTTATGCTGATACCCGAAATTTCTTGTAAATTTTAGCATACTAATTAGGCTATATTTTCGACATTTGTCTTTTTGAAGTATTGATGCCATTAAATGCCACCGCGTTACCGCATACCGTTTATTTCACCCAACAATACATTCGTCACTTTCCAACTACATTCATTTATGTTTTCATTGATACTTTCCCAAAAGCACTTGTCTTGAAATAAAAAAAAAAGAAATTGTTTCTTTCTCAGCGGGGTAAATAGTTTTTCTACGGGTACATTGTGTGGACATGTTTACGTCACCAAATTCATTGAGTACACACTTTTCAAGAAAGTCATAGAAAATAGGATTATCCACTTGTGGCAATAGAATACTACATCCAACAATTACGTTAACCAACTCACTAATAAATTTAGTTTGTCTTTCCGAAACTCTAAACTCACGAGTACTTACAATTTATGTTTATCCCGAGAACAAGGTATTACAGCATTCCATTTGCGGGTGTACGATATTATATTAGAAAATAAATAGCGTAACACATTTAGTTAAAAAGGAAATAAATGGTCAAGTAGTAAATTATATTTAATAGTTATTGGATGTAGACATATTGTCTAAATATTATTTGTAGCATCTTAATTTTTTTTTTCTTCTTCAATTCTTTGTGACTTCCTGCCACATGTATTTTTTCTGTTTAAGCGGTGCTCGGAGAATCTACAAAATATCACAATTAACCAGTATGTTACTGGTAATTAACCTCTACGCCTGTGACTTTTACGTCAAAGGATCAGTTAGAGGTTGCCTTTTTTTAAATAAATAACACAAATAAATATAAAAACTTGAAATTAAATATTTCGCTGACGTTTCGGAAATCTAATCTGTTTCCTTTTTCAAGATTTTTTTGAAAAATGTTTTTTGCTGTGTATGATAAATACGCAGCTCTAAGAATGTTTGTTATATTCAATATCCATAGATACTTACTATTTACATACAACTGTTGATATAGTGATATAGATATATATAGATATAGATATATTAACAGTTGTTTTAGTTTTTATGCAATGTTAAGTTTATGACGTTCTTCTTTTAACATACAACCAAGTTGTACAAACATCTACGGAACAATTCGACACGCATATATCCTAATTCAATAATGTTATCGCTGATTCTTTAATTTTTCTATCTTTGTTATCTGCCTCTTTTTTTAAAATTTTTTCCGAGTCCCAGTTTAGTCTATGTCCGTTCTCCCAAGCGTGTTCGCAGATGTTGAACCTGTGAATTTCCTATTTTCTGATATAATTTTGTTTTTCGCCCAATTTTACACTAAATGGTCTGGATGACTCACCCACGTAATGTTTGTTACACTCACACGGAATACTTACTATAAGTGCAGTTTTTTGAATTTTGCTCGTGGTTCTTCGGTTTCGTCTTTGTCAGAATAAATCTTATAGTGTTTTTTGTTTGAAATACCGTCCTAATATCAAATCTTTCACCGATGCGGCGCAAGTTTTCGGATAATCCGCATACATAAGAAATAAACTCTGTGTAACGTTTTTCAGGTTTTTGTCATACCTGATTGTTGTTTTCAATATTTACGAAGGTTTTATCGACAAAACCCCCAAACTATTGGTTATTTATGAAAAATGTTTTTTGCTGTGTATGATAAATACGCAGCTTTAAGAATGTTTGCTATATTCAATATCCATAGATACTTACTATTTACATACAACTGTTGATACAGTTAACAGTTGTTTTAGTTTTTATGCAATGTTAAGTTTATGACGTTCTTCTTTTAATATTGGCAACCAAGTTGTACAGACATCTACGGAACAATTCGACACGCATATATCCTAATTCAATAATGTTATCGCTGATTCTTTAATTTTTCTATTTTTTTTATCTACCTGTTTTGTTAAAAAATTTTCCGAGTCCCAGTTTACTCTATGTCCGTTCTCCCAAGCGTGTTCGCAGATGTTGGACCTGTGGATTTCATATTTTCTGATATAATTTTGATGTTCGCCCAATCTTACACTAAATGGTCTGGATGACTCACCCACGTAATCTTTGTTACACTCACACGGAATACTTACTATAAGTGCAGTTTTTTGAATATTGCTCGTAGTTCTTCGGTTTCGTCTTTGTCAGAATTGATCTTATAGTGTTGTTTGTTTGAAATACCGTCCTAATATCAAATCTATCACCGATGCGGCGCAACTTTTCGGATAATCCGCATACATAAGGAATTAACTCTGTGTAACGTTTTTCAGGTTTTTGTCATACGTGATTGTTGTTTTCAATATTTATGAAGGTTTTATCGACAAAACCCCCAAAATATTCGTTATTTATAAGTACTTCTTTTATAAACAGCTTCTCATTGTTTAGTATTTCATAATTAGAAGAAATGATGTTGGCCCTATTATACAAACATTTTACAACACCCCTCTTAACGTGCATCGACTGATTTGATTTGAAATGCAAATATCTGTTGGTATGTGTTGGCTTTCTGTCAACACTTGTTTCAATTGTACCATTTACTCTTTTAATTAAAACATCTGAAAATGGTAATTCATTTCTAGTTTCCTTTTCTAAAGTGAATTTAATGGAAGGTTCTTTATTATTTAAATATTCCAAAAAACTGTCTAGTAACTCAATTCCGCGAGGCCAGATTGCAAATATATCACCTACGTATTTCCACCAGATAACCGGTTTGTATGCACAATTTTGGACATGTCTAAACATCTCAAAATCCTCCATAAATATATTGCTTAAAATCGGTGACAATGGAGAACCCATTGCCAATCCTGCTGATAGAAATCATTTTCCAATTGAAAATAAGTTGTTTTCAGACACATAGTTAAAAGTTGTGTTATGGTATTTACACTCAATTTTGTTATGACTTCCAAATTAATTTCATTTAACAATTTGTCTTTGATTATTTTTAAAATTTTGTCTACTGGGACGTTAGTAAACAGACTAACTACGTCAAAACTAACCAACAGATGTGTATTATGAATATTGTTTTCATAAACTTTTCGATAAAATGTTTACTATTTTTTATATACGAGTCAATATTTCCAGATAATGGATTAACAATTTTAAGCAAAAATTTTGCCAAATTGTGGCATGGCGAATTAATGGAACTAACAATTGGTCTTAATGGGACATTCTGTTTATGTATTTTTGGTAAGCCATAAAAATGAGGAGGCTTGCTATATTGCGGTGTAAGCTTCCGTCGTTCAAAGTTATTAAATTCATTTTTGTATCTAAACAAAGTTCTATAAATGTTTCCCTCAATTGATTTTGTTGGGTCTTTACTTAATTTTGAGTATGGTCCTTCATTGATAAGTGTCATGATTTTTTCATCATATGTATTTTTATTTATAATGACTGTGCAAAATTTTAAGGGTTTCATCTCTCTTCAAAGAGGATATTGAGCGTTTTTCTCCTGTGCTTAAATTTCTTTTAATTTTATATTCCCTCTCTAAAGCAATTTTTGCCCGCACGCGATAGCATAAAAATAAAAATTAAGGAATCCGCGATAATATTGTTCACTGTTCAGTGAGGATAGATTCGTATCGAATTATTTCGTAGATGTCTGTACAACTTGATTGCCAATGTTAAAAGAAGAACTTCACAAACTTAACATTGTACAAAAACTAAAAAACTGTTAACTGTATGAACAGGTCTATGTAAATAGTAAGTATCTATGGATATTGAATATACCAAACATTCTTAGAGCTGTGTATTTATCATACACAGCAAAAAAAATTCTTCAAAAAAGCCTTGAAAAAGGAAACAGATTAGATTTCCGTCGGCGAAATATTTAATTTCAAGTTTTTATACTTATTTGTGTTATTTATATAAAAAAAGCAACCTCTAACTGATCCTTTGACGTAAACGTCACGGGAGTAGAGGTTATTTACCAGTAACATACTGTTTAATTGTGATAATTTGTAGATTCTCCGAGCACCGCTTAAATAGAAAAAATACATGTGGCAGGAAGTCCCAAAGAATTGAAAAAAAAATTGGATGCAGACGTTCTAAAAAATAATATATACCTATCTACAGTTTATTTAAAAACATTGTAATAAAATAACAACTAATATAAGAAGCATTTCAGGCTACTTTTATCATTGTTCACTAATCACTACTTGGTGACAGAAAAAATTACTACAAAACAGCGGCAAGGGTGCAATTGAACCATTATTCAAATTATAGTGCCTAACAATACAGAAAATTTAAATTCAGAACAGTTGGTAGACCGTTCTCTTAAAACTAAAATGTCAGTAAGTAGTAACAATGAGGAAATTATTATTAGTTCAGATGAAGACAGTGATGGTAATAATTCTAGGCTCTATAAAACACATGTTAATTTCCCTGTCCCTCTTCCATCTACAAGTAGAAGTAGACCTATAGTTAATCAGGACAGATTTAGTTACTTACAGTTAAGTAGTTGGTTATAGTGTAAATAGTTATTCCGTAATTAGGTATTTTTGCAAAAGTGAAAAAAAAAGTATTTATTTTATTTAAAACGAAAAAGAGAGATGTCTTATATATATGTAAAATAAGTTAAGGTTGATAACACTGTACAGAAGTGATTTAAAAATAAATCAGTTATTCTCCCAATGGTGTCTTATTCGCACACATCTCTAACACAGTAGTATATTCCGTTACAAACATTACTATCCAACTAATATGTCAGAATATAAACTACTTACAATAAAACAAAATCCGTTGAAGCATTTTTCACGTATCCTCGTGATTATCAAATATAATAGGTCTGCAGATTCCTTCGCTAGGGGATGGTCCGGGTTGCTGGCAAGAGAGGCCAGGCTCACAGGTTCCGCTAAATCCTAAATCGCCCCCGCAGGGTTCCCCCTCCGTTTTCGCACATTCTTGACAACACCTGAAAAAGATGGGATACAAATATAAAATTTCTGTGATTTGCTCATAGATAGTTAATGAACCTAATTGGCTAAACCTAAGAATTCTAGAGCAGCGAATGAAATATATAATTGCTTTTAAATACTATGGAGCATAACGTCAAAAAACAAACAATGGACAATATCTGGAACTTCTCGAAAATATAATAATTCCACAGATTCGAATTTGCAATACCAATATTGAGGAGATTTACTTTCAACAAGACGGAGCTGGACTAGACAATGCTATTATCGTTAAAAATCACCTAAATAAATTACTTCCAAACCGTTGGATTGCCACCCATGGTCCAGCCACATGGCCTGCAAGGTCTGGTCTAATGACTTAACCCCAGTCGTTTTTTTTATTTGGGTGCATTTGAAAAATAGAGTCTACGCGATTGCTCCAACCACAGGGCAAGACCTACACACGAAATTGCACAAATAACACCTTAACAACTACAGAATGTTAGACGTGTAACAATAAAGAGCGCTACTGTGTGTATTAATCCAAACGGTGAACAGTTTGAACAATTTCTATGATGGTTTATTATAATTTAGGTTTTAAATGATTTTGTTATTTTATTTATTCATTTACGTTTTATTAAAATTATTTCTTGTTTAAATTGTGTGTACCTTTTAAAAACACGTTTAATATTACGAAGTATATCGTTAAGAAATGATTTATGGACAACAAATTAAAGTTTATGAATGAATATTTCTGATTAATAAAAGAAAACAGCACTGCCGTTTTTTGGGAAATATCTAAAAATAGTTGTACCTATCAGTAATTCAAATAACTATTTTGTTCTTTACAAACAAGTCTATAACCTTACTAATAAATTCCATAGCCTACTTGGTAATTTTCTTAATCTGACGCGGCCATTTTGAAAAAGATTAAAAATTGTTCATATCTCACTTATTTTTTGGCATTTTTTAAATGGGAAGAAACTGCTGTATTCACAATTTTATGCTTAATGAGAAACTAATAGAAAAATAATTTCATTCCGTTTAAGAAAGAAAATTTGTTGTCACTTTCGGCTCAACCAGTAGCGATTTTTTCCTGTTAGTCTAAAAGTAGTTCACGTTTGTCTAATTTATGTTTACCGAAATCTTTAAATTGAAAAACAAAAAAACCAGTGCCTAAGGAATCACTTCTTCCACATCCAGATTTCCCATCCAAGTCTCTTCAAAGAAAAACATCTTGACTATATTTGTACTCCAGCATGTGGAAATAATTAGTAATATAATTAAAATCTTATTACATTTTTGGCCTTGTGCCAAATATACTATTAAAATAATATATTTGAGGCAGAGCCTAAAATTAAATTTCTTGACTCCTATTAGCTTGTCTTATTTGCCCTATTTACCAAGCCCCCCCAACGGAATCATCTCAATCAGATGTCATTAAAATATATACATGTACCAAATTTCAAGTGTATATCTCAATTTTATTTTATCGCCCCCTTTAATAATGGAGTGGACGTGGTGGAGGGGTTGAAAAATATTATAAAGAAATCTGAGGCCTTGGCGTCTATTATATACACCAAATCCCAAGTACCTGTACTCTTACCAGCTTGCTTTACCTATTTTCTCCTATTTATCCCTACTTATCCCCACATCTTCAACGGAATTATCTTGAAATATAATATAGTTCCAAATGTCGTTATAACACAAACATGTACCAAATTTCAAGTGAATATCTCAATTTCATTTTATCAGCCCATTTACTGATGGAGTAGGAGTGGTGGAGGGGTTGCAAAATACAATATAAAAATCTGAGGCCTTAGTTTCTAGCATATACACCGAATTCTAAGTCTCTGCACTCTTACCAACTTGCTTCATTTATTTTCCCGTATTTACCCCTATTTAACCCCCAACCCATCAACGGAATCATCTCAAAGTAGAGTCTAATTCCAGATATCGTTATAATACATATGTGTACCAAACCAATGAATATCTTTATTTTATTTTATCAGCCCCTTTAATAACGGAGTGGGAGTGGTGCAGGAGTTGAAAAATGCAATATAAAAATCGGAGAAATCGGTTTCTAGTACATACACTAAATTTCAAGTTTCTGTGCATTTGCCAGCTTTCTTTACTTATCATTCCCCTATTTACCCTTATTAAACCCCCAACCCTTCAACGAAGCAGGTAAAAATATAGCTAGTTCCTAATATCGTTATAATACATAGGTGTACCAAATTTCAAATGAGTATTTCAATTTTGTTTTGTCAATCCCTTTAATAATGGAGTGGGGGTGGTGGGGAGGGGGGTGTAAAATATTATAAAAAAATCTGAGGCCTAGGCTTCTAGTAAATGCATCAAATTTCTGTACTTTTACCAGCTTGCTTTACTTATTTTCCCTTATTTATCCCTATTTAATCCCCAACCCTTCACTGGAAATAGCCCAAAATATAATCTAGTACCAGATCTTGTCATGATACATATGTCTACCAAGTTTCAAGTCAATATCTTAAACCGTTCCTGAGAAAATGTGCGCACAAAAAAGTTACAGACCGACTGACCGACAGATAGTCAGACAGATTTTTTTTCGCTCAAATTTAGAATCTCGACGTTTTATGGCATTCTAAGCCTATTTCAACGAATAAAATGTTTGCAATTTTTTTACGATTACTATACTTCCACTCCACTACGTGGATGTGGAAGTAAAATTGAGGGGTACATTGGCTCGTGGTTACCCGATATAGAGATACACTATAATAGTGTTGTATACACATACAGGTCAATCCAATTCTTTTTTGTGTACCTGTGTAATCTATCATTTTAAACGGTAGATTTAATTGGTTCAGCAAAAAGTATTTTTTTAATAATCTGATGTCATGTGAGCAGATTTATTACTTCTTCATACAAGATCCTTTATTTGGGTCTCAGGAGATATATTGTTTAGTTGTGTTCTTTTTCTGATTTAGACTTTTTGTTAATTCGTCCTCTTTTGATTTCTTTTTTTATTTGCCCATTTTTCCAGAGACGGAATAGAATATTTAAACCAAGAATATTTTACCATGTCAAATAAGTCGATGGCAATATTTGGTATCTTGTTTGAAAACAACAGACAAAGCGCAACATATGAAACTTTGAATTACTTGAACCAGATATAAACATATTCAAGTTAATTAACTAATTTCATAGATTTACCACTCACCAGAGGAATACTGCTTTGTATGTGGCGATGGGTAATTTGCTCCGTTCCTATTAATCGCTAACCGACTTATTTTACATATAATCACACTAACATTGAAAAATGTTATAATAAGAATGTCTGTGAAAATGATGATTATTTTGATGTTATCTGCTGTTGAGACTGAATTTATAGTTTTAGAGGAATGACGGCTTGCTACTGGAGATGCACTTTAGAACAGTATAAATTAACAGCTTTAATTTACTTTTATTAAATATAGACCAATTCCTCTATTAATTCAATTATCATATTTTAGTATTTTAGTCATATTACAATTTACTTAACAGCCAATATGTTTATAAAAGAGGACAGAGACAGGCCAGGGCCATGCCATATTAATTACTAATATTTTTATTTTAATGTTATTCATAATATTATAAAAATTGATATTAAGGATCTGAAAGTAAGCAACGCATGCTTCTATAACAGAGCTTAATTAAAAGTATCATTCAGAAATACATTTTATATATTAAGAGGATACGATTTTCTTTCCTTTTGTTTGCAAGCACGAAGACCTCTGGTTAAGAGACACCTTGTACGCCTTATATTATCTACCACTGTATATTTTATTAATACGTTAATTCACTATTTTTAATTCAGGCTGATACAGATAATGCCCCTAAGTTAATATAAAAAAGAATACAAAATAAAAATGTTAAAATGTTGAGAATTGTTTATTGTTCCATAGGAAACTTTAGTAAGCAGAATTATGTGTAAAGTTGGGAAAGGAAATAAACGAAATTGTTCAGTCCCGCCCTATATATTCGCTAGTCCTTAATATGGTAGCCACATCCCTGTTAATATAACAGGGAATAGTTCTAAATGTTTATTTTCCTCCCATTTGCGAGGACTCTAATGTAACCTCATTTCGAAAATGTTAACGTTGTGAAACTGCAGACATTGTCAATGATCCATATAATAAAAATGTATTCTAAAATACAATAGAGTGCTGAACATTTAAACCTGATTGAAACAGTATTTTCAATTACGCGGCCACCTTAAAACAATATAAAACAACAATTACGCTGCACTCAACAAATAAGTTTGTAACTTTCACTACTTCTTGGTAAACATTGTTTAATGTGTGGTATTTTTTATGGCTAAATTCTAATTTTCAAATTTTCAATACCCACACATGACGTTTTCACAAATTATGTAATCTGTAACATTACCATCATCAAAAAAGTGTTATGTAGCTCACGTATATCGTTGGTGCTATTCTGCGACTACAACACTGGCTTACCCAATGAATGTATGTCATAGTTGTCCTGATTCTGAAGGTGAACAAAATCGCTGGCAACTACCGACCAATGTGCACTTCATTCGATTACTCTGGAGATCATCCTGAGTAGAATAAGCTATGCTCAGAATGGGCTTCACATCGAAGACGAATATCAGTTTAGCTTTAGCCTAGAAGGAGCAAGTCAAAAGAATCGACAGTGACATGAATGTACAATTTAATCACAAAAAAAGTACTCCCATGGTGCCCCTTGGTATTGAGAATGCGTTTGATACCACCTGGATGGGAGACTGCATTTGTATAACATTCAAACTTATATCACTAAACTCATCCACTTGTATTTGGCGGGCAGATCGCTACAAGTTCGAGTGAACGATAAGCTTTCAACACCGCAGAATATACAAGCAGGCGTCCTGCGCAAAGTTATATACCTTATAGTCTCCGACTTTCCAACATTCCCGACTACATTCCAAATACGTAAACAGCGTGATTAGGTACGCACGCAGCCATATTGTATATGTGATAAACATACTGCTGAGATCGAACATGGCTGATTTATTGTAGCAGGTGGAAGATTTAGGTGAGTAGGAAATAGCCTCCACACAGAACCTGACCAAGAATGAAGTAACACTAATTTTGATCTAAGTTAACAACATTCTAACGAGCAGCTATGTGAAATATTTAGGAATATAGTCAAAACAGTGACCTTTAACAGACTTCTTAACGCTCATGGCTAAAAATGGCAGATTTAATAGACATAACAGGAAATTAACTTCCACCGTTGTAGATATACACGGCGCCGGCGTGCTGCAGCATGTCGACCACAATATTAAGAATAATTACGGTTTTTGAGAATACATTTCTCTGCATTGCACGCTGCAACGACACCACTAGTGGACCATGTCCTCACAACTTCCCAAAAGTTTTGTCAAATTGGATGACAAATCGCTAACAAGCATCATAATACCTTTTCGTTCCTTGTGTTTGTTTCTCTTAATAATTTTTTCTAATCATACAGTTTTATTATAGTGCCTTAAATTTATTCATATCTTATCTTGCAGACCGCCAACAATGTGCTAAGTTTAATGGTAAAGTGTCAAAACTTTCTAATGTTGATTATGGAGTGCCACAAGGGTCAGCTCTAGGTCCTGTGCTGTTCATAATTTACATTAATTATGTATTCAATTGTACTGCTGAAGTGCTCCCAATTATGTATGCCGATGATTTAACATTTTTGCGGATAAACTGTTTTTCAACTTATGCACTAATAATAAAGAAGCTGATAATTTGATAAAATCTGATAAAGAAATAATTATCATACCATACATAAATAACCGTAAAACAAGAACTATTTGCAACAAAAAATAATGAAATGAATAATATAGCTATTCAATTCCTCAAAGTGCATTTGGATAATTCGTTAAGGTTTCAGCTTCATATTGAAAGTTTATCAAAACAGGTATCGACATGTGTTTATATAAGACAACTCGGCAACAAAATTATTTTTAGAGCCTAAAATTCTGCTAAAAAAAGGTCATAATAATATGCATTTGTTTCTGATAGTTTGGCTGTAAAATCCATATGACATTTACGGGATGAATGGAATGTTTGTCGCTCTTTTTTTTAACCCCATTAGAGAAGTTTCTACTTTTTTTGCAGAGATAAAGTTTTTTGTTTGTTTGTTTATGTATAGTTATAAACATCTGGATTTTAAGTTCACGATATTTCTGAGTTAAGCGTACCGAAACTATTTTCTTCAAGCTACACTGTTTTCTTCGTGAAATTTCCTTAAAAAATTCACAGATTTCGCAATTCTTGCAACCATTGGGACATTGTAAAGGATAACACCATACATAAAACATAAACTTTTTCCGCAGCTACGATACACTCTTGATTGCGACACTGCTGTATTTCGACATTAAATGAAAACTGGTAAATTGACCCTCTGTGATATATGCAACCCATATTTCATTTGCATATATCAGCCGTTGCATATGCGACAGTCTCACTCGACCGCCAACCGCTGTCTTTTGACCTTGAATGAAAACTGGTAACTCGACCCCCATATACGAACATAAACATTTCCAATTTAAAAAGGTCCTTTACATCTTTTTTTATTTCACATACCAACGTTGATATTTAAATAAAATCACTATAATTTGTACAATTTTTATTTCACTATGCGTCACTGCAATACAGTCTAAGAGCTACTGGCTTCGATAATATACCCATTTTCACAAGGCTGGAAATATGCTAAAATGTTAGAGTTTATTTACTCCCAAAGAGCGTATGGCCGATATCGCTAAATGTCGATGGGATGAGCAATTGAGCACCCTTTTTTAAAAGTGGTCGCGGTTTAAGTTTATATTTATTTATTTACTTCTACAAAGCTTCATTTTCAGACGTCAGATTGAGGCGTGAATCAGATAACTGAGTTCACGGTCGACTTTGATTCCGTTACATCTACAATAGTATTCCGATTATTCACAGAGTCTATCGATGGTTATTATAGTCTAAGAAGCGTTTATCAACTGCTAATTTATAACACGACGATCTGAGAAGAAAGTGCACCGCTAGACTACCAAATACAACGGAAGGCAGATAATAGCAATTGCGGTAAGTAAACTTATCCATAGTTTTTGGGGGAGTCTTAAGAATTATGAGAATCTGCCTGAAAGTCTGGTTAGCCACAGACCGTAGCGAAGGCATGTCTGGTGACGGCAGTTGTAAATTTTAGTCATGTCGTTCAGACGCGAGGTGCTGAGTTCATTCACAGTACTAGAGAACAAATAAAGTATTTTCGTCAACTTATTTATCTAGAATATAAGATAATATTACGTGCCATTGTACTTTTGCTTCGTGAACTATCGTAAGGTATTTGACAATGTGGAATGGAACAAACTATGAACTGTACTATTAAAAATGACATCTGGTCTTTACTATTAGTCTTTATTATTCGTCAACTGTATGAAGAAAACTCTACTTTAGCGATCGTTGACACCACTAGTTCCAACATGTAAAGTTGACAGGAGTGTCAGACAGGGCTGTCACCAATCCTCCTTAATATCTATAGCGAACACGAGACTAAACTAACTAAAACTAAAATTTCTAACTAGAGATTTGCGGATGATACCACCTTGGTTTCAGCGATGCAAGGATAAAGTCGTGTATCATCCACCAAACAATAAGCTCTGAGTATGATTTGAGCATAAATTGCAACAACAGAAATTATGATTGAAGACCGAGCAAAGAAATATCACCCGGACACGTTAAGGATACGGAATTGTAGGTGGTAAAGATGGTGCGCAAATATCAAACTTGCTAACGCTCTACTCTATCTTTATTTACGCATCTGATACATGGACTAGTAGAGAGAAAGACATATGACGTATTGATACTTTCAAAATGTGGATATGGAGACATTTGCTGCAAGTTCCCTAACAGTCCGCCGCATCAACACCAGCCAAATTTGCCCAAATCAACAGGAGAAGGGACAACATAGAACAGTTGATAGTCAAAGGAGAAGCAGATCGCAAGAGGCGATGAAGATAGCGACCAAAACGTTGGATTGACGTCACCAAAAAGTTAATGGAATAGAGCTTTGCCGAGGCCGTGTGTCTAAGAGGAAGCCGCGATAGATGGCATGAAGCTGTCGAACATATTATGAGTCAAGGGCGAGCTAATCGGAATATTTTATGAATTACAAAGTCTATGAATATAAAGAAGATACTAATTCAAAAGTCATGGAGTGCAGTTTGTACTTACTAAAAGACAAACTTTTATACAAGATACAAGGCCATGATTTCACCACTTTGCAAAATATTCGTATAAATTTCTCAAAAAATTTCAAAAATAATATGAGAAATGTGTAACGTTATACATAAGTTAAATCGTTAGTTAAAAGAGCTACCAATAATCAGTTACATATATGTACATTAGTATCCAATATAATCTTATTTTTTTAAACATCTTCCTCGGCTTAGCTTCATCATGTTAATAACGATATAACAAGTTTTAACATAGGTGAGCGACTTCGTTGAACTGATAATCAATATTATTAATTATTTAACTAGAGGAAACTAATTGGACCGCTATTTCATTTAGGAACATTATTAGCTGCTTTATTATTTATGGTATAAGTACACAAAGATAATAATTTAAGATAATTAGCAAGTAAATTGCTCACCGGAAATATATTTCTATTTTTATTAGGTGAGTAGTTTATAACTCTTGACACGTTATTTAAACCCCAAGTGATATGAGGAAAATAATTTAAAAAGACGAGTAGAAGTTACAGTTGGATTTGGCCAACGGTGAATGCTTATTTTATTATTATTTTGCTCGAATACAGCACAATTGAGGAGTCACATTTGGTTGGTGAGCGACAAAAGGAGATCTGCTACGCTCTCCGTGCATTTTCAGTCAGTCAGCCAACTTATAAAAACTAAAAAATGAGACTATGTTTCTAAAATAATAATACATTTTTCTTGTTTTTGAGAGTAATATCGAAGAAAATGGCAAATAATAAAAAATATGTTGTAATATTTCTCTGCGTCATAAATAACGAGTTGGTTTGTTAAGTTTGAGGCGTGGCAACGTTGCACGTTCGAATCTCGTTTTTAGTGTGGCAAGATGACCAGTTGATTTTATTTCTAATCTCGTGCTTATGCATAATTTGACAAAAAAAATAGGAACAGAAAATGAATAACCGAGACATACGTCGCGATTACGATATAAAGGCTGTTTTATATCAAAAAATCAGTTGCGGCTAGTCATATAATGTCATTGTTGTAATTAGCGAAAAAAAATAAAGCGCAGATTTTGCAGCGAAAATGACGAACATGATATAAAGTTTGATTTGTCGTTAGAGATTACAATCAGATGCAGCAAATTCCTTATCAAAAACGACTTCTGAACTGGAATAAAACGTAAAATGGGCAATGGTTACAGTGTATATGTGAAACAAATGTGCAGTATAAGGTATGTTAAATATTTATTCTGTGATGTATTCGGGTTCATATGCAAAAACGTTTTCCATTTAAATTGTTTGCCCGCTAAACGAGGCAGAGCGGTGTTGCTGTTGTATCACGGTGGACAATACAGCTGTCTGTACTGTGAGTTAAGAAGCCAATTATTTCAATAAAGTTCTCGATGAATACGTGGTCAGTTTTGTGTGTTGCGTAATTTTCATCATTATATAGTTTTTTATTTACCTGAAAATTTTTAAGTATATTTATCATTCGCGTCGTACTTTTATCCGGGCATTTATTGCGGTTCATAAGAGCCCATGTTAAACCCACTACTTGTTTCTTCAATTTTCCAGAAATAAAGAGGTAAAAAAATGGACAAAATTCAGATAATATTGTTTTTGCTTAAATAACGTTATCTCAAAATTTTATTGCATTCTCTCAATTTTTAAATCCTGTGTCACAGCTAATATATTTATTATTTTTATCATTCAAATAGATAAAAACAGTCAATAACACCTGCTTAACTTTTCGGACCTTTCGTAGAAGTCTTTTAATGTAGTCCATTTAACAAGAAGAAAAATTAAGCCTGTTCCTGATATGTTTTCGTTTGTGGTACTGAATTGTGAAGACGTCTACTCGTAAAACATGCCTACTTATGGTTCGATTTGGTGAAGCCAATAAAAAACGTGGCCGATCGAAATTTTTGCAAAAAATAGAAAACAAGATATATATCAAAAACGAAGAGCACTAAGGACATAATAACCCACACAGCACATGACATCCCCAGGATATCCTCATTTGGTCCCCTATATCCCAATCGAGGACAACATTCCTCAGAATATCCTTAGGATATTCCAATAAAATATACATAACCTGAGAATATCCCAAATGGGGATATCCTAGACTAATCCCGGCAGGATGTCCTAGTAATATCCTGCAAAGATATTAAAAGCCTAACAAAATATCCACTGTGGGAATATCCTGGGCCAGTCCTAGAGTCGTCCTATTATAGTGTCTTTTATTGGTTTATGAAATTTGCTTCTAAAAACTTATTTGTTTGTTCTATTTGATAATCCCCTCCAGTACAAATAATTCATTAAAAATGTAGGTGCATCTTATTTAAATAGCAGTTATTTATAATTTGGTTTTAATACATTAACTGTGTTTTGAATTAGCCGCCTTGTTATATCTTTGTATTTAGTATACTATCTAAAAGGGGAAAATGTGATTGGTTATTGTCCGCAGATGTTATTGTCAGATACGTAATCCTTTATATTTTTCTGAGTGAATAGAATTTTTTTAAATTCATTATAACTTCAGCACGCTATGATTTTTTAAAGTTGTACTTATCATCCCCTATAACTTCTAACCACCATAAACTCTGTTGATTTTAATAATACGAAAAAAAGACAAGAGATCATTTCTATGTAATATTTCATGCTTTTACAATTTTTATTTGAAACTTTTTTTATTATCTTTTACACATTTTGGATAATTTAAAAAAAAATTCTTTCATTAATCGTTTTCAAATACTTCAAAGTAACATATTAAAAATTCAAGTATTTACCTTAAAATTTTGATTTGTCGATCTATTTCATTGGACCATATATAACCTCTATTAGTTTGGTAGATTATTTACTTTTAAAACGATATAAGCCAATTGATAGATACAAATATGTGTATGAAGTTGTACATATATGTATCACATTTTTATTAGTCAGTTTACGTCTGCCATTATATAAACTTGTATTCCTTTGTCTTCACTTATTGCCTCAGTTTAAAAGTAATGATCTCATAAAATAATATGTATTTTTGCTGTTTTTAGAAATATCCAATAAACCCTAAAAGAACTGGGGATGTCCGATATAAAGTCCAATGTCCTCAGGTTATTCATAGTAAAGTCCAGGCATAACCCATATAAGAGTTGATGATGTCCTGTACACACCCGTACTGACGTCCTGAGGACGTCGTCCGAACTGTCCCATTTGGATATCCTACGCACATCGTAAGGTGATAATGGGATTTTCCCAGGATATCCCACATGTCCTGAAAAGTTGTCCCCAGTATGTTCTGAGGATGTCCTTGTGCTGTATGGGAAAGGTCATTTTGAAATCGTCTTATAGTACTGTACTCCTCATTAGCGTATGACCAGTCACTCATAATACACAAGTATAATATCGTCTGGAATTACATTTCTCTATCTAAATATCCAAATGGATATAAATTGGATATACATATTTATATGTAAAATTTGTATTAGTAACTACTTAGGAAAATAAAAGCGTGCTTAATAATGATGTTAGTTAAGAATGTGCTACAAACTGATTTTAAAGAAGTGTACCACGAAAGCAAGATTTCTATTTTGTCAATTCTTTCTTTTATCTCTCCAAATTGACTATTACACACACCGTCCACCCACCTCGCTTTACGTTCTGGGCTCTCAGCTCTTAAAAATAACTGACCATTAAGTACCCTCGAAAATAGAGAAACATTTCAGGAATTCGATCAATTGTTTAAGCACCCTCAACGCAATCAGTGACGTCTACAGGAGTAAAGCCCATTATTTGTTCAAACACGTACCGCATTGTTTGTCCTCTCTTGTTGTGCTGCTGTCTGCGGAACTTTTAATTATATTTTACGTTATTTCTTCTCAAAATTGAATTCATTCAATTAAACTGAATTAAACATGCATATTTATATTTATTTTCACTGGAAAAGTAGAACAATTTTTAAAGTGAATTTTTTTTGTTTGCAAATAATTTTAAGAAAATATATTCTTTATAGAAGAAGTAATCTACCACAAATAAAAAGAAAAACTATCTATAAATATAACATTTTCCAATCTTTGTATTCTTTCAATAACCAACATTCTGGTTATGCTATAAATTACAAAATTTTAAATTTATTTATCTATTTCGCATTTGACAATAATTCTCAGTTGCGGATACTAGTTTTACTAGTATCAACATAGCCACTTATGACTGTGTAGAATAAGGTCCAAAATAAGAAAAATAACCTATCTATTCAATGAAAGACGAAAATCTGATTAAAATATTAAAATAATTTTTATATTTCTCTGACAACCTGCATCTAGTTGTACTAGAGATAAGGTGACCTAATCTGAATTTATTTACAAACCTTGTCTCAGAAATATTATGAGGGAGTTTCGGATGGCACTGGGTGCGTCTGTCACTCGGGTGTAGTTCCTACGAAATCTCGAATAAACTTGGTTAAAACTGTGAGAAATTGTGAGAAATTATGTTGGATTGAAGCGTGGACAAGTCTACACTGACTGATATAAATTGTCATGAGTCTGGCTATTTCGTGTAGTTGATATTTGTTTAAGATATACTAGTTGTGTGCGGCATCATCTGAAATCGTACCTATATAAACAACTTGAAAAAGGGGACACAAACATCCGATAATGTAATACAGGGAGCAATTAGTTTCATGTCATTAAAAAAATGTAATAGGGACTGACTAGACAAACAAAAAACCTATATGATTTTTTTCTCTAGGGGCACTTTGAAAAAAACTGACCTGGGTTTACATTTTTAATGTTAAGGTAGGAAACATTTGGGAACCACTGTTTTTCAGGGTCAATGGATGTTATAGTTCCGAATATTAGAAATAATGAAAAACTGTAATACCCGACTTGTGTTCCCGCCGATAGAAGTGCGGCACTTTGATGGAATTACCGAACTTTTTATACCACTAATTATGAAAATGTAAATAATTCCTTCTCTTTCGGCACAACGCAAGCATAGCATGGTCGTAGGGGTTTAAATAGGATTTATTTACATGTGTTTTTTAATTTGGAACGAAGTTATTGTAGCTTTTATTGTCGTTTATAAGAATTTATAAAATTTAAATGTGGTTTATTAACATTTGTAACATTGTGTTAAAAGCTTAAAAAATTAGTAATTATTTTATGAAATTGGAAAACGAACAGTTAGACGTTCGAGATACGATAACAGAAAATAGTTGTGTATTTTAAGTTAGGAAAAAATCTGATTTTTTTAAGGAATTGAGCGCATAATTTTTCCCAATCAGGTATCGAAAACTAATAATCGAGTCCCTGGTCTCTATAAAAATCAATGTAAACAATAATAAACAGTTCAAAACAAGACAGCGAATACTAATAATAATAATAATAATAATAATCATAACTTTAATGCCTAATAGGTAACACCCAATGATTGAACAATTCTTTTGAATTTGTCACAAAAATTGTTCGACGTGACCTCCATCACCACGTATACACATTTCGGCACGTCGAACTGAGGACATACGCACTCCGTTCAACACATTTGTTAAATTAGGATAATTTTTTATGGTTTATATACACATTAAAATACGTTGTCGCAATTGTAAACCAGTGATTTAAAATGCCCCCAAAAATAAACGTCCCGGGTTTAAGTCGGGCGATCTAGCAGTCCATGGTACTGGTCCGCCACGTCCAATTCATCGTCGAGGAAACTTTCTGTTCAAAAAATGTCGAACAGCCAGACTAAAATGGACTAGCGCGCCATCATGCAAATACGACATTCTTCTGCGCGTAGCCAAGGGTACATCTTTCAATTTAAGTATACATCATTTAATCTAGTGGGTAATTGTATAGATCCAATTATTTCATTACCGCAAATTCCTGCCCATAAATTAACGCTGAACCGTCGTTGTAAATACACTCTTCTTATTACACCTGATTTTCGTCTGTCCAATAGTGCATATTGTTAAAATTAAACGCTCCATTTCTGGTTCTAGAAACACAACTCATCGCGCATCGGAGAGACAGAACGTTTAAGAAATCCTCATTTTCCGTGTGTTTTCTTAAAATCCACCTACAAAATTGCATTCGCTCTGCAAAATCTTGAGGTTCTAGTGCTTGTACACGTTGATAGTGATAGGGACGTAAGTTCATATCTCTCAATGTCCTCCATACCACAAAATGGAATACTCCCACACGGTTCGCAATATCGCGGGTGCTTAAAGTTGGATCCTCTTCTACAAGTTCCAAATTTTGAACCTCTGCGTCAATTACCCTTTCTTCGCGTTGTGGACCTCGTTCTCCTCCATGTCCATTAAGGCGACCTGTTTTTCGAAGACTCTGGTCAATACTAACAAATGTACGAGCACCAGGATGACGTCGATTGGGGAACCGTAAACGATAAAGCTCTTCCGCGCCAGTTGCATTTCCACCAGTTTCTCCATACACCAAGTGCATATCCACGAGCTCTGTATAAGTGTAATCTCCCAGAATGTCCAAAATCTGCGTTTTAAAGCACCACACTAAATTGTGAATTAACGTTATCAATAAAGATAACAAAAAGAAAAACTTGGTCCAAAATCCAAAAAGTAACACAAAAAGCACGAATGAGAAGTAGTGTCTTACGTAACCAAGTACTAACGATTTGAACGATAAGTCAATAAAATAAATCTTAACATAAGTAGCACAAAATTAAAAAAGAACAAAAGCAACAGACAAAACCAAGGAACGGTTAGGTCGCGCCATGTGTACGTTATTTACCAAGTAAGGACACAAACTGAAATTATTACTTGACAATATTACAAGGGAGAGTATAGCATGCGCAATAAGATAATTTGGCGGCGAAGAAGCAAGAAACATGGCGGTGTCCTCTGTTGGTCTCTTTTAACTGCTTTGTCGGCATGCTTTTCGATGATCTCTTGGGCGCACCATACTTATTTGCACGAATGTCAGAGTATGCCAGCAGTTCTCAACCTATGTTGTTAGTTATTTTGGAACTTTTTGTTTATTTTTTTTTCTCCAATACTATGAGCTTTAGACCCTATGTTATATCAGTTTTTTTTTGTCTTGTCGTTCCATACCACCAGTTTTTTAATGACGTGAAACTAATTACACCCTGTATAACCTAGGCACTACAAAGTTATCTTTTCAAAGAGGGGCAACAAGCTGGTTCTAAGAACGATGAAGCAACGGGTGCAACAGACGAAAAGATAAGTTCTATGTTTTATTGATTTATTCGTCCTTGTCATTTGGTCCATACATTGGGCTTACTTAGGAATACAAATATTTTACAGAGCATCCCAAATGTTCTCCTAGATCTCTTTTTCAGTTTTTGCAGATTTTACTTTTTATTTTGCTTTACCTCGGCGGATCGGTATATAGGTTGTCTCAATTGTTCTCTCGGGGCTCTTCCCTGCACTTCCAATGTAAATAGCTATTTACCTGTAGAACGGATAATAAATAAAAGCGGGCAGGAGGCACACTGTTACTTCCAGAAACAGAAGACTCAGCAAAAGAATAAAGAAGGAGATGATGACAGATAGTAGCTCTTTCTTTATTTCTTGCAGATTCTACTTTTTATTTTGCTTCATCTCGGCGAATTGCATTTCCACTGTAAATGGATATTTACCTGTGGAACTGTTAGTAAATAAAAGCTTGACTAATGTATGTCTTGGCAGACAAACGAAGTGGGCGCACTGATGCAAGACGATTAAACGATAAAATGGCGTATCTAATATGGTGGACTGTTTACTGTCATTTCATTCTACTAAAAATTGGTATCTGGGGATTTTTAAGGTCGCAGACTATAAACATGTCATCGAAGCCTAAAAATTAAAAATAGCGGAATCAATTTTGAGGCTCAGTTTTATCATTTATTGTCTGATTTGTCTGAAAATCGGTATCTGGTGATTTTCGAGGTCTAGAAGGTTAGTCAAAATTGTTGAAAATTGGTCTGAAAACACATGTAAAACATTATCTCTTCAAATATTATTAAAGATGATTTTCTTCATTAAGTTCGGCGATATTAGTTTTTCAACGAGAACCCCTATGCGACAATCAGTTATTTATTTAGATCCTTGAATTACGCAAAACATTATATGCAAATATCTAACTTCTCTCTGAAATAAACCATTAATTAAAAACAATAATTATTTTGAATAAGTTGACACTGAATAGATTTGATTTCTAAACCCACTTAATGAGGAGTAAACTGTATTTAATTACTTCCACATCCACATAGTGGAGTGGAAGTATAGTAGTCGTAAAAAAAATAATGTCACGAAACGTCAAGAATTTAAATTTGAGCGAAAAAAGTCTTCTGTCTGTCGGTCTGTCTGTCTAACTTTCATTTGCGCGCACGTTTCCTCTGGAACGGTTTAAGATATTGACTTGAAATTTTTTGCAGATTTTTTATAGTATTTTTCAACCCCTCCATCACCCCCACCCCCATTTTTAAAGAGAATGTTGAAACAAAATTAGATATTAACACACGTATGTATTATAACGACATCTGGAACTGAATTATATTTTGAGATGATTTTGGGGGGTTGGGGGTTAAATAATGGTAAATAGAGGAAAATATGGAAAGCAAGCTGATAAGAGTACACAAGTTTGGGATTTGGTGTATCTATTAGAAACGAAGGCTTCAGATTTTCTTATAATATTTTCCATCCCCCCCACCACCACCTCTCTATTATTATAAGGGTTGATAGAATATAATTGAGGTGTTCTCTTGAAATTTGGTACATGCATGTATTATAGCGACATCTGGAACTAGATTATATTTTGAGATGATTCCGTTGAAGGGTTGGGGGTTAAATAGGGAAAAATAAGTAAACCAGGCTGATAAGAGTTCAGAAACTTGGGATTTGGTGTATATACTAAAAGCCAAGGCCTCAGATTTCTTTGACTTTTCAATAAGTCATCAGTCCCAAATATTATTACAATTTTATAAACAAAAATTTCCATATATTGTCTAAATGTTATTTGTGGCATTATCTTAATTTTTTTTTCCTTCTTCAATTCTTTGGGACTTCCTGCCACATGTATGTTTTCTTTCTAAGCGGTGCTAGGGGAATCTACAAAATATATCACAATTAACCAGTATGTTACTCTTAAAAAACCTCTACGCCTGTGACGTTTACGTCAAAGGATCAGTTAAAGGTTGGTTTTTATAAATAAACAACAGCAATAAGTATAAAAACTTGAAATTAAATATTTCGCCGACGTTTCGGAAATCTAATCTGTTTCCTCTTTCAAGGCTTTTTTGAAAAATCTTTTTGCTGTGTATGACAAATACACAGCTCTAAGAATGTTTATTATATTCTATATCCATAGATACTTACTATTTACATAGAACTGTTGATATAGTTAACAGTTTTTTAGTTTCTATACAATGTTAAGTTTGTGAAGTTCTTCTTTTAACATTGGCAGCCAAGTTGTACAGGCATCTAGGGAACAATTCGACACGCAATTATCCTCATTCAATAATATTATCGCGGATTCTTTCATTTTTCTTTTTTTGCTATCTGCCTCTTTTGTTAAAATTTTTGCCGAGTCCCAGTTTATTCTATGTCCGTTCTCCCACGCGTGTTCGCAGATCTTGGATCTCTGAATTTCATTTTTTCTAATATAATTTTGATGTTCGCCCAATCACTAAAAGGTCTGGATTTTAACAAAAGAGGCAGATAGCAAAAAAGAAAAATTAAAGAATCCGAATGAACAGTTCTGTGTAAATAGTAAGTATCTATGGATATTGAATATAACAAACATTCTTAGAGCTGTGTATTTGTCATACACAGCAAAAAAGATTTTTTAAAAAAGCCTTGAAAAAGGAAACAGATTAGATTTCCGAAACGTCGGCGAAATATTTAATTTCAAGTTTTTATACTTATTGGTGTTGTTTATTTACAAAAAAACCAACCTTTAACTGATCCTTTGACGTAAACGTCACAGGCGTAGAGGTTTTTTATCAGTAACATACTGGTTAATTGTGATATATTTTGTAGATTCCCCTAGCACCGCTTAGAAAGAAAACATACATGTGGCAGGAAGTCCCAAAGAATTGAAGAAGGAAAAAAAATAATTTCCACACATAGTCCAGTCAGCGGGGAGTTTCACCTCTAACTTGAGTGCTAGTGAATGGATTCTGATGAAATCTTGTCAATGTGTTTGTAATGATGTTAGTAAATAAGTTGAAAAAAGATTAGTGTAGGAAGTTATCGGAAGGGGTAGAAAACATCCCTTTTATCACGGGTTCCGTAACTTGTAAAAATAAGATGTTTTTACTCTGCTGATTTTTTTCAAAAAATGCTTATTTCTCGAGATATGGTCATTCGAAAATTCCTAAAAGTGTGACTTAGATGGAAAATCTGGTTGTGGAAGTAGTGATTCTTTAGGAAACGGGTTTTTAGTACTTAAAGACATAATATTTTTCATGTGCTTACAAACCAGATTCTAACAATTTCGAGCAAGTTGCGATCATCTATGAATAAAACTCAAAATTAGATAACTATAACTTTTCGAACTCAAAATTATATCTGAAGGATGGATCATTTGTATTTTGGATAACAGAATCCAAATATGCAAAAATATGGTTGCCTTATTTAAAAATTAGATATTCATGTAAATTACATTGAAACCGGAATTTGGCAATTCTGTTTATTTAAATGATATCATTGGAAATTTTATATCATATCACTGTACCAAATTTGCTAATAATTCAAAAGCTACAAGAGTACCCCAATGGGCTAAGTCGCCCGGTATGTCATGTTGACGAAATTTTGCCTGAACAGTTGGTTTACAATAGAATTTGACATTTTTTATAGAAAAATCCAAGATGGCGGACAATTTATGGCACTTAATATCCGATTATGGTATCTAAGGATTCTTGAAGTCGCAAACATATGATCGAAATTTCAAAATTCGAAATGGTGGATAAGTCTTAGTTTAATTCGAATGAAAATCGGTATTTGAGGCTTGTCGACGATGCAGATTATAAATATTTGGTCGAACTTTAGCATTTCAAAATGGCGGCGTCAATATAGCAAATAAGATTTGTAATGCATGGTCTGATTCGTCTGAAAATCGGTTTCTGGGGACTTTCGAAGGAGCAGATTATAAACATTAAATGCAAAATGGCCGCTTCAAGATGACGAATAGGTTTCATCATTTATGTGTAAGGAATTTTATCCAACAAACACATAATCTAATTGGACTAAAACCAAAAAATAGGAAATGAATAAATAATATGAAGATTTAGAAAACATGCCCTGGTCTTATTGGATATATATTAATTAATGAAGTGCTCTTCTGGGTTATTAAGTACAGTGCCAATCTCCCTTACCTCCCTTACCTTCCTAGCCTGTCCAATCGATGTAACGCGCGGCGCAATATTTATGTAATTTAGGATGGATACGTCGATCAGCAAACATGATTTTTCCGTTTTATAATGTAAGAGGGTACTTATTATTATTATTAACATTATTTTCTTCTTTTGAGTGCATATTTTTAACAGTTTCAGTTGGTTTTGAAAAACGTGTTTTTTAATGTTTTAAATTATTCTTTTTTCTTATTAGTGGAAAGGGGGTCAGCTACTTTACAGTTCGCTTAAGGTGGCCAAAACTCTAGAACCGGCTCTGATTATGGCCCATATTTTATTTGAGTTCGTGTATGCAAATTTTTGGTAAACAAATATTTTTGAATTTGCTTGAGGGCTCAAATCAATTTTCTGCACAGAAATCCTACGACTTGCTATTTCCCTGGTAAAGAGCCACCAGAGTGTCTCTTGGCAAATATTTGAAGAAAAATGTATCTCCACTTACTTTTTCCATTCAAATAACGATATTTTATCTGAATGTTTTAAAGCTTTGCTACAATCACATCAAAGAAATTCTTACAGTAAACAACATTAATTATATATATTCCATCATCCTACCTTTCATACATTTCAAATCAAGTTTCTAGCCTATCAATATACAAATCTGAATGTTTTCCAAGATAAATTCAACGTTTAATTAATGCCTTGTAGAAACTATTGGGGAATGAAATTATGTTCCTATTTATAGGGATTTCGAATAACATTCAATAAAGCTTGTGGATTAATAACATTGAAGTTTCAACTATGTTTTATATAGACTAATTTTTTTTATAAATTGTTGAAGTGTAAAAAGGAGTTCCAAATGAAATTTGTATTAATTTAATTGCTTTAATAATTTGGTCTGAATAAATCTTGTAACTTAACATTTAGGATAATTTGAAGATCATCATTAATAGTGAAATAAATATAAAAAGTAGCAAAGTATAACCCGCCTGTAATTTTATAGTTCGTTCACTACAAACTGAAGAAATAAAGATATTTCACTAATAAAAATAATTAAGTTTGCCTCCAACTGCTTTCTTGGTATTTTTTAAATTTCATCATTTTAGTAGGTATTTTGAAAGTAGTAAAAAACGAAGTGTTATTTAACAAATGCAGCTGCAGAAATTTATGGGTTTCGCAGAATTTACTACGTTTTAAATATAATGTAATGACCGACAACCCAGAATAAAATAAAACGTTGAAGCCATTACAGTGTATCCCACAAGGAACGCATGCGTACACCATTTCTTCTGTTTCGTGGTCGCAAAAATACAAAAACACGTCAATTAGTAATGTCAGGTTGCTCTATTTGTACATAAGGGAAACAAATTTTCTTACACTTTCCACGTATCTATGACATCATCGATAATCTTTTTTAATGAGGTACTCTTTATTTAATTCTAAAATATGATAGACCTTTTACCAAGGAATTCGGTGATAACTTTTTTTTTAAACATCCAAGGAAGAATTTCATGTTCTATTACAATGATAACAATTCAAACCATCATTTTTATTACAATAAATGTTCAAAATGGGCACCCTTAATAATTTGACAATAACCAATACGATGTTCGAAACTTTTAATTACATTTTCAATTACGTCTGGAATTATGCTTTATATTTCATCTCGGATTTGTTGTTTTAATCCATCTATTGTGCTTACTTTTTCCAAAGTATTCATTGTGGTATTCTGAAACACCGTCGCTTTAGATTTGATTCTAGCATTGGATAGTCTATGCCAGGTGAAATCAGGCACATTTCTTCGTATTACTTGCAGACGCTTCTTGCTATTTTTTCAAAACTCTAGTATAATGTAAATCAATACATGAGTATTTGTTCTGAGATAATTCGCGAAAACTCCGACCGGTTGGTTCTTGAGATTGCAAAAGATTAGAAAATGTGTGACTTTGGCCATAAATTCGAAGTGATAAATACTCACATCAATTTCTCACCTATATCGACTCTAGTTTTTAGTCGCGTAGAAATAGGCGAAAAGCAATTTTAGACTAAAAAAAAATATCTGCCAAAGAAAAAGTACTCCGGTACGGAATTCGATGCCGAGAATTCTTTCAGGTAAACGTCGCTTAACGCGCTCGGCCACCGGGAAATATCGATTTAAATTTCAAATAATTTAATGGGAGATGCCAAAACTTCAAATTTTCAAACGTTAGTAACTAAACAAATACATCAACTGGAAGGTTGAATGATGTCTCCATGGAAAGAGGATTAGTGGCATTTTGTCGGCATCATAAATTGCACTGGCGAAACTGGAAATTCAGCTCAAAATAAGTGCACCAAAAATGGCTTTATCGACATTTCGTTAAATCGATGTTGCTTCTTGGTAGTGGAGCAAACTTGGCGAAATACGTGGAGTTTCTACGATCGCTAAATCGTAGAATAGACTGTATAACTGCGATATTAACAATAGAATTTGGTTGGCAACGACTACAGTCAAAACTAAAACCTTTTACCATATCGATAGTATCCAATGGATTACTACAAACTAGACTACAAAGCTAGCTTTTGGTTGATTATGTTCTAAGGAAATGAAATATGTTTTCAATATGGTGCAGCATTCACGCATATTCTTTTAATTATGTTTAAGAGAAAAGCTCAAAGTATTTATAATACAGTTTGCGCATTTATGTGAAAAATGCATCCAAATGGCGCCACATATTTCTTAACATTTTATATTGGACTATAATGAGTGTAATAGTACGTTCGATACCACTCTTTACTTAAAAAAAAAACATTACCTAAGGAATCTCTACTTCCACATCCAGATTTCTCATCCAAGTCACTTTAAAGGAAACATCTTGACTATATTTGCACTCTAGCATGAGGAAATTATTGGTCACAGAATTGTCATAACACTTGACAGATGTCATAGAAAAATTTGAGGCGTTGGTTTCTACCATATACGTTAAAAATGAAGTTTTTTAGCTTGCCCTACTTATTTTCCCGTATTCGTAACCTGCCACCCCCCACCCATTTAACGAAATCGTCTCAACAAGATGTCATTACAATACATACGTGTACTAACTTTCAAGTGAATTTCTCAATTCTATGTTATCAATCTCTATAATAATAAAGTGATGGTGGTGGGGATGTGGGGGTTGAAGAATATTAGAAAGGAATCTGAGGCCTTGATTTCTAGTATACAGGGTGTCCCACTTAAAACTCCCGACGCCATTTTCTCGACTACTGAAAGAGATGTTCGAATTCTGTAAAAGGGATTCACTAGAATGTATAAATGACTTTAGTTTTGAGTGAAAATGGCCTTTCTCCTCATTGTGATATAGATGGCGTTGAGATGCAAAGAAATTAATCGATCTCAGGAATCTTCAAAATAGGTGCATGTAAAAGGGCACTCAATTCTAAGAATATTTTATATGAACATTTTTAAAAAAGTCAATAGTTTTCGAGATATTTTAATGTCAATATAATCTTTCTATAATGACCTTCTAGACATTTTTCATACTAAAATAGTCTGATTTAGATAGTAATGAAACAAATTTATTTAAACTCCCGGTTTGACCGCAAATTACATTATTGTTTAATTTTCAATGAGATATCCTGTACATTTTGATGAAAAATGAATAAAGTATTATTTTGAGCATCTTTTCAAAAGTAACCATACATCTGCAATTAATGATAATAAAGTTTTTAACTAATAATTTTTCATTTTTTACTCATTTCTTTCGACTAAAACAAAGGTAGCCTGGAACTGCTGTTTCGAAGTGAAAGATTTTTACATTTGTTTATTGTTTATTGTAA
Organism: Stenurella melanura; assembly: GCA_963583905.1. NCBI lineage: Eukaryota > Metazoa > Arthropoda > Insecta > Coleoptera > Cerambycidae > Stenurella > Stenurella melanura. The sequence continues at coordinate 165,226,623 of OY757309.1, forward strand.
TAATTTATGTGGTGAGTTTATGTTTTATATTCGACTAAATCTGATACCTTAAATTCATTTATTATTTTAATCCATCAAAATGGTCATTCTCACTAATGAAGATAAGTACAATATGATAATAATATACGGTGAATGTTATAAAAATGCACCAAATGCCGCACATACTTACGCAACATGTTTTCCAGACTCACACCTAACCCCCAAATCTTTTAAGTAATAACTTGAAAAACTACGGTAGTTTCAAAAAGCCAAAACGTACCCGAAGGAATAATGTAAGAACTGATGAAAACACAGTTTTGGTACTACAAACGGTCAATAGTAATCCCCGTACTTCCTTAAGGCAATTAGAGACTCTTTTAAATAGAATTATGTGGAGCGACGAGAGCAGACTTCACAATAATGGTTTAGTATCCAAACCTACCTGTAGATACTGGTCAGAGATAAATCCTCGATGGTTGAGACAAATACGAAACCAAACCATCTTTGGAGTAAATGTTTGGTGTGAAATCGTCAATGGGTACATAATAGGACCACATCTTTTTCAAGGCACATTAAACGGACAGCGATATTTAGATCTTTTAGAAAATTACTTGCCTCATTTATTAAATAATGTTCCAATTGATTTAGCTAATATTTGGTTTCAACAAGATGGAGCGCCACCGCATAATGCTGGTAACGTTACAAATTATTTACATCGTACATTTCTACAAAGATGGATTGGTACTGGTGGCGTTGTCAGGTAGCCAGCTCGGTCACCTGATCCAACTCCGTTAGAGTTTTTTTGTGAGATTATTTGAAAAGTACTGTTTACAAACAACCCATTGAAGATATGGCTGATCTTTATAACAAAATGTATGCTTTCGTGGCAGCGATTAACAGAGAAACGTTATTAAAAGTTTGTAGAACTGAACTCTGAGATATAATATCTGTGTTCAGAACGATGGAAACAATTTTGAACATTTAATCTGACTTTTTAGAAGAAATTTCTGTTTGCCTTTTTAAATAATTGTTCACTTGTTTGGATTATGTGAAATAAAAATTAATTATCTACCTAATTGTTTTACTAACTTTATTATCATTAATTGTAGATGTATGGTTACATCTTATAAGATGCTCAAAATAATATTTTCTTTCATTTTTCATCAAAATGTACAGGGTAGCCCATTGAAAACGAAACAGTAATGTAATTTCCGGTCAAACCGGGAGTAAAAATAAATTTGTTTCATCACTATCTAATTCAGACTATTTTACTATGAAAAATGTCTAGAATGGCCCATCGTCTAATATTTAATTTAAAAAAGTTGACTGACAATTTGTCATTCAGAAAAAATAATATTGAAATTAAAATATCTTCAAAACTATTGACTTTTCTAAAAATGACCATATAATAAAAAATTCTTAGAATTGAGTGCCCTTTCACGTGCACCTATTTTCAAGATTTCTGGGATCGATTAATTTCTTTGCATTTCAACGCCATGCCATATATATCTCTACGAGGAGAAAGACCGTTTTCACTCAAAACTAAAGTTATTTATACATTCTAGTGAATTCCTTTTACAAAATTCGAATATCTCTTTCAGTCGTCGAGAAAATGGCGCCGGGAGTTTTAAGTGGGACACACTGTATACACCAAATCCCAAGTTTACTCAACTCCCACTTCTTCAACGAGTCATGCCAAATTATAATCTAGTTTCAGATGTCATTATAATACATACGTGTACTAAAAAAGTAAAAATCTCAATTTAATTTTATATGGGAAATATTATAAAAGAAACCTGAGGCCTTCGCTTCAAGTATGTATACCAAATCCCTAATTTCTGTACTCTTACCAGCTTGCTTTACCTATTTTCCCCTATTTAATCCTCAATCCTTCAACGGAATCATCTCAAAATGTAATTTGATTCCAGATGTCGATATTATACATACGTGTACCAAATTTCAAGCGAATATCTCAACCCCTTTAATAATGGTGAAAGGTTGAAAAATATTATAAAAAAAATCTGAGGCATTGGCTTCTAGTACATACACCGAATTTCAAGTTTCTTATCAGCTTGCTTTATTTATTTTTCCCTGTTTACGTCTATTTACCCCAACCCTTCAACGGAATAATCCCAAAATATAATCTAGTTCCTGATGTCGTTATAATATATACGTACCAAATTTCAAGTGACTATCTCAATTTTATATAATCCCCTTTAATAATGGAGTGGCGGTGGTGGGGGACGAAAATTATTATAAAAAATTTTGAGGCCTTGGCTTCTAGTACATACACTGAATTTCAAGTTTCTGTACTCTTACCAGCTTGCTTTACATATTTCTCCCTATTTACCCCCCAACCCTTCACCGTATATATTCAAAAAAGAATCCAGTTCCAGATTTCGTTATAATATATACGTGTACAAAATTTCAAGTCAATGTCTTTAACCGTTTCTGAGAAAACGTGAGGACAAAGAAAGTTACAGACAGACTGACAGAATTTTTAATTCCGCTGAAATTTAAAATCTTGACATTTCATGACATTCTAAACCTATTTCAATAAAACAAATTTTCGAAAAATTTTTACGATCACTATACTTGGAAGTATTTATAGTAATCGTAAAAAAAAATTCCAAAATTTCAAAATTTCAAAAAACCGAAGGGAAGACAGAGCATTGTATGTTCGACGTTATTCAGAACGTGACCAACCTTGTGCACAATATTTTCTATGGTTGAAAGAACATTTAGAAAGGCAAAATGATAATGAACACGAGAACAGATTTATTGTAAATGAGGAGACAGAGATAAACACAATCACCTGTGTTGAGATTGATCCAACAAGTTCTACAAGGCAAATTGCCAGTGGTATCGGGATATCTCCCGAAAGTGTTAGAAAGATTCTACATAAACATAAGTATCAATCTTTTAAGTACCAAATCCATCAGCATCTCACGAGGGAGATTATCAACGAAGATTGAATTTTTGTAATTGGTATCTAGAGACTGAGCATCATCAGCCAAATATAAAATCATACATTTTTTGATGGACCTTTAAACGCGGCCCGGTACCTATATTTTCTACAGAACGAAATTAAAAATGTTATTGAAGTTTTACCTGTGCAGCATAAATATGTCTTATATCGGCAAGATGGCGCACCGCCCCATAACGCCCACGTAGTCACCGACTATTTAAGTGAAACTTTTAAGAATCCTTGGATAAGTATCCATGGTTCTATACAGTGGCCTGCGAGATCCCCAGGCCTTACACATTTGGATTCTTTTTACTGGGCCCATATCAAGGAAGAGGTATATAAGACACAACCACATAACAAAGGAGACCTTAGAAACAGAATTACGCAAGTAATAAACTCTATTACTTCAATTCAGATAGAAAACTTTCTTCGGGAATTTAAAGAAAGGATTAATTCTTGCCAACGGTGTACATTTCGAAAATTTAAATTATGGTTAAAATAAATTATACCTACCTACCTACACTTTTAGTGTTTCACTTTTGACACTTATTTTATTTTTCTGCTTTGAGCAGATTTGTGACATATTTATAGTGCAGGTGCTCATACAGTCGCCGATATCTCATAAACTATTAGGTTTAGACAAAGAAGACCAGAAACAAAAAATATCCAGAAAGGCTACTACAATGTAAATTTAAGGTTCAATACAGGGTGTTCCATTAAAATATCGAATAATTATCGAAGTAACTTTGTAGCATTTGAAAAGGCTACTTTAATAAATTTATGTTTGAATACAGTAAATTAACTCAGATTAATTCATTGTTTGAGTATAGAGGTATGCAACCCACGATATCTAGAATTCGATAGTAAATAGTTGCCTATCTTGATGTGAAATTATGGGTAGTAAACATGTTTTCTTTAAGCACAATTTTGAGTTAGAGGTGTTAGTCATGTATTCTTGTAGTTGAGATATTACATGATTGTGTAATTCAGTCTTTTAATTGCAAAGACCTTTGTTGGCGCATTTTCATTGGCTAGAGAAAGTGTTCTCTAGATGCTCAAGTTGGCAACACTGAGAACTGTTAAGGAGATATCCGGCTGGTGGTTCGTTTTTCGACAGCGACGAGATAGCTGAAAGGCGGCGGTCCCGGTTTTGTATTGATGAATTTGGGTTTTACATCGCTTACACTGAACAGGGATTTGATTTGATGTTAGGTTAGGTTAGGTTGACATGTGAGTGGGCTCTTGTCAGACCCTCCACTGCGACCATCAGGTCTATTGTGGCTCACTCCTAGTTATAGTTCACCCAACAGATTCAGCTTTTTTATAAAGCCGATAATCTTGTTGGGTGAGAAACTGTCCAGGTCCTCTGGCGCCAGTTGCCCTTTGCCAAAAAGTGAGAACCTGATTCTTTCTGCTGCAGGACAGGTACACAAAACGTGTTCTGCCGTTTCATCATCCTCCAGACATAGACGGCATTCGGTGTTTTCCACCAGTCCAATTCTATGTAGGTGATGATTTAGTCTGCAGTGCCCAGTGTATAGGCCAATTAGAGTTCTTGATTTGATGAACCCAGTGTTTCTTTACCATCCTGCTAAAAGCATTTTGTAAATTCCAGGAAGGAATTCTATTGATTGTCGTAATTTGATCGCCACATGTTTCGTGAGGTTATGTAATACTCTCTACATGAGGTGAGCTTTTATTTTACTTAGTTTGGAGTTTTATTTACTTCTTATTTACTGTAATTATTACAGAGTGTTTTGGAGGGACTGGATTCTTGGAAAATAGATATATTTTGGAGAGTCTTATATTCGGGATAAATGGTGCTGCGATTTTTGGTTATGTAAGGGGGCCTAGTATTTAGAGGGGTAATAGAAGGAAGTCTGTTACTCAAATGTTTGGTTATGTGTGGGTCCCACTGACACTTGGAGGAGTTTAGAACTTGGAGAGTCGTTCGTAGCAGTCTCCAGGAGATTCAGGTAGAAATTTGATGCAGCGCGGAGCTGCAGTTGCAGCCAACGTCGAGAACATCTAGGGAAGTGGTAACAAGTCACGCTGCAGTCGTCACAGAAAATGCCAAGGCCTTGACCAGGTTTTTTGTTCATTTTAGTTAAATATTTTAAAGAAAATATTATAGTTTAATTCAGTGATTTTTGTTCATATGTTGAAGTAAATTATACCACAATCTTGCAACTATAAATTAAGCCTAAGTTTATGTGTAGAATGATGATACATTTAAGAGTTTTACTGTAAAACAACCCATGGTACAGTGAGATGTTAATTTATCTACTATTATGTCACATATATAGAGCATTTTCAATAGAGTAGACTTATTTTAGAAGAGTCATTAACATCTAGGGACAAGCAACGAAGATTGCAATGGTCTGCTTAGGAAATCCCGCCCATTAGCTAAAACTTTGGCAATGAGTCATAAATTTAATTCATAGTAAATCTTTAATTCGTTGTTGTAAGTTAGAACTCATATTTGCATACTGCATAACTCGTAGTTGCAAGAGAATCTCAGTCAGAGATCTAAGTTTGAATTCAAATCAATTTTTTTAATCAATTGTATAGCATTTCTTTAATACGTATGGATCACGATTAGATAAGGTTTGAAGTTTTTTATTCATTCTTTTTTACTGTTGTACATCGCACGTGTGTTGTAATAAATGTCTGATGTCTACATGTTCTTATTATTTGCACTGGTACACCTGATATTTGTTTAAATTTTGAAATTTCATAGAGTAAAGTAAGAGTTTTGATATTATAGACATATTTTGAGAATTTCGTCGCATGGTTGCTAGTAATTTAATTTTGTTCCTGGCTGGCAAAATTATTTAAATCATATTACGTAACATACAGCCGGTGGCGCCCTTTGAGTGTCCACACAATCCTAACCGACAGCCCTATGCTCTCCAACAAAAATCAGCTGCCGTTCGCAGCGATGTAACACGTTTTAATATTTAGGTAATAAGATAGGTTACAACTTGAGCCTGAAAACCACTTTTCGTAGTACCTACTTCTGGTTCAACTGGAAATGAAATTTTGTCAAATTTTACTCACCAAAAAACTTAAATAACCGTAACAGGTTTGTTCCTACATTCATTTATTTTATACGAAAATGAAATAATTTATGATCTATATCACAATTTCAACCGCCAATTTATCGAAAACTGTCAAAGATAGATATAGGGTATGCTACATGGTTTGAACTAGAATTTCTTGGACAATCTAAATTTCGAATAATGTATAGGACGTTCCATTAAAAAGAACAAAGTTTATACTCTTTCCGGTTAAAGCGGAAATGAAAATCCGATCTTGGAGAAATCAAATTGTGCACCGTATTCAACCATACAACTTCCCAAACTTTGAAATAGATTTTTTTACAAGAAATTTATATGCCGGCTAGTAAGTCGTAGGCACCCGGTATATAGTGTGCTATAATGTAATAAGAGTCTCAATTAATTTTACTAAACACTAGAACATTCATTATTTACCACGTGTTGTAAACATATGACGTAGAAGTTATCTTGGATTTTATTAACCATGTTCCACCACTGCAAACTAAATGAAGCTTGGACATGTTAAAGTTAAACCAACAACGCATATTTCACTAGAAAATTCCAACAAGAATATTCACCCTTAAAGGGGTGCACATTATATTTCTATGTTTCTGCTGAGGTTGAACTAGTCAGTAGCAGCTCCTGCTATTTTCAATAAACCACTTAATGGCATAAAATATGTATACCAATATCAACCCAATTGATGTATTAAAAGTTGAGAAAGACATAAGAGGGTTTGGGGGTAAAGGAGTTATTTCAACCCGTTGAGCAGTCACAGAGAATGAAGATTTGTGAATGTGATTCCCCGCTATAAAACACAACATTAGGACACCATTCCAGTTCTATAAATGCGGAGGCACTTTTCAGTAGTTTATCCTACTATGGCCATTACCACCCATGTTGCAATCAATACAGAGCATTTCACTTCTACTCGTTGGATCTTAATTTCGGACTCGGAAGGTAATTAAAAGTTTTGTTCGCAAAGAAGGCCAACTGCAGTGAACACATTAATAACATTTTCCTTCCGTAATGTTTAAGAATCATTCCTTAATGATTTCGATTAATCATATCCCGCGATTAACGTGTTTTATTAAAATTTTGCGGATGAAAATAAATTAATTAATTAGAGTCACATTGTAAGTGTTCGGAACTGAATACTCTTAACCCTAGAGGTCGTTTGAATACTGCTTTAGAACATGCATATTAAAGGGAAAGTTTCAATTGCCCCTTGAAATGAATTAATCACATCTGGGCATCCTCGTATTACGCAATAAAAATTTTAACATTGGAAATGTTAATGTTCGCGTATAGCGTATAAGACAAAAGTTACGAGTTTTCTCCAAGGCCTTGTCGACATGAAAGTATCAAGGTCAGATGTAATACTGAGCGAGAGCCTGTTACTATGTGGGAAGCGGTGTTGCGGCGTAGTTGGTCAGCACCGATCGATATTGTACCGCCTGTTCAACAAAAGGCGGTGCGGAGCGAGGAAATCTTGTAGCATCGAGCCGGGACGCATTAGTGCTGCTGTGGCGGACGAATAAAGAAGCGTGATATCATTTGTCTCACTATTTATTCCTTACCCTAGTGTTCACCATCAGCCGTACGGTTGGCGCATAGGTAATGTATCTCGCTTACGGGGGGTTTTCGTTGAGTTTTTCCCCGCATTATCAACCCGAACAAGTGCAAGTGCGAGATGGTTTTAAAACATAATTTTAAGTCTTTTAATCCCACAGGTGTGGGCAAATTTTACCACATCATAAGTTTTAAATTACACATGTAATAGAAGTACTTAGATTAACAATTTTATTGAACGGAACCGACCACGACCCGGCCAACCTCACACCCACCTCAAGCCCAACACCGAGGCCATCTGGTTGGTTCCGGGTCGAGGCTCGGCGAAGTAATTTTATGTGGTATAATAATAAAAAAATATGTTTTGAATTGAATTGAATATTTCGCTTACGGTGCAAAAGGTCCCGGGTTCAAACTCCTATGCCTGCTGAATTTTTTTTCTTTAATTTCGTGACGATTAGCATATTTTTTTACAAATTCTTTTCTATGATTTCTTTAGGTTAGGGTAGTAGGTTTTTATTCTGCTTAAAATAAATTCATTCTTCCGTGTGATTTTTATTCTGATATCTAATTGTTAATTATTATTATTAGCACGAGTCGAGATCAGATGATGTAATACTGAGCCGGTGTGCACAATATGAGTTTGCGCGGAGAACATGAAGTTATAATGCGGTTGTGGTCAGTGTCAATTGTAGTCGCCATGGATTCACAAACTTTGACAACTAGCGAATCGTTATTTTTGTAACAAATACCTAAAATCGTGTTTTTTGGGATGGATCGTAGCTGTTTTCGGACGAGGCGAAGCCGAGTGCCGAATAAGTTTATGTTCTTTGCATGGTGTTGTAATGAAGCATTTTTATAGTGCGGAAATTGCATCCAAAACCGCCGTCTATTTTTCTATTTTTAATATTAATATTTTATAATGTCGATACCGAGCATAAATAAGTGTTATACTTTAATTATTAAAATTATCAAATAGGAATACACTCCGCCAGATGGAGCCACTGTCTCCACCACTGACACGATCGGTTTCACCGTTAACGAATACTTGGCCCAGCCAGCGAAATATTATCAATTAATTTGGGGTCCATTAATTTGGATCTCTATCCATTGACCGCAACCGACATTACACAGGAGAGAGAGAGTAAGTAAATCCGACCGTAAATAAGCAGCTTGGCTGGGACTAAGTGCCATCTTGTGTACTAATCCCGGTTTGCTCCGCCGTGTGTCTGGGAAGATACATTGGTTTGCAACTGGTCTCGTGTTTGCCCTCTGGCCTAGCACCGTCGTCTGGAGGACAAGCGAGTACTTGGGAAGCTTGGGGCTTTCTGGCCTAGTTGCCGTTGGGCGGAAAGTCACAAAGTCTTCTAGCAGACCGAGATATCATCCCCAACCAAATACCGCCGACCGGAGTGAGCCAGTGTGCAAGTTGGGAGAGTGTGTGACTGGGAAATTTTCCGCTGATAACCGGACTCGTGTTTGCCCTCTGGCCTAGCACCGTCGTCTGGAGGACAAGCGAGTACTGTGGAAGCTTTGAGCTTTCTGGCCTAGTCTCCGGCGGCCGGAAAGCTACAAGGACATCCATCAGCGCAAAATAGCGCCCGAGAACCTCGTTGGTTTAATCTCTCCTTTGGGGTGATTACACCAACAAGGAACCGTGACCGGAAGTGTGTACTAACCTTAGGCTCTGCGCCTTAGCCAAGTTGCCCGAGTATTTTGTTTTCATTGTTTATTGTGCTTTTGCTTTCCTCCGCCTGGTATCTGCTCTACCCTGTCCGCTTTTATACCGATAGTAGTTGCTCCGACTTACCGCTCTGTTTCTCTAAGCTCGTATCCTGCTTATAGCCGCCCTCTTGCTTCGCCACCGTCACCATAGTTAACCGTAGTAGTTATAGGTTAGGTAGAATTATATATTAGGAATAATAAATATCTATATATAGGATCTGAACTGTGCCTTTTATTTTGGTGTGTGTGAAGTCTACTACCCCTAGACCCCTGGACGTACCGTGTCTCCTCTGACGCTATCCCAGCCCTACTGCAACAGGCTGTGTCAAGAGGCTAGCGTGGGTCCTTTACACCACGAGAAAAACTGTAAAGGTGGCGCCCGAGCTTACCGTAATCGCACCGAGCTCGAGTGCCAAAGTGACGTCCCTTCACTCAACCGACGAGTGAACGAAACGTCACAGTGCTATCATTTTCAATGTCCCGATGGATTCAAAGATTGCGAAATCTGTGAATTTTTTAATGCTAAGTTGGCCAAGCAAATAGTGTGATAATTTACCATAACCTGCTATGAGTAATTTACCATGAAATTACCATTGGTACTTTACCAAGAGGCTATGTGGCAAGAAACGATAAAAGTGATTTTTTGACCTACTTTAAAAAATGTTGAACAATATAAGATTCTGAATTCCACACACATGTATAGTGTTTATCTTGTTTCTGTAGTAATTATGACTGAGGCTGCTTCAATTAAATAATAATGCCCAGACATACAAATCGATTATTACACGCGTAGACACAAATGATATAAAGCTACAAAAACATAGACACTTTAAGAAGATATAAAATAAGAATATAAAATACTTACAACGATTCATCAAAAACTAACAACGCCTTATTAATTCCGGCAAACAAAAGTATGCACTGTTCATTACAATTATTCGCAACAGCACTTGTTCAGTCTTTCTTACAGTTGGACGGGTATAGACCAATTAATAGGTGAACCGAGAATAACTTTTAGAAACAGTCGACGCGCTACGTTGTATCTCAATTTATTTGCGAATTTATTTGAATTTAGCTAATAACCTTAACTACATCTTTGAACTTTTCAAATTAAAAAGTAAAGATTGAATAAGTGAATATACATCTATAAGCGTTTTAATCATTGCCTCATTCACTGCTCTATATACTGTCTGGATTATGGCTCAGCTAAAACCGTATTCGATTTCTAATACCGAAATCATCGAGATGTAATGTCTATGGCGAATACATTGGTGCTCTCTACATCTTTACCCCTTATGTGATTGGTCGATGTGTGCACGAGAACTCCTTTCGATAGACTTTTCAGCGGGGTCGTATCAGTCTATATAGTACAATATCTAGGACTTTAACGTTTTATTTTGTGGCTCGATTATCAATAAATATATAATTCTGCGGATATTTAAGTTTCTGCAGCTGCGTGTATTAAATGTTTATACTTGCAACGTTTGTTGCTAGGTGAATTGCTTTGGAAATATATCTTTATGTAATATAAATGAAAAAATTGGTCGGTAAACCCCAACAAAATGTCAGCAAAGCATCTGAAAGCAAGGCAGTTTATTATCAAAGAATAAATTCCTCGCACTGCAGCGCTTGGGATTTAATCAGGGAATACAATGCTACTATACATTCTTTAGATTGTTGAACAACTACCCTCCCGAAACAAAATTTACCAATAAAATTCAGAGAATTGGCGATATTACATGATATAAACATTTGTTACGATTTTGATGAAAATGGTGAATTCTATGTAAAAAAAAAACTAAAACATAGTTAAAGAACAAATTTTCCTTGAATTTGGTAAGTCTGAAAAATTATTTTACTTCCACATCCACGTAGTGGAGTGTGTATAGTCCATGAAACAGTTACAAAAACAGCAATGGTGCCTGGGTACCTCTCCGTTTTCGAGGGAGCTGAATAGGATGTTGACATTTTTAGACTTCCCACCCCTTGGGAACCACCCTTAAACGCGAAAAAGCAACCCCGTGTCGCGATATTTCAATTCTAGGCATGCGAGGGCTTGTCGGATCGGGTTTTTCAGGTAGCCCGTATGGACTCTAACCATCCAGCATATTATTAACCCCCGGGGTTGAAACTGCCCCTCTCCTGATTTAAAATCCCTCAAAAAATTTCAAAATTGATAAAAATTTGTTTCTATTCTCTTTTAAGGGCTAAACACGACAGCAACATACAATTCTCCTCTACCCTCCACCAACCACCACCAAATCCCCAAAGTAACCCCCTTTTTATATTTCTGACTACTGGGCATGTGGGGAATCATGTCAAAATCCTCGATCCAACGATATTTGAAAATTTGAATATTTTTAACTTCATTTTTTGTTCGAAAGCCCTTGAACAAGTTATTCCCAAAGTTTGAACAAAATTCCACCGAAAGAAAATTTTCAAAAATTTTAAACTTACAGTCAGTTTAATTCATGACATTTTTTTTTCGGAAGCCCTTGAACTACCTATTTCCAAAGCTTGAAGAAAATTCCACCGAAATGATTTTTCACTTCTTTCCTTTATAGTGTCATGCTTAAATTGATAGCACTCTATAAATGAACATATTTTTAGACCATACGCCTTTATGCGTTTTACATCGTTTTACATTATAAAAGAGCCAGGATATATAGACGACGTAAAACTGAAACGCCCTCTGTTTGACGTTACATTAAATGCCTTGAGAGTTTTATAAATTGACTTAGGTCCGGTTTATCAAATGAGGATAAAAGTTATCCTATAGTTGAAGTCAATGCCGATGTCTGTGCTTTAACCATATAGGCTAGATGGCGCGGGATTTTTATTGGTTTTTGGCCCATAGGCGAGATTATTGTTGAAATCGCTTCGTTTTAGGGTGTAGTGGAATACCCTAAATTTGCTTGCGAATTAATGAAACGCTTGATTTTATAATTCACAATTAGTGAGTAAAATAGACCTCTATTCTATATTTCTTTAAATATCTCCATTCCCGCTAACGTTTACTATAACATATGCATTAGAAAATTTATTCGTGATGAAATTCTCTAAAAAATGAGCGCCAAAAGAGGTCGCTATAGTATATTCGCCAAGCTCTGAGAGTTGTCACGCGCTGTTCACGTGGGCTTAGTTCACCAGAGCCATTCATGCCTAAAATTATTAAAAATACAAGAAGTTTCAATATTAATGAAAATGTAGGATATTGTTCTTTTAAACTTGATAATACACTACCATAAACTTCAAATGGATTCACTAAACTGTTTATGAGTTATAATAATTCAAATTTTCGAACAAATCTAAATACACTCTTACGCAAATTACATATAACTGAAGTCGAGAAAACCGTTGGTAATCTCCTGAAAAATGCAGTCAATGAGGATGGAACACGTCGCGATCACGAGGCAATCACGCATATTTATTACTCTCAGCCTTCCGTGGATACACTTTAGGTGTAATTTTTAACTTGCAAATGGCTTCCAAATCTTTGAAAACACGTAATTTGCACTATTTCTTTAGAGAACAACTGCACATAGAGGGCTAAAAATTCTTGAATATTGTGTCTATATTAACTCGACAATGTACAAAAGATTTCAGCAAGATCGGTTTATTACTTTTTGAGTACCTAAGCATCTTTTTTTCCAATCCTTAATTAACAATTGTGCCATTTTTTATCAAATCTATTTATAATTGGAAAATTGATTTATAAAATTCCAAAAACTATTGAAAATTAATATCCCGTTGGCATTTTTGAAAAATCGCAATTATGGCCGATTTTGTGAGGTTTTCTACGCGTGAACCTTTTTATGCACGACATAAACAAACAACTTTAATAATAAACTTTGACGATTGTTTTTCAATACTGTTAAACACAATCAAGAACTGAAATCTGTTTTTATTGAAAGTACTAATACTAAAGTTTAACTTCTATAAATTTGATCACTGTACGACGTAACTAAGCTCTCACGAATGTTTCGAAAAAAAAATATCTCGCTTCCTGCGCCTGCTAGGACAAACTTTTCAACTTGTAAAAAAATACCAGCTTCTTAGATATGCAAGAGCGCATTATCTAAAGTTAAAATATAACAAGATATTTGTTTATTTATGTCGCGCATAAAAAGGTTCACGCGTAGAAAATCATCGGCCAAAATTGCGATTTTTAAAAAATTCCAACGAGATATCACTTTTCAATAGTTTTTTGAATTTTCTAAATGAGTTTCACAATTATAAATGGATTTTATAAAAAATGGTACAATTGTTAATTAAAGATTAAAAAAAGATAGATCGTTAATTACTCAAAAAGTAATAATCCGATCTTGCTGAAATTTTACATTATCGGGACAACAAAGACACCATCTTCAAGAATTTTTTAGCCCTCTGTGTGTAGTTGTTTTCGAGTAAAGAAATAGCGAAAATAACGTGTTTTGAAGGCTATTTGCAAATTAACAATTGCACCTAGCTACCTCTATCGGTGCCCTTGTTTTTAGAGAATTTCATAACGAATTTAATTTATTTTTTTGCATGTTTTCCTCCCTGCCGTCTAGCCTAATAGGTAACTTTAACATTGCATTGATAAACCGACCCTAAGAGTATTAGATATGTATTATCGCAATATGTATTATCCTTTTCATTAAATTTAAATTATACCTAATCATTCTTCACCATACTCTGTAATAGGGCTTCGGGGTGTTGAGTATTTAACTAGATAAATTAAAATGTTTGGCTTTGGCTGTTGTCATTAATTCAGTAAAAGAAGAAGTCTAGTTGAGAAATCTGCGACGACAGCTTTGCCGAAATCTTCAAAATAAATCTTATTGAAACCATCCCTGGTGTTTTATCCCCATTCTTTAAATCCTTAACAGTATGGCCGTTGTCGACTAATATATAATTCATAAATTCGGCAGTTTAATCAATACCGCTTTAATGGTATAGTGCTAGAAAATAAAGATGGGTAAGTATTCCCATAAACTATTATATATGAGTTTATCGCGGTTTATACGATTTGCGATAAAAGCAACACCGTTCTTAGGATAAACTTATCTATCTGCCTATAATTTTACTTTTCACTAGGGAGAACACTTATCTACTGTTTCAGTTTTAGGCAGCCGAAAATAAGTTATTTACGAGCCATTATAGATCGTTCAAATGTACTCGGATATTGAATTAGAGCTTAAGGAGTACTTTTCCTGTATAGGCGATAATATTGAAGTGAGGAAAGCGCTCTCTGCATATTTTAAGTTGCCACGTAAAGGACCTTGTTTTATTTAATGCGAACGACTCATGAAAAATGCAAAATTATAGTGGTATTCTGTTCAGACCTCTACCACATTTCTCATTACATGTGCCCTTGTTTTAGATACATTCATGCAATTATTTATTAATTTGTCTGCCGAGTGTTTAATAATGCAAAGCAGTGTTACATTATGTTATAATTACATGTAATATTTGAACAATACGTAAGTGTGAGAATTATTTTTTCCTCATTTATATATTTCATTACTTTTTTTAATTTGTGGGGATTGTGGCTGGGGAATGGACTCACTCCATTAGCTCAGTGTGGCCGACTGTATATTTTTATTACTACTGGATCATTTTGTATCTCTTTATCTTACATTTCTGCACTCGGAGGTAAATTTACAATTTCGTTTCTGTACTTTTTTCTCCAAATTCATATACATGTATATATTTTTTAATACTTGTTTATTGTCATACTGCTTATTATAACTTAACTTAGATATCTCTCTTTTTTATTATTACAATTGTTTTTCTTTTAATAAGTAATTAAATATACACATTTTTGTTTTTTTTTCTTTTGTTTTCATTTTCTCGTTTTTTTCAGGATTCATTGTTTTAGCAATTTTTTGGAAAAAAAAAATGGGACACTGTTTTTACTAAGAATCTGTCTAGCTTTATACGTAAATAATATGGACCTCGGAATGATTCAGGTTACATTGGGAAAAAACAAATGGATTACAGGAAACATATTATCTAATCTGTTTTATTTACAGTTTTATTCCAAGGTTTTTTATATGAACACACAGTAAGTTGTACATTTCAAGGTTTTTTGAGCTTAATAGTTGTGCTAAATTAAATGGCATAGGCCAACCAACTAATCCTGTGATTTATAAAAAACTGAAAATAATTACTTAACATTTCAAACTTTGATAAAAGTTGTATGTTCCGCAAGAACAGAATATAAAATTTTGCTCGCTCCTACGAAACCGGCAAGATTTTTTATATTTCAAAAAATAAATCAGATTTTTACCATCCGGTCACTTTGACAGCCCATATCTCGGAAACGGGAGCTGGTACGAAATTGTGCATAGTGCCGTTCGATTTCTTCAAATGAGAGGATTTCCCGAGCCTCCACGGTAGCTCGTTTCCGAGCAACGGGTCCCGAAGCGGGCCAGTGTCACTCGAGAAGCAAAATCCTCGAACCTCTCACTTTGACGGCCCATACCTCCTGTACCCCGCTCTGTAAAAAATTCGTGCCCCACATCATCGGATGGCAAATTTAATTTGCAATGAATTCAGCCCAAAAAAAGGGACGTTAATTATGTCTGGAAAAGATTAGGGCGCTTTAAGCGGGGAAGTGTCGAAATCGCGTTAATTTTGTATATGTTTATTTAAATGCAAAAAAATTATGAAAAAGTCAAAGTGTCGGCAAAAATCTGAAATAATTCGGAGGTACGCAAGAAAGCGATGGACATCGAAAAGCGTAAACAGCAGCTCGGTATCTGCTTCCGTTCTCCAGAAGCGCGAAAAAATGTTTACCTCCCGGTGAGTTCGAGAGGTTATGTCTCGGAAACTAGGGCACATAGCGACCCGTGGTTTACACCACTCGATTTTTCGTTCAATTTTCCACAAGAAAATATATTATCGAGCCTCTGTGAGCCTTAGCTTGAGCGATAAGGACCTCGAAGCTGGGCCGTGTTGCTGGAGAAGCGAAATTCTCGGACCTTTCACCTTGGCGGCCCACATCTAGCGTCCGGAGGGGCGTGAGATATCCGCGCCCGACACCATCGGATTTTAAATTTAATTGCAATCGATCCAGCTCGAAATAAAGGGAATCAATTTTGCCTAAAAAAGTTAGAGCGAGATATGTGGAGAGGTGTCGAATTATTTATTTTTTGCTAATTGAAATTCATAGAAGATGGCAAAATTTTATATTTTTTCTTACGTGAACGTGCGTGCAACTTTCATCAAAGTTTGAAATGTTTTTGAAATTAATTCCAGTTCGTTGTATAGAATGACTTCGAATGATTGACCTAGCAAACATATTTTTGGTTTGTACATTTTTTCGATAAATTCATTAAATTGGTCCGAGTTTAGTTCACAGTTAAGGAGTACGTGCTCCGCATCAGCTAATTTACCACAATCACAATGAGGCCTGTCCTTAAATTAGATTTTATGTATGTACGTTGGAGCCAGTACGTGTTGAATCTGAGTCAACACATATTTTTGATTACTTACAGGCCCTGCTACAAGTGTTATTATAATAAATTGCATACGAAATTATGTGAGTGGAGTTAGTAAAAATTGAATCACTCTGTATACTTTTCTTATTTTAAATTACCAAATTTCATAGAAATGTATTTTTTTGTCATATTACATTATAAATTATAAAAAACAAGTTATCAATTTTTCGCAGTCGCAACCTTCTTATTGTTTGTCGTTTATTGCCGTTAAAGTATATACTGCAAACTATTCAACTTATGCTCAAACCCCGTGACGATAAATTCCAGAGACTGCTTTGACGTAGCAATAGAAATATAATATAAATATTTGATGTTAAAATATAATTCTCAAAAGTATAATATATTGTAGACACCTAACGAAATACTCCCAAACAATATATAAACGATGAAATAATGAAATATTAATTATATTCCATCACCTTCTGCCATTATGTGTGTCTCGATTTGTACAATACGTATAGCATTTGTATTTGTAATGGGTCTAGCGAAGCTGAATATTTCTGTGGAAATCTTGAATCATCGGCCTTCTACACTTTTTACATGTTTTTTAGATGTGTCTTCAGAGTTTTTTGATTTTCTCCACTATTTATATGTCTTCAAATACCTGTTTTCTAATTTTAGTTTTAATTTATTTTTAGTCATCATTGATTCTCTTCTCCAGAAGTGCAGATATTTCGAACAGATTCTCTCTAAAAGTACAGCTCACCAATATTATATTACTAATAAGTACCCTGACTATGTTTTTATATAACTTGCATTTATAATAAGCCTTTATTACTCTCTTCTATTTTCCAGTTAGACAAGGCGAAAACCTCGCCTTCATATGAAAAAAGTGTCCCATAGGATTTTTTTTGCACATTCTCTTTTGGGACATACCCGTGAATAAGGATCAAGAGGTTGCTGGACGAAAATCTGGTCCCAATTTGTTTAAACTAATTTTTTTAAAACAAATTGCAAACATCGCTTTTTTTGACCCGAATGATTTTTTTTTAAATTTTCTTCGTTATTTTAAGCAAAAAAGGCCTTCTGTCATTTTTTCTTAAAGTTGATCGTTTCCGACTTATAAACAATTGAACGAGCGCGTGCCCGGCTAGAAACATGTATTTAACCATTAGAAATTTAAGCTTCAGAATGAAAAATCTGCACTTACTCTTCAGGATTTTGTTAATGGATGTTCGAAGATTGTATGAGAATTTACGCGAACTCAAGAAAAATAATTTTTTAATATTGTACTTCAACCTTGAAAATGGTCGTTTTTACGTGTTTTCAAATATTAAATTGTTTATATGTCGGAAACGGTCAACTTTACGAAAAATTAACAAGAGACATTTTTTGCCTAGAATGACCAAGAAAACCTAGAAAATCGGTAGGGTCAAAAAAGCAACTTTTGCAGTTTGTTTAAAAAAACAGTTTAAACACATTGGGACAAGATTTTCGCATGGAAAACTTTAGATCCTTATTCGAAGGCATGTCCCCAACGTGAATATGCAAAAAAATCGTATGGGACATTTTTTAAAGCGAAGACGAGGTTTTCGCCTTGTCTAAATAGGGTATAATAGATTGAATAGATATTTATACTTTACAATCTATAAAATATTTCACATCTAATTTATTATATCGCTCTTCAGTTAGTAAGACATAACTAGACATCTCCTGTTATTAAACAGGCAGTTTTTATATTAAAATAATTAGGAAGCAATTTGGAAACATTTTAATAAACTACAAAAAGAAAAGACTATTTTTTTGTTAAAGAACTTGGGTAATTTTTCTCATAACGTACCTCCTCCAACCCTTCTCTCATAAAAAATAAATTCATCACAAGATTCATTCGAAGGACATTTACGAGTAAATTTACCGTACCGCACCACCGGATAGCTAAGTTCAGAAGATGATTTCTATATATTCAAAAGAGGATTTGTATATAGAAGGTAATTATTTTAAGGCGGCCATTAGAATATTTCCCACTTGCAGATGAGATAGACATGCGAGATTTGGTACCTATGATAGTCGACCATTGCTAGTCCAAAAATAATGATTTCAAAATTGCTGCATGATCGATACTAACGTGCTTATTTTCGACTTTTCGAAATTACCATAAAATTCTGATGTGGCATGCCCTTATACCTGAACCCAACAGTTTCGGAGATATTTGACATTTTAAAGAATTGCTATATCTATGTCTTCGTCGTCAACAATGGGCCTCCTCCTTATAATTCCTACCTTGACAGAGCCAGATATTCTAAAATTATCCAATATGCGTTTTACTGGGTATGATGGATGGTTTCTGTTTATGTGGGTATCGAGTAGCAAATGTGTTATATGTTCTTGATATTACTTTATCGCATTCTCCATAAATAATAAACAAATCTAGGAGTCTTCGTGGGTGCATTTTTTGACATAAGGGAATGACTGACATTAATGATTATTTCTAATCATGACTAAGTTAATAAGTAATAAGTAAATATTTACTAAAAATTCTTGAACATTAAAGAAAATCGCTAATATTTCAAAAAGTTGTCACTTTAACCCCTATACTTGAAAAGAGGGAATTTAATTTTACATAATTTGTTGTAAAAAAGTACAGGGTGTTCCATTGCAAATAAAGAAAAAATTGAGGTTTGAATTTGACATATTGTAATGTAAGAAATAGAACACTTGGTACACTATTATGGAATCCATTTTTATTGTAAAGATTAGCACATCTTCTGTTGTTTCTACGCGCCAAAGACCAAATCAGGATATCTTACACGAAGATAGTTATAACGCTTCTTGCAAACCATTGTACCTGTCAACTTTCTTATAAAATGTCAAATATTTCCCAGACAGCTGGGTTTAGGTATAGGGTATGCCATATGTTTCGACTCAAAATATTACGGTCGAAAATACATGAGGTGTTCCATTTAAAATGGGCAAGTTGATATCGACTTCCGGAGTTTCCGGACGTGCCGCTGATTTGAAATTATTAGTTTCAGACTCGCAATAGTCGACTATGATAGGGTACCAAATCTCAAATGTCTATCTCATCTGAAAGTGGGAAATATTCTAATAGCCGCCTTAAAAGAATAACCCTTTATACAGGATGTCCCTGAATTGAGTTTCCGAACGAGAACCTGCGATTCCTGAGTTCATATTGAGCCCATATAACCCAACTTACCTTAGTACAAATCCCTGAGGAAGTACATTCTCTTAAAGTGGGACAAAAAGAAATTTTTCCAATAATTTCAGTTACATCGAAGATAAAATTTTCGAATTTTGATGAGAACTGTCGCTCTACAGGTTGCCATCCATTAATTACTTCACATTTTGTGGGGGGGGTCCATAAAGTGTGACAGAGTGTGACAAGAGGAGAGGAGGGGGTCAAGCTTTTGTGACATCACATTACTTACATCTACATATACCATTGTTTTAATTGAATGGAATTAAAAAAACTAAAATCAAAAAATTCTACCTCAAAATTTAATATGTAAGACGTCACAATAGGGGGGGTTAACTCGAATGTGACATAGGGAGAGGGAGGAGTAGAAAAACCATGAAATTTGGGTGACGTAATTAATGGATGGCCCCTAAGTACTCTATGTAAACTTGATAACAACCAAATATCTTTCGTTTCTCAAATATGACAGATTTCCTGTTTCACAAGAACCTATAACCTACAGAGAGAAAACGATAATTCTTGATTTTTGGTTTATATTAAACAAAATTTTAAATGTATTAATCTGTGTACTGAAACAAGTGGACATCGTGTGGAGCATTTACTATTGTATTTTTTTTTTCAAATATACTATTATTCTGTCATTACATTTTGCTCTAGAATTGTAAATAAATGTTAAATACAAATAAAGGAAAAAATGTTAATTTCTTGTAATTTGATTAATATTACAAAACATTTTTCACCTTTTTTGCAGCCTTTTCAATGCCCTGCAAGAATGATTAAGTATTCAGTAATTTTACAGGGCGATTAAAAGAATATAGGCACTCAAATATTGATTATTATCTGAAAAAAGTTGAGAAACAAAAGATATTTGGTTGTTATCAAGTTACTTAGAGTACTTATAGAGGTACAGCTCCAATTAAAATTTGAAAATTTTATCTTCAATATAACGGAAATTATTGGAAAAGAATGTTTTTTTCTGTCTCACCTTAAGATGATGTACTTCCTCAGAGATGCATTTTTTGACTAAGGTAAGTTGGGTTATGTGGGCCCAATATGAACCCAGGAGTCACAGGTTTCCACCCGGGAACTCAATTCTGGGACACCCTGTATAAAACTTACCTTTCCAATAAACAGTGAGAACATTGTTACTAGACAGATATTTTTAAAATATTTAAAATTATAATCTATTTAATTTGCAATGAATATGTTATTTTGTCTACCTACGAATTGTTTCTAAAATACTGTAATGTATTAAGATAATACAGCTTAATAATATGCATAGTAAAGAAAAGCATCTACTAAGACTTACTTTATAACTTTCAAATTATGAAGAACTCACGCCCCCTCTCGTATGTATAGCTATTGGCTGGACTTCGCCATGGCTGGAGTTAGCGATTCTCATTTAATTTTTTGGGCTTATAATCTTGTCTTTTATATTGAATGTATTTATACCTATATCTTTTGCAATAAAGTCAATTTATTATAATTATTTTTCGAGTTATTTTCAAATAGCTACATATTTTTAAACGATGAAGTTACGTCTATTTAAAAAACAGTTTCTCAATGACTTTTTTTGATAGGGAAACAAGAAAATATCGAATCAACTTGAAGATAATTTGATTACATATGAAAGGATATTATTTAAATTTTTCGTGAAAAGTAATATTTTAAAAGATTATTCTAAAATCCGCGCAGGAACACTCTACCGCCCCTATATTTTCCACCTCTGTTATTTCACCCCTATCTTTTCTTCCTCTTTTGTTCGGGTGATTCACTTAAACAATTTTCTTTCGTAGCGCACACGTTATTACCTAACGATGCATTACTATATAATTTAAAGTGAATTAAATTAAAATAATTTTTCCTGTACTATAAACTATAAAAATGGTGAAGGAATCGCAAATATTTTGACGACTAGCATTTATCACAATGTTTATGAATTTTGTTAATTTTTTTAACCAATTATTTTGCTTGTGCACTTAATTTCAGTTGGTTAATTTCAAGTAACTGAAAGAAGCATTTGTTCATTCGTTCTGCCGGATGCGCCAGTTAAGATACTATTGACAAATGGATTTTTAAAATCACTTTACCATTTAAGATAACCAACAATGTGAAATTCTATTATAACTAAATGTTATCCCATATTTCCTATACCTGCAGCGTTAGTTTTTCAATTACGAATTTTTCATTTATATATCAAAATTGCTGCGTCAGAAATGCAATTTATTACCGTAGACGTAAAACATACAAAAAGCAGAAATGTATTACAGGATATGAGCACATGAAGTCTGTAACGTATTTTTATTATTAAAAAAAACAAATCGTCGAATGTCGAATACACTCGCTTTATGGCATAATGAATAACATTTGTAGACTACAAAACTCAATACCGGAACACCATCAACGTTTGTAGAGACAGATACCAAAGCAGTAAGACATTAAACGAAATACATTTGCCATTTTTACGCATAAAAAATGTGATAATAAAGTTAAAGAGATCATGAATTTTGAGGACTGCCAGAATTGCACGTGTTTCCACAGCTAAAAAATATTGTCTAATATAAGATTCAAGGGCATCGAGCCCTCATTTTATCCTTGAATATCTCAAAAGCAGGGACGTGGAAAAAAATTGAAAATTAACTATTTTTTATTTGTCCATTGTAGGTATATCACTCACTGAAATTTTAAACCATTGCGAAGATTGTTCAATTTATACCCAAAAATGTGTAAATTTTTAACGACATTCCCCTTGCATAAAATTTTTACATTTACATTTCTCGAAGATAGTTTATTGTTTTTTTGTCAAATATTGTACTTCTAGTATGTAATGCTCTTACATACTAGAAGAAGATTCCTATATTCATTCTATATGTTGTAATTTTTTCAACCCTTTTTATCCAAACCCTTTATTGGCATTTACAAAAATGCACGACCATGTCTGTTTAGTTATCTTTGGAGAAAAGGCGAAAACATTAACTTTTAATCAAATAAACAGTTGTTCGGAAAAAAATGAAAAATATCAACGGTTAATTAATGGACATCGTTTGGAAGAAGTAAATAAAGAAAGAAATAAAATCCTCCAAAAGAAGAGTAGCGACGTGCAAAGGGGTATGTTTACAACCGCTAACCAGGGCGGGTCTTATTAGGCCTTCGCACGGATTTTTATTTAGCCATAAAATAGTAAACATGCTAGATTGTTATAGTTTGCTAGTTTGCTACAGAAGAGCATTCAAAAAATTTGCAGACCTGAGTAAATAAATCGAAATGCTTTAAAATGATGTTTTGTTTTTCTGTCTTAAGGTACTTAACACATCAGGTTTTGTGGAAGAATATTCTGCATCAACGCTGCATAACGACAACAAAATATTTTTCTCTGGATTTTACTTAATGTATGTGATGATCTTTTGTTTCAAAATATGAACAAATTAAATTAAAATTTTAAAAGTCCACCTGAACAAAATTACAAAACGTGAATTATTTCACGTTTTTAATAATAATTCCAAAATTGTAAAATGAATTACAAAAGAAACAAAAGAGTGAAGCCTACTATGATGAAATTGTAAATCAATATAAATTAGCATATTTCAAAGTATTTCAAAGTATTTATTCAAAGTACCGATTTACAATTACAGTTTATGTTTACCTATTTACCATTGCAGTTTATATTAGTGAGTTTGCACCACTTTCAGGACAGAAATGAACCCACCTCAAACATTTACATGCTTGTATTGTAGCGTTCCATCTATCCTGTAGTGAATGCCGATTGTTAATTTTAAGTGAGTTCTTGTGGAACTAGGTGAGGTATAGCATAAAGGCGGGATATTATAAGTTAATATCCACTATGAGAAAGTGCATGCAGTAGCATGTTTTGTTTGCTAATAGCTGTAAACATAAAATTATTTTAAAATATTTCTCAAATGTTTTAGAGATCTTGGTAATAAATTGAATAATTTGGGTCCTAGGTAAAAAATTAATCTTTGTATGTGACTTTTGCTAAATATAGGTATTTCCATTGGCGTTGTTTCAGAGAATCTTGTATCATACTGTGAGTTGGGCAATCATTTTTGGTAAACATATGTATAGTCTATTTCTTCTCAGAAGGATTTTTAGCAAATTATTTTGTGCTATTTGTAAGAATGTTAAGATTTTATTATACAACCCTCCCCAGATGTCAATGCAATATCTTATTATTGATTCAACGAGGGCTTTATATATAATTATTAAGTTATTTCTGTGTAGTATATCCCTTAGTGTAAAGAATTTATTTGCAAGTACTCTAACTTTTTTGGTAATCTACGTTATATGTTCATTGCATTTTAGGTGATGATCAAGCATAACTCCTAAATACTTAATTTTATAATTTTTTTCTAGTATAGGACATTTACAAAGTACTTGTTGGGAACACCCGATGTTACGTATGTGTATTGTATCTTTGTATGGTTGATCATTTGCATATGGGGTAAAAGTTAGAAATTTACTTTTTTGTGTGTTTCAACTTAATAAACTGGAGTTCAACCACTTATGAATTAATGCTAGATTATCTCTATAATAGGTTCTACATTGCTTAACTTTAACCCTGGAAAGTAGGATTGTATTCTGAAAATATTCCAACCTTTTTTCTTTGTTCTAATCACTTTATTTTATAGTTTAAGCAATATATTATAATAATTCGGAAGTATCCCGCCGGAGTTAAAAATTATTAAAGGTAAAAGGTCAAGAAATTGGGAAATTTGAGATTAAGTGACTAAGAATGCTCTTTTAACCAGTATTCTCTAGTTTCACTGTTTATCACAGTGTCAATACATTTATAAATAATATTGGCTGGGAACTTAAAAAATAATGTATAAATACATATTCTAAATGAAAAAAAAAATTTAAAATTAAAATTAAAAAGATTAAGTTAATAAGCTGTTTAGACAAAAAAATTCTAAGTAGTTACTTACTTAATAAAATTGTAAACTTCAAATGTGTGAAATACTCTTATAAAGTTGCGTTATCCGTTTAAAATCAGAGGCACTCATATAGTCCACGTACATAAGTATATGAAGATAATTAAATATTACATCTATGTGCTTATACCAATTGGGATTTGATTGATTTTTTTTCTATGTATTTATAAGACTTAGTGGTTTTGTTGACATTTTCTCTCATTAAAATATAGAATTTCAACATGAGTGTGCCTCAGCCATCCTCTCTAATTTAGATAGATAGATAGCCGAGAATGACTTGGGTACAACTCTGGACATTACTGAATGGTCCCGCTATCTCTAGTCGATTTCTCTACTAAAGTCTAGAGCCAATGCTGCAACAAATAATCCCGCATGAAAATGAAATATGTGGTGTTATTTTGTGGAAAAAACTGCTGCCTAAGGAATCACTACTTCCACATCCATATTTTTCATCCAAGTCACTTCAAAGGAAACGCCACGACTATAATTGCACTCTGGTATGTAAAAATTATTGGTCATAGCATTTTAATAATATTTGGGGCAGATGTCATAGAAAAATTTAAGGCGTTGGTTTCTACCATATACGTTAAAAATGAAGTTTCTAGCTTACTCTACTTATTTTCTCTTATTCACAACCAACCACCTCCCACCGCTTCAACGGGATCATCTCCATCATATGTCATTACAATACATACATGTACTAACTTTCAAGTGCATATCTCAATTTTATGTTATCAATCCCATTAATAATGGAGCGGACGTGAGGGGGGGGGGGGGGGGTGAAAAATATTAGAAACAAATCTGAGGCCTTGGTTTCTAGTATATACACCAAATCCCAAGTTCCTGTACTTACAGCTTGCTTTGCTTAGTTTTCCCTATTTATCTCTACTTACCCCCCACTTTTTCAAAGGAATCACCTCAAAATATAATCTAGTTTCTGATGTCGTTATAATACATAAGTATACCAAATTTCAAGTGAAAATCTCAATTTAATTTTATCAACTCTTTTAATAAGGGAGTGGCGAGATGGAAAATATTATAAGAACAACCTTAGGCCTTGGCTTCTAGTACATAATAATAATAATAATAATAACAATAATAATAATAATAATAATACTTTATTTCCACATTTAAAATGTAAATATACAACAAAATGTAGAGTACGTCAATCTTTATACTAGAGTGCAAATATAAACATAAACACTAGACCTGAATCTCAAGTTTCTGTACTCTTACCAGCTTGCTTTACTTATTTCCATTATTTAGACATACTTTACTTATTTCCATTATTTAGCCATATTTAACCCTAGCTCTTCAAAAGAATAATCCCAAAATATAATCTAGTTCCTGGTGTCATTATAATATATACGTATACCAAATTTCAACTAATATCTAAATTTAATTTGATCAACCTCTTTAATAATGGAGAGGGGGGGCTTGGGGGGGATGGAAAATGTTATAAAAAATTTTGAGGCCTTAGCTTCTGGTACATACACTACATTTCAAGTTTATGTACTCTTACCAGCTTGCTTTACTTATTTCCTTCTATTTATGTTTTATGTTTTACGTGCAGTCCCCTCTGTGCATTTAATTGGTGGCGAAAGAGGCTCACACGGCCGACTAGACAAGTCCCTGGGTAGTAAATTCGACAAATTGGAGCTTTGGATGTATGTTGGTGAAAACAAATACGCGTCTTAATATAACAGATTTAATGATTATATTTAGGTACGCTTACAGCCAAATCCCACAGAAATAACATTATACACAATCAGTATACTTAGATGTGTGGCTCACACTTAACCTAACACAAAATATACGACAACTTAAAACTAATAAAATCTTAACTAATAATATGCAAAATATGACGCCCCCCCCCCGCAAATATCCTGGCTTAGATAATTACATTAAAATACTGAATAATAACATAAAATGAACAAAATAATGTGAACTAGATAAGTGACGGAAGGTTAAATTGACTAACGTTAAAAGGTTGCAAGCGTGGTGTTCAAAACTACTAAAAATGTAATTGGTTATGTACAGAATATTTACAGACAATTTAATGTGTAAAATATTAAGTGCAATATATGGAAAAACCTGTAGTTAGGTGGGTCGAATGACAGCAATTTAATACCGCAAGAAAAATGACGGGCTCTCTATGCCTCACGTAGAAGGTGGGATATGTTATCAGGTCCCTCGTTATGCAATATAAAGACGCTTACCTCCAGCAGGTTTCACAATATATACACTAAGCCTACCAGGGGAGCGTAGCTTCCAATGGAACCAGGCAGGAGAGTCTCACCGGTACAACTCAGCATTCCAAATTCAACGAACACCTTGCCAACCAAGTTTCAGCAAAACCAAAGTTCACATACAGATGTACAAATATCCAAAAGGTAAGATGTGGGGTCAAACATACATTATGCGACACCAGTAAAAGTCCAAGATGAAATTAAGGTAAAGGTAGAAGTGAAAATGAAACTAAAACAAACAAAAAGAACAAAAAAAACAAAAAGGCCTGCAATAAAGAAATAACGAACATTACAAATCTATTTTCTAAAGAGATTTCAGAGGTATACCTTAGATGTTGAGTAGGCTTACAGAATTCCTTTGCCATGTGCTTCCAGCAAGTTGATTTATCCGGAAAATTCCGTAGCAGTACTTCCCAACAGAAAATAATACAAAATATCATAATAAAATACTGCTAAATTTGTCAACTACAGCACTATATCCCGCCTTTTGTTTTCCACAAAATAACACAAAATATTTCAATATTTGTCATGGCTTTGGGGTCTAGTCCTAAGAATCAGCGCTATAGGAATAAATAGGTTGAAATGCGGTACAATAACCAACCAGCACTAACGCGCATGTGGAATTATTTGTTTCCACGTGTGTTACCGTATTCTAAAATATTAGCAGCTAATTTGTTGAGATCCTTATTTTGTGAAGGATTTTCTTTATAAATTTCGAGTCAATTGCTACAAACATATTCCTCTGAAAATCACACCATTTTTCATGCTCTAAATTATCCAACTTAAACATAAGCATTTTAAAAGGCCCGCATGTTTCTATTCCAAACATGATTTATTTTTTATACAGATGTTTAATTTCTAATTCAATTGCACCGATGTTTTACTTCTGAATCAAATCTTTTCGCAAATTCTGTATCTGAAGAAATAGAATTGCAATTTCAATATTTTTTTAACGCCTTATTTGTTTATTTTCAATTGCCGCATTTCCATCTGCCGCAGCCAATGCTCGAACTCAAGAGAGATAACAGCGACTATACCCGCTGTGCCACTTCGTCCTACCGCCAGTGCTACCGTCTCGATAATATATTAAACATTTCACGAAATATGCATATCCCAGCAGGATTTGAACCTGGGACTCCGCGATTGCAAGTCAAACACCATAGAACCCCTTTAAATAAAATTTCGAAAAACAGAATGCCGTTTACAGATTTTTAGAAACAAAATATCAGCACCTATTAACCTAATCTTAGTATTAATCTTACGATAAAAAGTTAGTTTCATTGACCATATTAGTCCTGTAGCGACCTGAAACGTTCGGCGTGACGTTTCGCCAACGTGGCATCATCATAAGGTGATTAAGTCTTGTGTACAACTAAAAATTGCTCTAATTTGTATACTAAAATATTGTCATGTTGAGTAAAAATTACAGAATTGGTTGAATTCTTTCAAACATGGCGTTAATTTAGCACAAGTATAGGCATATTTTTAGGTGTAATTTAGTTTCAATCATCTCCCTGCAATGCCAACTTGGTTGTCGAAATGTTCATCAAGTGTTAGTATTCGTGTGTTGCGTTCAAGTACTTTGGTGTTGTCAGAGGCAGAGTAACACCCAAGATTTCAGCCCACTAAAATACTCTAGCTTTGGAACATAAGCAGTGTTTTCTTAAAATAAAAATAATCATTTTCAACATGTTCCATAAGGAAACTATCACAAATGCAGTTCAATGAATTAAAAACCAGAATTAATCAAGAATAAGTA
Organism: Stenurella melanura; assembly: GCA_963583905.1. Classification (NCBI taxonomy): domain Eukaryota; kingdom Metazoa; phylum Arthropoda; class Insecta; order Coleoptera; family Cerambycidae; genus Stenurella; species Stenurella melanura. Next base: position 165,255,524 of record OY757309.1, read on the forward strand.
TTTCCTTTCGTTTATTAATCCTCTATTGCATGAATTATTTTAAAATAAAAAAAAATGTTTCATTTTTGCGTTTAATATAGATAGAAATCACACCAATAGGTTATTTTGCAAAATATATTTGTTTAAACAAAAACAATTTTTGGTTCCCAAATGGGAACATTGTGAACTTAAAGTACGCATTCGCATAACTTAGCCTCTCTCCAAACAATATTATCTTATTTCACTTGCTGTGAAACGACTTAAAACGATTATGTTTTATATTCAGACATAAATGTAATTCACATTTTTCCCACATTATTTTCAAATTTGATGTTTTCAATTGGATGTTGCCTTATCAAGGACATCCGTATAATTATCCCCAAAAATTGTTCAATTTCTTTGGCATCAGTTTTGTAAGGTCTCTCGAGTCTTTTTTGTGTGCTATATAAACATGTTTGTGCTACTACCGTAGACAGAAAATCATCAGGCAAAAAAATTGAATAAACTATAAGGATCTTGCAACTGTAAAAGGTCTTCTAGCAGAGCAAATTCTCCCTCAGAAATGGATTATCCTGAGGATTTCTTTCACTTTTTGAAGGTCTCCAAGTTATATTTTCACGTTCAAAAAGAGAAATCTTGTACTTGGGAGAAGTCCAAATAACTGTGTCAAAGGTATGTCATCATTATCGTGTGAAATATTGCCTGGGTCGTCAGAAATGTCAGCATTCCGAGTTTGGCACTCTTCATCGTCCAACAGGTTGGGATCTGCACCTCTACTGCTAATAAAAATACATATGTTTATGTTTACTAAATACATTATTTTTTACGTGCGAAACAAATTACCTTCATCCTCATCATCTGATAGTTCCGAATCTTCGCTATCTGAAGGAATTTTTCGCATGGCTTCAACTTCAATTTTTCTCCTGTAAAAAGCGCTGTGCCTTACTTTTGGAAAATCGTCCGGAAAATCCATTGTAGATCTGCCAAATAAATAACTGTACATATGTGGGTAGTTATAAATACTAAAAACTACATTATAACTTTTTAGGCACAATATTCCCAAACGGGAACAATCATATTATGACTTGCCGTGGAAAAATACAAATTAAATATATCGAATTATGCTTTATTCTACTCCTAACACTTGAAACTAAATATAAAAAATACATACTTACCAAAAAGTTACACAAAAAATAAAATGTAATCGTCCGAAATCTACAAAAATATTCAGACTGCCACTGATTTGACGTTATGATTAATACTTTGCACATATAGGTGGAGAGCTGGCTGTATAGATTTCCTATGAATATTATACATGAAAATCTTTATGTGAGCGAGTAAGTACTACCACAGACATACGGGGAACCACTTTTCATTTTTTTTTGAGTTTTGAGGTATACAATGAGACTATAGTGGGCTAATAGGCTTAATTTACCCGCAACCCTAAGACACCCTCGATTAAAGTTTTTTTTTTCCTGTTTTCTTAAGTCATCGCATACATGAATTATTTTTTTTTGTGTTAAAGTACAAGCCTTCTATTTATTAAGAAAAATAAGCTGCCTCCTCTTATTTGCCCGCATCCTCCCATTATGACGTCACTTCCGGTCAAATTCCATGACGCGGGCAAAATTTGCTTATACAAAAAGTGGCTCCCTGTAGATCTGTGGTAGTACTTACTTACTCATACAAAGTTTTTCATGTATCTTATTCATAGGAAATGTATACAGCCGGTTCTCTATCTAATAGAATCACAAACAACACCTCTCGGTCAAATAACTTACAAAAGGTAGAAAACTATGCTAAATAATAATAAAATAATAAAATTTCTATATTATTTTGACTGCCAAATATGAGATGACACTATATTATTCACATAAAATACTGTGTTCCCAAATGTGAACATTATGCAATAGAGGATTATGGATCCTTAGGTATTAAAAATAAAATATATCGTCACCAAAGAGGTCCTAATTTCCATAATGATATTTAATTAATGGGAGGGATAACCATAATAATAGGTGTCTTAACAATGAATGGTGATTGGCACAGCCAATTATGTTAATCTCACGCCTAAGATATATTTTCATGCCTTCGTATTATAACTGACACTTAGTTTTAGAAGAGTCAGTGCCTTCAAAGCAAACTTCCCATAAATTTAGGGTGAACAGTACTGGAGAACAAGCATCCTTAGCTTTATTGATAAACTTAATCGCAGTTAAGTATGTGCTTTATTATACTCTTCATAAATACAAAACGACGAGTATATTGCATTCGATCGGCACATTTCTAAAACCGGTAATATTGCTCGTAGAGAAAAAATTTTCGTATCACTATGTTTATGATCGAATTTTTAACAACTTTCGTCCGTCCGTCCGTCTGTCCGTCTGTCTGTCTGCCTGTTTGTCTGTCCGACCGCCACGTTTCTTGTAAGCACGACAAGTTAAGAACGAAAAGTCCGATTCTATTTTAATTTAGACAGTAAGTTAGTGTTAGCTAGATGAAGACCCTATTATTTTTTAACAAAATCGATTAATAAATAAAAAAGTTGTAAATTTTATAAATACATTTTTTTTTAACTGAAAATGTCTAAAACTAATATTCTTTACAAAAAAACTGCGAAGAGTAAAATAGTTAGCTTGTTTTCTTATCCAGTAGCTCACCTAAAGATAAGAAAATGATATAACCAATAGTGAAGTACAATTAGACATAAAAACTGGTTTATAACGAATTAAATGTAACACATTTTGCAAGTCGTTTAAAATCTGTCAAATTTATCATTAAAAATGGTTTACCTTTTTCGACTTAATAAATAAATCGGTAAAGGTATTTACATAGAACTTTCCTCTTTATTTGTGCATGGCGATCGCTCTAAAAAAAATATTAATTACGAAATGACATTGCGAATAATAATCGGAATATAGTTAACACTATTATTACAAAGAAAGCCTGATAACTTTTGGTCGAAAAAATATACACACTGGTCCTCCGAAGGCAAAAATTCAATATAGAAATATGAAGCATAGAATAATCACTACAAGTTTTGATAATTAATTAGTTCCACGAGATGTCACTTTTGATGTTATCAAATTTTATCTTTAGTTATCCATCTAATAAACGGTAATTAAATTTAGTTAATAAATTCCTCTCATTAATAATTAACAGCCTTTAACCATATTTTTCAGTAATGCTCGTTTATTTCAACTTATATTTGATGATAATTCGAGTACATGCTAATAACATGTTTTCTCTTCTTCAGAATCGTAAGTGTTTTGCTGTTAATTATTTGAAATTCCTTTAAAAATCGTCAAGATTTTTTCCAATTCAAATTATATTATTTCAAGTCAAATTGATTCTTAAACCAAATTAAATCAAATTATATTATTATCTTCAATTACTTTGGATTATTCTGGTTAAAGATCCATCGATAACATCCGTTATCATCAAATAGTCTTATACAAGGGAATTTAAAGTCAGAAGAATACAACGATCCGGAAAATCATGTAGTTCAATTTGGATGGTTAAATGCCTGCTAGGATCTATACCTTAATAGTCCAGTAAAGTTTAGTTTAGTCGTGCCAACTCAACATACAGCAAAACCCTAACATTATCCAGGTTATCCAGACATCAAACCGCGTTGAGGGGCCGCCTGGGTGCCGGTGCTCACCAGGAGCTATCACTCAGTGTCCAACTTGTGAAGTATTGGTGAGAACGTGAAATTTCCAGTTGTTAATTCTATAACATTTATTACATAATAACAGTTTTTACAGTTTTTTATAATTGCTGTTAAACTTTAAATTGTGTTAATTTTATCAAATAACTTATTTATTAATTTTTTATAAGACCTACCTGTCGATAAGTTTCTTATTGCACGTTATTATTAATTAAGAATATTTCTGGGTTAAAAATACTTACTTAGTTATGCTAGTTAAATTTGTCAAATTATGTTTTTTATCTACTGATCATTTTAAAATTATTAATAAACTTGTGATTTTATCTTAAAATTCATTTTTTTACATTTTTATTTCGATTATTTTTCGTCTGTGTCTGTTTTAAATACGATCAGATCTGTTCACGGTGGCGGTCAGTTTCATTATCTTGGAGGTTGTTGTAGCCTCAATGTTCCTGTAGATGGCGCCCGTATAACATTTTGCATATTTCGAGATTCAATTCGACTCACAGAATGCACTAGTACATAAATATATGAAGCAGGATTGTTAAAGAATATTTTTTGCTAGAAGTGGGCTTTTGGAAATTTTCTCATCACTTGATACGTTACCCCTTGAACTGATCTTACCGCATTGCCTGCTCTTAATCACAGCGAACAGTGGGTTTATATAGCATAGATAAACCACAAATAGATCCATATCTCAGCAACAAAAATTTAATTTGTATTAGGTAGTACGCGAGTATATCTATGATCATGATATTCATTTCATAGACAAATAACATATACAATATACATACCTATATGTATGGGTACTAGTATTTCTCTATTAATTTAACATGAAATAATAATAATTAAAAGATGAGGCTTTCGAAATGATTTATTTAAATAAAGTTATTTATAATATGTATATGAACGTAAGAAAAATATTAATAATTAATTAATACGTGTAAAAAACATCTATTAGCGAGTAGCAATAGTCAAGATAAATCACTGCCCGTCCAAATTTCAATGCAATCGGACGTTTCGTTCTTAAGTTATCGTGCAGTGATATGAAAATTTTTGCTCTACGAGCAATATTATCGGTTTTAGAAATGTGCCGATCGAATGCAATATGCTCTTCATTTTGTATTTGCGAAGAGTATCATAACGTCTCTGAAATAACATTTGCAAACTGCAAACTGCATGCTGCGATTTGCGAATGCCAGTACTTCTCAGCGATCTGTTACTTTTAAACTGTTATTTTAAAAGTGAATTATTTATTATTTGTTTGCTTATGTTCCATTGTTATTTTAAACAGCCATTTCAAAATAGCAGTATCAGTTTAAATCTGTTAAGAAAGCGCTGCCTAAGGAATAACTACTTCCACATCCAGATTAAACATCTTGACTATATTTGCACTCTAGTATGTGGAAATAATTGGTCACAGAATTTTAATAACATTTGGGGCAAATGCCACAAAAAAATTTGAGGCGTTCGCTTCTGGACTCTTACTAACTTGCTCTACATATTTTCCCCACTTTACACCCATCAACCCTTCCACGGAATCATTATGTCATTAAAATATACACGTGTACTTTTCAAATGAAAATCTCATTTCTATTTTATCAACCAACCCTTTTAATAATGGACATGGTGGAACTGTGTGAGAAATGTGATAAAATCTGAGACCTTGACTTCTAGTATATACACTAAATCTGAAGTTTATGTACTCTTACCAGTTTGCTTTACTCATTTTCCCCTATTTACCTTTACTTATCCCCACCCCTTCAATGAAATCATCTCGAAATATAATCTAGTTCCAGATGTCGTTATAATACGTACGTGTACCAAATTTCAAGTGAATATCTCAATTTAATTTTACCAACCCCTTTAATAATAGAGTGGGGATAGTAGAGGGGTTGTAAAGTGTGATAAAAAATATGAGGCTTTGGCTTCTAGTATATACACCAAATCCTAAGTTTCTGTACCCTAACCAGCTTGCTTTGCTTCACCCTTCACCGGAATCTTCACAACATATAATCTAGTTCCAGGTGTCGTTATAATATATAGTATCTCAATTTCATTTTATCAACCCTTTTAGTAATGGAGTGGGTTGGTGAAGGGGAAGAAATATATTAAAAAACATCTGAGGCCTTGGCTTCTAGTGTATACACGAAATATCAAATGTTTGTACTCTTATACCAGCTTACTTTACTTATGGTTCCTCTACTTACCCCTATTTAAACCCCAACTCTTCAACATAATCATCTCAAAATGTAATCTAATTACAGATGTCGGTATAATATATATGTGTACCAAATTTTAAGTGAATATCTCAATTTTATTTTATCGACCCCTTTAATAATGAAGTGGGTGTAGTGAGGGAATGGAAAATATTATAAGAAGATTTGAAGCCTTGGCTTCTAGTATGTACACCAAATCTCAAGTTTCTATACTCTTACTAACTTGCTTTACTCATTATCTCCTATTTACCTTTACTTGCCCCCCATTCCTTCAACAGAATAATCTCAAAATATAATCTATTTCCATATGTCGTTATAGTACACACGTGTACGAAATTTCAAATGAAAATCTCAGTTTAATTTTATCAGCCCCTTTAATAATGTAGTGGGGGTGGTGGAGGGTTGAAAAATGTTATGAAAAAATTTGAGGCCTTCGCTTCTAGTATATAGAACAAATCCCTAGTTTCTGTACTCTTACCAGCTTGCTTTACTTATTTTCCCCTATTTACCCCTACTTACCCCTATTTATCCCCCACCCTTCACCAGATATGTTCCAAAGAGAATCCAGTTCCAAATCTCGTTATGGTACATGCGTGTACAAAATTTCAAGTCAATATTTTAAACCATTCCAGAGAAAGCGTGCTGACAAAAAATGTTACAGACAGACCGACCGACCGACTGACCGACAGAAAATTACATCGACAGAATTTTTTTTCACTCAAATTTAATATCTCGACGTTTCATGACATTCTAAACCCATTTCAACAAAAAAAAAATTTTTTTTTTACGATTACTGTTATTATTATTACTAAAATAACAACTTTTACCCATCACTACGCTGGCTCCTGTACTATTATTTCTTACTAGGAACTTATTTTCCTAAAATGACTCACATATCACGTCCTTGAATTTTTATGCATAACTACTCTTGGGAACTCCCTATATACAGAAACATTTAATCTAGAAACATTCATAAAATTGATTGCATTTTTCAAGTTTCTTATATTGGTGGCAGATATTATAATCTGAACGATTCTGTTTACAAAAGGAATGTTTTTTAATAAAAATAAGAAGCTTTGAGAGCTTCGGTTCTATTGAAATTTTCGATTAGCGGTTGATTTTTATAGAGTTTCTGACTATTAAGCAAAAATTGTCTCGGACATAAAAATATTATTAGAGTGAGTTTCGCCAGAAAGCGTTACGTGGCAGCGACGAAGTAACGTGAACTGAATTTTTGCTAATAAAAAGTATTTTCCACTTGCTTGCAGATCCTTTTATTAATTGGATTTTTCTATTACGCTTTTTATTACCCTTAATAATTTTAGTTTGTGTGGATTTCCGCTTTAGTTTATTTTCCTTGAGTTTTACCTGTCAAATGCAATAAGTATTTCTTCCAGGAATTGTGCTGTTTTTCTTTGACTCTGTTTTATATGTTCTAACCGAGAATTTTTTTTCTTTCACGGTAAAGAATAGAATTGCTCACGTGTTAAGACATTTAATATGGTTCTTTCAACAAAGTTACCTAGATAATATAATTTTTGTTCCGTAAAATTTATAATTTGATTAATACAAGTAAGTTTTTATTTCCTTAAAGGAATTTATTTAAAATATTATGTGCAAATAGTATACGAGGTTTAAACAAGTAACACTTGGAATCAGAAATCTGTATACACAGTTAAGATTTAGCCAGCTTCGATGCAATTTATATGAAAATTAAATTTTTAAATGAGGCAACCTATATATTTTTGCAAATTTAGATTTTGCTAGCCAAAATACATATGATTCAATCTTTAGATATTAGTTTAACTATTTTTTTTAATGGAACTCTTGTGGGACAACCTGTTGGTTATCATTTAATAAAACAAGATAAAATTAATTTTTCTTATTTTTTTTTTTTTATTGTTTTTCAATTCAAAATAGTGATTTTTGCACGAAATAACCTTTTATTGAAATGCAACAATAGAAATGAAGGCAAAACATCAGATTCAAGGCCTACTGGGTGAATTTTTTCAAAACGCAGTCTTTCAGTTGTCAACTTAGCTTTTTACTTTTTAGAATTTATGACACCATTTGGAAAAAAAATACCTAGTTGTAATAATCAGTGTAACGAGAATTTCATGTGGAATTTTAACATGCAAAAATATATTTATAGGTTGCTATTTAAAAATCACCGGTTCGACCGGAAGTGATATTTTTCACTTAAAAACTGCAAACTGTGGCTCTTTGTGTCACAAATGATATGCCAAATTTTCAAAATTGTATTCCTAAAATCAACCTAGGAATAGGAACGGGACTAATCTCATTGTCACCTGTTATGCTTATGTATTGCTATATACGTATACATAATATGTACTTATACTCTTTTATATGTAGTTTGTGCAATATGTATTGTGTATATGTTTGCTTTACAACTTGCTTATTTATTTAATTTATTTTTGTATGTTTACATTATTTGACGATGTCAAATAAACAGTATAAAATGTAATGAAATATCCTACATCATGAAAAATGATCTAACATTAATAAAAAAAAAATCCGTTTCCCGACGCTGGACAGTCTTTCCGTGGCCTCCGACATCATACGGAAAGAGCGCCAGCAAAATATCCACAGCCACTCCCCACATCCCGCGGGGTTAGCGACTGTAAATTCCAGAATTATGTGCTCTGAGAAGGCGAAGGCCTTCTGCATTTGGCCTGCCAACCAATTAGCAGATTTCTGACGGGCCGGTATGATCTTCAATCCTAAGAGCAGCGTAGGTTTCATACCTCCGAGTACACCGATTATGAGGACGACCATCTTGACCAAGTAGCCTGGGTACAGCACTTGGAGCTCGTACCGGAGATCGCGGTATTTGGTCCGTTTCTCCTCCTCTTTCAAAGCGATGTTTGGCTCAGCAGGTGCCGAGAACTCGATTACAAACATCGCCTTGTTTTGATGGTCTAGGAGGACCATGTCAGGTTTGTTGGCTTGAATTAGCCTGACTGTCGGAAACGAGTAGTTCCAATAAATTCGGCAGAACTCGTTTTCGACAACGGACTCGATGTTCTGATCGGCTAGCTGAGCCAAGACCCGAACTATCACCCTACTGGTCTAGGAACGACCGAGCTATGTTTGTAGCATCCAGAATACCTAATTTTTGCATGTTAAGGTAGGTATTCCATAATATTGCAATATCCTCCAAGCCTTCTTTAAATGTTTTTAGGTATTAACCTCATTGTGGAAATGATTAGTGGTACAACTTTTGCAGTTTTTAAACTCCAAATTTGCTGGATCTCACGTTTCAGGGCGGAATACTGAATTGATGTTTCAGTACCGAACGATAATAACGTGGAGGTGAAATCTAATGAGAAAAAAGCAATCAGCAAGGCTCTCTTTTCTTTCTTATAGAGAATAGTGATATCTGGCCTGTTATGCTCGATTGTCCTATCAGTTAAGATTTCTTTATCCCAGTAAATTTTAACCTCATTGTTTTTTACTACGGACGTTGGTTTATATCGGTAACATGGCTCTGCATTATCGGGTAGAATTTTATGTAATTTGAGGACTTCAAGATAAACTATTGTAGCTACTCGTTTATGTCTTTCCAAATATATTATTGCTGCCAGTTTCGTGCATCCAGACAATATATATTCGATGGTTTCCACTTGGGCATTGCATTTTCTACATTTATCTGTTAGCAAGCTTTCTTTAAGCACTTATTTCTTGTAGTTTCTAGTGCTTACTACTTGATCTTGTATGGCCACCTCTGTTTCGGGATACAACTTTCCGCATTTTAGTCATCCTATGGATGCATCTTTATTAATATGGTCTTTTGTCAAGTCACTGTGGTAACGACCATTTAATTCCTTGCCAGCCCATCGTGCATTTTCATTTAATTTGATTTCATATTTGGAAAAGCTGAATAGTCTCTCTGTCGTAGGTTGAGAGGTGTGTATTCAGCATCAGCTTCTATAACCGATCTGTGTAGACTGGATTCAGAGTGGTAACAATAATTCCTCAGGCCCTCTGTTTGGTGGCTACATTGAGTCTTCTTCTTCTTCTTTTAGCGGGGCGCCTGGAGGTCGCCGCACTCAGGCCTTGTGACCCATTGTGCTACCGCTAACAAATTAAGCTACATTGAGTCACTACGTCCGCAATGCCTCTTCCACCTTTATTCCTATGCAGTGTCGTTCGTTCTTTTGAAGCTCTCGGGTGGTGAATTCTGAAGTTAGTTAATGTCAGTTTTAGCCTGGTGTTTATACTATCCAAGTCTGTCCGCGTCCAGTTTACCACTCCAAAGGAGTAACCAAGTACAGGTATAACAATTGTTAATTCCTTTAACTATATTCAATGAAATGAGTTTAGTTTTAATCACACATTAAGCCTTTTCTCAAATTGTGTTGTAAGTATAACCTTTATTGGTTTTTGTTCTATTTTAATAGTCTGCGGAATACCCAGATATTTGTAAGGTTGATCCGTCATAGCTCTTAAGACAGTGTTCTCATCAAGTACAATTTTAGGGAACTCCGTCAACCTGCCCTTGGCAACAGTGACAATCTCGCACTTGCTAGTTCCGAAGGTCATTCTTATATCAGAACTCATTCTGTGGACCAATTTGAGCATAGTCTCCTGGTGGCTCTTGTTGGACACATATAGTTTAAGGTCATCCATGTAGAACCGGTGATTAATTGTTTTAGCACCATGTGATGATTTGACGCTAAATCTATAATTTGTCCTATTAAGAGCGCTCGAGATGGGATTCAAATCGAGACATAACTACAAAGCACTAAGTAAATCCCCCTGAAATATGCCTCTTTTGATACTCAGCTCTCTAGACTCAATAGCCGCATGACCGGAATTAATGGACAGCCTTCTACACCATTGCTCCATCACACTTTCCAGAAAATTTGCAATGTTTCTGCTTATTCCATATATACTCAACACATATAGGAGCCAACTATGTGGGACCGAATCAAAGGCCTTCTGGTAATCTACGTATGCCATGGAAAGGTTTCTATATTTTTTCCTAGCCTGACCCAGTATGACGGAGTCAACTATTAGTTCTTTGTACCCTAGTGCTTTGTTTATGCAGCCTCTCTGCTCTTCCGTCAAAATGTTTCTATTTTCCAAATAAGTGTATTCGTTTTCAGGTATCCCTCCCGACAATATTTTGTAGAGCGTCGGGAAGCAGGTAATCGGCCTATATTGCGTGGGTCCAAGGTATTGCATTATTATTATTATTATTTTCCCTAATGAACTAGCCGGGACTCAATTACCCAAGACTAGCTTAGGAGCACATTTAGTTGTTTCCAGTGGTGGTAGTTAGGATGTAATTGATTACTGATAAAAACTTGCTCACAATATTTGCGGTGCCCAGCAATGCTGCTTTCTGCACTTAAACTTTGACAATCAGTAGAGTATGCCTTAATAAAAGCCAATTTAATTTGAATTGAAATTTTACCACCAGAAACTCTACATCATTTCACTGCACAGTCATGAGGTCATCAGTTGCATTGTCAGTAAATAAACGTTATTGCCTATTGTAAACACATGTTATTTTGCAAAGTCTTACCATTATTTAATGAGACTAAGTGGTGTTTTGCAGCTAGATGCAAGAATACATCCAAAAACTTACCTGGAAGAGTTTTAGTGATAGTACTGAAACACATTTACGGCAAGTAAATTTCTAGAAGTAGCTTTTACAGATCCCGTATTAAACATTACTTGTTAAATCACACGTATGCTACCCCGCTGCTCAGTAAGTACAACTCAGATGTCACACAAGATTATTTATTAATTACTCCAATACCTCACTTTACAAAACTAATAACAACAAACACTGCTTACGATCTATATTCTACGAATACCTACAGGCAACTAACCCAATTACAAATAACATATCACAAAGCTTGAATCATCATTATTTCTCCTTTCTTACAGGTCTCCACACTCCCCCCTTTCTTTCCAGTTTGAGTTGTTCTATCTTTGATGACAATGGCTCTACAGGTGCTGCCTCTGCAGTATCTTTCGCCAGTTCTAATTCGCTCTCCTTATTCTCTAAAGTCGGATGTCGTTCAGTTTCGTTCGGGGATCCCGACGAACAGCTTGGTTGCTCGGGCCTTTCTGGTTCGGAGACTTCTTTTTCATGAGAAATATGACGTCTGATTACTTTGTCACCTCTTATAAGTGTTACCTCGTTTCTCTGCCTTTTTAATACTTCGTACTTTCCTCTATCGAATTTGGGAGTTAATTTGTTTCCTCCAACCATGTTCTGTGTTAGCACTTTATCCCCTGATCTTATGTCGTTATTCTTTGCCCCTCATGACGTGTCCTCTCTTCCTTTTCCTTTTTGTTTGTTTAGGGTATCATTATCCCTGGATTCTTCATGAATATCAATATATTAATAATTGATGGTATTTTATCTCTGATAGTGCGATTAAACTTTAATTCCGAGGGTGATTTTCCCGTCGTTCCATGGGGAGTGACATTATACAGTAAGTAAAAGTAAACTTTTGTAGTTCTTCTCATGGATGACCTCTGTTCGAATGACATATTTGGAGCATTTCAAGATAGATTTATTCATATTTTCTACTTCACGTTGGCCTGCAGCCATTATGGTGGAGTTTGGATTAGTACAATGTCATTTTGGTGGCAAAATCTTTTAAATTCCTGACTTATAAATTGTCGTCCGTTATCAACTCTGATAGATTTTGGGTACCCGAACCTTGTAAATATTTCCGTTAGATGTCTAATTATTATACTTAAGATGGTTTGCTTTAAAAATCTAATTTCCTGGTACCTTAAGTAGTAATCGATGACAACTAAAATCATGTCTTGATTTTATGATGACCCCATTAAATCCAGAACCAGGCATTGCCAAGGGCCTTAGGGAAATTTGTGCCTTACCATGGGTGGGGGTTTATTGGGTTGAGTAACCATCAAACAGTCTCTACATTATTTGACAAAACGTTCTGTTTTTCCATCAACTAGTGGCCACCACACTTTGGCTCTTAACCTTCGCTTCATAGCTGTTTCACCTGGGTGGCCCTCGTGGGCCAATTTTAGAAAACGTTTTCGCAGGGTCTGGGGAATGACAATTATGTTGCCTCTTAGTAATATTGGTCTTAGCGTTGTCAGTTTTAAGCGAAATGGAAAATATACAGTTTTATCTTTTGTCTCCCAAGAATTATGGTCCATTTCATTTAGCGGCTTCTACAATCTCGGATTTCAGTTTACTGTTCGTTACTATTTCTGAAATTCGCATAGCTCTGGAAACATTTCTTTCAAGAAGCATAAATACATGGATACCATTATCTTTGTCAAATTACCTTTCATGTCCTAGCTGATGACATGGCAACGAATCTGCTATATTTGTCTTTCCAGATTGATAAATGACCTTGAACTTAAAGAATTATAATCTTAATACCCAGCGTTCTATACGTGCCGGGGGTTTAGAAGGCTGTTTGGAAATCGCTTCCAGAGGTTTATGTAGTAAAATCACTCCACACTCGAAACAAGAGCCAAACTTTATTTTTCCGTTTGTGAGTAACGCCGTTCGATACTTGATAAGCTCTTGCTGGCAAAAGAAATAACTCGTGGGCATTGTTGCTCATCGAACTGCAAAAGAACTGTCCCTAAGGCTACTGGACTCGCATCGGCTATTAAACAAGTTTGTCTTTGAAGATCGAAATAAGGCACTCTTGGAAGTTTGGCCAGAGATTGCTTTAGTTTATCGAATTGCAATTGATGTCTTTCGGACCATATAAATTTTGATTCATTTTTCGTTACCTGCCGAAGAGGTTCCGTAGTGCTCCCAATGTCCGGAATTCCCAGGTAACCAACCCTAGAAAACTCTACTCTACGTACTTCTTTTGTCCCTGGGGCGCTAAAATTTAAAATGGCTTTAACTTTGGTTTCGTCCACATCAATGCCTTAATCAGAAAGTTTATGACCGGGAAATTTCAGTTCTTTAGTTTTCTTTATGGATTTGTTTTCGTTTAGAAGAATATTATTATTATTCAGAACTTTGATTACCTCTGCCAAACAACGAATTGTGTTCCAGTTCAATATCGCCAAAAATAATAATATCGTGCAAGTAATTAAGACAATCCTTACAAGGAGGAAATTATCCTTGTAAAACCCGTTGAAATATTTCCGGAGCTGAATTAACAGCGAACATCAGCCTCTTGTACCTAAACATCCCTTTGTGGGTAATGAATGTAGTAATTGGACTACCTCGTCGAGTTCTAGCTGGTGGTAAGCGCTGACTAAATCTAGCCTGGAGAAAAATGTTGCTCTCGTAGTTCTGTTATAAACGAGTCAAAGGTAGGAAGTGGATAATTATTTCTTAGAATTGCCTCGTTTGCTCTTCTCATATCAACGCATATCCGGATATTGCCATCTGTTTTAAAAATAATAATTATGTGGGAAATCCACTCACTTTGCCCAACAACCCATTCAATTATGTCACTTTCCAACACTTTCCTTAGTTTGTCTTCCACTTGTGCTTCAACAGCATTGGGAACTCTTCTAACTGGTTGCTTTACCTGTTTAATCTTGGAATTAATAGTTAATTTAACAGAATCGTTTTTAATTTTTAGAAAAACGGTTTCCTTTTTTAACCTGGTTAAGTTGTTACTAGAATGTTCATTAGACCACATAATATTATTAACGGGTGATGAATATATGTTCCTTGGGAGCTATTTGACTTCATAGCTTCCGACTGGCTTGCCGTTTGTTCATAAACAACGTTCGATAGTTTCTTCTAATGTGTGCTTCTTTTCTAACAGTTTTTCTTTTACTCCACCGGTGCCCGAAAATCTATAAATTACTCTTTTAAATTGATTTATTTGGATTCCTGAGCCGTTGTAACAAAAGTACATTCTGATGCTTATTATCTTATCTTTAGTAGAAACTTATTAAAGTTCTCTCCTACCGTTTTTCTAAAGACCTATCTTTCAAAAGTAGAATTTTGAACAGGAGAGAAATATTCTGTGAGTTTCTCTATCAAAACTTTAAAAATGTTCGTGTTTTTGTCTGGGTCATAAGATACAATATCCCCAGGTAGGTTATAGGCAACTTTCTGAAGTTGTGTGCTGCCGATATGAAGTAATTTATTTCTCTTAAGCGGATCTAGAATTTCTTCCGATGCCAGATATAGTTCTATAGACCTTAGCCATTTCTCCCATTCTGGTCGAATAAGAGCCTTATCAATACTCAGTACTCGCAAAGAAATTATTTTATTCCGGAAATAGTCATTAGTATAGTGGCACTTTACAGTGTAACTGGATTGAAATGACCCCGGGTTAGTTGGAAGCCAAATAATAACGTTAAGTTACTTGATCATTGTCACTTTTTGTTTAGCTCACAGCCTACTTTGGACATCGCTAACAGCCTACTTTGCACATGGCTCATTTTGCACATGGCTCACAGCCAACATTAGGCATAGCTCACAGCCAACATTACGCATGGCTCACAGCCAATAATACAGTTGACTCACAGCCAACAATACGCTTGGCTTACAGCCTACTTTGCGCATATACCGCATAAAATAAAATAAAAAAATCGAGTAACCCTAAATGACAAGAACAAAATATCTCCTCTTATGAAATTGTTATATGTATAAAAAATTTGTTATATTTTTCTTATAATATAATGACAATTATGGACCAGAACTCTCTTTTAAAAACTCTGTGTGATGTAACTTTTATTAAATAACTATGCTTATACAGGATGTCCCAGAATTGAGGTACCGCGCGGGAGAGTGATTTTTGAGTTCATATTGGGCCCGTATAACCCAACTTATCTTGGTCTAAAAATGCATCCCTGAGGAATTACATCCTCTTAAAGTAATACAGAAAGAAACACTTTTTCCAATAATTTTTTCCGTTATATTGAACATAAAATTTTCAAATTTTGGTGGGAACTGTATCTCTATAATACTCTATGTAAACTTGACAACAACCAAATATTTTTTCGTCTCCCATTTTTTTTATAATTAATATTGATTGGCTATTTTTTTAATCGCCCTGTAAAATTAGAGAATACCTCAATATTTTTTGCAGAGCAGTGAAAGGGCTGCAAGAAGGTACTCCTAAAATTGTTTGTAATATTAATCAAAATACAAGGAATTATCGTTTTTTTTTCTTTTCCACGTTTCCTTTATTTCTTAAATGCACTGTACGTAATTTCAAAATTCTGTATATGGCTAAGGATTTCTCAAAATAAGTAAGACATTTTATGAAGAATTACTTTTTCTCTTAAAATGCGAAATAAAAAAGATTACAAGTATAACTTCATGCTCTTGTTTTTTTAGTCTCATGATAGTGTGATGCCTATAATTTACTTAGTAAATCCTTGTAAATTATTAAATTATTTTAGCAATAAAATGTATTTATTTACAGAAATGTTGTCTTATGTGCTCTTCTGCGCTGTCTATAAAACTTTACTCAATTATTACCACATTTATTACTTGTGTCTATTTAAGAATAATACGTTTTCCTTTTTTTTTGAAAACATTCTTTTCGTACACTTACTTTAGGTTATCCCATCCTCGTCGCCAGTTGTGCTACCCCGCTGCTCAATAAGTACAACTCAAATGTCACACAAGATTATTTATTAATTACTCCAACACCTCACTTTACAAAACTAATAACAACAAACACTGCTTACGATCTATATTCTACGAATACCTACACGCAACTAACCCAATTACAGATAACATATCACAATGTTTGAATCATCATTATTTCTCTTTTCTTACAGGTCTCCACAACATGTAAAACGTAAATAAAGCAAATAAAATGTACCATTATTTCCCCGTGATTTAAGCCACTAATAGAACCGATATTGCCAATGATAGCGTACTCGTTCAAATATTAATACTTTGTTACTAATTTGCTGAAATTTTAATTTGATGGACGATAGAATGCTATTTAAATATCAAAAAGTGCTTTGGTATAACAAGTACTTCATTTTAATATCAAAAAAGAAAATTTGCACATAGTGAAAACACCTAATAATAACAGTATAGTGATAATAATTGTATTTAATAATACCCTTTGTCATCTACCTAGCTTTATATATTACCAAATAATTTATTCACATTTTCACAAGTATAATATACGCCAATATTTAAATTAATAATAATAAATAGCAATATTCAAATTAACAACATATTATTATTGTACGTTAATTAACCTATTAAATTTTATGTTCGTGCATTTGCATATATTTTACGAAAACGCGAAAACAATGTTTGTTTAACAGGTAATACAAACTAGCCACCAGGGGTTGATAAAATATATTTCATTCTCAATTTTATTTTGTTACATTCGATGTGACACAAGCATATTGAAGTAGGTCCTTCTAATATAAAGTACAAGTCAATAGGGTATTGAGAAGTTTCTAAAATATGACCGCTATGCAGTTCACATTAATTCTATTAATTTTAAGAATAAAATCAATAATATAAATGCATGGTTTGCATTATTAGAATTGAGTTGAGCGCCTGAGAAACCATGAGTGCCAGAAGGGATTCGGATCGCCTCTAGAAATTATGAAAAATTTCCAATTTCACAGTATATGTTCTCCCCACTGAAAATGTTTGCTTCAATAAGATTTCTTCTTGTTGATTTATTTAAATTCGGGTAACGAATACATTATAAGAACATATAGTAATGATGAATACGTGCAAACATGTTGAGGATAACAACTTTCCATTAACACATTAATCACCACTACCAAAACGTAATCATTTAAAAGTCTGGTCTCAGGTTTGAATATAGCAGGTGAATGTACATGCCAAAAAGATACCCACTTGTGCTATGAAGAACATGTTACTTTCTCTTAAGGTGGCCATTTCCAAGAAAGAGATATCCGATAGGGAAACATTTAATATTTTTTTCCATAACTTCTCTTTTTACTATTTGTACTTGAAAAAACTATAAGACTACCTAAGTAGAACCATAACAAAACTATTACTATATTTAACGCAATAATTTTAGTTGTTTGCAAAATATTTATTTATTTAAAATTAACGTGCCGCGACTGCTTGTGGTCAATGGCACGGGTACAATATAATTACAGGTAAGTATACTAAATCAAATTATAGATTTTAATATCAAGCAGAAAATCTATTGTTTTATTAAGATTTGGCGGAGCGAGGTCTTCTCTAAGGTCACCTTTGAGGGGCTTCGGCGTGTTGTGAGCATTCTGAAAAAATGTGCTTCACTCTAAGGTGACAGTTACAATGGCTGCATAATGGTGTGTCACCGTGTAGCAGGGCTCCCAGATAAAAGGAGAATAGTATAAAAGAATTTATTTATTTATAAGCTGACGTATCAGCTATACTGTAGGGTAGGGTGGTCACCCTGTGCCCTGAACAAAATTTTTATGTTTTACGTGCAGTCAATTGGTGGCGAAAGAGGCTCACACGGCCGACTAGTCAAGTCCTTGGGGGTGAATTCGATAAACTGGGGTGTTGGATGTATGCTGGTGAAAACAAATAACTGTCTTACTATAGCAGATTTAATGATTATATACAATCAATGTACCTAGATGTGTGGCCCACACTTAACCTAACACAAAATGTACGACAACTTGAAACTAATAAAATCTTAACTAATAGTATGCAATATATGACCCCCAAAATATACTGGGTTAGACAATTACATTAAAATCACAGCATAAGAAAAAGACAGCAGAGAAACTCTCGCCAGAACCGTTGAATTTTCAATACTAAAATACCTTGAAGACGCCATTTCGGTGTAAAAATCAGGGCTGGTTTCGAAATAATTTCATTTCACAAACATAACTCCGACAGGACCGTATTACACAATTTAAGTTAAACATAATAAATAAAGGTTGATGTAAAAAAATATATTTTGAATTTGAACTTTGTTTTATAACAAATAATTAATTAAAGTAAAGGCTATTTTGAACTTAGTTACAATAGATAAAGGGAACAAATAAACAAATAAAAATAATAAATGTCTTTATTCGTACAAAATTTACATTTTACAAAAAAAAATTATTTATGAAAATGCGAAGGTCGGCAAGAGATATGTCGCCATTCCACTAATAAATAATAATTTTAGTTGGAGTACAATATCTAAGTCTACAGGGGAAGATGAAGTACCAGTAAAACTTCTGAAACATGTTGCTGCAGAAGTATATCTAATCTTCTGAGTCATATAATAAATTTATCGTTGCAAACTGGAATATTTCCAGAAAAGTTAAAGATTGCTAATGTAAAAGTTGTATATAAGAAAAAAGAGGATAAGAATTTTTTTTCCTTCTTCAATTCTTTGGGACTTCCTGCCACATGATGTTTTATTTTTTAAGCGGTGCTCGGGGAATCTACAAAATATCACAATTAACCAGTATGTTACTGGTAAATAACCTCTACGCCTGTAACTTTTACGTGAAAGGATCAGTTAAAGGTCGCTTTTTTTAATTAAACAACACAAATAAGTATAAAAACTTGAAATTAAATACTTCGCCGACGTTTCGGAAATCTATTCTGTTTCCTTTTCAAGTCTTTTTTGAAAAATCTTTTTTTGCGAAATATTTAATTTCAAGTTTTTATACTTATTTGCGTCCTTTAATTAAAAAAGCGACCTTTGACTGATGCTTTGACGTAAAAGTCACAGGCGTAGAGGTTATTTACCAGTAAACATTCTGGTTAATTGTGATATTTTGTAGGTTCCCTGAACACCGCTTAAAAAAGAAACCATACATGTGGCAGGAGGTCCCAAAGAATTGAAGAAGGAAAAAAAATTAAGATAATGCCAGAAATAACATTTAGACAATATATATTGGGATAAGAATGTTATTAACAATTAAGCCTATTGCTTTACCCTCAAATATAAGCAAAATTTTTGAAAAAATAATATACTTAACATTAATAAACTATCTACAGGTCTATTCCGTAATTTTTTTGGTTAAAAATAAACGCCCTGCTAAAACTTTAATTTTAACGGAATGCTAAAAATAATAACTGATTTTTCTATTCTTATATGCTCAAGATCAAATTAAAAACAAACCTAATGAGAGCAGGGAAGTCATTGAATGAAAGTAGTTAAGACAATGAGTAGAGTATTAAGTTAAGACGGACAATAATCCCACAAAATATATAATACACGCAGATAAAATTGAATACCTACCGCATAAAATTATCGTCAAACAGGACCCGCGCTTCTATTTGAGGTTATGATCACGATTATTTGAAGGGGGAAAAATAATTACTGATAAATGAGAAAATGGGTCGTCAAAAGAATCTCAAACTCGTTGACAAACATTTTATTCTAGTGAAAAGTCAAAACATTTCTGAAGTATTATGTTATTGTCTTCGGAGTTATGCAAATAACAATTTTTCGGTTGGCAAATCAATTCAAAGTTTAGATTAAATATTTTGTTTCTGTATTTTGAATAGTCCTGCCAGTTTCTTAAACAAAGTGCCATGTACTGAATGATATACAAAATTTTATGAACCAAAAATAAAATACGGTGTTTTTGCCCCTTTAACGGTACCGTTACATTTTAGTGGCAGGTCCAAAGTCGCCTCTAATTTGAAACGATGTTGGTTAAATTTAACCTTAAAAAAAATATACAGAATACGACCGACCGTTAACTTCATTCCGCTAATTATTTTAACAGTGACCTTGCCGTTAAAACTTAACAAAAATGTTATAGAATAGACCTGAATATCAGTAGGGAACCTAAAAAATGACTTTTTGCAAAAATAACTTTTGTTTTGGCAATGTTTTGCAGCACAAACAAAACCCATGTTGAATGCACTAAATTGTATGCTTTACCGCCCTCACTGTTTACAAGGTTTTACACCTAAATGGCGTCATGCGCGAACGATCGGCGCAAGCCGTTCCCGCCTTTTAAGTTTGCCTGCTGTCTTTTATTTATGCTGTGTTAAAATACTGAATAATAACGTAAAATGAACAAAATAATGTGAACTAAGTAAGTGACGATAGGTTAAATTGACAAAAGTGAAAAAATTGCAATCGTGGTGTTCAAAAGTACTAATAATTTAATTGGTTATGTGCAAAATATTTACTGACAATTTAAATTTAATGTGTAAAATATTAAGTGGTATATGTGGAAAAACTGTAGTTACGTGGGTCGAATGACAGCAATTTAGTACCGCAAAAAAAGCGGGCGGGCTCTCTATGCCTCACGTAGAAATCAGGTCCGTCTTTATGTTATTTAGAGACGCTTACCTCCAGCAGGTTTCACAATGTCTACAGTAAGCCTACCAGGGGAGCGTAGCTTCCAATGGAACCAGGCAAGAGAGTCTCACCGGTACAACTCAGGATTCCAAATCCAACCAACAGCTTGACAACCAAGTTTCAGCAAAACCAAGTTCACATACAATCCAGACTCAAATGTACAGATAACTAAAAAGGTAAAACGTAGGGTCAAACATAGAGGAAATGATACCAGTAAAAGTCCAATATGAAAGTAACGTAAAGGTAGAAGTGAAAATGAAACTAAATGCCCTGCAATAAAGAAGTAACGAACATTACAAATCTATTTTCCGAAGATATTTCATAGGCATACCTTAGATATTGAGTGGGCTTAAAGAATTCCTTTGCCATGTGCTTCCAGCAAGTTGATTTATCCGGAACATTCCGTAGCAGTACTTCCCAACAGAAAATAATACACAAATATCAAAATAAAATACTGCTAAATTTGTCAGCTACAGCACCATATTCCATTAAAGGAGCAAACTCATAAAATTGCTATACACGTGCTCGCGACACAACTTATCTTCGGCAGGCAAAAGGAAAAAATCACCCAAAAAGGCCAAGACGGAAACCTCTGTCAAAAATCCGAGGATGACCAAACCTCTTCGTGGGTATGTTCCAAATGATCACTATACAATGTAACCCACAAATCTGATAAATCTCCCTAACGACGTTTATTTTCCACACATAATATTTTATTTCGTAATTCCATTTACAAAACAATAAGTTTAATTCACAATAACGGTCTTGAAAAAGTTATAGTCGAGACGTTAGGACTCGCGGCATGGAACGCAATGATAGGCAACCAGTTATACTATACTTCGACTAGAACGATAACATTGAAACAATTACGATATTTAAATTTAAATGTACAGATACGAAAATAGATTGTAACAACCGGATTCCATCAGGTAGCTATGTGTGACGCGAGTATGTCCGATTCTTAGTCTTCTCAGAATGATTTTGTCTTTTCTGCTCATACCCGGAAGTGGTTTGCATCAATTCCAGGTTGTATCGCATCCAGTTTGGTGCTTGACTGGTTCCAGATTTTGCCATTTATTTGTAATTTTTTGTTTTACCACATTTTTTAAGTCTTTATGGAACTGGATTATTTCTACGGACAGATTAGACTCTAAGGCTTCCTTAGCTGCTTGGTCGGCTCTCACATTGCCGGCGATACTAAGATGTGTGTGGTAGCCAGATGATAGTAGTATGGACACCTTAGGCGGCGAGTAACTGGCAAGTCTCATGTATGTTTTGGGCCAGAAGGTATTTGGTGTACTTATTATTTATGGTCTGGTTGGAAGCAAGCGAATCTGTGCAAGTTGCAACTATCCCATTCGCTTCTGTTAACGTCTTGAGTGCCATTAAAATTCCATATAATTCCCCAGTATGAACGCTGCAGTGGGTGGGGAGCAGATGTCTTGCTATGGTAGAGTTTAATGTAGTAACTGAGCAGCTCATACCGTTTTCATTTTTTGAGGCGTCAGTATATAGGATGTTATCGAAGTGGTCTAGGTTGGTAACTTAAATTGGAGATTTCTTGCTTCTTATATTTACACAGAAATGTACTAATTGATGACAGTATTTTATCCAAGGTGGCATGTGTGAAATGGGGTTGTCAGACGTCTTGGCGAGATTGATGTCTCCTAATAGAGGTTTTAATATTTGTGGGATTAGTTAAATTTAAATTTAAAGATAGCATAATCTTTTCCTATTTCGTAGCTTTAAATATAATTATTTTGGAAAAGACTCCAATCATTCAGTGACAATTCATAATATTTTTCTTATAATGGTTCTACTTAGGTAGTCTTATAGTTTTTTTAAGTATAAGTACTAAGAAAAAAATCGGTAAAGGTATTTACACAGAACTTCCCTCGTTATTTGTGCATGGCAGTCACCCTAAAAAATTAATAATTACGAAATGGCATTGAGAATAATAATCGGAATAGAGTAATTGCTGTTATTAAAAAGAAAACTTGATAAGTTTTGGTCAAAAAAATATACAGATTGCTCATCCAACAGCAAAAGTTCAATACATATGGCAGGCTTGCGCAAATACCTTTGCAAATCCACCATGACTGAATTATTTCTTGTACATTTTTCAATAAAAGTATAATAGGTGCATATGCCAGATATTATTGCCATCTGTCACATTTTCAATCCAACATTCACGTAATGGAGTGGAAGTATAGTGGTGGTTAAAAAATTTCATTTTTTAAAAATTTTTCAAATTTTTTTATTTTTAATCAGGCTAGAATGCCATGAAACGTGGAATTTTGAAGTTTGAAGAAATAAAAAAAAATTATTTCATTTTAGTAGTAAAAATTTTTTCAAAAATATTGGCGAAATTTTTATTTTTTTTTTTGAAATAGGTTAAGCGTGTCATGAAACGTAGAAATTTTAAATCTGAGCAAAAAAAAATTGTTTTCATCTTGGTAAAAATTATTTCAAAAATGTTTGAAAAAAATTTTCAAAATTTTTTTTTTCTTAAATAGGTTTAGAGCGTCACGAAACGTAGAAATTTTAAATTTGAGCAAAAAAAATTTTTTTCATCTTGGTAAAAATTTTTTCAAAAATGTGAAAAAAATTTTCAAAAAAATTTTTTTTTCTGAAATAGGTTTAGCGCGTCATGAAACATGGAAATTTTAAATTTGAGCAAAAAAAATTTTTTTTCACTATTTATTCCGTTTAGACGGTCCACCCTGTATATTTTCCAGTGAAATTTCTACCATTTCTTCGCAGTCAGTAGCGTCAACTACCTACCAAATTTGACTGCTCTCCGTCAAGTAGTTTTTTATTAAATGCACCAACAGACAGACAGACAGACAGACAGACAGACAGACAGACAGACAGACCGACAGACAGACAGACAGACAGACAGACAGACTGACGGAATTGAAAAACCTATATTTTCGGAATCTACGTGTTCTGAAACGTCAGAATCCGAAAAAATCTCGGAGGGTGATTTTTTCTCGAATACAATACTTCCCTTCGGTATGCGAGGGAAGTAAAAGTTATTGCCAAGAATAATCAATATTTCCCTATCGGATGTCTCTTTCTTGAAAATGGTCACCTTAAGAGAACCATATTATGATAAATGTTTGATCCTCTTCATTAATTTACGAAAAATGTTGATGACATAGAGCAATTTGGATTTAATTATGAATATTCGGATTCAGCCAAAATACCTCGAAATATGGAGCTCTGTTCATTAGTACATGACTAAAACTTTATTTTTCTATGGCTGTGTTATTTGTAATAGTTAAGCTGCTCAACGGATCATTATGAAATGCAATTGGGATCTATTCTGATAATATAGCAGGCGATTAGATGAAACGATGTGGATGAGTTAAGGATCGCGACTTGTAAAGTATTTCCGTATATACAGATCAATTGACGGACCTCTATAATAATGTACAATATCAATTTTAAACTTAATAAAACCACAAATGCCAAAACTTTTGAACACACCACTCGAATGCCAACATTCGACGAGAATTTCGCTAACTGCGTTTGCATTATTGGAAGATGATTAGAACTGAGTTTTAATCATCTCCCGATGATGCTAACGTGGTTAGCGATACACGCATCGAGCGTTAGTATTCGAGCATTGTATTTACCAATTTGAGGTTTCTGGAAAGCACTCCAGAGGCAGCGTCACACCGAAGATTCTAGTCCCCTCCAGAATTGAATAAAAGTTTAAATCAAATTAGAAACTATATAATCTTTTAGAGTACAGTTTTTCCTTTTCAAAAAGCTAAATCAATTCCTAGCAGAATTAGTCAATTAAAAATAACATAATCGAAATTGAGTACTGGCACGCCGATCGAGAATAGAGCACAGAATTTTTGCTTTTGGTGTTTTCATAATAATTATTATGTAAAGCAATAGCACTGGCATGGTTGCATCGTCCTCTACAGTATCTGAATGGTAAGGTTTCAAATTCGCTGAACCAACCTGAATAAACAACAAAGCCTTATTAACTTTATCCTAAGTACATCAGCTACTTCAAATACGAAATAAAGCATGTGAATGTAAAAAGTATTGGTATGTATCCGGGTTGAGTTAAAAAAATATTGAATGACAGATAGACCGAACCAGGCCTAAAAAATGTTTAAATCGGATCGAGGCGAGTCAAGTAAAGCTTACAAATTACAGTGCGTGTTGGCTTCGGCTCAGAAAACAGTGAATAAAAACGTTCAGTCAAGTTTGCGGTTGGATCCAACCAAGCCTAAGAAATGGAGATCGTTTAAGGATGTACTTAACAATAACAGGACATATTAAGAATCAATACAACAAACCTTATGATGTACAAACTACGTCGCAATTTATTCCAGGCGGAACCTTGCCCTGGAATATTTTATTTAAATAAAATTGTGCCCATTTTCAATAGGTAGCATGAAATCGACTTTTATGCTACCTTCGTCCTCCTGCTTCCAAATAAACTGTTGTCCACTTGGAACTAATTATGTAAATTTCAAGAAAAATTTTGAAGTGAAATACTTTCAAAACATTGAATACAGAATGTATGCAAAAGACATTGTAAACATGTTTAGCCGAACTATCTATTATATACTGAGTTCAATTTGCAGCTCCGACACTGGTAATGGTTTGTAATTATCAGACCCCGGCTCAGAGGTAGTTATGACGTAAAAGCCAGAGTCGGCTTTGCGCAATATGAACTATATAAACATTTTCATGCGCAATAATACAATATTTTACGTTATGATTATATCTAGTGAATTCCGTAATATTTAAAGGTAAATGGCCTCGAAACAGTTATAAGTCATACTTTGATGCACTTATTGTTAGATGCACAAACACAAACGCTTAGTAACTATGCCTTATTAGGATAATACAAATATATTATTTGCACTTGTTCTAAATCGTCCCAAATAAAGCTTCGGCGCTTGTCACTGAATATCCCACTTGTGTTGTGGAAAAGGATCGTTCAACCGTTCAACGTCTACCGATGTAATCGGCGCATATTTGAAATAAGTATAGTTTCTTATAGATGGCAGATTTATGTCCGGCATTGAACAGTCCACTTCTTTGCCACACACAAAAATGTTGAAAAACCGGGGTTGTTTCTTAACACTGTTATGTATTCAATTTGTATTTCACTCAGCAATATCCCCTGAGACTCTAAAAACATATTGACGTAGATCAAATACCTGTACTGTTTATTACATCAATTACTGTATACTGATCTGTTCCCGGCTTACGTTGAACGTTGCGTATAGCTAGAGGGATTCGTGAGAAATATCCATGTAAATATGCTAAATTTTAGTTTTAATGATGATCAGATAAAACTTGTTTTAAACTGTTCGAATTGCATGTCCACGAAAGTGTTTTTCACAGCTGGCACAGAAAAGGTCTACACCGTTAAACCGCAGTTCCAGAATATCTTTCATCTATATCTATATAATCTATACTGTTTCATTTACTGGAAAGCCACTCGACGCCATAACAAATCACGACACATTTAGTTCTATTAAATGTACTGACAAGTCGGTAGTGTTGACTCCATAATGCGTAGGTGCATATGAAACAATCTCACATGGCATTAGCCACTGTGTAATAAATTAATAATAATTGTTGGACTTTTTTATTTCAAATGCTTTCTGTATGTTTGAAGTCTTCTGCAAAATATAAAACGCATTCTGCTGTTTATTTTACTATTATTATTGTTTACCGTATCCTATTTGCTGTCGTAAAAAAGCAGCAGATTTGTGACAAGCGTGGCGGTGACTTTGTGGTGTCGAAAATTCTCCTTATATTTTTTTAAATTATAGTGCCTTATATTATGCACAGACAAAAATTATATTTTAAATTGAAAATTGTTTAATATAGTTGGAAGAAACATATGGAAGATGTTTACATTTCCTTAACTGATATAAAAAGTTGAAGTGGCGTATGCCGTTTAAAGTGCCGAGTTTTTTGTTTTCGATTAGACAATAGGACCGACGCGCGACGCTGCAGGTATATATAATGTGCGGCCGAAGTCTGGTGTTTTTTATCCACCAGTTTCAGTAAACATCTCTTACATCTACTTGCTCAACAACACCAAATAAATAATTTCTCCAAACCAATAATAAATTATTTATTTATTATTTTATGAGTTTTATGCCATACTTTTTATTTCTTACCGCAAAAGTAGGTATTTGTTTCCTATAAATAATGTATTTATTTGCTTATGTGAATCATACAAAACATTATATTTATTTGTGTGTGAAGACCGTCTCTGGCATAACTACTTTTGCGCCGGGCTCTGGTAATTATTGATGTTGTCTGAGTTTCTTCAAATATGTAACATGTAATCCTCTTCAAAATAGCTCAGGCTTTGGATTTGAGGGTGGTCTACTATGTATGAAGTGTTTAGTTTATATCATAAAGATTAAATATTTATTTTATATTACTTGACAATTTCGAAATGGAGGAACATAAAAAGAATGAATTTAGAGAGCAAAGCAAATCTTCATTTTTGGAATTTCTTATAATTTTCCTTCAATGATTTCTGCTCAATATTTACAACCTTATTTTGGCTTCTTAGCAATATTTAACACTCAGTTTATAAATTTTTATTGAAATGTGAAACATAAAATTTAAAGGAATTACTGTAAAGCAAATCATTAGGCATACTTAAGACGCTGACTGCTCGGCTTACAATTGCCCGTCCGTAGCCATATATGTGACAAATGTTTCTTTATACAGGTTAGGAGTATTACATATGCATTGGATTACCATTATATAGGCATTGGACTATCTCATAGTGTTAAATTCACAACCCACACTCATTATATTTTATAATTTAACGTTAAATTGAGCTTCTCATGATACACTCTATTTATATTTCCTCTTAACTAAAAGCCTGTAACATTTAAATAATTTGTAAATATTTTAATAAAGATTAAAAGGTTTGGTACGTAACTTACCTACATTTTGAGAGCTCTTATTTTAAATGAAACAGCATTGATTTTCTCCAGTGAAGTTAAGTATCTAGGAGTAACTCCGGATCAATAATTTACCTAAAACTCATAATTAGAGAGATCTGATGCCACCACCACTGAAGATGTCAAAGGTTGTTTAGTAAGACTTTCTGTCTGAACCTAGAATGGTTTACTGATCTTATCTTCCGATTATGAGACCCATCAAGACCTCTACGTTATATGTATGGCGGTCAAGAACTGAAGAAATATCAACACAAGGAAAGTAGCAGAAATTATAACACCTTAGATGTTTAGAGATTACAGAAGCAATGTGGCTCTTGTCCTGCTGCAGCTATGGAAGCAATACTTAACCTACTTCCTCTATATCTGTATGAAGAAGGCAGCATTTGCTGTCCTAGGACTACAGCAGGTATTCAAATTCACACATGGCGATCTTCTTGGTCACAGGGCTTCAGAAACTAAGCCAACTGGAGTCCATAACCAAACCTACTGACTCAATATCAATCAAGCAGTACTTCGTTTGCCCCTTCTATGTGATAATTGAGAGCGGTAAAACAAATAGGGCCGAAGCATTGAGGTTGGAGGAAGGGGCCAATCATGCGATTGATCAATCATCACAGATGGATCGACGATGGGAGGAATACTCCAGGCCAACTACCCAACTCTTATTCGGTGAAGAATGCGACAAGCGTTTTATAAATAGGAAAGACTAACATAAGGCTGATTAGCAGCCTTCTAGGTGTCCATTTCCCCTTTGGATATCCTCTTAGGAATATGAACAAGGTAGAAACGATAAATGCAGATACTGCGATACTGCAACAGAGATTATGGAACATACTTCGTCAGGCTAAAGTAGCTAGTAAAAGCAGGATTAACACCTGAAGAGAAATTAATTTTGGGCTTGGAACCCATCTTTGGAATTCTGCTTCAGAGACTGTGTTAGCAAACTAGATGATTACTCGATGTAACTTCAAGCACCTATATTTTAGAAAGTTTGCTCCCGAGTACTTCAATTATGATACCCCTGTAATCCTTAGATATTATTCTTTACAAAGCTGTTCACTTAAACAAGTTCAAGGAGTATTTGGTATTGAAGTCTGTTAGTTGCCGGTCCCACTATGTAAAGGGATAAATACAGTGGCGGTCTGGCCAGGTCCGCGAGTCGATAAATACCGAATGGGCCTTTTGCATTTTGAGTACGCAATGCGCTTATATACATGCGAAGCAAAAACAGTTAAATCGCTGACGAACTGCGTTAGAATATTTATTTATTACTTCCACATCCACATAGTGGAGTGGTAGTGTGGTAATCGTAAAAATGAATACAAAAATATTTTTGTTGAAATAGGTTTAGAATATCATGAAACGTCGAGATTTTAAATTTGAGCGAATAAAAACTTTCTGTCTCGGTTTGTCGGTCTGTAACTTTCTTTGTGCGCACGATATCCCCAGAAGCGTTTAAGACATTGACTTGAAATTTTATACAGGTATATACTACGACGAGATCTAGAACTGAATTGTTTTTTGAACTTATCGGGCGAAGGGCTGGGGGTAAATAGGGGTAAATAGGAGAAAATAAATGAAGCAAGCCGGTAAGAGTGTAAAAATTTGGGATTTGGTATATACATTAGAAGACAAGGCCTCAGTTTTTTTTTATATTTCCTTCACACCGCACCACCCCCACGTCATTATAAAGGGGGTTGATAAAATAAAATTGAAATATTCACTTGAAATTTGGTACACGTCTATTATATTTAACGATACCTAGATTATATTTTGAGATGATTCCGTTGAAGGGGGTTGGGGGTTAAATAGGAGTAAATAGGGGAAAATAAGTAAACCAGGCTGGTAAGAGTACAGAAACTTGGAATTTCGTGTATATACTAGAGGCCAGGGCCCCAGATATTTTATAATATTTTTCTACTCTAACACCACCCCATTCCATTATTAAAGGGGTTGGTAAAATAAAATGGAGACATTTGTTTGAAATTTAGTACACATATGTATTATAACGACACCTAGATTATATTTTGAGATGATTCCGATGAAGAGTTGAGGTTTAAATAGGTGTGCATATGGCAAAATAAGTAAAACAAGCTGGTAAGAGTACAGAAACTTGGGATTTGGTGTATACACTAGAAGCCAAGGCCTCCGATTCTTTATAATATATTCATTTCCTTCCAATGTGGTGAGCTGGTGAGTACTGTTGGCTTCTTTTGGCCGTTCCGCCGGCGTCGAAGTTCCAAGCACGAACTCGAGATGTGCGAAGGTAGAAAAAGCAACCATTGAAGCTAGTATCGAAACTTTAACACTTCACTAAGTGAATTGTCATGTCGTTGGTTTTCAATACCATTCATCGACATATGTCAACTTATATCTGGCATATAAATATCTGCTAACATTAACTTGTACACAGGTTAATTGTGGACGAGCTTTTCGACATTAAAAATAATAAAAACTAGATTAAAAAGTAACATGAGTTAAGACTTTCTAAAGCCATTAATATTAATAAACGTTGAAGCAGAAATGATTCCAAATACCGATGAAATTTTGAATAAGATAGCGCAATCGTCTGAGGAATTGACAGCTTTATTAATTTCTAATTCTCGTTCACATTCTGTTCTCATAGTTTTAGTTTTCTAGTTTGAGATTCGTTAAATTGTTTTCTTTGTCCCTGATAGTATTTGTTTTTTATAAAAGTTTTAATTTTTTATCTTTATGAGTTTTTATGTTTTTTTTTATTTTAATAAATAAATCGGTGTGCAGTTCTAAAGAATCTATGATTTCATTATCGTTAAATCGGTCCTTAAACAATGTAATAAAAAAAATTACGTATTGAAAGTTTAATACAAAATTCCCATCCCCCGAATAAGTGGAGCGAAGCCCAAAAAATTCACCTTCCCTCGATAGAGAAAGATTGTTGCTTGCTTTGCTTGTATAATGGCGACTAGGTCCTAGACACCTAGACCGCTACTGGATAAATATAATAAATATGTTTAGAGAGTGAAATTTCTTAATGTAAATAATGCAGAAAATGTTTTATTTGGTTATTTTTGCACCTGGCAATAATTAGTAAATTAGTTTTAAATCCATTTTGGTGCAGGGGCAAGGTGGCTTTACACGAACTCTGTGTGAGTTAATTAACTCCGTCGAACATAAATCACGATAAAGTAGACTCTGGTATATATCATCTCGTCAGTTTGGTCATAGTTTAAGATAAAACGTCTTTTTCGTGTAAAATTGTACATTTTCTCGTTTTCAAATACATATAGAAATTATTCTGGTCGGAAATTAGTCTTGAGATGCACAATTTTTTTTTTGGCACGTTTAAAATTAAGAATTACTTTTTAATAATGATACCATATGTCTGAAAGGCGATAGAAACGTCGCACGCCGCCGCGAAGAATGTTAAATTCCTGTACAGTAGTAATTTTGTTCACAACCATAGTTTTCTTTCTTATTTTGTTGTTAGGAAACATATAATAACGTATTAAAAAGAGAAAGAGCTTGTAACGATAGGTTTAGAATCCTGAAAGAAAATATATAATAAAAATCTGAAATTTTTCCTAAGTTTGAAAATATTTTTCTTTCTGGATAATTAACTGAGAGGAGCATCTTTCTGAGAATTTTTTGTATTCGAAATATTTCAATAAATATTCTCAATCTAAAAAATGTCTTGTAACTAGCTCGTGCTATAACTTAATTCTTTCACAATTTTAACAACTCGTGACGTACTTGACGGGAGATGATCCCCAGAAGTCGAGTCTGGGGATCATTATCATTCATAAAAAAATATCTGATGACCTGCCGAAAACGCCATCCATCTCCCCTACTATTAGGATGTAATACAACTACATTCTGAATAGTAACGTCATAATAAATGAAAGAAACACATGTAAATTTCACTATAATTATCTTATGCACATTATTCTTTTTTCATTGACTCTTAGCTACGTAATATTGATGGTATTAAGACAAAAATAACAAATTTAGTACATGTAATTCCTGACCTATAAATAAACCTTTTGTTTTACTTAAGGTGTAAAATAGCTTTTTAAACTTTCAACTCAGATCGAATCTTTATTTTAAAGCTTTCTTAGTTAGTTCTTTTATTGGTAAAATGTGCGTGCAATCGAACGTCTAGTAAACTTTCCCGGAAAGTTTGCGGTGATAAAATCTTTCGAATTATTTAATTATCCTTCAAAGCTTAACTTCTAAACTTTTCACTTACTCGGTACTTTTATCGAAGGAATATTCTTTTATTTGTCTATTGAACTTTAACCAGACAAACTGTTATTTAAATCGTTTTTAGTGTTAAGTAGCTTATATTTCTATTACTTATATTAATGGAAAAGTTGTATATTTTTATTTGTCTCCTAATTCTCTACCCAGGCATATATTATGTTTGAACCTATACTGCGGCGCTGCCACGTTGTTTTACTTTTTCCGAGAAAAAATGCATCTGCAGCATTTAACAGTAACAGTGTTCTGCGGAATGATTCAATTTTGTACATTTTCAAACTGTCATAATTTTTAATAAAACACCCTAAATAATAATAATACTTTTCTTGAAGGTTTCTGGAGTAATCGAACTTATTAAAAAAATAAGCATAATTTCTTATGATTACTTAATTATAATGAGATAAATGATGGGTAATTTATTAAATTGAAAAATTTGAGTTATGCAATTTTATCGATAAAGTTAAATATAAACGAAATAAATGAAGCAATTGAAGAAAATGAAAATAACTATAATTGCATTAACAAAATGATAATAACGACTTGACAATAACTATCCGATATTCCTTCAATATTGCAATATGGTTTACTTATTTTCCTTTTAAAATACCGACACATTCTTAACTATGGTAGTCTATTAAATATTCGAGTTTCTTTTCAATCAGACCGGTACGAACATTCAACCTTCATTCAGCTTATAGGCTGCGTTACACTTGCTTGTTTGGAGACAGGTGCTTTGTTACGAATTTTCGTATAAATTCGAACAGCACGAGTTAATTTGTAACACTTGTTACGCACATTTTCTATAACCCTGTATATCGTAAAATTCATACTTGATTGATTGATTTGCTAGCGTATGGTGGGCATTGCTGCCAATTCCGGGCATCCATGGAGGTTCGTTCCAACACGCAGCCTGGTCGCTCGTCGAATACGCCCAACGGACGGCCAGCCAAACCGCGTGCCGGAACCAAATCTCGGATGTTTTATATACCTCCGGACCAGCTGCATACGCCGGGTTGGACATTGGACATGCTTGTTGTCAGCAGCGAGAGCCGCATGACGGATGGGGTGGGAATATAGGATGGGAAGTGTAGGTGTTTGAGAGATGCTTCTTTTAAGTTTCCATGCTTCTATTAAGTTTCCATTTGTCATCATCGGCTGGGGTGTGGTGCAGTTGTTTGCGAGATGCTTCTTTTCAGATTCCACGCTTCTTTTAAGTTTCCATCTATCGTCATCTCCTTATTTTTCTTTCTCTAAGTTTTCTCCTTATTGAGTCTCTGAATCTAGCAGATTTCATTTTTTATTTTATTTTTGTATTTTTTTCCCTTTTTTCCCTTTCTTTTTTTTATTTATTAACCACTCCACAAGTAAATAACCATCTACGGTGGAGTTGCTGGGGAAGGCCCTATCTCGCGGTAACATTATTATTATTATCACCATTATTATTTTTTTTGCGCATTATGAGCAGAAAGGTCCGAAGGGATAATTTGCTCACCCTGTATGTCGTTCCCTTGAAACAATCGGTTTCAATTTTGGGCAGTTTTTCCATTTCATCACATACGTATTATTTTTATTACCTATACCGGGTGAGTCACGAATTGCGCTCGCCCCGATATTTCCTAAAATATTTGGAATAGAAAATTGAAATTTGGAGGCCTTATTACACGACTAAAATGCCATCTTTTCAATAAACAATCAAGTTTGGTGCACATCCGGTTTGACCGGAAATGCCCACAACTTTCGATTTTTAAATGGAACACCCTATATATTTTTACATTTTTGGAATCTAGGGGAAATTTTGAATACAATACATCCATTTTGGTCACTTTTTGATAAGCATTAAAAATTTTATTAAAAAATCTATTTCTGAATCCAGAGTGCTGTGGTGACCAAAATATATTTTAGGTTGTGTGCTACGTTACTATAAAAATAAAAAGAGCAATATGAGCGCATTACTTAATTCTCTAGAGGCGTTTAAAATTTTTAAATGTGATTTTTACCCACTAACTCGGTTTTTTTAAATGGGAATTTAATCGTTCACCAACATTTTTAAATACCTCATTTTCATACGAATCTAATGATACCAAAATTTTGAAAATCCGCTCAGAAATATTTGAGATTTCAGCCAAAATACAATGCAACCAAGCTTTTAGAAACATGCGGCTAATAGATAATAGATTAGTGGGCTTTGGAAACTAAAATGGCACATTTCTGTGTAAATCTGGTAACCTAATAATATTGGAAAAATCATAGTAGCCATTGAATGTTTATAAAAAAGTGACCAAAATGGATGTATTGTATTCAAAATTTCCTCTAGATTCCAAAAATGTAAAAATATATAGGATGTTCCATTCAAAAATCGAAAGTTGTGGACATTTCCGGTTAAACCGGATGTGCACCAAACTTGATTTTTTATTGAAAATATGGCATTTTAGTCGTGTAATAAGGCCTCCAAATTTCAATTTTCTATTCCAAATATTTTAGGAAATATCGGGGCGAGCGCAATTCGTCACTCACCCGGTATACCTGTATATATAATACATGTCACATTTTAGTCAATTTTATATTTTAAATATTTCTGTCTTTAATTTATTTGTATATTTTATTCTCTCTTTCTGTCGATATTATCGACTGGCTCCCGCACTTAGCTTATTTAACGCCTTAAGCCAATATTCATAATATAAAAACTATTTTTTTATTAAAAGCAAACTAAACGTATTCACAATCCTAACTGGGCTACCGACCTGTTGTCGCTTACTATTTAAAAAGCTGGTAAGTACGCCACACTGCTAATGTATTTTCTTCGTATCTCCGAGCAACCATACGATCAAGAATAGGTAAAAATCAAGCTAATAATAGTCCAGAGACTTATATTTAACTTGTTTTGACGTTAGTTAGTATGTTTGGGTTTCCGTGGAAGGAGTGGGGGGGGGTAAATAGGTAAAAATAGTAAAGCTAGCTAATAGTAGTGCACAGACTTCATTTATTAATGCTGTGACGTTTAATTCACACTTTCGGGTAGTGAATCGTCACTTTGACACTCGAGCCTTTAGTCGGCGGTGACGGTAAGCTCGGGCGCCACCTTTACAATTGTTTTTCGTGAGGTAAAGGATTCACACTAGCCTCTTAACACAGCCTGTTTCGGTAGGGCTGGGATAGTGTCAGAGGAGACACGGTATGTCCAGGGTCTAGGGATATCGACTTCACACACACACAGTAAAAGGCACAGTTTAAATAATATACATATTTATTATAACCAAAATCCTACTATCTACAATTCTACTGTACTACCCAAACGTATTTGCATAAAAACAAACAAAACAATATAACCACTGATTGAAACGGAGTGATTTAGACGGCGTAAGAGAGGGGGGGAGGTTACTACGGTTAAATTACTACGGTGAGGCGATGCAGATGATAACAGCAAGCACGATTACTGTTATCGGCGGTGATTACTAAGCGGGGAGGAAGCAATTATCAAATCTACATGCAATACAGTACAATATCAATGCAACTTGGCAACTTGCGCAGTGGAGAAGAAAAATGCAAGATATAGAATGCACACGTAGATGAATTACCCACTCCTGCTCACTGTTCCCTCTCATCCAATTTACACCTAGGCATAAATTGCCCTCTAGGATGTACTCACTCCAGTACGGGGGATATTTTGGGTAGCCGAGGGCTTATGTGACAAACCGGCTGAAGGGACTAAGCTAGCAAGTGCGTACTCAACAGTGAGTTAGAAAGAAATATCTCAGGTGGTTAACCAGTTAAAGGGACTAGGTCAGTGAACCACTCAAGATATCCCCTTCGACGGTCTACAAACAGAAACAATCCGGCTCACGGTTCCCTCTTGGTTAATCCACCCGCAGGGACAGACCAACTTCCAGGGTTTATGGACACGAGAGTGGAGAAGATGCGGGGTATCAGCGGGCCCGTGTGGTCAACCAGCTGAAGGGACTAGGCCAGCAAACCACACCCGAGTCTACCCAAGATACCTACACCCTGC
Source organism: Stenurella melanura (assembly GCA_963583905.1). Lineage (NCBI taxonomy): Eukaryota > Metazoa > Arthropoda > Insecta > Coleoptera > Cerambycidae > Stenurella > Stenurella melanura. The sequence goes on from OY757309.1 coordinate 165,291,832, forward strand.
GTACATGCGCCCCGGGCAGCAAGGATAGATAATATCCGAGATATCCAAAGGCCGCTGGTATCTGACCAGCTGAAGGGACTAGGCCAGCCAGAAACCTCAGAACCTTTTTCTGTCCTGGATATTCCTATACGGGTCAAGTTGTTTACCAAAGTTCCTAATCTATTCACTTCCTTGCCGGTGGCTTCCTTGTATCGGCTGATCGGTATCGTTTTAATTTCGAATTTCCTCCTGGCTTCAGATTCCCTTGCTATATCGTTTCGATAGAGATGGAACATAATTAATTGGTGTTAGAGATCTAGCGGAGCTCTCTCCAACCGGATAATGCTTAAATTCAAACAGCTCTTTGCTTTCTGTGCTTAGAAATAGTATATAATAAATATGCGGTTTTATAAAATAAGATATGCTTCGTTACAAAGCATTTATTAAAACTGTTTTTTACGTTAGTTAGTATGTTTGGGTCAGACCTTAAAATCAAAATGGATCCTGCAGCGCCGGGAAGTTACCATGCTACTCCGCAGCCCCCGAATATAGATTGCGTAGTGCCAATATTTGGATTCGGCAGCGCCCGGAAGTTACCGAGTATAGATTTGGAAGCGTCCAGGAATTGCCTTGGTATTCGGCAGCGCCCGGAACTTCTGCAGGCTTGGTTGTTACTCGGCAACGCCCTTTTATTAAAAACTTAAGACCAATTGTTTCCACATACTAGAGTGCAAACATAGTCAAGATGTTTTCCTATAAAGCGACGTGGATGGGAAATCTGGATGTGGAAGTAGTGATTCCTTAGATAGCGGTTTTAGAAATGTTGTCAGTCGCGAAGGAAGCTTGTTCATGAAGAGCTAATGCCGTGTTAAGGTAAAAAATGTGCCGTCAGCATGGCATGAAATGTTCTAATCTTTAACCCGTGCGCCCTCTGGCAGATTGGAAAACGTTAAAAATGTTCAAGCGGGAAAAATCAGAAATCCTTGTAGAACCTTTATATCTTTCACATATTGAATTGCAATGCTGGATTGATTTATAGTTGCTCGATATCCATAGGCATATTGTACGGTATAGCACATTTATTATATTTCTTTATATCTATGAATACCAAGGGTTTTTATTGGTTATGCTAAAATAATGTTGGCATATTTTTTTATCTCTGGATCTGGAAAATTGAATCAGGAGCGAAACGAATATATTTTCAAATAAGAAAACTATTGTATGAGAAAATTTAAAAGTAATATTTTTCAGTTTATCATACAACTTCGATCAACAATATATTTACAGAAATAGAGACTTGGTGAACCAAATTAAGAACTTTAATGAAACCAAACGAACAATTTTCTAAAAATTTTCCATTTCTATCGAAATGGCAGGTTAAAATATTTGAATCGTTTTGTGTTACAAGTATGAAACATGCGTTTTGTTATTTTGCATATCCAAGTTTATAATTTTCTGTGGGTATCTATATAATAAATAATAAATTACATATTGTTGTTTTCTATGAATTTCTATTCACTTTTTGTAGCTATTGGTAAAAATAAATCGGATATTATCCTGTATGATATTAACATGTAAATATAAATATTCTTGATATTTTGATCTCCAGGATTATCTACTAAGAAGAGGTTTCGGTAGAGATATAGCATCGCCAAATCATAATTATTTACTGACATTCGAAAACTAAATAGGAACAAAATGAAATATATTCTGTTATAAATAAACAACAAAATACCATATTCACTAATCTAACAAAAATGTTAGATTCTGTAAATTATAATGTCTTGTTAGAGAAACTAAGGTAATTTTATTTTGGTAAGAACTTTTGAAATTCTTAGAGGTATATCTAACCAATCGCATTAATTTTGTGAGATTAAACAACTCTATTGCCACCTGAGACGTCCCTCAGAACTCGTTACTAGGACCGTTACTTTAGTACTGCTTATTAATAATATATCACATTATAACCCCCAAACTATTGTACGCAGATGTGTTGAAAGTCTATCATAGGATAACATCCAATGAATAGATTGGTATGCTTCAATGTGATAATTAAGCTATTTCTGAAGTTTGGAAGGACGAAGATTTGATTCTAAATGAATCCAGACGTAGTCGTATCTTATACAAGAAATAAGAACTACTTTGAAAGAAATGTATGTTTACTGTAAATGGTGTTCAATTTGAACCGTAACATGAAATTAATGATATAAGTGTCACCAAACATTATTTATTTAATGACCATATCATGAAGTTGATGGCTGACTGTTATAAAAATCTGGGTTTCAATCTTAGAGGATTATAATATATTTATAGTTGTATTTAATTCACATGTCCTGTGTAAATTATTTGGAATTCTAGAACTTTGAAATATACTGGCATCCTGAAGAAAATACATAAAATAAGATCCATCGATCCATGGGAATAATCAATAGCATGGAACATATTCTTTTTAATATCATTTTAACATTAGAGTTGTCCTTATAAAAAATAAGGACAACTCTAATGTTAAAATGATATTTTACTTTACTTTTAGGATCTGATCGTTCCACCAGCTCAAATTTTATAATATAAACGAAAAAAATTACACCATATTAGGGTAACTAGCCAACCCCCTTCCCGTGTCACAAAGGGGGTGAATTTTTGCATAGTACTTAATATTCGGGGTTTTTACTATTTGGTTCGCAAAATATCACATAGAGCAAAAAGAGTGCATAGAATATAAGTTATTCCATAACTAATTGTCTATAAAAAATAGTCTAATACAATTTTATTATAGGATGTACCAATTCGTGAGGAATTACATAGACGTACATTTATGTAGCTTCGCTTGTTTTTAAAAATATATTATGAATCGTTCTATTTAGCACATAAATACACCTTAGCTAAAGTTAAGGTTTGAAACGTTTTACAAAAACCAAATATAGGAACAATTTTATATTAATAAGTAAATTTATAGTAATAAGTACATTTTTTAAAACGTACAAAACTTTAAGAAACGATGAAATGTGCTGTACACTGATATCTACATTATCTGCTCTGAACCTAAAAGATTCTTGTCAATTACTCTACAATTAGTTGTTGACCAAGATTTTTACAAAGCTTGAGTTTTGTTTGGGAGCTAAGTTTTCCATGTCTTCAGACGTTAGTTCAGTCTTTTGTAGGTATTTTAGCAAAAGGAAGATTAACATGCGGATTAATATCTTGCACTCTCTGTTGCAGAATCATATTATCTGCAGGAAACGTTAGAGGGTCTGTCATCAACCTGTAGTCAAACATTTCAAGTTCTGGAGATCTTGTGGCAATCTTTGTCGAATAGGTTATGATCTTTTTCCCTTGTCTTTGACCTGAAGTATTCCTCCTGTAGTACCTTTTCTATTTCTCTTCCCATTTATAGATTTTTTCCATTATGTGTCCCTTAGATAATTCACAGAACGGTTCAAACCCATACAAAGGGGCTTCAATATCTTTTTTCCCCAAGGGTTTCACCTAAAATTCCATTACCTTCAATTTCCTTATGACCTTACACCCACATCGGGTCTTGTTGTCTTTTGGCAATTGCTTTAACGATTGCCTGTATTCTCAGGTAATTTCAGATTCAAAGGTGTAAGAACCTGAGAGCTTTCAACGCTGCTTGGCTATCCGAAAGTATATAGATCTTTATCCATCGAATACAGTTGTTTATATATTTTTGGACACACAGAATCTTGATAAGTAGAAACTCACCTCGAATCGCTAAAATTAGGATAATCTTAGGACAATCTCAATCCAATAGTTGTACCAATGTTTTTAGAAACACAAGAAAATACTGATTTTTTAGTGGCACAAAGCGACAACGAGAAATGATGCGTGACGTTGATATTTAATGAAGCAAGAGAAAAATTGATGGTATTATGACCAAGTTTAACTGACTGAAGATTCAAAGGATCGGAAGGAAAACCGCGATTACATGTCCGCCCAAAAAATCCTAAAGAACATAATATTGGGTGGCGTGTGTGAGTCGGCCGAACATATAAATAATTTTATCGTCAACAAAAGTACCTCTCCCCCCGTTTTCGAGGATGTTGAACACGGTGGCTGTAGTAGAATGTCTGTTTGGGGTTGCACAACCCCCCAAACGGCCAAAAACCACCCCCAAACGGGGTGAAACGCTCAGGATATAATTTTCACGGCTCAAAAATATCCTACCCGCCGTTTTCGCGGATGCTGAGCACTATGATGATACTAAATATTTATTCCGATCCCACAAACCTTCCAACGGCCAATAATCAACCCCTAAAGGGGCGAAAATCTTTTCTTAATATGAGTTGAATTAAAAAAAATTATCATTCCGTGCAGGTCCCGTGAAAGAAAAAAACGGAGATGAGATGGTTGTTAGACATTAGGAATTGGGGGGTTTGAAGAAAAATCGAGTACCACCACCTTGCTCAGCATCCTCAAAAACAGGTGGTATATACACTTTGCCGCTGATATTAAAAGAAAATTTCACTACGACGCAATCATGTATAGAGGGGTTTCTAAAAATGTTGATTTAGAATATCCTACTAGTTTTTTTCTAAAGAAATCGCTAATACATATTTTTTAAAACGACCTCTTTTTCCAGAGGAAGAATAATTTTCGGATATGACTAAAAACACTTTTGAATTAATTAAAATTTTTGAGTCTAAGGTGCTCCAGCGCCTCCCAGTAAAGCGCTAGAGCATTACTAGAACAAAGTTGTAAAGAGGGACCTAAACTCCATGAGAAAAAGAATTTCATACTTTGCTAATGCTGCACCCATTATGATCGCCGTCCCTCTAACTATAAACACTCACTTGATAGGTACCATCAAAATTTAAAAATATTCGCATTTCATTTTAGCGAGATATGAGGGTGTCTCCGTAAAAAGTGGGACAAACTGTATACGTATAAGTATTTGTTATTTTTCATTTACACAGAATGTGTGTATCTATATTTGTATCTAACTGGATACATGTAAGTGAGTCCCGTATATTCGCAAGTATCATAAATATATGAATAGCTGGCAAATCAATCAAACAATAAATTTTCAAAGATTTACAACCTTCTAAGGACAATTAGTACAGGCAAATTAGCAATTCAGGGTAACAAAAATTAATGAAAGCATCGTATCTGGGATTTAATTAGGTAATAACCTGGAGAATGAGATGATGGTGTATTCTTTGCACTTTAAAGTTCCGGGAAAATTTTTTTTGTTCTAGCGGCCAAAATAATGAAAATAGAGAAAGAAGTTTCCAACAAAAGTTGTAGTTCGTCTTACAAATGTTTGTCTTACTTAAGCCGTTTAGAAGATAAATCGAGTTTTTCACTTATAGTTTTAAGCCGCTTCGAAATGCGCGAAAAATGACAATTCTCCGGTAGTTTCGTACGACCGGGGTCATCGATGGATAATTCTTACTATTCAGAGCTCCTAAAAAAATGAAAATAACATAAAATGTAGAGAAAAGTCTCAGCTTTAATGCGGAACTAATCACAAAATTCATAAAGAATTTTATCATAGAGAAAAAGTGTCAGAAGATAGCTTAGTAAACTTTGTACAGTTGATCCACAGATTTATTCATATCTTTGCCGGGAGTCGTTAGAATTATAATTCCTTTTGCTTATAAATTCTTATATAATGATATATTAATCCAATTAACATTTTATTGCAATTACTTTTCTTGAAAAAATATGCCTTGCGATTAAAGTAGAGGGATATTTCTCATCGATCAATCACCTCCAAATTTTGGAATTTAATTTGCTATATCTTAATTAATAATAATAGCACAGTCTTAATTTTAGGATTGTAAGTATATTAAAGCATATTCTTTCGAGTGACTTTAGAGTTTTTTAAATGCGTGCAGTACTTTTTGAGTTTATCTACATTATTCATACACGTTTAGAAAATGCACAATTATACAGTAATACATATACAACTTATTTGTTTCTTAACATTCTTCAATCAAATGTTCGCGAAATATAAATTAAAGTCATGAAATCGAATCTATGTAGTGAAAAAGTACCCATTGTTACAGGAGAAATAGGCAGGAAGCATAAAACTCAAAGATATGAATAAATCAACTGTACAAAGTTTACTAAGCCATCTTCTAACACTTTCTTCTCTATGATAAAAATGTGTATGAATTTTATGAATAGTTTCACATTAAAGTTGAGACTATTCTCTATATTTTATGTTGTTTCAATTTTTTTAGCAACTCTGAATAGTAAGAATTATCGATCGATGTGCCCGGTCGTACGAAACTCCCAGAAAATTCTCGTTTTCCGTGCATTTCGGAGCGGCTTAAAACTATAAATGGAAAACTGGATTTATCTCCTAAACGGCTTAAGTAAGACAAAAATTTGTATACACCTATAGACGAGCTACAGATTTTGTTGAAAAGTTTTTTCTGTATTTTCATTATTTTAGCCGCTAAAGCAAAAAACCGAAAACCAAAAAGTTTTTCAATTTTTTTTTTTAGATTTTTTCGGAACTTGGAAGTGCAAAGAATGCATCATTCCATTCTACAGATTATTACCTACTTAAATCCCGAAGATGATCCTTCTATTAATTTTTTGCGAGGTTTTTACAAAATTTTCCCTTCATTGCCTGTACTAAATACATTCTGTTGGAAAAGAATATTTCATATTGAGTGAAAAATAGAATATTGGTTCCCGCAGTTAATATCTAAATTACCTACATAGATATGAAATATGGATATGAATGAAAAAAATACGGCTACGGAAATTCGTTGAATTGACAAATTTCGTTTGGGTTCATTTAAAATACGTATTTCTATGTAAAGTTGACAGCATCATATTTTATGGGTCCTCCCTATAATTATACAGAATGTGCAAAGCTGTGGGTTCCGTGCCTGGGAATTAGCGGAAAGTGAACTACACGAATTCGTGATTAAGGGTTGTAGAAATTGGCGAGCGATTGAGAAATATCGTGTCTCAGGAGGGAAATCTATGGCCGTGCGTGAATCAAGGACACGTAATGTGTTAGCTCCTTCCAGGGCGCTTTGCACCTTAGGCTTGTTTTTTTCAGATTAAAATGCGGCTTATGCTGCTAAAAGGAATTTAAATGGGGATTGGAATAGCTAGAGAAACACAAAGAAAGAATATCGCATTTTAGATTGCTTTAAAATAGCGCAGCGTGTTGGAAAGAAATATCTTCCATTAGGCATTTTCCTCGTTCGATTTGTGAATAAACAAAAGTTGAAATAAACCAGCTGAAACTGAATAGGTGCGAATACAATAGAATATTTCAAATCCTTTAAGTTTTGTTGACAGCATTGACTCGTATAAAATTAATGAGTTCCAGAGTTAAATAGATGTCAGACGATCGACAAACAAACGCATATTTATGAGGAATGTGTACTTTTGGGAAAATTATGATATTTATGATTTTTTTTTGGGCTAATTCAAACAGCAGACCTTGTTGAATAATTTATTATTGATTATTATGAATTACTTTTATCTGTCATACGATAAGATGGGTAAACAAAAAAAAATAAGACGGGTAAGTAAAAAAATTAAATAAAGGTTAAACAAAATTAATTTGCGATATATCGAATAAATAAATAAATAATTTCTACGGAATGTTGAAATAATACAACAGCAATAAGTATAAAGAATTTTAAGTGTGAAATTTTTTTTCTGCAAATTAATGTCGTTTTATCTTTTATGTGTTCAAATTTATTTTTAAATTATATTATATACGGGGTGATTTATAAAGGTGTAAAAACCTTTGCCATCTTATTCGTGAAGTCATTTTAAGAAAGAAAGTATGCAAATATTGGGCCTAATTTTTTAGTTTCAGAACTAAAACGGATTTAAATTTTATTGAATTAGTAACGATTTAAGGAACATTTAAAGAAATGCTTAGAAAAATGAAGGAGAGAAAACAAATGAACATATTACAAAACTGTTGGCGGTAACAGTTGTTTAAAGTGGAGGAGGACTTGAGCTCGAATCCAAGCATGACACCTGCGAACCATTGAGTTGTAAACACGCTCCATTTTTACACCATCTTCATTAAATCTAGCTGCTATTTGTGTGATGTGCTTTCTTCCGGCTGTCTAGCGCATAGACAAGCGGAAGCGTCACTTTAGCGCTGACCTATATTTCGGTTAAATTCGGTTATCTCGAGCGCCACCTTTGCAATTTCTACGTGAGACAAAGTCCCACATTAGCCTCCTAAACACAGCCTGTTGCAGTAGGGCTGGGATAGCTACAGTGGAGACACGGTATGTCCAGGGGTCTGGACGGAAGATTAGACTTTCACTCACATTCACCAGTAAAAGGCAAATTTCGGTAAATAACAAAGTTCATTAACATTTAATAAAATTTACAAAACAATGAAAAAAACGGTTATAGGTACCAAAATTCGGAGTTCTTTATACATAAATAAAAACTTAAGCTTTGATGTGGAAAATTTCTGTGTATCAGAATAGGTATAAAGTTAATTAATTTATTTACTGTAGCCTAGATTTTGTTCTCAATTCCCGGACTATAATAAATTTCTAAAAATTATTTCAAAGTAATGAATTTTTGTTTTAATTTATATCAGAATGAAACATTTAAAACAAAATAAACGGTAAACTAAATTTTCTACTCACTCAGTAGCACCACAGCACTATCAGAAATTTCAAAAAATTATTTTTGCAAAGACAGATTTTATTTTAATTCGTTTAAGTACGAACTAGCTAAAATGAAATATACGGTAATTACAATTTCTACACATTTGGTAGAACAGCAGGTATTATTTTAACGCAGTACCATCACAATTGGTTTCGATTAAAATAATATAAACGGTAAACGAAAAACGGTTTTCTGGTTTTCTCTCGATATAGCATCTATGTCTATATCAGGTCCTAACTCGAACACACCTACTTTGATAATATTTAACTTTAAATTAAGATTTATTTGGATAAGTCGGAAAGTGATAATTATATTCTGATACATTTAAACGAAAAAGGTTTCAAATTATTTCTTTCAAACACGCATTTTAGTGAAATAGTCTTATCGGTGTTAATATAAAAAATCACAAGAAACTATAGCAGCGATGATAATTCGATGTGTACTTACAGCGTTGAAGAAGCGGAATAATAGTCGACTTGACTATCTGACGGATCGAAGAGAAGTGATATTCAAATCTGCTCTAATGAAAGTAATATACGCCGGCTGACTCACCAACGCCATCAGTGTCAAATCTTGTAATTATTGTTAATATTGTAAACATCCCTCTCACAGCCGGATTCTTTAATATTGAACATTAAACCAGACACGCGTCGTTTACCCCCTGCACCCCGCCGAAGGGTAAAATTTTCAAATTACTGTATCTCGGTAACCGTTTGAGATATCACGTCCATTCAAGCTATTGAGTCGGCGCGGTCCTCGCTGGACTTGTATGACCAGTGTAAATTAGTTCTTGTGAAGTATCCTACGACATCTGGATGCCGGAGAGACCTATACATACCTGGGTGTACATCAACACCACGTCCAGGATGTAAAACAGATTAAAGAGTCTCTCCGTGGCAAGTAGGGTGTCCGTAACGACTATGCTTGCCATTTCGATTCTGCTCTACTCATTTCGAGCAGTCAAGTGGAATAGGGATGAGCTGCACCAATTAGATAGAGAAACCAGCAAGATGATGCACATTCATGGTAGCATTCATCCAAGATCGTCCGTTCCTCGGGTGACCTCCCACGACAACGAGGAGGCCGAGGACTCTTGAGTCTGGAGTGCATGCACGGCAGAGTATCATTAAGAATGTGAGAGATCACAATGTCGCCGGAGTGGGCGCAGGATTATTCAAGGCAGCTAAACGGGTCGTAGATGAACTGGGTCTGGTATTTTAACTTCAGACGAGGAGGTCGGCGAGGCAGTCAATAACTGAGCTTACACCAAATCGTCTGACACCCCAGATTAAAGCTGCCGAACAGAGAAATCTGTTCTGGTAGCATGTCGATAAACCCCTGCACCGTGTATTCTACAATAACATAGAAGCACTGGGTTTATAGAAAAAACTGACTTTTGCCTTTTTAAGGTCAGCTGGACTTAAGTCAGAGGGATTTATTGTGACCTGCCATGATGGTGTAATAAACGCCTTGGTCTATCGGTCACGTGATCGATATAGAGGTCCCTGACACCAACTGCAGGATCTGCCATCAGGCGCCGGAATCGTTCACGCATCTGTTAACTGCGTGTCCCGTGAATGCGAGTTCGGCCTACAACCAGAGACACAATGCGGCATTACGGGTGCTGTATTATCATTTACAGCGCTCGTATGAGATAGACCAAACGCCAGTGCTGCCTTACATCCCCGGAGACATTGAGTCCGTAGTCGAGAACGAGAAATGCCGAATCTATTGGAATTACTCGTTCCCGACGGTCAGGCAAATTCAAGCCAATAAGCCTTACATAGTACTCCTCGACCACGAAAACAAGGTGATATATGTCATCGAATTCTCCGCACTAGTGGAGAGAAATATCACCTTGAAGGAGGAGGGAAATGCAGACAAAATATCGAGACCTCCGGTATGAGCTCCGAGTGCTATACCCAGAGAACTCTGTCAAGATGGTCGTCTTCACTATCGGTGTACTCGAGGGAATGAAGCCCATGCTGCTCTCAGTACAAAAAACCATTCCGGCCTGCCGTAAATCGGCCGAGTGGTTGGCAGTTAAAATTCAGAAAGTGGTCATCTTAGGGTCCCTCCGTGTACTTAGGGCAATCGATTTTGGAACTGATGGTCGCTGACCCTGTGGAAAGTAGGGAGTGACCACTGCTAATAGCTGGCGCTCCTCCTGTGTGATTGTCATCGGAGACCACAGGAAGACTGTCCAGCATCCGGCAACAGAAAAAAAATATACATATTTTTTGTTGGTTGTTATAAGGGAACATACTGTTTTGTTTAATTAAACAAAATATACAAATGTGGTTTTCAGATTGTTCGCGTAATTTATTATACGCAGCAGGCGTGTGTGTGTCCCTGCTTATAATAAACAGAGAATATAATTAAGTTAACTACTACTATTTAAATTATTTTAACCACTTTGAATGACTGTAAGTGCAGATATGTCTACACCAAAATAAAGCTAAAAGTATAGGCAATAATTGTTATTCGATACATATTCTATTACGACTGTCCGTTTTGAAGTTATTCGATAACATTTAAAGGGGTTGTTCTAAAAACATTAGTATTTTGTAAATATCTCGTTAAATACTAAAAAATGTGTATATATTGTAATGAACATTTTTAATTACTTCTTAAATACAAACAGTCTGGCGTTTGAACGGACGCGCTATTTCAAACGGTTACCGAGATACAGTCATTTAAAAATTTCACCTTTCGGCGGGGTGCAGTAAACGACGCGTGTCTGAGCCGGCCAAGAAGTGGTTCAATGATCCATATTAGATGTACTAACATATGAAATGCGTCGCTTGCTTCAATCATTCCAAACCCGCGAGTGCCATATTTTGAACATATACGGGACTACTAAACAGTAATAAATTACGAACATGTAAGCATCAATGCGTCACATGTAACAATGAAGATATGTATGTAAATAAATACAATCATTATTCAAGAAATCACCCCTTTCTGCTGGTAACTATTGTTATAATAAACTTCCACCAAACGTAAAAAAAATAAGTAATATGAAAAAATTTAATGCAGAGCTAAAACGATTTCTCATTCCAAATTATTCTTTTACCCTAGATGAATACATTTCCATTTGACCTGTATGTTTTGTACATGTATCTATTGCAGTGCTATTGCACATGAATATGTGTGTATTATGTATGTACGTGTTTGTAAATATGTGTGTATCAATACTTACGTGGACGTCATATTATATATATACATTTTTGTTCTATCTTTCTATACTTAAATATAATATACCCATATCTGAGTGTATTCAAACCTTTGTGTATGTATGGACATATATTCCATTCATTATTTTTCTATTTACAAAGCACTTCTTTTATTGCATTTATTAACTTATTCCATCCAATGTATTATTGGCCAAAGGAACAAATACATTTATTACTGTTATTATTATAATTATTTTTGTTAATCTGATTTAAAAAGTTCCCCAGAGTCCTTTGCTGTAAGGCCATATTGCAATAATATTATTCACTAATCTCCATCATACAATAGGTTTATAAATTAATTTAGTTGACTTCCATTTGCTGTGTAGCATATTGAACGGTATGACTCTATCTGTCGTGATTGCCTGTTAGGCGTAGCGCCTCATCAAGGCTCTTTCTCGGCAAGTCAATGTTTCAAAGGGCGTCCTATTCGCAGTTATTAATTTTATTTTCCTCAACGTTTTCTATAAATGCGTAACTGAATATTCGAGATAATAGGGATCCATGACCATACCAAAATATTGCTGATAGAAGTCATTAGTTAACTTAAAGTGTGTTGTTTTAAAACAAAGAGTAAGTAATTTTGCTTAATTTAGGCCTGTTCTCCAAATTCCCATCAATTTATATTTAATTATTATTAATGTTTTATGTACCAGAATGTTAATACAAAGGCTTATACTACATCGAAGCTCACCGTTAGATGATTAGACAATTATTTTATGATAATGTTCTTATAGTATTATTATATGAGCGTTTATGATAGCCATTATTCACGAAGATGACGTTTGAGCCCACGAGCCGTAGGAGAGTGGCGCAAATCTTCTTAATGAATAATGATCATAATTGCGAATTAAATACTTTGCTTTTTCTATACCTATTACACAAATAAATTAGACTGATAGCATTAATTGTAAGAAGTGGAAAACGTAAATGAACAATATGGCGATACACTCGGTTGTCACTGTCATCGAGTTGATTGTCAGCTGCGGCAAGGGTTGATCGCAATCGATTTAGAATATCATTGGATCAGTGAAACAGTAATTTTTGAATTTGTATATGTGACTGGCCAGATGCAGTGAATTATGTATCGATAATTCACTACAGTGAATTATAGGTACGATTTTTCACCAAAAAAATGCAAATAATTGTCATATATTAATTAGGTGTAGAAAAATATTTTTAATACACACTTTGAAAGTTTACTATGTGGAGAACGAATTTATTTCCTTCACCTAAATATATAATACTTAACTGAAAATACACATATTAAGACACCAGCTCCGTAACTAACGGGATTGCGACGCGCGACGTTTCAGACAGTTGAGTTGATGAGTAAACGGTTGGAATTTACTCTGTTTAGTTAAAACATTGCTTATAGCGTTAGTAATTGTGGAATATTATTAGTGTTGCATTGTGTTGCTTAATTTACATCAGTTTGAGAGTTTGGTGTGCGAAAGCTGGAGTAATCAAGTTATTGTTAGGGTGTTAGCTATACAAAGTGATACTTGGTCCAACTGTGCTGGCCTTAAGATGGGTAAACGTAATGTCAATGTACCCTGGTTTACTGACTTCTCACTGTATTATTTTAATTTGAATATTCAACTTTCTGTTGTATTTCAACTCAGTCGTAATTTGTTTAATTGTAATTTCTTCATAATTGAATGAATTATAAAAACAAATCTCCTTTCACTGATACGTGAAATTAAAGTAGAACTCTATTTCTGTTACAAGATATATTTAATTTATAATCACATATATTTTAGATATAAATAACTTATCTAAAAAATACTTTTATTTCACACTATCCGGTAAATGACTATTTCACGGACTCATTTGCAGCCGGGACATCGAACATTACAGTATCTGATACAGTAATGTGTTACCTAGAAACACTATCGTATTATTGTTATTGGCAAGCAATTAATTTCTAATTTTGATCTTTGACTTTTTCACTTAAAAAGTGTTTTTTCCTTTACTGTAAAATATACTTTCTACTAGCTTTAGTAAATGAGGGCTAATTATTACAGAACTCTAGATTAAGTTTCTACTACAAAATTTACAATATTTTGTTTAACTAAAGTTAGTAATTTTTATTCTATTTAAACTAATATTAATTCATATTGATACTATTGTGAGGTGCGCACTTTGGCACCTACCCCTGCTTATAAAACATACTTTCTACCGACTTTAGTAAATGAAGAATATTAGATAACTACAAATTAGGTTTCTCTATTTTAATGGGAAACAATATACATATTATTTAGTTTACACTTTTATTTGACAGTGACAAGTTAAATATAGTCATAATTATCTATGAAAAATAATACCTATAACATCGTTATGCTGATGCGATTGTTAGATGACGGACTAAGTTTTTCAAATTTGAATAATTATAACTTTTATTCATTTTAAAAGGGATTATAAAGACAGTATGAAACAAAATATTATACGATACACGTCCAGTAGGTCTCATTGCAGTACTCGTTTATATTCCGCGCTCGACTCCTGCGTTGCCTCGTCCATAAACCAACTCGTATTGTAATAAGTCATTTACCGAACTTCTAACGTAAATTAATATTGCTGTGAAATTAATTTAAGAATGTATTGCTACAAACTATAGAATATAATAAGTATAAATGGCAGATTTGTGGAGACTGAAAAGTCATAGCTACCTTTCTTGGTATGCTGTAAGGGTATACCAAATATTGCTGTTCTCTTAGTGAGTGGGACAGTCGAGCGCGATTACAACATTACAAAAGATTTGGCCGCCAAGACTGGGTTTGAACCAGGAGCGAAAAATGTTACTGACATTCCATTAGTTGATTCATAAAAGGTAATACTGCCACCACTCCACATAAAACTGGGGCTTATGAAAAACTTGGTAAAAGCTATGGACAAGGAAGGACGTGCTTTCAGTTATTTAAAACAAAAATTTCCCAGACATGGTGATGCGAAAATAAATATTTGTGAGTCCTCAAATCAAGAACCTTTTCAAAGATGCTGAATTTGACAACATTCTAGAGGGTAATGAAAATCCTTTAAAACGGTAGCAACACACTTTATCGGTGATAAAAGAGCAGAAAACTATAGAAACCTTGTTGAGAACCTTCTCTCTTGCTACCAGAAATTAGGATGCATTATGTCATTAAAAGTCCACTTTCTACATTCACATCTAGATTATTTGTGGTGCAGTAAGTGATGAGCATGGAGAGAGACTCCACCAGGATATTCAAAATATTGAAAAAAGATATCAGGGCAAATGGACTTCTGTGATGTTAGCAGACTACTATTGGACATGCATAAGAGATGCGCCAGAAGTAACTTATAAGAATCAGGCTAAGAAGCGCAAGAAGAATAATTAGTTTTCTGATTAAAGAGCTTATATTCTAATTAAATATACAGTAGACGCAAAAGTTCTTCGATCATAGAATCTACCAGGCGAATTTACAACTTCCAACGAATGGTATATTATAAATGCATACGCATGCGTAACTAGTAATCGACTCGCCGCAATCTCACATCACATCAAACTCTTACTCAAGCTAGTACTATTTGAGAACTGAAAGAGTGACTTTGTCGTTAAATTAATTCTTAAAAATGTTTGAAACGGCCGAAAAAGTTTAGACGGTTAAGTGGTACTACCAAGGAAAGTAAAGGCGTTAAATTAAAAATGCATTTGATGGTGCATTTCCCAGCCGACGTTCACCTGCATTATCCACAATTCATAATATTATTCACAATTTTGAAATACATGGTTGTGTTGATTATAAACAACATAAAAAATCGGTTCCTCCCAATGAAGCCCGAGATGAAAGAGAACATTATGATTTGTGCACTGGCAACCAACAACCCGGTACTTACTACTTCCCAAATTGCTGCTAAAGTAGGTTCTACACCATCAACGGTTAGGTCGGTTTTAAAAAAAATGGGTACAAATCATACAAGCAATTAATGGAAAAGGCGAATGCGGATGAACATTTTCTTAGAAACATTGTTTTTACCGATGAATCAACTTTTCCATTAATTAGTTAACATAATTCTACTCGGACACGATATTGGTCGCGAGAAAATTTTCATAAGTTTTACGAACTTCGCACTCGGTGTCCTCAAAAACTAAATGTTTGGGTCGGTATACTGGGTGAACATATTATTGGACCATTTTATATCGATGGCATCTTAAATGGCCAAAAATATTTGGATTTGCTTCAACAGCAAATTGTCCCTAGGATTCAGGAACTAGTAGGTACTAGGTTTAATGAAGTTTGGCTCCAACAAGATCGTTGCCCTCCCCATAATAGAGTTATCTTTCGGCAGTATTTGGAGAAAACATTTCCGAATAGATTTATTTCTGGGTATGGTAATATCTTATGGCCAGCTAGGTCACCAGATCTTGCGCCTTGTGACTTTTTCTTGTGGGGCTATTCAAAATCAAAAATTTATGGTTTTCGGGAAAATAGGCCCAACAATTTGCAGGAACTTCAACTAAATATTGAAAACGCCTGCTTAACTGTTACCCCTGTTATGTTGGGTAATATTCGCCAAGGATTTTATATCGTTTGGGATATTGCTCAGCTTAGCAGGGAAGTTTATTTGAGCATTTATTACATTAAACTTGTTAGGTGTAAGTAATAAATGTTTTCCTTAACTCCATACATTTTTAAAAACTTTTGGAATGTTGTTATTTTGTTTTACCCATTTTTAAGAATTATTTTTGTGTTGAGAATTACTTTTTTAGATTCCAAATTATAAAATTTTTCCATAATAGTACCAACATTTATAATGTTTTTAAAGTCAATTGTTTTCGCAATTTATTAGATTTCGGGCAGTGACAACCTTCTCGGTCGATGTTTCGATGTCCTTGTCGTGCTCAATAGAGAACAAGCCTTCAAGGTATTACTGCATCAGTGTTGCCAGATTATTTCATTTATCATGCAAACAATTTATATTTTTTAAAACCCAACTCTTAGTTACGTTTTGGCAAGATAGAAAATCAAATGAGCTAAATATAGTGATTTCATTGTTTAATATAAATTATAAAAATATGAATTTTATTTTATTTTAATCAATTAGATTCTATCATTCTACAAAACTTGGCGTCATTATGTATGAATAAAGTAGATCAACCAACACTGGATACCTCATTGAGTATTTACGATACTGAGATTGGGTAAGTTTAAATTGCGTTCAAGTTTCCTAGGATCGAAGAACTTCTGCGTCTACTGTATGTTATATAACATGTATTTGAAATATATATCAAAATGGCAAATATTTTTTCGCATGATGTAATTAATTGCTTTTTTATTAAAATTATACCGTAATATGTGAGTTAGGTCAGTTATTACATTTTTTAGAACCAACAAATTTTTTTCATTATTTTCGTTCCTAGAGAAAACATATTTTTGCACCATGTTATATCATCCTCTATTAAAATTTTTTTCTCAACACAAAACGACCACACATCCAACATTTAGGATTCTACTCCCTCTGCATTTTCGTTAAATAAGATTATTATTAAATCAGCAAGGACTATCCGTAAAGTCACTATATTATACTGGTATTTTTTCGCAGTTTAATATTTACACGAGAACAATCATCACTGATTTGTGCAATAGTCAATAACGTGACGTCGCGTCGTACAAGTACATTAAAGAAAACATATAGAGACATGAATTTGAGATTTAAAAAATAAACGTATTTAATTATTTGTTAATTATAAATTAAACACTGCTTTTAGATGAATCAATCTATATATTATAAATACTCTACATATGTTTCGGCTTATTAGGCCTTTATCAAGAGTATTACATAGTGAAGTGAAGTGAAGTATTCACTATGTAATACTCTTGATAAAGGCCTAGTATTACATAGTGAAGTGAAGTGAAGTGAAGTATTCACTATGTAATTCTCTTGATAAAGGCCTAATAAGCCGAAACATATGTAGAGTATTTATAATATTTAGATTGATTCATCTAAAAGCAGTGTTTAATTTATAATTAACAATTATTTTCAAGATGTTTCACAAGGTACCTACCACAAGTTCAGTTCAGTGTATTTAATTTGTTGCATATTGAGAATGTGCATAAGGTATATTACGTTTACAGTGAATGCTCGTTATCCTTGCCTTTAATACTCTTGATGTATATCAAAAAATGTATGATGATAAAAAATGTAGGAACTAAAGAAAATGTAGAATTGAATTAATTGTTAGTAGTCTTCTATTAGGGAGACTATAAATAATAATTTATATATGATTAGTGATTATAATTTTTTTAACACAGTTCTACCCTTATGAAAGTTTTGAAAAAATATGTGTCATATTGTAGGAGGCATTTTCGAAAAAAAATTGGTGATGGTGTCTCTCAATATACATGATATTATTTATGTTTTAAAATTTTTAATTCGAATATTCTGATATGTTATTTCCTGCAAATACTAAATAGTTATTTATCTAATACCTCTTTGGTATATCTATTTCATATATAAAAATCATAAGAATTAGTTGAGTTATTAGAGAGAAAAAAATGGTTTTTCAAAATTCGATCAATTAATTTATTTTAAAATTAGAGGGGGCAGGGGTTTAATATTTTGCAGAATACTTCCTCTTAGTAGTATGATGTCAAGGTAAAAATATCAGCCCGAGGGGCATCCGGCCCATGCTTACCCTGTTACACTCTTTATTAATTTATAAATAAGGACACTATTTTTGAAAACTGATTATGGGAAGGTAGTGGATTTGCCTACGTCGCGATTTACCGCTACATCCCTTCTACCGTCTTAATTCATTTAATTATGGCGACATTAATAATAATTATTTAAAAAAGATATATGTCGATTTGTTTATTCCAATTTTTCATCTTATGCATTTATCTAAATACCACGCAAATACTCCATTGCCACGTGTCCAAAAAAGACTGGTTTTATATTTCTGTATAAATAACTATTAAGCCCTTTTGACGTCAAAGTCAATTAGAGAAAATTCAAAAAAATTGAAAAAGAATAATGATGTTACAGTATTTTGTTACGCTTCTCTTTTAACGACAAAAAATAAACCTAAAATAAAAATATCTGCAAAAACTAATTGACTGATCTAAAATTTAAATTGGAGTGTCGGATAAAAAACAAAACCTATTTTAAACTAGAAAATTGCGCGTCCTGTTTCACAATCAATATAAAACGTACAATTCACTGCTTTGTTATTTACCACTGTTAGCTTCGTTAAATGTTACGGGCATATTTTTTCAATAGATTGGTGGAAAAATACACAAAACGCTATAATTTTCCTTGGCGTATATCCGGTGTAATTTTGTTAAGGGCATAGAAAATATATAGAATAATAAATAAAATTCGTTAGTACTTACTATATAAAAGGAAAATACTGTAAGGGGATGTTCCAGGAGGTCGCGTGTTTTCGAACTTTAAGTAACGGCACTAGATCTCCTTTTTTTATAAAAAAGTACGTTTGCTTGATTTTATTAAAATCAATATTAAAATGCGCTTTCATTTGGCAAATTGGTCACACTACTTTTAGACCAAGAGCCAGTCTCTGGTACAAATTAGGTAGATCCGTACTAACAGGTATAGCGTACGTGACATTGCGTAGGTCGCAAAGAATATTTTAACACAAAATTTAAAACCATTGGGGGTATATAAAACAAGTTTTTGTGAGTTTAATAATGAATTATTATTTGTTTGCTTATAATTGTATTGAAACATATTCTTTATAGGATTTTGCAAACAGCAGAAAAAATAAGTATTTATTACTAAAAGAAAAACTTTTTGTAAAAATATCTTTGCATACTTTCGATAACCTGAATTATGGTTGTGCTAGCAAATTAAAATCCTAAAATGAATTTATCTAATTTCTTACTTGACAATTCTCATTCTAACACTAGCATCCACACAGTCCGCTACGGCCATGCCGATTAAACTAGTATCTACATAACCCCCTACGATCATGAAGATTCAGTTAAAAATGAGAACAACATGAAAATGTAATCCATTAGAATGAACATTTTTGAAGACGCGGTAGAAAAATAAATTCATTTTAGGCCTTTGTTCTCATTTTTAACTGAATCTTCATGATCGTAGGGGGTTATGTAGATACTGGTTTAATCTGCATGGCCATAGGGGACTGTGTAGATCTAGTGTTAGAATGAGAATTGTCAAATAAGAAATTAGACAAATTCATTTTAGGATTTTAATTTGCTAGCATAACCAGAATTTGGGTTAATGAAACTAATATGGGACTTGTCTCCTCTCATCCTCGGTACTTAGTAGCGAAAATAAACCACAATAAACAAAGGAATAAATTCTTTTTAAATAATTATCTATTGTTGTTTTGTAGTTATATTATTCAATCCGTTTGTTAAAAGGCATTTTAAGTGAATGTTTGAAAACACTATTAAATATTTTTATGATCCTTAACATGAGGAAGTTGCTTCAATAAATCACAATTTTATGACTTAAAATAACTGCGTGAAAATGTACAGATCTCACATATATTTATAGTTTCCATTTAGTTAACTATTTAATGCAGTTCTTGCATGATGCTATTGCTATCTCTTATATCCCACATATGTCTATTGTCTCCGATGAAGATGTTCTAAAGGCACTAAGAAAGCTTGAGCTAAAACATATTAAGGGTGTTGATGTAATTTCAGCAATTTTACTGAGGGACTGTGCTAGTCTTTGCGAAACCATTATAAAACTTATCCAATTTGGCACTTAAATCTGCTAGGTTCTTCTTATATCTAAAAGGCCTTCGTTGTTTGAAAGGGAGAATAAAAGCAATATTGACAATTATAGGTCCATAATAATTTCGAGTTACGAAACACTTGTAATACACTGAATGAAGCTTTTATCATCACAGATTTTCTATCTATAATATTTGCCATAAATTCATGTAAGAGTAACCTATAGTAACCTATATATAATAATGCAATTTATCGCTATAGTAAAGGGCTCTGAACAAATGCAGCAATTAATGATCATTGTAAAGCTCTGTTGTATGCTGACTATATAGTTAAAGTAAACTTCATATTTCTAAGTCAGATAAAACATTTCAAAGCTTTGCCGCCTGTTACCACTAGGATAGAACGGGGCATGGATTAAAATAAGAACTTAAGGGAAACTCGCCAGTATCAGTTATAATTTCAAATAATTACGCCACACTCCTAAAATATTTTACGACCTAACGGTCACCACTGTTTACTTAATTTTTTACACACATACATAATGGTGTAAAAGGGAAAGCAGAGCGGCACAGGTATTAAGCAGAGACGAACGACAGTCTTCCGCGATATTTCGAACGAGTTGTGTTATATTCAGAATATATAGGTTACGTGCTTCATACAATAATACAGTGTGTGGTTCAGTGTTTACATTTTATTTTGATTGTGAGTACCTAGAATGTATAATACTTTAACAGATAAGTGAAATTGCTCTTTGTTTAAGCGTATTTTATGTAGTTGTGTAAAAACATTCCGGAGGATGCTGAAATATTCGAGTGTTTTCCGTTTTTTAGTGGCTGTGGTAAAATAATATTGTGATAATGTTCAGGCCTTGGGAAGATCCTCAACCTAGCACCAGCAGAGAATTTAACGAAGATATGGGAAATGGTAATGGCTCGCAAATTACAGAGAAAAGTTCTAGACAATATTTATGCGAACATACTAAAAAAGTAGTTTTAAACGTTTATAAAAATATAAGAGAAAGTGAAGGTAAAAAAGGAGCCGTGGAAAAAACGGTCTACTTAACAGAAATTTCAGAACGGTCTATCTATAGAATAATTAAGGATGTGGTACCTAATCGAAAAGTTAGATCGGATAAAGAAGCAGCACGAGCATTAGATTCGTCTATGGTGAAATTGTTAAGACATTTAATTTATAGCAAGTATATGGAAAATGAGGTAGGTACCAACGGTAGAATCAATACATATGGAACTGAAAACAAATGGTGCAGTATCAGTTAGTCTAGCAACACTTCGGCGCTGAATAATAAGGATAGGATAGTATAGGAAAATGGCAGGTATTATGGAAAGCTTCAGTGGCGTAATGAATATTTAGAAAATATAAAAAAAATTTGAAATGAACAACGACTTATTTATTATTTAGATTAAACTTGGTATGATACCCATGATACAGTGAAAAAAGGCTGGATAGATGGTTCAAAGAAATGTAAAGTTGATATGCCTGCAAATAAAGGAACCAGATTAGTAATTGTAGATTGTGAATCAGAAAACGGATGGGTGGATAATGGTCCCAAATTAAGTGGAACAAAAATGGAGAAATCAAACGTTGACTATCACCAAAACATGACTGCGGATATTTTTCAAGCATTGTTTCAGACTTCATTGCTACCAAATATAGAAGAACAGCGTAATTGTTTTAGACAATGCTTCATATCATTCACGACAAATTGAGAAAATACTAAATATGGGAACAAAGAAAAAAGATATTCAAGAATTTCTCCGAAAACCTAATTTGGAATTTGAAGGAAGAAAGATCTTTTGGAAATTGTTAAGAAGTAAAACTTCCCAAAACAATATGTGATTGATAGCATGGCTAAAGCTCAAGGACATACAGTTTTACGGTAACCTACATATTTTTGCATTTTTAACGCAATAGAACTAATATGGAGTCAGCTGAAAAGAAGTATTCGCAAAAATAACACCTTCCCCAAATTTGATGCTAAAGTAGTTATTAAAGCTAAAGTGGGAGAAATAACACCAAGTAATTGGAAAAAGTGTATACAGCATGTCATTAAAATTGAAGATGAATTTATTAAGCATCAGCCCTAATCAAAACCGTTTAATAATATTTGTAGATTCAGATACCGACGATGATACCGATTTAGAAAGTGGTTGTGAAGTGTTGAGTGAGTGTAGTGATTAGAGTTTTAAATAAGATGTTATATGTGATTTGATTTAGTGTACATTGTGAATTTATCGTTTCGTTAGTATTTTACATAGGCGCAAATGCAATATTGTGACGAAGTGAATTTTTGCAGACAAAAATGTTATTTAATTTAATCATAAACTTCGCCACTTTTCCCATCTTACGGCCGAAAGATTAGAAATTGTTGTTTATTTTTATTTAGCCCGCGACATGTAGTTTTCTGTAGAAAAATAGTGTAAGGTTCCACAGCGATGAGAAGTTTTCTAAAAGAACATTTTAATTAATTCCGATAAATTATCCCCGATGGCGTTAATCGCAGTTAAATTATTCCCCACTTGGTATTCAACACCAAGTTGGAGGGGATTTTACTTTCTGGGGGAAGCAGCTAGTCAGAGTCACACCGAAACGAGAGTTGATTTCTGCGAGCCTAAAGGGTTACCACGTGAGGATCTAATATACCGACCGACCGCTCACCTGGAGATCACCACGTGTGTAATCCGATAGTCTTTGCCATCGCCGCAAAATATAATAGCAATGTAAGTTTTCAAACATTTCTTGATATTTCCGTAAATTTCAAAATTAAATTTCATCTTAACAGTTAAATGAATTAACACGTGGGGGTTCTAAAATACCGTACCGACAGCCCGCCCGCCGTGGACCAACACGTGAGAGTTTACTTAACTGTGCCCCGTATATCAGCAGTGTAAATTCACAATTTATTTTATTTGATACACTTCATAAATAATATTTTCATGATAAACTAGCAAATCTCTGTTAAATATTCATGGTCCGATTTGCCTGTATTAGAGAAGTGTACAATTATAAATTATCTGATCCGAGATAAGAAACTGTTTCTTGCCCGGCGTTTTTATCCGCTATTACCAGATAAGAAATAAAACATTGAAACGCGTGGTTTAGCAATAACACTATAAAACGATTTCAAATTTGATGTATCAGAGTGTAAATATATTTTTCCGAAATACCGATGCACATCATAGACCTAACAAATTTCTCCTTGTTAATGTTTGTCCAATCGGGACTCTGTTAGATTCTCAAGATTTAATCCAGATAGCTATGTCCCAAATAATTTCCAAGGGAAAATGGACATAGAAGATATTTCGAGAGAATTATTATTTTGTCTCAAACTGTTTAGTCAAAATAATATCCGCCAAGTTGGTTGGGATGATAGAAACCCGCCGTCCATAAATTTCTGTTTTATTAAACCGAATTTTGCCGCGTAAAACCGTTCCAAAACCTATTGTTTTAACTTAACCGTTGTTTCGTAATTTATTGGGTTAAAATAATATCCGACAACATCCGACATGTTGTCGGATTGGTAGAACTCCGTTTTCCGGCTCTGTTATAGTTTCATTTTGTTTTAAATGATCTTCAGTAATTTGTTATAGTCCGAGAGTTCAGGGGAAAATCTAGGAGATACTCTGAATGAATAAATTATATTTATATTTTGCTACATACACCTTTTCACTGTACATCTGGCAAGAAACACGTGGCGAGTCTTAATTCCGATCCGAATGCAATTAGAGATACTCAACTATGTGGTTTGAGGCGCTTGGCGAATCTATCCGAACCGAACCGACACCGTGGAGATTAATTCTGGCTGTCCGTCCAGGCAGAATGATCTTTACCAAGGGAGCTGATACCGAATCCGATTACCACTTTATTCGGTATCAGTTTTCCACAATTTCACCAAGTTCTTTACACCACATGCTGCCGACTCATATCTAACATGTATGCAGATATGATAAATTCTGTCCGACAAATAGTTGCTTGCTTTTGCTAAAAGTTTAATTGCTTTCTGCCTTACTGCTGACTTGTTTTATTTTAACATCCACTGCCTGCTTGCTTGCTTGCTGTTATAACCGACCGTACCGCTTACTACCGTTTTACCGCTTTGCCGCCAAGCCTACTATCCTTTTGCACATTATTTGCTTGGTTTGTTTTTGTTGCTATCCGAATTAGTAAGAAAATATTAGAGTCAAAAGTTTAATATCTTCTCACCGCCTGGTTCCTTGTCTTCGTAGCTTCATTTGTTTTTCATAGTTTCACTTGCTTTCATAGTTTCAATTGTAAATAAACCGAAATGAAATACCTTAAATTTTACTTGTAAAATTTTCATAACATGACATATCTTAAGTTTGATATTATTTTTTTCTGAACTCTATAAGAGTATTTTGGTACCTGACCGTTTATTTATTTTCATAATTATTGTTTGTTGTTGAATATTTAATATATTTTAATAAATGTTGTTATCTTCTAAAATGTGCGTTTTACTGTTGTGTGTGAATGAAAATCTAATCTGCCGTCCAGACCCCTGGACATACCGTGTCTCCACTGTAGCTATCCCAGCCCTACTGCAACAGGCTGCGTTTAGGAGGCTAATGTGGGACCTTTGCCCCACTTAAAAATTGCAAAGGTGGCGCTCGAGATAACCGTATTTAACCGAAACACAGCTCAGCGCTAAAGTGACGCTTCCGCTTGTTTATGCGCTAGGCAACCGGGAGAAAGCTCGTCACAATATAACGTGATTTTTATTTATTATATTATATGTATACATATTTTATTTGATAATTATTTATTTGTTTCTTTTTCAGAACTGAATTTGTTTATTTTATTGTTATTTATTTGCTGTCCAGAATTGGATTTATTTATTTCATTTATTTGTTTGTTTTCTAGAATTTAGTTATTTATTTAATCTGAGTTAATTAGATTACGGGTTATTGACACAAATTCAATATTTTCTTCATTTAATGAATTTAAAAATTTACTTTATTTCTTTGACCTATTTTAATAAAATCGATAACCTTAACTCTGAACCCACATTTTTTGGTAAGGAATTGCTCGTACCTCCTCGTGGTCCTTGCTGGGCAACAATAATAATTCGACAGGTACATTAAACTATTATTGGCGAAACTGAACAACAAAAGATTATTTGGTATAATTTTAATTTAGACTAATAATATTCATGAATGCTCCACCAATATATAAAATATTATTCCTATCTTAACACAAGCAAAACAGAATAATTTTTTTAAATTTATCATTATCACTGTAACAAATAACTATTTATTTATCAACCATACATTAAATTAATTAGATTGTAACTCACGGCAAAATAATTTTAAGTACGATCCTGAGCCGCAATAAATTACGTCGGCTTTGACTCTTTTATGGCCCAGTTTTAGGGATCTTTTTTGGGTGTCTCACGCCGTGTTCACTCCTTTGTCGGAATTTTTTTATTTGACTTAGAAATATGATGTTCACTTTATTTTGAAATATCAAGAATATCGATGATTATTCTAATTTCTAAAATTAATCTCGTGTAACTCAATAGGTGATGCAATGCATATATTAAGTGATACTTAAATATTAGTAGATATACATTACGCATAGTAAGTTAAATCCGCTCTAATTAAAATGCAAATGATCTGATAATTAATACGTGCAACTAATAGAACTTAGGTGTACAATTAATGTATTGAATAAGCGATAAAAATAGTGTTTATTCTACTAAAACTATTTATTAACTATTATTTATAACACAAATATTTCACTAATATAATATCAAACTATTCATTACTTTATATTTTACTTGGGATCACTTCATATGTACCTGAACTTAACTGTACTCAAACTGATTTAAAAAAATGGTTTAAAAGTTCCCACTGTGACTTGATCAAAGCTAGCAGAACTTCCCTAGAATTGTCTTCATTGGAGGCGCCATCTCTGAAGTAGTAGTTGAACTACCACTACAGCAGAATACAGACTTCTGTAACGTCATTCTATCGAATGGCGTAACACTGCCCCCTCCTTCAGCCTGAACGTCCACATCAGACAATTCAGTGTCCGCAATATATTTCACCGGTCTATCTAAGACATTTTTCCTCGTTGAATTCGATATACATCATTGATCCGAGTAATGAGAGTATACGGTCGTTTCCAAGGCAGTTGAACTGTCGGGGATCTTCCTTTCTTCCGATGTGGGTTGTACAGCCAAATTATATCTTCCGCTTTGAATCCTCCTGAACTGCTTTTACGGTCATAATCAGCTTTCAGTCGGTCGCTTTCTGGGAATGAATCCACCATATCATTAGCCATCTACTCGAAAGGAGCTCCGACTGTATTCAGCTTTATTTCATCCTTACTTCCAACCTATGATTCCCTTACTGGCCGCGCAAATTTCGTATTTGTTACGCCAAGCCTCTACGTCCTGACAACTATTTGTCCAATAAAATCATTCTCGTAATCTCTGCAGTGTCTTATCAACACCGAAAGGTTCGCCGAATGTTGCATTATCCACTTCCTGAAGTACTTTCGGTACTCGACATCTGGAAATCACTAAACGCATAATCACTTACTGACCATCTGGGCTTTCCCATGCTCTCCTTAACAGCCTGCTCATGACTCTAAGTGAGTCTCACTGCTCCCCAATTGCTAATTTCTCTTGAAATTGTTTTGGTGCATCCGGATAAGCCAGATGTGCCACTCTTCACACAGCCGCTTCGAATTCTTAGACTTTCTCCAGTTGTTTGTGTACGTGATTTCATCTCAGCCTGGTACATTTGTGCAAGTTTTCGGTCTCCATTTTTCAGGTCTAACGCAGCTTCCAAAACTCTAAAGTCTTGTAGTTACTCTACCGGTATTGCCTGGAGTAACTCTAATATTTGACCATTTAATGCCAAAACTGATGCCATAGCCTTCTCTTCGTTACTTCACTTACTCGCACAAGCAGTTACCTCAAACTGTCTCTTAAAAGTGGTCTATTAACGTTGACTGTTAAAAGAGGGACGTTGTAACCGATAATCCGAGGATACTACTGGCTATCTTTCTCCCTTAGCTGTCGTTTAAGCCACTATTTCTCCTTCCACCTTGTGCATTTTGTTATCGACCCCCTTTTTTGACCTCTTCAAAGGAGTAGTGGTAGATCCAGGAGTTTGAGCTGGGCGTTACTGAGTCTGTGGGTGGGTCAATGAGGATAAACTACTTTATATATAATAATATGTAGATAATTACCAGTGGACAAAAAATTATACAACATGATAATCTTCCGTCTGACATCGATGACATAATTATAATTTTCTGAAGATTTTCTCGTTCAATCGCCCTTTAAATGTTAGCTACATTTCTATGATGTTATAAACCATTATGTTTGTTTCCCAAGCAAACTAAAGTCTGAAAATTGTAGAAGTATTTTTAAATATTCATAACGCAAGTAATCTAACTTATCTACTAAGCATAGTGCTTCATTAATGAAACAATTTTGCAGTCACTTAATGTTAGACTTTCCATGCAACACTACATAATGCGTTCTGCATTATAATAATTAATCTTGAGCTGACATCTATATTATTGTATGTACATTGGCGTTATGGTATGATCAATTTGGTTGTTGGTTTAGTAGTTGCATGCAGCCAGCGCTCGGAATTTAACATAATATTGACCTCACAAAAGTCAATTGACTGGTGTGTAGGCCTCACGCAGAATACATTTTAGGCCCATTCCACGTATTTAGGTACATGATTCTGGCATCTATAATTACAGGCGTAGCGTAATCTAGGAGGCGGTTATAGTTAATTGGCTGACGCAACATCCAGCGATATCGACTGGCATGGTGATGGACAGCCGAAAATAATTTGTTGGTGTTTTATATATGAAGTTAATGAGTGATATAAGTAGTCACTAGATCATGATAAAGTTAAATGTACACTTGTATTTTTCGTCTGTTTAATGAAGTTTCTAGGTTATTACTGAACATTCTATAGAATACTTTTCACAGTTTCTTGAAAATATGTTCATTTTTTAATTATAATTTTAACCATCTCCCTAAGATGCCAAGTTTATTAGATACGTTAGGCTGCATACTATGGATTATATTAGTTTTGATAGGATCTTATCAAAGAACGTTGTAGCTCCTCATGTGCATTTATTTCTTACATTGGTTTGTAAAGTTTATCTATTTGAAAATGTCTGCATTATATCGCATTTTGAATTATTAGGTTTCGTATGAAATTGTTGCTTAGTTACAGGATAAAATATTTATTTATAAAACGCATTTCATTAGCCCGCGTGTCAATGACGGCACGTTCACTTGAACTCTGCAAATAGTCCAATCAAATTAGATTATTTCGTGCCAACCGAGCCACCCGCAAGATAAAATATGGAAAAGATAGGAAAAATTCCATAGAATTTGATAAATTAGTTTTGGACAAGCGGGCTCTTGCAGAAGTTTATTTATTTATTTATTTATTTATTTATTTGATACACTATTCAACAGGTTAAAAAACCCAATTACAGAATAGGAGATAAAAACTAAAATTAAAAATAGTAACTTGTGAAAAATACATATACACACATAAATACATGAATACATGTGAATTCATCCTAGAGACAACTAACTAAACTAAACTTATATAATACACTTTAGTATAAATATACATATACAATATACATACATAAAAAATGTACAGCTTATACAAGAAGTATAGTACACGGTGAGGCTACTTGTGCCAACAAAAAAGAACAAAATACAAAATTTAAGTTAAAGACAGATTCTTTATGTCTGTAAGACTACAAGTGAATATGTCTAATCGATTATTTAAATTATTGTACATACTAGTAGAGGACTTAAGCCGGAGCTGGATACACCCCCCACCACTTTTCGTGACGTCATAGGTGGGCGGGGCCTATGAGGTGGGGTGGGGGGTAATTAGAGTGGTGGGGGTAATTAGAGTGGGGGTAATTGGAGTGGTGGGGGGTAACTGGAGTGGTGGGGGGTAATTGGAGTGGTGGGGGGTAATTGGAGTGGTGGGGGGTAATTAGAGTGGTGGGGGTAATAAGAGTGGTGGGGGGGTAATTAGAGTGGTGGGGGTAATTACAGTGGTAGGGGGCAATTAATGTGGTAATTGCTGTGTTAACTGCAAAGGTAGTGGGGGATAATTAGGACGTTACATACACTGGCGGTGGGGACATTGCATGGTGGGTGGTAATAAGAGTAATTGCATATGTGTACTTACTGTAATTATTGCAGTGGAGGGGGGTAATAACAGTAATTGCATAACGAGAGCACTTACTCTAATTATTGTGGTGGAGGGGGGTAATAACAGTAATTGCATAACGAGAGTACTTAGTGTAATTGCATAACGAGAGTACATACTGTAATTGCATAACGAGAGTACTTACTGCAATTATTGCAGTGGAGGGGGGTAATGAGAGTAATTGCATAACGAGAGTACTTACTGCAATTATTGCAGTGGAGGGGGGTAATGAGAGTAATTGCGTAACTAGAGTACTTACTGTAATTATTGCAGTGGAGGGGGGTAATAACAGTAATTGCATAACGAGAGCACTTACTCTAATTATTGTGGTGGGGGGGGGTAATAACAGTAATTGCATAACGAGAGTACTTAGTGTAATTGCATAACGAGAGTACATACTGTAATTGCATAACGAGAGTACTTACTGCAATTATTGCAGTGGAGGGGGGTAATGAGAGTAATTGCATAACGAGAGTACTTACTGCAATTATTGCAGTGGAGGGGGGGGTAATGAGAGTAATTGCGTAACTAGAGTACTTACTGCAATTATTGTGGTGGAGGGGATAATACCAGTAATTGCGTAACTAGAGTACTTACTGCAATTATTGCAGTGGAGGGGGGTAATAAAAGTAATTGCATAACGAGAGTACTTACTGTAATTATTGTGGTGGAGGGGGGTAATAACAGTAATTGCATAATGAGAGTACTTACTGTAATTATTGTGGTGGAGGGGGTAATAAGTGTAATTGCATAACGAGAGTACTTACTGTAATTATTGTGGTGGAGGGGGGTAATAACAGTAATTGCATAATGAGAGTACTTACTGTAATTATTGTGGTGGAGGGGGTAATAAGTGTAATTGCATAACGAGAGTACTTACTGTAATTATTGTGGTGGAGGGGGGGTAATAACAGTAATTGCATAATGAGAGTACTTAGTGTAATTATTGTGGTGGAGAGGGGTAATAACAGTAATTGCATAACGAGAGTACTTAGCGTAATTATTGTTGTGGAAGGGGGTAATTTGTGTGGTAAGTGGAACATAATGCTGTGACGTTGTAATCTTATTCACGGGAGTGGGGGTAACCCTATCCGTATAAAGGCAAAAGAGGAGTTAACATTTGATCATTAAATAGGCTAGACTCCTATAGTAAATATTATTATGCATTCGTGTACATCTTGCGGTAAAAGCTTTACTCGTATCGATAGTTTACGTCGTCATGAAAGAGAGTCGTGTAGGAATGATGGACCTCTCGCAAAGCGGTCCAGGGTTGATTCAGCTCCTTCAACATCTTCTAATATGCAAACATGTGATTGCTGTAATGTGACTCTAACAGCAACTCAGATGAAATCGCATAGAAGAACATTGCAGCATAGGACAAATTCATGTGCCCCTATGGTAGATGGTGTAGCTATTGTTCAATCAGCTTTTAAAAATAGAATTATAACATATCGAGTACATTGTGAAAATAATTATTTAGATTTTACATTGTTCTTCAACGAAATCAGACCAAAGATTCTAAACCTGCTGGAGGAAGTGTTGAGGATTCACAAAACAGTGAAAGTAAATATGGAAACGTTCGCCAAGTACATTTTACCGACACAAGATCTAATTGAAATGAAATCGTTTAATACTCCCAATAGTATTTTGGATGGATCCATGAATCTGAATGATGTTTTGGATAGTTTTGTGGATTCTATGGTTATGCAAAGTACTGAGTTCCAAGAACGTGATTCAGGTATGCTAATATTTTTTAAATTATAAAAAATAATTACTAATCATTATCTACTTTTTAGGTTGGGCCCTCGAACGAATTACTTTTGTTGAAATTAATGTTAACAAGTACAGTCCTTTGGGTGGCTCATCGTACATAAAATTACCGAAATATATTGAAAATAAGAAGGCGGTAGTGAATGTACAGAATCAAGATCAATGTTGCTTTGCTTGGGCTGTGACGTCAGCGTTATATCCCGCAAATCACAATGTATCACACACATCATCATATCCACATTATTCGAGAGTATTAAATGTAACAGGTATGAATTTTCCGATAAAATTACGAGATATATCGAAATTTGAGGAAATGAATAATATTTCCGTTAATGTATATGGTTTAGAAGAGATGTTTGAAAATAATAGAATTAAGTATGAAGTTGTTGGACCTTTACGTTACTCAGGTAGAAAATTGTATACTCACGTAAATTTATTGCTAATTTCGAGTGAATGTGTTGGGGATGAGAATCACCGCTGTAGCAACGATTGTGCTAATAGTCACTATTGTTGGATAAAGGATTTATCTAAGTTAGTTTCCACCCAAGTTTCCGGTAACGATCATAAGAAACATTTTTGCGATGGTTGTTTACTGCACTTTAATAATGAACGCCACTTACTTCAACACCAGAGAAATGACTGTAATCATATTTACACAACAACACCCACGACTAAATTTCGGATTAACAAATTTGGTAAAGAAGTTGCTGAGAATATATTAAAATTTGAGAATATCGAGAAACAAATGCGTGTACCATTCGTAGTATATGCTGACTTTGAATCTATTTTGAAACCTATAAATACGTGCGAGCCAAACCCCGAACGTTCCTTTACAAATAAAACATTTAAACATGAGCCTTACTCCTTCGCTTATTACATTAAATGCTCCTTTGACAATTCTCTATCTAAATTTAATTTGTATCGGGGATGTGATGCAGCTCAAGCTTTTGTAACACATGTAGAGGCAGATTTAAGGAATATATATAATAGACATATGAAATATATAGTTCCAATGGCTGAACTCACAGCGCAAGAAAACGAAGACTTTCAAAATGCGACCGTGTGTGGTATATGTGGGGGGCTTTTCGAGGGAGAAGATATTAAAGTTCGAGACCATTGTCACTTAACGGGTAAAGTAAGATTCGGTGCTGCACATTCTGTCTGTAACTTAAATTACAAGTTACCCAACTTTATACCTATTATATTTCACAATATGAGCGGATACGATAGTCACCTGTTCATCAAAGAGTTGTGCAAATATAAGGATAAGGTTGGTGTAATAGCCCAAAATAAAGAAAAATATATATCCTTTACGAAACACATTTATATGCACGATTATGTTGATAAGAAAGGGGTTACAAAGAAGAAATATTTACAGTTACGATTTATCGATAGTTTTAAATTTTTGTCGGCATCATTACAAAATTTAGGCGCGAATTTAGATGACGATCAGTTGAGAACAACACGCAGTTTTTATAGTGATAATGATAAATTTAATTTAGTGAGACAGAAGGGGGTATTTCCATATAGTTTTATGGATAGTTTAGAGAAATTAAATGAAACTGAATTACCGTCTAAAGAGAAATTTTATGATAATTTAAATAAAGAGCACATATCAGATGTAGATTATTTGCGGGCTAAGGATGTTTGGAGATTGTTTGAATGTCGTAGTCTTGGCGATTATTCAGATATTTATTTGAAATCAGACGTGCTTCTTCTCTGCGATGTGTTTGAAAATTTTCGGAGAATTTCTTTAGACAAATATAAACTGGATCCAGCCCAGTATTATACAGCTCCGGGGCTATCATGGGACGCAATGTTAAAATTAACCGGAGTAGAGTTAGAGTTGTTAACGGATATCGACATGATTCATTTCTTTAAAAGGGGCATAAGGGGTGGAGTAAGTCAGTGTTCAGAAAGAAAACATATAGCAAATAACAAGTTTCTGCCTAATTACGATCCCAATGAGCCATCATCATATATCATTTATCTAGACGCCACGAATTTATACGGACATAGTATGTCACAGATGTTGCCAACGGGGGGCTTTACGTGGTTGTCTGAGAGGGAAATCGGTGATTTAGAAATTATGGATATCTCGAGTAACAACCCCCACGGATACGTCTTTGAAGTGGACATCCATTATCCAGAACATTTACACGATTTGCACTCAGACCTTCCCTTTTTAGTTGAAAGTATTGTGCCCCCCGAATCAAAATCAAAATTAACAAAGTTAATACCAAATTTGAATGATAAAAAAAACTATGTGGTGCACTACGTAAATTTAAAGCAGGCTATTAATAACGGGTTGGTGGTTACGAAAATACACAGAGTTCTTAAATTTAATCAATCTATGTGGTTAAAGAAATATATCGACTTAAACACCGAGATGAGAAATAGAGCAACAAATAAATTTGAAAAAGATCAATATAAATTAATGAATAACGCGGCGTTTGGTAAGACGATGGAAAATGTGGAAAACAGAACAGATATAAAGTTGGTTACTCATTGGGAGAGTATTAGACGCAGTATGGGTGCAAATGCATTAATAGCTCGTCCAAATTTTAAAACATGTTCGATATTCACTGAAGATTTTGTAGCGATCCATATGGGTAAACAAAAGATAGAATACAGCAAACCAATTTTTGTTGGTTTCTGCGTCTTGGAATTGTCAAAAACGGTGCTGTACAACTTTTTTTACAATGTGGTTAAAAGAGAGTTTGGAGATAAGGCTTCATTATTGTATACTGATACTGATAGTCTGATTATTAAAATTTTAACAGAAAATTTTTATGATTTTATGATAGATAACCATGACAAATTCGATACTTCGAATTATCAGCACGGTAATACATTTAATGTACCTAAAGGTCCGCCGATTTTAGGTAATTTTAAAGATGAGTTCCCTGCGGATCCAATAATTAGTTTTTATGGTACTGGAGCAAAAGCTTATTGCGTAAAATCGGTGGGTAATGAGCTAAAAGAGGCAAAAGGTGTGAAGAGATCCGTTATTCAAAAAGAGTTGTCAATAGATGACTACAGACAAATCGTTGAACAGGGTGGCTTAATATTCAGAAAAATGAATACATTTAAAAGTCAATTGCATGATATTTTTACCGAAGTAAAGAACAAAGTGGCTTTGTCTCATCGTGATGATAAGCGGTTTGTCATTCCCAACACAGCAAAGACATTACCGTGGGGTCACTCTGACATACAATTTTTTCAAACTGAGCAGGAACAAAATGTTCGGTGGTTAATGGCTGCTATTAATGATGTCCAAAGTAGTTCTGTTGAAATAAACAAGATGGATGAATTACTTGCAGCAATAGCGGAGTTAAGCCAGTAATGTGATTAAAAGACGAACGTTCGTTTAACGTAAAGGTCCAGAATATTTTAAATTAGGTTTATATATATGTATTTTTTCATAGAGATATTGTAAACTAAGTTTTGTTAGGCAAGTAATTTAACATTAAATCGTATTTAATTAACGTTCAGTTCCAAAGTGTTATAAGTTGTTACCTTTATGTATGTAAAAAAAAACATCATAAGTTAATTTCACATTTAACATGTAATTGAAATTATATAATGTATGTGTACTTATATGTAATTAAAAATAAATGGGAACCCTGTTTTAATTTCTGTAACTATTATTGTAATAAAGTATTCGTAAAAATAATTATGTGTTGCTATTATACTTTACACCGGAATTCCTATTTGAAAGTAAATTATAGGCAGCGTGGTGCTTGACTTACGATGACGCGGCACTTGGCCTGGTGGTGTGATACATTTCAACCAATGAGCAGGAAACACAATTTCCCCTACTCTAAGAGTGGTGGAAATGGAGGGGTGAGCGTGGTGTATTTATACATTCTGGACGCTTCCAAAGTTCTCTTTGCCTTCAACTATCGACTGGTTCAATTGTGTGATCTGTGTTGTTGTGTTCTGTGCCAAGTTTCACTTGAAATTTTAAATTGTAAGTACATTTATTTGTTTCAATTCCGATCATTTATCTCATAATGGTGAGAAATACTGTTTCTGGTGGTAGCCGTAAAAAGACCAAAGAGTCCGAGGCTAGTAATGCTCAGAGGATGCTACAAGGTGTGGCATTCTTAACAAACTTCGTATCGGGCCCTGCTACCACAGTAGGTGCTTCAGTTACAACGACAACAAATGCTGTATATGCTGCAGCTCCAGCGGCTGGGTCTTCTAATAATAATGTTACACTGACACCGAGTGGTAGCGCAGCAGGTCCGACACCCCTAGAACCTGGTACTGGAAGTATGGGCCCGACATACAGCATAGCAGGTAGGCCGGGATTGGGGATAAATATAATTTCCGATATTAGAATCCCGGCTCCAAACGCATCATCTTCAAAAGCCACACCTAATGCAACCTCTAGCGCTAGTACTAGCACTGGTATTCATTGGTCAGTTCATGGCAGTCAACAGAGGCACGCTGTAAACCAACCTGACGCGGACATTCATCCTGTAATTCATATCTCCGACGACGAAGCTAGAGGAATTCATTCCGAATTCGCAGATGATTTACAGGATCGTGAAAGCGATTTTCTTGATGCTGAGGAGCTCATTCGTTTAGATGCAAAAGTGAAAGCATCTAAAAGGACAGCTTCTGCATCGAGGAGTCAGGATGGGCGTCGCGTTACCTTCCAACCCTCTTGTGCATCTATATCGTTGGTTACTAGTGATGACTCTGAGGACGACTTTGTGAAACCGTCAGGAATCAAAAAGCCCAAAAGGGGTGCTATTCATAACGATGACTCCGATAGTGACTTTGTTGTTAAGCCTAAAGTTAATACAAAAAATAGTAAAGTAGAGAAATCTAATAGCCGTAAAACAAAGTCATCATCGACGGCATCTGGGAGTGTTCGGGGCAGGGGTCGACGTGGTGCAAACCCCAACACAAAGTCGTTGTCATCGGCATCAGGCCGTGGTCAAAGAAAGGTGGCTACTCCACTAACACCGGACTTTTCCGACGCTTCACGTAATATTATTCAATACAATATGGTTGCTTTAAATACAAATTTACCCGAACCGTTAATCCCTATCCTCAACGATCCTCCTAGGCCTGTGATAAAAACTGTAGGCAGAGGTGTAGGAGGAAAGGGTAGATTAATGAACCTTAATGGTGAGGTAAATCGCGACGTGGCCAATAGTCCGGTTTTAGGCGGTAGATTTGACGACGCCGCATTAGAACAACCAAGCTGTTCTAATGCGGTGCCGCCACAACCATCCTCAGGTGGCAACGACGCGTTAGAAGAAGCTGGCACTTCTAACGCATCGGTGCCATCACCACTCCGAGCACCAAGTCAGAATTCTACACATTCTGACATAATGTTCGGGGCGGTACCACAGCTCGAACCTGTGGAGGAAATCGCAGAACTGGATGATATTCAAATTGAAGCATTAATAAATATCCTTTCACCAGTTCCACCTATTCAGAATCCCTTAGATTCTGATTCGGATTGTGATTTTCTTTCGCAGGTGGCGGACCGGCATTTGTTTAGAAGTGCCTTTAAAAATCTCAAAGATTTAAGGGCACAAAAAAAACAAAAGTACGATGAAGACGTAGCGGCGTGCGCTAATGATGATTTGTTGCAACAGCAGGCTAAGGCACAGGAAGCCAACGTCGAAGAGCGGCTTCAGCAAGCTGAAAATTTAAACTTGGAAATTGAGAGGTTGCAATCTCAAATTACACGATTAAGTTTAGAAAGGGAACAAATTATCATTAGCGCAAATGCAGAGAGGATTGATGCCCAACATATAATGGAGGGCGTCAATAATCGCCGCAACGCTGCGGCTAAGTCCCGTCGAGAGCTGGAAGGTCTTGACAATAAATTAAAAGTTCTTGGCCAGAACATATAAATAAAGGCAGAGAGGTTATATTTTATAATTCTATAAAAAAAAAATTGTACATGTAGTAATTATTAGGTTTATTTTTTTTTTATTAGATAGTGGTACATCTTTTATAAAAATTATATATAATTTTGTCAAAAGAAATCTGTTTAGTTATAAGTATCATTAGTGTAAGTTCTTATATCTGTTTAATTGTAAGCAATATCAGTGTGTGAAAATTTCTTTTTTTAAATATTAAAAAAATAATAAAAGAGAAAAAAATTAATGACCATAGAAAAATAAAAAACCCAACAAAATCTATTTAGTTGTGAGTATCATTACTTTATCTATTTATTTATTATTAATGTGTGTAAAATAATTAAAATTGTCAATAAATTAATTTTTAAAATATGTATTTTCTTATTACTGTAGTCATTCACCCCTCCCTTTACCACCCCTTCCAAAATTTTTCCTTGTTACAGAGTTACATATTAAACGCAGAAACTCAAATGAAGAGAAGTCTACTAGTTTCTCGTCCACTTTATTTTACGCTTAAAATAGAAAGTAAAAAAAACAAACATTTTCATAAATAGATCTATTTATTTACAAATAATAAAAACATTTATATAAATTATGTACAAGAGAAATAACCTAAGAACTAATCTATATATTTATTTACTTACAACTCTAATATAGTAAATAATAACACAAATTCACCCAGTTCTTCCTCTTCGGGAGAATCTTCATCAGTCTCGTAATCCGAGTCACTGGCACTCATCGACTCCGTCTCCAGCGACCAAGCTGACGGAGAAGAGGGTCTGCTTGGTGGCTCCACTTCCATGGATGGACTATTCGGCGGCTCTGCATCCATCGGTGGTAATGTCCCCCACCAATCGCTACTATCTGGACCCTCTTCGTGTTCCAGATCTTCTAGATAGTGCATTTGTACCACCCAATTGCTACTATCTGGGCCCTGTCCATTATATGATAGCCCCAACATCACATCGTATTCCCAAAAAGGTGTTGTTGACTCTGTGGAATCGCTGGAACTAACTGCATTGTCTTGGGAAGCCATTTGTTTTCACAAGCTTTGCAGTTTTACTGAGGTTCAAGAGACGAGGAGTTTCTTATATTAACGCACCCCACTCCAACAAACCCTACATTAACAAGAGTAGGTAGTAAGTTTCTTACAGACGATTTTTTAAAGTATCAGTCATCAACAAGATAAACAAGAGTACATGAGGCTGTAAGTGGATTTACCCTCACTTCCCTCAGCGGGTCACAATAGAAAATGCTGGGTGTGTAATCAAGAAATTCAGTTTTTGAGGTAGGGATTTAATTAGGGTGTTTGATCGTTATTGTATTATTGTTGTTCCAAATAAAATATATTTCAATAATGAATATTAAACACTTAAATAAAGCACATTAGTGTAGTATAAATATTTTTATTTCTGTATTACTGATACATAAGTAAATAACATTATACATATTTAACATTATTTAAAGTTTAATAAATTATACAACATCCAAGTTGTCAATCCAAGAATTGTGTTCTTTGGAAAGTCCAAGCCATTTGACAAATATTTTGTTTTTCTTTTTTTTTAAAACCTTCTCCACTAGATATATATCGGGATATTTAGTTTTTTGTAACTCCATTTCATAAAAACATCCTTTAATTGGTTGTCCATACATATCTTCAAGCTGGTAAGTTGTTGGGTTAGTTATATTGATTTTGACAATTTTGAAAAGTTCAGTTGAAAAATTGACTGTAAAACCTTTTTCAAATACACCTTTGTATGCACTTATTCGAACTACATCACCAATATGAAACTTGGGTTTTAAAGCAATCCTAATGTGATTATATGCATCCAAACGTGTGGTTGGCTTAACATCAGCGGGTTTCATACCAATCGTGCGATGTATTTTATTGTTGTACATTTTTGTAATGTTGGATAGAATATCGAGCCATTTGTATTTACCCCTAGCTGAGAATTCTTTATATAACCAATTTTTTAATGTTCGTATCACTCTCTCAACAATTGCAGCCTTTTTCGTACTGTATGTAGAGTAATGATTAATGGCATGCTTTTTCATTAAAGTAGAAAAGTTTTTGTTGTAAAATTCCGTACCCTGGTCGCTTTGAAGATTCTTAGGTGAGTAGTTCGATTTTTGCAAAATGCTCCTCATACCCTTCGTAATTTCTATACCCGTTTTATTTCTTAAGGGTCTTGTCCACACATATTTCGAATAGCAGTCGATCACTACGAGGATATATCGATAACCTTTATTAAGGTTCGCAAATGGCTGCATTTCAGCCAAATCCATTTGCCATAAATCGCCATAGCCCTTGATAATTGTTCTTCTTCTACGAAAATTTTTTCGGGGTAACCTGTGCAGTTCCTGCACAACGGCCTTCTTTGTAGCACTAATTTCCATGTTAACTTATTGGATCCAATGGGTGTGCAGAGAATACACTAAGCTGTTACATGTTTGCCGATAGACTAATTTCTAATAAGTTAATTCTTCTAATTTATTAATTTTGTCAATTATTTTCTGAAGCTCTCTAGCTTGCTGAGAAATTGAATTTTCCACTGTTTTATGTTC
The DNA here is from genome assembly GCA_963583905.1 of Stenurella melanura. Lineage (NCBI taxonomy): Eukaryota > Metazoa > Arthropoda > Insecta > Coleoptera > Cerambycidae > Stenurella > Stenurella melanura. The sequence goes on from OY757309.1 coordinate 165,331,854, forward strand.
CTTATCAATATCCGCTCGTATTTGTTCATTAATATACTTTTTCATCTCTGCAACAACCCGTACATTTCCTTTATCAATTTTTTTCGGAATTTCCTCATTTACATAAGTTTTTGCAGTAGCAACAGCTAACAAAACTTGACCATTAACGTACTTTTCCATTGCCGTAATAATTAAGTTAGTGGCCTCATCCATAGCCTTGCGGATGTCTGCAAAGAAGGTAGTAAGTCGCTCTTCAACATAGTTACGTGTTACACCATCCTGACTATCCACCGGTTCTCCAATGTTCTTTAAACGTTTATTCTGAATATCGAAGTGATTATCTGCAGTGAGCTTAAAGCCAAGACCTGGTGGACCGCGCACGACTAATGATTTATTAGCGCCGCCTCTTCTGCGTCCAAATTTATCAATTGTGTTGTGACCAGGTAGCATTTCTAATTACATCTGATCTGATTTAAGCATTTCACAGTATATTATACTTCCCCATTATAATTTTGTTAATAGATTATTTTTTCTTCTCTCATTTCCTCCAACAAACTAATTATTTCATTATTAACACCACTGTTACCTGCCATTTTTGAGCTATACAGCAGACGTAGACGATCTACCAGCTCTTTTGGCTTATTCCAATAAACATAATCGACACCTCTACTATTGTATATTTTCTGAACTGGCATTTGTGGAAAACCCAAACCGGTTCTCGATCTCGTCACTATTGTAGAAGATGTTAGTGGTTTTATAATATCACTGAATTTCCTCCATTTAGTTTTATTCAAACCATTTTTTGCATCATAATTCTTATATGCCGCTCTTGTCTTTTTTAATATTTCACCATATATTTGATACTCTTCGTCACCAATAGATACTTCATCACTGCGTAGTATTGACGGATACTTCATAAATATTACATCGTACAACTTAGGACTGCCAGGATACGTTCCCAATGCCTTAGTACCATACCACAATGTAATGTCCCCATTAGAAAAGCGCACCTCGGCGTTACCCATTCGTAGTTTGCCTGTATGGGGATCTAGATGTACACCGTATACAGTGTCATATTTATAGTGACCGGACTTTAAATTATCTAAATGTTGTTTGATCACGTCACATTTCTTTTCTGCACTACCAACGGATCTTTCTGAACCTGGGGTACTCATTAATGACGATCTTGGTGGTGTTTCCATATAATATGCTTCAGTTGCACTATTCTCCCCATCTTCACTGCTACCTTCAGATGTCGCGTTAAGCGTACTGGTACTAGCTTTTGCACTGCCTTGAGATTGCGTTGATTTTTGTGTCGGTGTTGGCGGCGCCTGGTTATGTGATTTTACCTGTGAGGCAGATATTACTTTTAAAGGTTTTGTTATGGGTTCATAAACCTTTTCAAGTGCTAATTGACTCTCAACATTTCTACGCTTCAGTGAATTAAATTTTTTACGCACAGAATCAGTAGCTTCAACTAGTTGTCGTTTGAGGTTTACTTCCCTTGCCATGTCTCCATCGATATTGCTATTGTGTTTAATCTTCATTTCCAGTGTCTAACCTCACCGATGTAATCTCGATGCTGTCTACAGGCCGATTGAATCTTTAATTCTAATACTTTACGGATATATGAAACTATCAAGTCCTTTCCTGTATCTACCCTCATTCACCTCTCTATCCTTATCAATTACAAGAAACCCATATTTGTCTTTCCAACACTGCACACATTTCTTGAAATTGCTTAAAAGATATGTCTGGTGAGACATGGTCGGAGAAAATGTGATGTAAGTTCATATCATCCTGTCTGAACATCGCTATAAAATTAGCGTTGTCCCTAACAAGTTGCTTAGGTATGCGAGAATATGTTTGTGCCAAATAAAAACAGTCTACATTTCTATGGCGACCCATTGAGAAAAAGGTGCGAATTATGTCTTGCTTTTCACACATAACATCATCGAATATAAATATAGAATCAGGCTTGGCTTCAGATGGTTGCACTATTTCCGCATTATTATTAAAGGTGTAAAACCCCAATCCCTTAACTGGTGTTAATATGTTGCGCAAGTACTCATACTTGGGTTGATTTAAAGACTTTGAATATAGGTATATATTTGCGAAACGTAATCCAAGGGGGTGAGTAATTAGAGATATCATTAAGTTCGTCTTGCCACAATTACTTGGACCAATTAGAAGTCCACGAACAGTTGACGGAAGTAGTGACCCATGGCGCGATTCGATTTGTAATCCACATCCTACTTTTTCGTCTAAATTGTCTATAGGAAACTTCTGTCTCTGCTTTACAATACGCATTGTACCACGGTTGAAGACTATATAAATAGATCTATGCATTACAATTGTTATTTAAATGTTGTCAGTCAAGCAGCGCACAAGTAAGAACCGCCGTTTTTTAAAGGTCGGTAAGGGGGTAGTAAATTCCCTAATAAATAAGCTTCCATTTGAACTGCATTTACCCGGTGGTTACCAGTATTGTGGTCCAGGCACCAAATTAAAAAAAAGATTAGCGCGAGGCGATCCAGGTATAAACAAGCTCGACGCTGCATGCAAGCAGCACGATATTGCATACGACCAAAACTCGGGCGATTTATCAGCTCGACATAGAGCAGACTATCAACTTGAACAAGCTGCGTGGAATCGAGTTAAATCCAAAGAAGCAAGTTTAAAAGAAAAGGCTGCCGCGTGGTTGGTTACGACTATAATGAAGGGAAAACAGCGTCTTGGAATGGGATGTAGATCAACAAAATCTCGTAGTACAAAATCTCGTAGTACAAAAAGAAAAAATATAATTAAAAAGAAGAATAAAAACAGGAAGAACGTTAGAAAGGTAGCCTTTGGTGCTGGGATAGTACGCAAGGTTCGTGATGATCTGCGTAAAACTGGTGGTAAGCGATCTGTAGCTAAGGATACTAGAAAAGTTATGCAAATAGCGCTTCAAGCTGCACGGCGACACATGAGATCAGTTGGTGGAAAACGAAATATTCGTACGCCTCGCATAATACCGATTCCGAAAGTTGGTGGAATTCTACCTTTAATACCTATTTTTGCGGGTTTATCGGCGTTAGGTAGCTTGGCAGGATCTGCAGCTGGTATAGCTAAAGCTGTAAATGATGTGAAAACTAGCAGAGAAGAATTGGCAGAAAAAAGCCGCCATAATAGACATATGGAGGCAATTGCTATAGGGAAAAGTGGTAAAGGGCTTTATTTGAAACCATATCGTAAAGGACTGGGTCTCTATCTAAAATCACAAAGTTCAAAAAACTACTAGACACCCTACCTCGAAAACCTCTCACCAACATCGATCTCAAATATTATGTTGAGAAGATGAAGGTGCCCCATTTTCGAGGTATATTTATGCGCGACACTTTACCAAATTCCGGACCGCATCGTAATGAATCCGCCATCATAAATTTGGATACTATAGATGGTCCGGGAACGCATTGGGTGGCATATAAAAAACGAGGTAGTTTGGTCACATATTTCGATAGTTTTGGAGATTTGCCCCCACCAAGAGAATTAGTCCTGTACTTGCGCAACGGTTCAAGGTTTACGGATAAAATCTACTATAATTATGAGCGCCAACAAAATTTCAACACAGTGTGGTGTGGCCATTTGTGCTTAAAGTTTCTTTCTTCAAAAGTTAAATAAAACTCTTCAAATGGCATGTGTGACCCCATCAATGGATCGAGAAGCAATTAAACGGATGGGCCACTCGTTGATTGCTTTCTCTAGACTACGCAGCTTGCTGAAGATGAGTAAACAGCAACTTTCAGATATGCCTAAAGAAGTAATAATTGCATGTGTCCCATATGAAATTGCATTAGTGTGGGATAAATTACCCAAACATCTTCAGGATGACATTGATATTTTAAAATATCAGTACTGTCAAGAACACTATTCTAATCAAGACGAAAATAATATTGATGTTAACGATGGTCCATCGCCTCGAAAAATATTTTGCTGCTACTGTAAAGTGGACGAGGTGAACGTGGCGTCAAAAAATGATGTGAGTATATCTCCATCACCGCCCAAAAAAAGAAGATTAATCCACGACTATTGCTGCAAATCGCAATAAAGACATGCAACAATCTCCAAAAAACGTCAGTCATGTCACACACTTTCACTATATCAAGCCGCTCAAGCGTGCTCAGTGCAGAGTTTTATCCACCGATTGAACTAGATATAGGCAGTCGATATGGTCTGGGATTAACCGGATTTTATTCATACAACTCTATATTTAATATAGACGAGACGAACAATGGTTTCTGTTATAGGACTTCACCGAAAGCAGCTCCCACATTTCTCCACATACCGTACGGAGTCTATGAAATTGATGAAATATATAATGCAATACTGAAAGCTATGCCAACTAACAAAAATGAAGAAAAAGAAAAATTATTTCGACTGCGAGCAAACAATAACACAATGAAATGCGAGATAAGATCAAAATACGAAATTGACTTTACACAAGCAAACTCTATTGGTAGTCTGTTGGGATTTCAGCCGACATATTTAGAACCAAACAAGACTCATGAGTCAACACTCCCCATTGATATAATGAAAGTAAGAATGATACGTGTAGATTGCAACATTATTTCCGGAGCGTATCTGAACGCTCTTAAATCCCACACACTCTTTGAGTTTGATATTGATGTTGAACCTGGATACAAACTTACCAGGGAGCCAGCTAACATAATATATTTACCTGTTAGACCTGAAGGACGTCAGTTTATCGACAACATTACTCTACGCATATTGGATGACAACGGAGATTTAATTAATTTTCGAGGTGAAAAGATTATTGTGAAGCTAGAATTGAAACAATTTTAATATTAAGAGCAAAAAAAAATGGGTTTTCGATATAATCAGGAACGATTAGCACACTGCCGATATAAAGTGCTTAACGATAAAAAGAAGAGTGATTGTAGAAACCCATTCATTCAGCGTATACCTCTTAAACAGTTAAGACATAGATTGTCGGTAAAGGACCGCGCATTTCTTCAATCTATTGGGTTAGAACTGAGAGAAAATTAAATAATAATGACAGCTACTACATCTAGTGAAAAACTTGAAGTGTTCGACGAACCTGTGTTTGATCAGTCACTTATCAGTTTACATGAGCATACGTATAAACCATATGGGTCACCATATTATAGAAATTCTGATGAAATACGAATCCCTATCAATTTTCATGACCTTATACTCGACATTGCAGAAAGCTACATCTATATAGAAGGGAAATTTACACCTAGCGATGTTACCAAGCGGTGTTATTTATCCAATAATGCTCTAGCTTTCCTCTTCGAAGAGATTAGGTATGAAATGGGTGGCGAGCAAGTGGCTGTAGTTAGGAAGCCTGGCATCACTACCACAATGAAGACTATGGTATCATATGGACAGACACATCTGCGATCACTATTAACTACGGGTTGGGGCCTCAACGAACAGAAACAAGATATTTTAGATAGTACTAGTCATGTGTTTAGTGGTAGACTACCCCTTAAATACCTTATGGGTTTTGCAGAAGACTACACCAAAGGTATTTTAAATGTCAAGCAGGAATTAATTTTAATAATAGCTCGCTCATTCAAAGATTCCTACATTGGGGAAGTTGATGCAGATTTAGAAATTAACAAAATTGAATGGAAGATTAGACATATTGTGCCTGAGGATAGACAAAAGCTTAAACTACTAAACAGAATTAATAAAAGTAGTAATAATGCTAAAGTTAAGATGGCTTATCGTATGTGGGATCTCTATGAGCTACCTACTCTGCGCGATACTGCTTCTGATGTTTGGGCCGTTAAAACCACTAACAGTCTTGAGAGACCTAGATACATAATTATTGGATTTCAAAACAATAGTCACTCCAATGATAGAAGCAAAGATGTGACAAATTTTATACATGCAGATATTAATAATATTCGACTATATCTAAATGCCGAAGTATTTCCTTATGAGCGCTGGAACTTAGATTTTGATAAGAAATTGGACTCTGCAGCTTACTATGCCTATGAGAACTTCCAGCGTAGTTATTATGATAAAGATATGAGTGAACCTATGATGGATCTTGCAGAATTCAGAAAATCTCCATTATTTGTCATAGATTGCTCCCACCAACCGGATGCAATGAAATCATCCACCGTCGACATAAAGATAGAATTTGAAACCCGAAAGTCGAAGTTCCCCGAACAAACTCGTGTATATGCACTTATACTTCACGATACATATTTAAGCTACAGTGCATTGGATGGTTCAGTTCAAAACGGTTTTCTTGCTGCTAAGTAAAAAAAATATTTATTATGGAGCAAACAAAAAATACAGTTCCTATGCTGATAGTTGACTTACAAGGTTTTCAATGTAAAAACAGTGAGTTCATAGTGAAGGAATTGGCTGCTGTGTGCTGTAATACTGAACAACAAGCACATTACTTTTTCAAACCACCATATCCATTCTCATCACTTGCACGTGACAGGAAGATGCAATACCAATGGTTGGAGAAAAAATACCATGGTTTAAAATGGAGCCACGGATACATTCAACTGACAGAATTACCACTGATCCTTCAGCGACTTTGCCAGAATGTAGTTAATAATTATCAATGTCAATTACTATTAGAGGATGTCGTAATTGTATGCAAAGGCAGAATGAAGAGGAATTTTCTACTGCAACATCTAAGTCGGAATAAGATTATAGACTTAGATGACTATTTGCCCCATGCTCCCAGCCTTAAATCATTGAACATACCAAAATGTCTAGAACATTTTCAGTACAATAATATTACTCATTGTGCTCTTGCAAATGCTCATTTTCTTAATAGAAGTATTATAGATTTAAATATAAAATTACAGTGAGACTGTTTAAGTGTAAGGTATATTTTTCTAGATATGTAATAAAAATAGGCAATAAAATAAATATAATCTTTTAATGTGGTTTTTATTTATTTAACTTCATGATATAATTGTAAAAATAATAAATATCAATGAGATATTATACTGTTTATTACACAATTATTTATTTACAATAATATAACTTAAAATAAATATTATTTGTCTTCATCATCAAGTTGATGTTTTTCAATAACTCCAACTGGTAGGTACTTCACTAGGTCATACAGGAAGCGTTTTAATTTCATTCTAATCATAGACTCACAAAATTCATCTAAACTTAAAATGCCTCGAGAGTATTTGTCACATAAATTTGCTCCAGATTCATATGTATTACAAGCTTCTTCAACACGTCGAACTTCTTCAACATCCCAGCAGATATTTATATCGTAGACTAACGAATGCTGTGCATCCCTCCTTAAGTCCCATAGTTCACAAGACAAGCTTTCGATGGCTGATTTAATGTCTTCTGCCCTCACCCATCGTTGAGCTGAATATTGCATCCACATATTTTGTTGGTATCGGTTAAACTAAAAGCAAACAAATATATTAGAAATGCATATAAAAACTCTAAATTATTCACTTACTTAGGTAGGGTGTGAGCGCTATTTAAAACTGATGGACTTATATTGTACAAATCAAGTTATTACCATTAACCAAAATAATAACGTTCCCATATTTTCGAATGAGATAGCAATATTACGCTTTATAGTACTCCTACCATTCTTTCTAACTGTATTTTATTATCTAGTAGAAAATTAAAACTAAGAACTAAAAAGTAACTAGTACAATTATTGTTTTTAAATTAATAACCTAAACGTATCATTGCACTGGATTTCGCTCCCACATATACTGGAGGACGCTGACCTAAATATGTCAACGTGTATTTACCACCCGATGAATTAATCTTATTGATTACATCTTCACTTATATTTTCTACAACTCGTTTGGGTAAAAATGATTTGAAAGTTGTTATTGTACTTTCCTCAAACAAATTTACGATGATTGATTTTCCAAACCGCGTATTGACCACTGACATTTTCTTTATGACATAGGCTTTGTCCTTAATTAATGATGTAATAGGCTTTTGCTCCAAAACCTCAGTACTCTCACTAATTATTGCATTAAGTGCTAATAAATCTTGTTCCGAAATTTCCATGGTTAAAATGGATGTGTACAGTGAAAGAACCGCAAAAAGTAATATAAAACTATTGCTCACTTGAAATAATTGAGGTGGTTGCACTACACTCACTTGTTAACTATTGAGTAATCAGAGATAGATTTGACTTTTGTCATACTATCACAGGCCATTTATAGTAATAGATCTGCCCCACTACAATAATTTTCCTTTCCACCACCACATTAATTGCCTCCCACCACTGTAATTACACTTATACAATTACTCTTATTACCACCACCCACTATGCGATGCCCCCACCACCAGTGTATGTAACGCTCTAATTACCCCCACTACCATGCCAATTATCCATCCCCACCACAATAATTACACTAAGTACTCTCGTTATGCAATTACACTTATTACCCCCTCCACCACAATAATTACAGTAAGTACTCTCGTTATGCAATTGCTCTTATTACCCCTCACCACCACAATAATTACAGTAAGTGCTCTCGTTATGCAATTACTGTTATTACCCCCCCCCCTCCACTGCAATAATTGCAGTAAGTACTCTCTTTTCGCAATTACTGGTATTACCCCCTCCACTGCAATAATTACAGTAAGTACTCTCGTTATGCAATTACTTTTATTACCCCCCTCCACTGCAATAATTGCAGTAAGTACTCTAGTTACGCAATTACTGGTATTACCCCCTCCACTGCAATAATTGCAGTAAGTACTCTCTTTTCGCAATTACTGTCATTACCCCCCTCCACCACAATAATTACAGTAAGTACTCTCGTTATGCAATTACTTTTATTACCCCCCTCCACTGCAATAATTGAGTAAGTACTCTAGTTACGCAATTACTGGTATTACCCCCTCCACTGCAATAATTGCAGTAAGTACTCTCTTTTCGCAATTACTGTCATTACCCCCCTCCACCACAATAATTACAGTAAGTACTCTCGTTATGCAATTACTTTTATTACCCCCCTCCACTGCAATAATTGCAGTAAGTACTCTAGTTACGCAATTACTGGTATTACCCCCTCCACCACAATAATTACAGTAAGTACTCTCCTTACGCAATTACTCTCATTACCCCCCTCCATCATAATAATTACAGTAAGTACTTTCGTTATGCAATTACTCTTATTACCCCCCTCCACTGCAATAATTACCCCCCACCACTCTAATTACCCCCACCACTCTAATTACCCCCACCACTCTAATTACCCCCACCACTCTAATTACCCCCACCACTCTAATTACCCCCACCACTCTAATTACCTCCCACCCCACCTCATAGGCCCCGCCCACCTATGACGTCACGAAAAGTGGTGGGGGGTGTATCCAGCTCCGGCTTAAGTCCTCTACTCATACTGCACATCTGCTGGATACAAGAAAATTTTTTTACGTTTGTCCTTGAGAAAGGCAAGTGAAATAAATTATTGTGTCTAGATGCCGGTCTAGGAATTTGAAAATTAAGCATACTTAAAATATCTCCACAGTCGATGTTATTGTGTAAAATATTGTATAAAAAAGTTAATTGCGATCGGTGTCTACGGATCTCTAGACTATCTAGGCAAAACCTAGAGAGCAATTCTTCATGTGGATAACCAATAGCTGGATAAGTCCCGTCAGCCTTGAAAGTCGCATGTTTTAGGAAACGGCGTTGTATTCTTTCCAAATTTTGTATGTGTACATTATAGGTTGGACACCATATTATTGAAGCATATTCAAGGTGAGGTCTAACAAAAGTAGTGTAGAGTTGCTTTAATGTGCGTACATTTTCAAAATGTGCGGAGTTTCTAATAACAAAACCCAGCATTCTATAACTTTTGGTGACAGCAAGTTCGATGTGGTTTACAAACGTTAGTTTTTTATCGAATGTCACACCCAAGTCCCGAAAAGTGTCTGGCCGGAAAAGTATATGATTGTCTAATTTGTAATCGTGCATGATAATATTCTGCTTTGTTGTAAATGTCATAACATTTTGTTTCATTCAAGGGTAATTTGTTTATCACACACCATGTATTAATACGATCAATATTGTTTTGAAGTTCATAGCAATCTTTTTCACTTGCAATATTACAAAAGAGTTTTAAATCATCCGCATATAGAAGGCAGTTAACAGTTAGATTATCTACTATATCATTTACAAACAAGTTAAAGAAAAGTGGACCTAAGTTTGAACCTTGGGGGACTCCTGACGTGGCTAAAACCTCAATAGATCTAACACCATGGTATACAACATATTGCTTTCTATCAGTTAGATAGGACTTAAAAAGCTCAATAAGGTTGTCCGAGAAGCCATAACATTCAAATTTTTGTAAGAGGATACCGTGATTCAGTTTATCGAAAGCTTTGGAAAAATCAGTGTATATAACGTCTGTTTGTACACTCCTGTCAATAGAATCAGAAATAAACTCTGTAATATTAATTAAATTGGTGACTGTTGAACGGCCCTTGAAGAACCCATGTTGAGCTATTGATATTTGATGCTTTACGTGGTTAAAAATATAATGGTGTAGGAGAATTTCAGATGCCTTGGCGAAATTATTTATTATTACTATCGGGCGGTAATTAGAAATTTCAGATCTGTCGCCCTTCTTGAATACTGGAATTATTTTTGATAATTTCCACCATGACGGAAATTTGGAGGACCTTAGTGATAAGTTGAATAATATAGTAAGGGGTTTAGCAAAAACAGCAGCACAGTCGCGTAATATGAATGCGGGGATACCATCTGGCCCAGAGGTTAATTTAGGTTTGATTTTCTTTGAAACATTCAATACTTCATCTTCTGTAAAACAAAGTATATTTAAAGGTGAACTACTCTTAACAAAAGTAAAATTTTGGGTGATATTTTCAGATTCAGAATAAGATTGTTGAAAAATTTAGCAAAGGAATTAGTAATTAGTTGAGAATCAGACATATATTCATTATTATAATTCATGAACTTTGGCAAATCTGAAGAACTTCTTTTATAATTAATAAATTTCCAAAACGAGGACGGATCACCAACTATATTTTCCTCAATATGATTACAATATCTTCTATAAGAACTCTCTGAATCTATTTTCACTTTTTGCCTTAATCTTTTAAATTCATTCTGAAAAGTGACAGCACCTGTCTGCTTGTATTTATTCAGCGCCCTTTGCTTTTCTTTAATAGATTTGATTAATGGATAATCAAACCAGGGTGGATATATTCTTTTTGAGGTTTTAGACTGAGGTACAGTATTAACAAATATTGAGTTTAACTTAGAATAGAACTGATCATAAGCGTCATCAATGGTTTCATAATTATTTAAAAATTCCCAATTAGTTTCGGCTAATGTTTGATACAGAACTGGAAAGTTAGCCTTCTTAAAGTTAAGTTTATAGTTAGAATTAAATTTAACTTTATGACTTTCACGATCTTTTATGATACTAAATGTCGACATAAGAGCAGGATGATGGTCATCCTCTGCGATGAGAACATCATTAGCTTTTTCGACCTGGCAGATTTTATTGGATAGAAGTAGGTCTAGTAATCTGTTATTTCTATTTCTTATTGTATTAAATTGCTTTAGGTTAAGAACATTTTGAAAGTTTATTAGTGGCTGAACGGTACCCGAAGTAGGTGCATTGGTTGTACAGCTGCAGTACTCAGGTACATTAAAATCACCTAGTATTAAAACGTCAGAATTGTAAATAAAGTTTAAAGAGCAAAATGCATCGAACAACGCATGATACGTCTCCACAGATGTTCTAGGAGGAATATAAAGAGTAAATATATAAAAAGAGTAGTGATTTATAGTTATTTTAACGCCAACAATATCGACAGAGTGTAAATTTTTAAACAAGGTGTTACTTAATTTTAAGTCAACGGCCATTAGTGAGTTATTAACCGCCAACATAACTCCACCTCCCCCTTCACGATGAGTTTCTAACAAATTTCTATCCGCTCTAAAAATATTAAACTGCTGTTCGTTTAGTAACTCTGGATTTTGTACGTTTGATTGCAAGTTAGTTTCGGTAAAAGCTAATATACTATAATCACTGCTTGCTGCATTATTATAGAGGACACTAAGCTTGGTATTCAAACCACGCACATTCTGATAGTATACAGATAAATGTTGAGAATCGCCGGAGTTTGTGCTTATATGAGACAACTGGTTAGTAGAAGCGTCAAGTAAGAGTGGAGTCTCTATTTGCTATTGATGACCTAAGTCCGATTTTAATTTCGAAACCGCGTTTAAATATGCCGAGCATTGTTTATAATCCCAAGCGGCGTGATCTGTGGAGATATTCAACTGTTTGCTTTCTTTTAGTACAGTACAGTTAATACATTTTAAGCTGTCTGCTTTACAGTCCCCTAAATTATGATTTTCAGCACATCTAGGACAATTTATCTCTTTTTTACAGGTATTTTTTGTATGATTTAAACCATTGCAATTAAAACAGCGCAAAATGTTCACGGCGTCATATACTTTGCATACATCCAGGCCTACCAGTAAAAATGCGTTATTTATTACCTTATCATATGTCACGTTATCCAGTTGCAAAATCGCTTGAAACAGATTTTTGTTCTTTTTTGTTGACGAAATATTAATTATTTTACATTCAGCATCATTACTAAAGAGATCCCCGTTTTGTTTCAAGATGTATCCATGTAGGGTGTCAGCATTAAAGTTTTCCGACATACCAACCACACGTATTCTTGGATGAACTGCCCTAACTTCTCGAATTTCGTAATTAGAGGATAGTTTTTCCTGCGCCATTTTTTTAAATTTCGAAGTACCTTCAGTAGTACTACAACTAACTATCAAACCGCCATCCTTTATATGTTTCACTTTGTTGAAATTTGTGTCTGATTTAATAGGATTAAAATTCAGGAGAATATCAGATTTTGTCTGCTGATTGGTTTGCGTAGTTTTCGGTTTCACAATTACAGCCGGTTGAGTGGTGTTACGCAATACAGATGCATATAGTGGTTTGTTATTATTACTGTTGGTGTTTGTGGGTAAAGTTGATGAATTATTGATATTGGTTGAGCTACTAGCCACCATCTCAGACAGTTTATTTTTCGCCATATCCATAAATTGACTCTTTAAATTATCCAGCACAGAATTAAAACCATTTAAAAAAGAATCTACCTTCTCTTGAAATATGCACTGCAGTTTGCTGTCATCAAAAAAAGATTCATTTACCTTAATGCAAGTATCACATCTCCACTTGAGGCCTGGTACATCTTTCATATGCTGCACTATATCGACTGACGCTCCGATACATGTCAAGTGGTGTTGCATGTTACAAGGACCATCGCATGAAATACTGGGAGACTTTTTACTCACAGTTGAGTTATTACAAATACCACAGCGAGACATATTAATTTATTCACATTTACGCGTAACTATTAAAATTTAGCCGCACTTCACTTACACCAGACTTTATGGCCGGGACTTCCAATAATGGTCGGAAATCCCGTTGGGTTTATGATTTTGCCTGGGCTGGTCACTACCTTGATCACGTCCGCTCTGCACGAAGGTTCGACATAGAAGTTATGCACAATGGGGTCAAAAGAGGCCCAGAAACAGTTTTTCGCGTTAGAAAAAGATCTAAACTTTATATAGAAAAAAGTTTTGTATAAAATTTGTAGAATTTTTTAATATAAATAAGCTGCGTTCGATATCTATAAATTTACAAATAAATTATTTATTTCAGAAAAACCACTAAAAATCGTATATTTTTCAATTTCTGATATCTTAAAAAAAATATTATTTAATGAAAGTCGCTGAAAGTATAGTCCTTGGCTTAAAACTTTCTTGAAGAGTTTTACTAATATGTGCATTTAGTGCGCGCATAGTTAATTAATGGCCAATATGCGAGAAGATGGACCGAAAAACCGAAAAAAATTTAGCAACCTTCGATTATATTTTTAGTGTGAAATTGTATCGGAATGCCATCAGCGCCAATCGATAGCTGTTAATTCTCTACAAGTGAGAATAAAAAAAATAATTCTTCGGCTTTTTGGAGATAATTTTTTTTTCTTTTAGAACAATCGATACTTCCTTACTTACCGACAGAAGAATACACGACTGTCAAATCTAAAATAATTATAAAAGCCTTGTCTAATAGTCTTATTAAGAGAATTAATAACTAAAACTTTTTTATGTATAATTAGAAACTTTACTCTGTTTACGCTGTTCCGAAATTCTTGAGAAATCGAGACGATAATGGGTACTTTTAAGAAATGCAACTGCTGAGAATAATAATCATTCAACCTGATTACTTTCTGATTATAGTAAACTGCTGTGAGTTCGCTATACGATGTAAAGCAAGTTGCCAATTGTCACTATAATTGAGGTTATGTTATATCACAGAAAACCTATTTATTAATAAATAATCATATAATATTAATAACTCTTTATTCTCAATTTCTGAAAACCAAACACTATAGATTACTGAGAGCAGGGAAACATCAAGGATTGATATAAAGTAAGGTTAAGTTCCACCTCTGACTAAACTCGGCGTTTTTGTTGTTGAATAAAACAATCGACAGACAGTCAGCACATTTCAACGTTATCACTGAAGAAACGACTGCTTGCCAAATTGTTTACCCCTGCATTCCCTAAATGCATCCAATGATTGAATTTCATTGCACATGAAAACAAATTAATAAGATTTGTTTAAGGCTCAAAATGATGCATTTAATCGTGGTAACAATTCTCATATTAATATTAAGTGGGCCTCTATTGTTTGTCTTCTTAAGCCTGCTTACATTGTCGGTGACTTCATTATAAGTTACTCTGAAAAGTTAAATTTTTCGTTGGGAATTTATGAATTGCTTAAATAGCCGCTGTGATTTAAATGACTTGGAAGAAAGTTGCTCACTATATTATTAACAAGGTTGGTAAAGTGTTTTTAAGTTCATTATAGGAGTGTTAATTTCATAATTTGAATTTCTTATTTCCATATTATTTATTATTTTCTGCATTGCAATTAAATAATTATTTCCTTGAAATAATTAACAATTTATATTCATCAACGCCTTGATGTACGTTTGGTGGCCCATACATTATTATAGCTGACCTCCGTCTACTGTATAGCAGGTCCAACACCAACACGTCATCTACCACATGTGTCCGCCAGACACGCCGCTGTATCTTTCCTATTTATTTCTTTCCATTAATTTCAAAATACATTGCTTTGGAGGGTGTCCTTTTTGTCGCTTATCCATTTTATATTTTCTCTGGTTGATGAGGCTAAAGCAAAAATCATTTTTTTGAGAATATCGCATTAAACGGGCAGCCAGCAGGATTGTAGCCTACAGAATTTGATTTAGACTAATTTTTTTCAGGTAGTATGCTATTATAGTGTACAATTATAAAAGCGGTAGTCTGTCTGGCCGTAGCGGGTGCATTAGGCTAAAAACACACTAGGCTGTTTTCGTCGAGTCGGCCGCCGAATCGGAATCCGCCTGTACAACACACACGAAGCGGTTAACCAATTGTCGTAGGAAGGCAACAATGTCATTGTTCTCAGTAGTGTTGATAGTACATGGACTAAAATGGATGTGTGACTGAAAGGAAGAATTAATTTTGTTAGGTTTATTATACTATCCATCAAAAAAAAATAATAATAGACGTATCCGGGAACATCCTATTGTTAAGGTGGCCATTCCCTAGAAAGAGACATCCAATTGGGAAATATTTATTATTTTTGACCCTAAATTTTTTTTCTTAGTACGTATATTTAAAAAACTATAAGAGTACCTAAGTAGAATCATAACAAGACTATTACTATGAATTTTCATTGAATGATTTCAGTGGTTTGCAAAATAGCTAGATTTAAAACTACGAAATAGAAAGATTAACATAATTTTTAAATTTAAATCTAGCTATTTTGCAAACCGCTGAAATTATTGAGTAAAAATTCATAGAAATAGTCCTGTTATGGTTCTACTAAGGTAGCCTTATAGTTTTTTTAATATACCTACGTGCTAAGAAAAAAAAGTTATATCCAAAAATAATAAATATTTCACTATCGATGTCCCTTTCTTGGAAATGGCCACCTTAATGAACGCGAAACAAAAAATATATTCAACACTATATTTAATGAAATTAAAAGTGATGATGCAATTTCATGAGAATATCGAACATGTCATTTTACGAACTGCTATATATTTTGGAAAATGATTTAATAAAGAAGATTAACCGAATGAGAAACAATATAATAAAACGGTATAATAACTAGGTACTTCTTCCCAACTTTTACTTCTGTCACCATGATCATTGTTACTCATATCCCATATAACAGGTCGTTCTTGAATTACATTTATTAATAGTTCATTATCAATAACGGGATTTATTTTAGAGGCGTAAATACAATATTTGTAAAGAACGTGCATTTTGGCTTCAATGAAAGCCCAAACCACTTGACAAATAAGTGAATGTGTGAACAGATCCATTTCTTTACATTGTAGCATACGCCGTTCGAAGCAATAAAAACGATTCGGCACATGAATCGAATGACCGACGCGCGACGCTACGCGCGGTGGTGGATGTCGCTTTCTCGCAGCGCGTTTTAGTGTGAACAGCTCCATTTGTTTACATTACAGCATCTGACGAGTCGGCTGCCGATTTGGCGGCCGAATCGGCGAGAACCGCCTAGTATGTTTTTAGCCTTATGGTGCCGCAGCGCCAGATAGTTACCGAATTAATGATGCAAGTATTTCAGAGTACCAGAACTATATAGTATAGAGTATACTACCGCCAAGTACAGTTGGCAGACACATATGTGTGATATAAAGTAGTGGAAGATTGATACGAAGAGTAAAGATTGTGTAACTTTTCAGAGTACTAACGATTATCTTTCGTGCTTCGAAACAATTTATCTCTTCGTTTTTGAGAAAGAATATACTGGTAGACAGATAATTCGGGTTTACGCCGATAAAGATAGAGATTTTCAGCATCCGCAGCGTGTATGTGATCGCTCACTACATTGAAAGTATCGTCGTTGGAGATGAATGGGATGCGAGCAGAATAGTGAAGGTCTTCAAGAACAATACGGAGATGATAACGAAATTGAAAGCGAGAAAGAAGAAGAATAAAACTCAACGTAAGTTGAGAAACATGGAATTTTATAATGGAGACATGTACAATGTTGTAATTAACACTAGAAGTATTCGATGATAATTCAAATGAAGTTACCTTTTTTTATATCAAAATCAAATAAAACTGAACAGCAGAAGTCTCAACTTTGGTCAACATTGTCAATCACTCCTTATTAGTCATAAATTGATTTAATTTAACTTCATTTTTTTACGAAAGTTCCTTTTTCAATTATCAAATTATACACCCAGAATAACGTATTGTGTGCTTATATAGTGCTCTCACTTTCACTGAGCACTCTGAGCAGCTCTTGTGCAAACAGTGAACTTAGTTGTAAAGCACGGTTCGGAACGTGCGTAAGAAAAAGAAAGAGATATAATGTATCTGCCAACGATACTTGGCGACAGTATACTCTTTACAATTCAACATTAAAGAAAAATTAGCTTTGGTACTGTGACATACTCAGACTACCGGTTTCATACCTGTAGACTAGACAGAAAAAACTAACCTTAGTCAAACTCTGTAGGATACAACGTTGATGCCTTCCCGTCTTTATTCTCTGGCATCACCTACAAAGTTGTTTTGGACTATTTCGTCGAGAATGGATGTTTTGGTGCAATGTGCCCTCCTTGGAATTCGTGATATTAGAAAAACTGGCTAAAAATTTGATTTTGAGTTTAATGATTCTAGAATAACATATATAATATGGAAAAAGTAGTAAAAATTTTAATAGTTCTATTGATTAATATTCTTCGGCGATATTTTTTCTCAATAGAAGTATTTTTTTCATTATACAGCCCCCTTGATATGGGTATCAAATGAAAAGGTTTGACAAGTAGAATACGATAAAGTATGTACCTATCGTCATTCTAAATTCAAAATGGCAGATGCCCTAGGATGGCAGATTACCTTCTTCTTCACAATCCCTTTGACATGGGTATCAAATTAAAGGGCTTTATCTGTTTGTTTGTAATGTCAGTAAAGACTGAGAAGTAATAAATAAAATTATGTGAAGAAATATTTAAAATATAAAATTCTTACTTAAAATTATTAATCCATTATCTGGTAATACTGACTTGTATATAAAAAATAGTAAACATTATATCGAAAAAGTTTATGAAAACAATATTCATAATACACATCTGATGGTTAATTTTGACGTAGTTAGTCTGTTCACTAACGTCCCAGTAGACAAAACTTTAAAAATAATCAAAGACAAATTGCTAAATGAAAATAATTTGGAAGCTAGAACTAAAATGAGTGTAAATATCATAATGGAACTTTTAACTATGTGTATAAAAACAACTTATTTTCAATTAGAAAATGATTTCTATCAGCAGGATTTCGGTATGGCAATGGGTTCTCCATTGCCACCGATTTTAAACAATATATTTATGGAGGATTTTAAGACTAGGCATGTTCAAAATTGTGCATACAAACCGGTTATCTGGTGGAGATACGTAGATGATATCTTTGCAATCTGGCCTCATGGTATTGAATTACTAGATAGTTTTTGGGATCATTTAAATAATAAAGAACCTTCTATTAAATTCACTTTAGAAAAGGAAACTAGAAATGAATTACCATTTTTAGATGTTTTAATTCAAAGAGTAAATGGTACAATTGAAACAAGTGTTTATAGAAAACCAACACATACCAACAGATATTTAAATTTCAACTCAAATCAGTCAATGCACGTTAAGAGGGGTGTTGTAAAATGTTTGTATGATATGGCCAAAATCTTTTCTTCTAATGATGAAATACTAAACAATGAGGAGCGGTTTATAAAGGAAGTTCTTATTAATAACCAATACCCTGGGGGTCTTGTCGATAAGACCTTCATAAATATTGAAAATAACAATCAGGTGCGACAAAAACCTGAAAAACGTTACACAGCGTTAATTCCTTATGTATGCGGATTGTCCAAAAAGTTGCGCCGCATCGGTGATAGATTTGATATTAGGACGGTATTTCAAACAAGCAACACTTTAAGATTTTTCTGACAAAGACGAAACCGAAGAACCACGAGCAAAATTCAAAAAATTGCATTTATAGTATTCCGTGTGAGTGCGACAAACAATATGTGGGTGAGTCATCCAGACCTTTTAGTGTAAGATTGGGCGAACATCAAAATTGTCTCAGAAAAAATGAAATTCAGAGGTCCAAGATCTGCGAACATGCGTGGGAGAACGGACATAGAATAAACTGGGTCTCGGCAAAAAATTTAACAAGAGAGGCAGATAACGAAAAAAGAAAAATTAAAGAATCCGCGATAATATTACTGAATGAGAATAGTTGCGTGTCGAATTGTTCCGTAGATGTCTGTACAACTTGGCTGCCAATGTTGAAAGAAGAACTTCACAGACTTAACATTCTATAAAAACTAAAAAACTGTTAACTATATCAACAGTTCTATGTAAATAATAAATATTTATGGATATTGAATATAACAAACATTCTTAGAGCTATGTATTTGTCATACACAGCAAAAAAGATTTTTCAAAAAAGCCTTGAAAAAGGAAACAGATTAGATTTCCGAAACGTCGACGAAATATTTAATTTCAAGTTTTTGTACTTATTTGTGTTGTTTATTTAAAAAAAAAAAACAACCTCTAACTGATCCTTTGACGTAAACGTCACAGGCGTAGAGGTTATTTACCAGTATCATACTGGTTAATTGTGACATGTTTTGTAGATTCCCCTAGCGCCGCTTAAAAAGAAAACATACATGTGGCAGGAAGTCCCAAAGAATTGAAGAAGAAAGAAAAATCATCCGCCATTGGGGTTTCCATGTCATTTTTTTTCTAAACTTTACCAATAACAAAAAAAAATCTATGTAAATTTGAAGACTTATAAACAAAGTTGAGTAAATCTGTTTTTCAAGAACGAGGAAAATAAGTGTGGGGTGAATTGGCTCTGTGATCGTGCACGCAGACTATGCATTCTATATAGAGACATATAAAAAGCATCTTTTTAAATAATTTTCAGAACGTATGAACTAAACTGAAAATAACTGTAACCAGCTCTCAATCTAGTAGTGAAATGGAAGTATAGTAATCGTAAATAAATTTTCAAGAGTTTTACTTTTTTTTAAATAGGTTTAGCATGTCACGAAATTCGAAAAAAAAGACATGTCGGTCTGTCTGCAACTTTCTTATTCCCACGTTTTTTCTGGAACCGTTCAACCTGACTTAGATCAATTATGAATATATTTTCTTGAGGATATACTTAATTAACTCCTCCTTATACAGCAAAAAGGCTATTTGATCCTATTCTACAAATTAGTCGAGATGGTCTGGATATGTCCTTGAAACTGTTCAGCTGCAGATTTATAGTGTTAGAACTTGCGTGGAAATTACCATCATCCATTAGCAATACGTACATGATAAGACGCTGTACTGGTAATAGCGTAATAGAAGTGAATTAGATTGTTGTAGAACGTTGCTAGCTTTTGACACCACATAAAATATAATGTAAATGCAATAGTTGGAGATTGCAATTTGTCATACATGCCATATTGAATCATATTCTTTATAGGATTTTGCAAACAGCAGAAAAAATAACTATCTATAACTAAAAGAAAAACTTTGTGTAAAAATATTAATGAAATCTTTGCATTCTTTCGATAACCTGAATTCTGGTTATGTTAACAAATTGGAATCCTGAAATGAATTTGTCTAATTTCTTATTTGACAATTCTCATTCTAACACCAGCATCCACACAGTCCATGCAGATTAACCTAGTATCTACATAACCCCCTACGATCATGAAGATTCACTTAGAAATGAGAACAGAGGCCTAAAATGTATTTATTTATCTACCTTGTCTTAAAAAATGTTCATTCTAGTGGATTAAATTTTCATGAAATCTATCATTCCGTTTCTTGGAAATGCCTTTGAAACGTTTTTCGCCCATATTTTGGAGCTCATCAGAAAGACATAAAACCACTCTGCTGTTTGCAAAATCCTATAAAGAATATGTTTCAATACAATTATAAGCAAACAAATAATAATTCATTTTTAAAGATGCACATATAGTACATAGGCTCCAATACTAGTTAGCTAATAGATAGGTGAGGTTATTTTTATCAGTCAATGCAAAATATAATTATTTCACACTTATTCATAGAAATTGTCTTGGTTTTGCATGAAACATCTTTATGAGTGGCTTTATGTCTTGCTGATGAGCTCCAGAATAAGGGCGAAAAACGTTTCAACGGCTAAGCATTTCCAAGAAACAGATAGATTTCATCAAAATGTAATCCATTAAAATGAACAATTTTTAAGACAAGGTAGATAAATAAATTCATTTTAGGCCTTTGCTCTCATTTTTAACTGAATCTTCATGATCGTAGGGGTCATGTAGATACTAGTTTAATCTGCATGGCCGTAGGGAAATGTGTGGATGCTAGTGTTAGAATGAGAATTGTCAAATAAGAAATAAGACAAATTCATTTTAGGATTTTAATTTGCTAGCATAACCAGAATTGAGGTTACCGAAAGAATGCAAAGATTTCATTAATATTTTTACACAAAGTTTTTCTTTTAGTTATAGATAGTTATTTTTTCTGCTGTTTACAAAATACTATAAAGAATATGTTTCAATACAATTATAAGCCAACAAATAATAATTCATTTTTAAACGACATGCCATAGTCTATTAAATGTATTGACTGGGTCGCGTGGAACTTTCCAGGTCTGAATAGAAATCTCCTTTGATTGTGATAGATCCGTTGATGAAAGTCATAGTACGTATCGCTAAAAATAGATATTTGTAAGTAATGCATTAAATTTATTCTCTTTGTCATGTGTGAGTTGTAAGATATAGCATGTAAAACCTATAAAAGTATACTATTTATCGCTCACTGAATTCCCATTGTAGCACAATTCAATTATTTTCACTCTCTTCTCTGCTTGATAATAATTCATTTTAGTAGGTTAATATTATTTTGAGAGCAAGTGCAGTACCTTGGATCACCTACTCCGATATTCTAGTTTCAGACTCACATTGTACATATACATAAGTAAATAGGATTTCTCTATACATTTATCTAGGTTCCCCTTACTGTATATGAATATGTGCAGGGTCTTCTCTTTAAATTAGAAACCGGAATAATTGTATTATATAGATAATAATAATAATAGTCTAATGACTGTGTAGTCATGTTTGTGTATAATCAATTTTTAAACGTTTGTCCATGTAACCATGCCATTGCTACATGACTTATCTCACCGATGGCTACTCTTCACTGTTATGGAGTTAGATTAATATGAGCAGAATCATATAATGGTAATCAGCAGAATATTTATTCTAAGAACTTCGAAGCTGAAGCTGATGAAGACTTGTAGAATGATTTTGAAATTTTGGTACGCGTTGATTAATTCTAATGCTTAATAATTAACCCAAGAAACTATTCTACAAATAATCAACAATAGAACCGATAAAAGTATAGTACGGGAGCTGATTGGCTATTCCGGCACCTCATCGTCTTATGCTCTATCATATATTTTTATCGTTTTATGATAACTATTCATAAAATTAACTTCTGACGGAGCGCAAGTACGTCATGAGTTACCAATGTTGTAAATGGAGGTATATCGGAAGATTTTTCTTAGATGCACAATGCTTATATAATGACGAGTTTCCAAAAAATACAACTAGCTCCCATACTAGTAGCAGTGAAACAGAAAAATACGGAAGCGACCGCTGACCGATTTTCTTTGATCTTTAAATAATTAAATCAATTGACCACGACATTATTGATAGTTCTATGTAGAGAGCCGGCTGTACAGATTTCCTATGAATAAAGTACATGAAAAACTTTATGTGAGTGAATAAGTACCGGACCTACAGGGAGCCACTTTTCATATAAGCAAGCACATTTTGCCCGCGTCATAATATTTTGGCGTGAGCGAAGCAGCCATGTGGGGATGCGGGCAAATAAGAAGAGGTGACTAAAGAAAACCAAAAAGAAACTTTACTTATTCATGTATTCGAAAACATAAAAAATCGTGACCGGGAGTGACACCAAAATTCCATGACGTGAGCAAAATTTGCTTATATGAAAAGTGGCTTCTTGTAGGTCTGTGGTAGTACTTACTCACTCACATAAAGTTTTTCATGTATCCTATTCATAGGAAATCTGTACAGTCTGCTCTCTATCTATCCTATAGTACCATGATCCAAACGTTATTTGTCTGAAATAGCGTCAACTCATGGAAAATTTTCACAAATGAACACAGTTTCAACGTTAGAACCTACGTTCTATACATGACTCCGTGCCTATAGCCCTCTGCACCTACAACCTGTAGGTACAGTAATAGGTGCGGGTGTGACGTAGAGAAGAGTTGCGTGAAACAAATGAGTGCGCAGTTTGAATCAGTAAACCATGTAAGTTTGAATCATGGATCAGAAGTATGTTTTGATATCACCGTAAGTGTTGAGCTTATATTATATTCTGATGATCATGCTTTACGGGTATAGAGCAATAATAGGCACAAAGGAAACAATGTTTTAAACAGTGTTACGTTTAACATAATAATTTTTAACCGAACGGACGTTACATTTTATTTCATAGGTTTTTGACGGTTCAATTTTCCTTAAAAAAATGTATCTCCCTTTTTAGTAACCACATTTAATGTAAATCTATAGAAGTCCTATTGGATTCGCCATTATGAATGCTTAACTTTTGACATTAGATTCAGTATCAGCTAGTACAAAAACGCCTAACTATTCAATTTCAACACAATTTTATCCGGCGCATCCACCATATTCACACATATTCTCCAATAGAGAATATTAGGGGGCTACCGCCGAGCAATAATCTACAGTTTGCAGTTTCCATGAAAAATCGCTTAAGCCATATCAGAATGATAATTGAAAAACATGCATACTCGTCAAATTGATAACCTCTTTATTTTTAAAAGTGGGTTAAAAAGTATTAACTTGAATGTGCACCGATACAGTATGTTCTTTCTAAATGCACAATGAGAACTAAAATAATGCATGAGAATACAGCAAAAGCAATAATTACGTAATCGGTTTATTTTTCGATTAAACGAAAGCATTCGATACAATTAGTATACCGCTTGTCGTTAAAACAACGTTTTCTTAGGCATCAGAGGCACAACACTTGACTGGATCAAATCCTTTTTAACGGATAGAAAACTTAAAGTCAACATTGATGGTGTAATATCCGGAGAGTTTGACATCAATATGGGAGTTCCTCAGGGCTCAGTCTTGGGGCCCCTTATCTTTTTTCTGTTCATAAATGACCTATCCAAAAATATATCCCAAGCAACAGTAACGATGTTTGCCGATGACACGTCGATGGTAGTAAGAGCAGCTGATGTTTAAACCATACACATTATGGTCAATCTTATAGTAAGAAAGTTTCATGAATGGTCCAATAAAAATTTGTTAATATTAAATTTGGCAAAAACTGAGAAAATACTACCTGACAGCTTTTCAGTCCACATTTCAGACTTAAATTTAAATCCATCAAAAGATATTAAATTTTTAAAACGATTTTCATTCTTTTTTATTGGTTTACAATGTCACGAAATGTGGACATTTTAAATTTGACTGGAAATTTTGTTTTCATTTTCTATTCCCTTTAGACTGTCCACCCGTATATTTTTCAGTGAAAGTCTAACCATTTCTTCGGTGGCAGTAGCGGCAGCTACCTACCAAATTTGATTGTTTTCCGTCAAGTAGTTTTTTAGTTAATGCACCAACAGACGGACCGACATACAGACAGACCAACAGACAGATTGACGGAATTGAAAAACCTTTATTTTCGTAATCTACATGATCTAAAACATGAAAATCTAAAAAAATCTCGGCGGGTGATTATATCTCGAATACAACACAATGAATATGAACTTTCATTTAGTTTAATATTGTATATAAATACTTTTTCGCTAGAGGGTGTAGTTTTCAAGTTAATCAAGAAGAACTTGAAAAGAGGACGGTTTGGCCTATTGCCATCTGTCATATAACAATTATATTATGGGGCCTTAGTGTTGATATTCAAAGGATGTTTGTTTTGCAAAAAAGAATTCTCAGAACCATTTTTAAAATCAGTCCACGAAATAGCTGCAAGCAATACTTTATTAACAACAAATTACCAATTGTTCCATCAATTTACATTTTTTCTGGGTTGAAATTTGTCGAATTAAATTTAAATAAGTTCATACTAAATGGAGACTAGCACTCTCACAACACAAGATGTCGAAAAATGCTATTTAAATCCTCCTTCTCTCACAATAGCTCGGTACAAGAAATCACCATATTATAATGCAATATCTCTCTATAAGAAACTGCCGGATGATATTAGGGATGTCAATTCGTATAAGGTAAGAACATTTTTAATTGAATTTTTTTTTATAGTGTCAACCAGTTTATTATGTAATTTTATATTTATTGTTTATTTATTTATTAAGCTTCGTAAGTGTCTTACTTGTATTGACATTCATATCAAGTCTTATACAGTAATTGTATAGTGTTTAAATTGATCTCATTTTTACTTCCACATTCAACATAGTGGAGTGTAAGTATAGTAATCGTAAAAAAAATTTCAAAAATTAGTTTTGTTCAAATATTTCCAAGTCATTTTATCTTTTATCTGTCATATGTTTTTTATATTACACTTTCAAATTCTGTAACTGATTTACCGTATATACAATTTTATATAATATCATTAGTGGTTAATATACATTATTATTATTAGTATTATTATAACACAACAATAACATTAAGACTATTACATAGGCGCTGCAGAATTGACCTACATGAGGGTATCAAACAGAAACAAAAGGGACTTTTCAACAATCACCACTTGTTCCTATTTTACAGATGATTTGACTATTAAATTCTGGTCTCTCCACTCGTATTTTTATGTACAACCAAGATCGACTGATGCAATATATACGTTAGAATCTCAACCAATTCTGTTAATAAAGTCTATGCTTTAGTTTATATTAACCCTTTCGTTCATATTTTTTATGCCTCATCTGTTTCATATTTCCTCTGTTTCTTAATTAAGTTTGTTATACACCGAGCATAAATTTATTCAAATTGTTGCTCGTTCCTAATTAATAAACGTAGGCTTAATTAAAAAACTCGTTCAGGCGAGGATGAAGAACCTAAATTAACTTTGGATATTAGTAACATTTGTACGTAACTTCATTATTATGACAATTGTTCAACTAAGTCAACTAGTTATATTATACGCAGGCAAGAAGATATTAGGCTCAAGCAAAGAATTCTCAGGTCAGCCTGATATCTGTCCATTTTCTAAACGTTAAAAATGCTCTCCAAATTTCTGACTTCGTTGACTCAAAACCAATTTTGACCATTTTTTTATTTCGGAAAAAGTTTATAGAAAAGTTCCCCATAGGTGAGAAGGTGTGCTTTTATTTTTTCAATTGCTGTTAATGAAATAAGTGCTTTTTTAATGCACTCTCAATTAAAACATGTATAACGCATGTAAACAATTGTCTGACATTCGATAACATAGGGTTTCTGGGCTCCTACAGTATGAATATATCTTCAAAATCGGTTTAAAAACAAAATGGCGTGTACAAAATGTCATCGAAATTCTAATTCTTTATTTTATTTTTTTTATTATTAGGTGTCTGGGGGTTTTGAGATTGCTGATTACGAGTTTGATATTAAAACTCAACTGAAATCAAAAATAGCGGATCCAAAATTAAAAACTTTAAATGAATTGAGCATTAAGCAGTAAGAGTTTGAGCGTTACTTTTCTTTGCACCATACATTGCAATCATACACATTATACCAGCAACGATGGTAAATAGTTGGTAAATCATCGTCTTTTTTATAATCTTTTGCAGCCTCTTGTAAATAACTACTATTTTTAAATATTTGGGCAAATCTATTTATTCCTCTATTAAAACATACTGAAGCTGTGTCACATCTAGTTAAAGCATGCACAAAGATCACATGCCCACTACAATTGTGATACGCAAATTGCAGGCTCTTAGAGAAATTTTTTTTATATTTTTTATTTTCGGCAGATTTTAAAAAATATGTATCTTTATCAGGAAATGCTAAAGCTGTTAATATAACTAATATATCTATATCCTCTGATACTATGACTATGTTTCCATTTGATGCATTGAGAGCTGTTGTAACTATTAATCGATCGGCACAAAATTCAAAGATCCAGCTATTTGGCCACTTTAAAGACTGTTGATAAACTTTAGCATCAAATTTGAGATCAGCGACCCAAAATCCAATATTTAAGAAATAAAATCCGAATAAAAAAGATTGACCCATTTCCGCCATTTTGGATACGCCATTTTTTTATTTAGTTGAGTTCTAATGTCAAATTCGTAATTAACGATATCTAATAGATGAATAAAATAAAAAGTGAAACTTTGGACGCCATTTTGCAGTCGCCATTTTATTTTTACACCGATTTGAGGCCACATTCGTAATTTGCCATCCCAAGAACCTTACTTTATCAAATTTAAGGTAATTGTTTAAATAAATAAAAGAGTTACACATTTTTTTAGTTAAGAGTGTATTAATAAAAACCTATTTGCTAATAACAGTAAATAAAACAAAAGTCACACCTTCTCACCTATGGAAAACTTTTTTATAAACTTTTTCCGAGATATAAAAAAGAGAGGTCAAAATCAGTTTTGAGTCAACGAAGTTAAAACTTTTTTTTAGTAAATGAACTAATTACTAATTTACCTTCTGTTAGACAATTAAGGAGGTTGAGCCGTTACACGTTACAGTCCCAACCAAAAGTAAGTCGAATTCTAAATCTAAACTTTTCCATAATAACTTATTATAAAAGGTTATAAGTCGATGATACCAATAATTATTGTCATAAAGGCATAAATGTTATTTAAGTAGATTTAATTATTTTACTTAATGAACTAACTTTTGGATGTTTTGTCCAAACGTATTAAAAGAAAATAGATGTGTGTAAATATCTGTGTATTTTACTAATTTATTTCAGTAAATAATTTAAAAAAAAATGAGAAGGTTAAAATTAAATAATTGAAAAATCAGTTAAAAGTCTTTAACGAAAAGAGAAATTTGACAGTTTACAAGCGTTTAATATTTTTTTCTATTTATTAAAAGTCTCCTAATTAAATTGGAAACAATATTAAAATATGCGTAAGACATCAATGCTTCACATAGTTAGTTGTCGGAACTGCTGACATTCTTTGGTTATTTGCTATAAATTAAAATGTACCGTTTGCATGCTGGGTTGATGTAAAAGTGTTTTTACATTTTTAACTTCATGAGTTTTCTAATGACTTTGGATTTTTTACAGAAAATTGTGTCTTATAAAAATCCATTCAAAAAATTTTATTTCACATTTTTTTCATTATTTTCGTCTAACGCTTCAACCTCCTTATTCAATAGTGTAATTTATAATTCTTATTGCCCTAAAGGACACACCAAGTACGTAAAAGCATCAGTGATAAGTGCAACAACCTTTTTTCAACGACCATCATGAAGAGTCGTAGGCAACCACTCGATCTAAGAATATGACAAATTGAGGTAATCATGGCACGCACAAACACACAAGTTTCAATATATTTCATAGTGCTGAGGTATATTTTGTTATATTGCGACTTTTTATAAAAATCTCCTGGCTGTAGAAAGACGACGTATAAAACTCGAGCGGAATGCTTCTTGCCAAACGTGTGTAATTGCAGCCCACCTCACATCATCGGTTAGAGCTGCAAACTCTACATACGTGACAAAGCAGAGCTTTATGATAAACTGTTTCACGTAAGAGTTTGTATATGGTAGATTTTCTTCCCCCGCTATATTTCAATAAACTGTTTGCGAGATTTTAGCCTTTAAGAACATCGTATATATTGAGGATAATACATTTTGCACAACTTGTATGAAAATTCGGTTTTTATACTCCATTTGCTACATTTTATTATAAAATCATGCAGACAATGGTCTCAAAGATACCGGTACATATCAACAATTTACAGATGCTTACAAAATGGTTACAATTATTAGCTAAGAAATTCGGTTCTGGTAATTCAGCTATAGTGAGCGGCTATACCAAACCGCTTATATTGAAATTCATCACAATACTACTTTGTTATTTTATCGAGATTGGGAGTTACGAAATGAGAGCTTTATAAAAACTAAAATTAACAAAAATGAAGAAAGAAGAAGATAGGGGAGAGGAACATAGTTCTGATTTAATAGGTGTTGCCAGAAGGTGGACAATGCTTGGTACGATATGGTGTGCTTAATACGGAGTGAAACAATACGTTCTCTGATGAGTGATGTTTTTTGTAAACGATTCATTATGATCAAATTTCTGAGATACAATTTTCATGTAATCAGCCAGTGCTGTTACGTCGTAACAACATACATAAATGTCTCCTAAGAAGGTGTTCTGTTGAACATGAATTTTATTTCTGTTATTTTCTCTTATTTCTATCCCTTTCCCAATCTCTTTTCTATCGAAGGAGAGATTTTTTACTTGCCTAACATTCATTAGATCCGGGGACCGACTACTTTACATCCCCTACATAGATTGGTATATCTACTGTACATTCTCTGTCTCAAATTATATAGCTTCTACGAATGAACTGATATATAAGACGTTAGAACATAAGGCGAAAATACGAAAATACGGTACTTCCCTAGATGTTCATCCATATAAGTACTAACTGCATTTAGGGGTAGCTTAACATTTCATATGGACATACGAATACAGTCAAGACGCGTCTGCGCTCACCCACTATTGAATTTGAGATGAAGCCCATAAACTTTCAGTTGTTTGACTGTAGTGATCGACGCACTGCACGTTGGTGCTGCATATGTAAGGGCCGGCCGGACAACATGGTCAGAGTAGAAGACAAAACAAACATTCAGTTTCCAGAATGAATCAAAATCCACTAAACTGCAACCAAACTTAATATTTCCATATTTTCACGAGAAACCTGTCATCGACGTTAACATATTACCATGAAAAAAACTCAAACAAACAGAAGATAAACGAAAGCCTTACTTTTAACATACAGAAGACCCGTTTCATTGTTTAATGGTGATTAAACAACCAATAAATGAAATAAATCTAGATAGAACTGAGTGAGGGTAAAAGAAAATACGGCAAAGACAGAATAATAGTAATGTTGAGAATATACTTTCAAACTTTATATTCTACTGTATGTTTTTTCTTCTTAGTGTTTTTGTCTCATACAATAATTGTGTGTATTCGTATAAACTTTTATATTAAATAACCACGGTTTAAAATAGAGTTTAAATGGCCCGTTTTATAATGTACATGATCAAGCAGGACAAATAAATATTTGTATACCTGTTAAAAACTGCTGTTAACTACTAACAATACACCCGGAAGCTCGAGGGGATTCCGATGAATATTAGAAGAGAAGGGGATGTAGAGATAGCTGCGGAACAAATACAGAACGCAATTATTTCTGCATATGAAGACAACTGCCCTCTAGTGGTAAGGAAATCCACCAGTAATGTGCCCTGCTGGAATAATGACCTTAGCAATATGAGGAAAAAAGTGAGAGGAAAATTCAACATCGCGAAAAGATCAGCCAATTGAAATGAATACAGGACCTCTTTGACTGAGTACAACCAGGCACTGAGAAGGACCAAGAAATAATCCTGGAGGAGACACTGCGAGATCATTGACAGTATCCTGGATAGTGCCAGACTCCAGAAAATTCTCTCGAAGGACAGTCATTGCCCAACAAACTCCCTCCTACTGGAGACAGGGGAATACACCTAGACAGGAAAGGAAACCATGGAGGAACTGCTCCGTGTGCACTTTCCTGAATCCAACATTATTGAACAATCACTTGAGGAATGGCTAACAACAGAACTGGTGACAACTGAAACCAGGGCCACCAGGACAGACTGGTCAGTAACTAAAAAAGTGATAGATCAATCCAAAATCAAATAGGAAATAAACTCATTTGAGCCCTACAAATCTCCGGGTCGGGACGGAATTCTGCCAATAATGCTTCAACAGGGTATAGACCTGCTGGCATCTAAGCTCTGCACACTATACAGTCAGTCTAGCGACGAAGAACTGCGGTTTCGTCCACCAAATAGGCATTATCGCTTAAAGAACCAGAATGAGGTTCCATAAGAAAATATGTGAGGTTTTGGCATGGAACTCTCACGCTTACCTACTGACACAAATACATTTAAGTACTAGTGTAAGGTATTCTGCATTGAAGAGGGTTGGCTGAACATAAATACCAAGTACTTTTGCGACTTCCTATAATAGATCGTTACCCACAAACTCTTGTGAGTTCGCTAGCGAAACGCATTAAAAATAAAAACACTTAGCCTCGATGGGGAAGGGTTAACTCGCAAAGTTAATATATCAGACAGCTTACCTGAGAGTAATTCAATCTTAATTTTTCGAGCAACTTCGTGGAACCTTATTTCAAACCCACCCAAAATAACTTCATACGCACCTAATTCTGCCAGCTAACGAAGCAATGGATCGCATAAGCAACAGTATTCATCAACCTTTAAATGGTGCCAATTTGGAATGGACTTGTGTGCTATACTATGTAATAAGTTTCGATGAACTTGCTCGAAATATTAAAATCGAATTTCCTACAGGTAACTCGTTTGATCTAATATTTACTTAAGTGTATTTTTTTTAAATCAAACAAGTTTCCCTAAATTAACATTTAAATAACTTATAATGAAGATATTTAATTTTCAATGAAGGTAAGTAACTAGATATAGTTATTTCTGAAACTTATTTACCAGCACTTTCAGGAAGTTATCGCCGAAAATATAATAAAACTGCCTGTTTTCATCGTTCTCTATAATAAAATATACGAATTCGTGACTGTCACACTTTATTACACCTATTTCCTATATGTGTTCATTTTGGGTGGAAATGACACATAAGTTACGCTTGACTGATTTACAATACGAGAGAATATAATTTCAAAATAATCGCAATACATTAAAATGATAAAGACAATTTAATTTTCAATTAGCCATCCTTTGAAAGGCCTTCCATTCTCTACAAAACCATGTAAAATTTTATTTATCTTTTTTAATTTATTTATTTTAACGCCCAAGAAAACTCGTCGTAATATACATAAGGTTATCTAATCATCATCCATGATAAACAATTCTGTATCACGTCAATTCGGTAAATATAGCTCACATAACTGAAGAGGACGACTTGAAGCTAAATAAGAAACTAAGAAGTAAAATGACTTGTGGTGTAGGTGATATTCCGAGTTTTCTTATAATCCAGGCAATCAGCCGGGAAAAGCTAAACCAAAATAAAAAGACATGTAGGTCCGAATCGATTTTTTTTTAATTCGATTCCTGGGGTGATATGGATCATTCATAGCCATTAAAACCTTATCGGTCATCGCTTCCAACTCTTGGGGGCCAAAAATGGCCGAAATTTAGCCCAATTTTTCATAATTCTCAACTCTCGAGTTCTATTTTTGGCAGGAAAGAGAAATTTCGAATATAATATTTACCGAGTGCGAAGATGAAGATTCGCGAAATAATTTCAATGTAGATGATCCAATTCTTGAAAATGAGAAATCTGACGATGAACATGATTGAGCTCATTGTAAATAATCGTATATTTTGTTATTTTTTATTAAAATGTATTTTACGTTAAACTGTATATAAAATTATGGTATAAAAAGTAAAGAAAGAGTATGCTCTTTCTTTACTTTTACAATTCAGCAACACATATTACAGTTTCCATCACTATCAATGGTATCACCAGTTGAGGTGATAAACAAAAGCGTGCGTGGCTGGGATTTCGCGGATTAAATGAATTATTTTTTTTAAATCAGCCAGAGGGCGAACCAATGTCTTTGTGATACCGTACTAAGCCAGTTTGTTCCACCACTCAGAGGTAGCTTAAAATGATGTAAATATTACGAGCGCCATCCATAGAAAAATTTAAGAGTTACTGCTACCCCTGTGATGGCGAAACCAACCGCCGTGGAAAGATTGGACCTACTAAAAAAAATCGTCAGTAGATAAAAGGTCAAGAAATCTGATCAATATAAAATCTAAAATAATGTTATTAATTATTAAATAAAAATGTTAAATAATATCACAATTTCCAAAAATATTTATAGTTTAATTAATTTATTACTAAAAGAAAAGAAACACGTTATGCAATAAAAGTTACGCAATATATGTGATACGAAAAATCATTGAAAATTTCAGAATCTCACCAATCCTCCTGGCGTTGGATAGATATTCGATGAGGGCTCCTGGCGAGTTCTGGTAGTTTCTTCTAACAGCCTCTCTGAACACAGACGGCTCCTCTACGTGGTTTAACATCTTTATAACCTATATAACGCTGGGGTTTTGCTGTTGGTTTTGATTGACTGGACTAAAGTGGGCTTGACTAAACTGATTAAGACTATACTATGCTGAACTTGACTAAACTAAATGTGACTGGACTATCTTTCTTATGGAATCTAGCAGGCGTTTAACCATCAAACCGAAAGAACCCTTGTATTCGTATTAGATAATACTAATATGTAACTGTACGTGGCAGTTGTATATTATTTGTAATTATACTTATAAGTTAAAGTATTTGTATGTTAAATTTGTAGATACATTGTAGTTAAAGTTTGTAGTTAAAGTATTTGGCAGCACAACTCTACGTTTGAAAAGAAGAAGAAATGTTATCGGCACGTGTTTCAGAATTATGGTTATGTTTGGTTAGATTAAACTAGTAGAATTGAAAAATATGGCTGAAGGCCTTTGAATACTACTGAGAGAAATTAATTAAACGAATTTAATTACCTTTTATTAGATAGATCACTAAGAGAAAATTTGATAACACCAAAAGAGACACATCTTGTGTGGCGAAATAATTATCAAAAACTTTAACTCTAAGCAAGGCTGCTACAAAATTCGAAATGACCAATTCTGCTCTAGACTAGCTAATAAAAATGTTATCCCCTCTCAATTAACATATTATTACCATATTTCATAAACTAAAAATTACTAAGTATTTGGATACATGTACTATGCAACCCACAATACTTCCTGCTCTATATTATCTTGACAACCAATAATTAAGAAATAAGTGCTGTGAAATATAGATATATTTACTATTCGAGGGAAGCATCTGTGTTCTACAAGAGCTGTTAGCGAAAACTGGAATGCAGAAAGAGTTAAATGGTTTAAATACGAAAATATAATAAATGTGTACATTCCTAAATTTAAACAGACTGCCTTTGATAATTTAACGTCTGGGGTTTTAGTTACTAGAATATGGAAAATACCTGTACATATTTCTCAAAAATTAAGTTTAGTTCATTAGAATTTAATAAAATTACTTAAAGTTCCCAGATGTACGCAACAAGTACATTATTAATATGTGTTGTAGAACACTATTTCGTACACTAATTTTATTTCTTAATACGAGTCGAAATCGTTAATAGAAATAGTTAAGAATCAAATCTCAAATCATATTTTATCTGAGTAGAAATATAAACAAATGAATTGCTGTACCTATTTTCCTAACCAGATTTTGTTTGCTTCACAAATTCCTTGTATAACTCGTCGGCTTTGGTATCACATTTTTTACTTCATTAAATCGACCATTTCACAATGCCCTAAATCTCTATTAATACAGTAGTATTTTCTCCTGTTTTTAAAACGTCATTTTATATAATGCGTAGCGACAACTTTACTGTACCATGTTTGTTTTGTCCTTAGGTAAAGGACCCACTCAACCACATCTGTTGTTCTAACAGATTTCTAAATCAATTGAATAACTTACATTTAACGAATGGGATCAAATAAAACACAAATATCGTTTTAGATTTGTCCATATAAAATACAATATTACATACTATAGGACTGAGTAAAGGACATAATACAACTTCCTACTTGTCTAGAAAGTCTAGATATAGCTAGTCAAATCATCTTATACTAGCACTAAAAGGTATCTGTGTGTTACATTTAATTACCGTCGTTGAAGTCATTTTAGAGGGAAAAAATATCTACTCTTAATGTTTATTACTGATTCACATATTGCTGAACTTCTATGCAAAATTTGAGCAAAATTGATCTAGTAGTTTGAATTCTAGATGAAACCGTATACGGCTTCAAAACGTGTAAATCCATTAAAAACTCAAAATACATTCTTACACCTTATCCATCTTCATTATAAATGTAGGATGTTTTGACTTCATTCGATAACGTCATATATCTTACTAGCCAATAGCGAAAATTACGAAACATGTTTTAGTTTCCTTCGAGCAGCATACTGTAAATGACAAAGTTACTGGCAACAACAAGTTTCATTAAATAAATTGAATTTATCATGGTTGATTTTTAAGGATGTTTTTAAATATTAAATATTTTTATACATAGAAAACTTTTCTGAAAAACGCGCCCCTGCTAATTTTAAAAATCCGGTTCCTGTGCATACATTTTCTCTATTTGTCTCCGTCTATCAGTCTATCTGTTAGGGAAAACATTGTTCATGGAAACTCGATTTTTAAATATATTTCTCTATCTATTCGTGTTCAAAAACGAAAATTCTCATTGGTAGACGGGAATCCACAAAACGGTTAGCTAGATATCCTGAACTGCTCTAGATTATTTCTTATGCGGTTACCTCAAATTCTGGATCTATCTCAATACTGGGTCTATATTATAATATTGTAGATTTAAGAGGCAGAATTAGGTATGAAATTGAATGAATCCCACCAGGAACCCTTCATAAGATTTTAGATACATTTGTATTGTATTATATTTATCAAGTGCACGGAAAATAAATTGTACATTGATTTAAGTGTATTTAAAAAGACTGTATTGATTTTAAATAAATTGTCATAAATATCAAAAATTATTGTTTGTCGCGAAATGATTGTTATGTAACAAACTATAATATATGTAGCTTCACTTGTAAACAAATATAGTTTTTCAAATGTCATTACGCCTTGAACCGCACCTTCGCGTGAACTGTGTCTCCCCATATATTCTCCTTTGTTATATCAAGTACTCTGTTTTTTTCGTCGTAAGTTAGATTAGGCTATGACAATAAACTAATCGCGGCTGAATGGCCTCAGCACATAGCCTAATAATTGAAAAGAAATGTCAGCATCAGAAATAGAGGTTTCCATTTAACAAAAAATGTCGATTGCGTTATAACTTTCTGAAAATTTGTGAAAGAAATATGTTTGAAGTTAATTATATGAAAAAAAATTGGCAGCTACTGGAAGCGGCTGGAACCTCCCCACCCGGTTGTAATTGGTGATGGGCTGCTAAACAGCAGTCTGATACTTTTTAACTGTAATTTCGTTCGTATATAGCAGTGAGCTGTGATAAGTTGCTGCTATTTTTATAGCGGGTTGAAGTCACTTGCTGAATATGCCAACGTGCCCATACAGCAAGACAAGCAGGCAACGTCGGCCCTAAAATGAATCCTTTTTTGATAATGCTGATAAGGCTATGATGAAGGCCGGCCACCGGCCGACTGCCATAGGCAAATCAACACACTTCGTTAACATACTTTATTTTATTTTTCTATTGCCTACCGCGACCAGAGTAATTATATTGATACTAACACTGCAAGTAAAATCCCAACAAACCTATAACACATTTTATGGTTTGTTTTCAAAAATTAAAGCATGTTAATTTATAGTACGCATAGTTTACATAAGAATCTTTCAGCAATTCAAATCAGCCGCCATGACATGCCTTTAAATCAAATACATTGTTGTAATATGACCCACCTATATTTATCTAATTTACGACAACGAATGAGTTCAACGCCAAAGCAGCAATAGAATAATTTATATTCCTCAAACTCTGAATAATTTTAAAAACCTAATATATGATGGCATTTAATCGTTTAACATTTTCTGCAATTATTAATAAAGTTATAACGAAACAAAAAAAGGCCGGACTGTGCTGGGATTGATCCGTCGATCTCTTGATTTGTAAGTCAACACTTTAGCCCACACGACTACTGGAGAGTTACACCATCGTTTCACATATGTTGATAGTATAGAGACGTTGAATTCTGTTTTTAAATAATCTGTATCAAAAAATATATATAAAAATCGAAATGGTGCAAGTGTGACATATCGTTGAAATCGGAATTTTAACTGCTTTTCAATGGTTCGATTACAAATAGTAAGTAGGTAATTATAAAATAGTCAACGTCTTGTGTCAAAACAGCATGATGATCTGAACGTATGATCTTGTGAAGCATTAAAGAAACCCCCATGCATAATTTCATCCAAATCTGTTTAGTAGTTTCGCCGCTATCGTGCTAACATTCATACAGACACACATACACACACACACACACAGATATTTTTCAAAAATAACTTTTTTGAGTTTCTGGGATCTCAAAACGTAAAGATTTGATGTTATCTAAATTTTCGATTTTGGACCAATTTTAGTAACCTCCCACAATTCTTTGGGGAGGTCAATATATTTAAATATCGATCCATCTGCGTGATTTTTTTCTCATTCGCTTTATAACAATTTTAATGAATTTATTTATTTAGGTGTGAACTCTCTCTTTATTTCTGTGTAAAATATGTTTGATTACGTTGTATAAAAATGTTGTTAATATTACTGCACACGTATAAAGCATAAATTCAGTCACGCACGTTCAAATATAAATTTAAAATATTTATACCTAATTTTTTGTGTCCTACTTGGTTAAATTTCTTCCACAAGTGTAATGCTAAGAAGAACATCACTTGGGGATATGTTCTACCCTCTTCGCAATTTTCTAGTTCATAATATATTTACTATATTATACAGTTTGAAAACTAACAAGCTAAAAAGAAATTATTATTTGTTGACAGAAGGCACTAATAAATGGGATGTACTTTTAGAGTAAAATATATAGGGTGGGCAAACTAAAAAAAAATATTATTAACAAATATGTATATTCGAAAGAATGCAATAGAGATTTGTATAGCTTTGTCATTAGGAATGAAAATCATGTATCAATCAAGTTTTTAATGCCTGGTAAATATCAAAAACACTTTATCGAAAATTATTTTTACATAGTTGTCACCCCTGAATTATTGTTTTGGCAATTTAATTAATTTATAGCGTTTTTTTTTTAAATAAACATTTTATGAGAAACAGACTGGCCAATACTCGCTTTCTTGCACTCTGTAAGTTTTTTGGTAGAATTTTAATTTAGCTTTCCAATGCAATTTAAAAATTTGAAATAGGTCCATATATGTGAATGTTGAAGTTTGAAGATAACACAATGAAATTTTAGTATTTTTGTATGTTCTTTTTTTAATAATTTATTGGACTGTCAAAAAAAAACTAAATAAACAAGGATTTGGACGCCAGCGTATTCTGTATCTGATATTTTTGCAATTATTTTTGGGAGAAAACAGTTAAAAGAAAACTTTAAAACAACAATATATTAACAATAGTAAATTGTTACAAAATGTTTACATACAATAATTTTACAGGCATTTATTTTAAACAAGTTGACTAGAAAAAGGAAATCTTGAATATTCAAAATACAGATTGACTGTTAAATTAACCAAAACTTAGAAAAGTTGAGAAACATTGAATATTGATGAAAATTATAGATACAAAAAAAAAATCAACTGGTTTACATTATAATCGTTTCTGACCAATGGACGATTTGCACTGAAGTTTAGCTTACTCAACTTGGCAAAAGATGTGGGGTCCTGACGAGGTCTTGTCCAGGAGATGATCCAGGGTACCCAGGGATGAGGACTTTATGTTCGTGTCCTGACAACGATGAATATCCAGGAGGACTCTGAGTCGAAAGATGTTAAACTTAAAATTACTTTCCAAATGCCGCCAATCTCTTGTGCAGTGCTTCGGTGTTTAGTTGGTCCGGTGTTTTACATGAAAAGTAAGGTAGCAGTTGATAACAAGTAAAATGAAAATTTATGATGACGAGTCACAATAATTTGTCTAATCTCTAAGGTTTTAAAAAAAATCTGCACCTTATAAGTTGATGACTACTAACTTGATCAATTAAAACAGATCACAAATGTATGATAAAGTTTCCCAAAATTCATTGATTAAGATCAAAAGAATATACAACCTAAATTAAGAAAAATTTTAGAACTAGAAATTTACGTATTGAATGCAAAGAAACTAATTTGTTTAAAATAACAAGTGGTAAGAAGAACTCTACTGAACTTGAAAGTTAAAAACTAGGGTACGAAGCCTCAAAAAAAATGTATCTAGAATGGTTGAAGACCAGAAAAAAAATGGTATGAGTACAAAAAAAAGCTAATAAAAAAATTAGAGAGAAAATGTCTTGCTTGTTCTTTGACTTAATAAGACTATTAAATTTGTAGTCAAACACCAAAAACAAATGAAAAGAAATGAACAAAAATTATACAATTTTGTGATATTCATTTTGCAAATGATTGTCGAATTTATGGTCGAAGGGGAGCGAATTTGAAAGCTGGCAGTGTGCCTTCCATGCATTTACCTTACTACACGCCAGGTAATTTTTTTTTAACATGCTAATAGAACATTTGTCTTCAATGTTTTTTCTAGAGGTTGTAATTAAGTGAGTAAATCACTATAAGTCAGCATCTTAGATTAGAGATCTTGAGGGCCTCGAAACTATGAAGAATTTGAATGATTTATTTACTTTAGCCTTTCCTTGCTTCAATTTTTCTTTATCATTTGCATGGAAGATCATTTTAAATAATAACACAGGTCTGCATTCTTAATTAATTCTATGTAACCTGTCTATTAGTAATATTAAAGGTAAAGTGGGCTAAAAATAAATCCATAATGTGTTAATTAGCAAGCCCAACTGCAGTTCGTCTGTAATAGTAAAAACATGATGTTATATATAAAGAATGCAGCTTGATTTTCTCTCAAAATTTGTCCATGTATTTCGGTGTAAACGAGCTACAGCTGTTCAAACTGCACCTAAATTTGTTAATATTGAGCGAAGTTCGTTTGCCTTGTTTTTTACTAAACTTCTCTATGTTATTAGAAACACCACAAGAAATGAAAAAACCAGCCACCATAAGTGCTCCATCAAAATCAACGCTACAGGAAATGGAAGAACCAGTTGCCATAAGTGGTCCATCAACATTGCGTCTACAAGAATGTTCTACTCCTACCAGCCTGCCTCAGCATGAAATACCTTCTACTCCAGAAACTAGCAGAACAGGTATGTATTTATTTTTTGAAGTGATATTTATTTTATTAATTGTGTTTTTACATAGGTCTAAAAAGGCGAATTGATGTCCTGAAAAGCATTAATTCTAGAAATGTGGGCGAATTAACACCAAAGGCAAGAAGACTATATAGGATGGTTAAATTTCAGTAAATTGTTTAATAGTAGTTTACACATTTTAGGGTACATTTTGCCAAAAATTTGTCACAAAAACAATTTAAAATCTGTACTACAAGAAAATATTGTAAACGATGCAAGTCTAGAAACTATGTTTCATTGTGAAACTCATGATGTTCTACATCTATATTCAGAATTCATTTGCAATTTTGATATCAACACATGCTGCAAAAATGTTAATAAAATATTGAAAGGAAAAGATCGGTCACGAAAATATTCTGACCCGATTAAAAAAAGGCGATGCAGAAGTATGAAAAACATAGAAAATTTCATTTAAAAATTAAAGCCATGAAAGACTTACAGTAGTAATCGTTTTTGCTCGTCTTTAGATGTAAAAGTTTCAGCACACTAGTATTATAAGTGTCCTAGTAGACGGGACCTGATTCGACGATAGCGATTTTTTGAATAAATATTTGAGAGGCCAACTTTATATTTATTTGTAGTAATCTATGAAGCTTTGGCTGCATTTAGTATGCCAAGAGGGTACAATATATAGAAAACAATTAAAAGACATGCATCTATACAGTACAAGTGGTGACCATATGGGATATTGGAAGTGCTTTGTTTTGTGTTGTCTTAATAGTAAAGTGCTCGCGATTACTAAGGATTCTGAAAAAGTGCTTTATATTCACGAGCACTAAGCACTTTTTAAAAATTTAAATAATTGAGTGTATTGAATTTAAACGTTATTTGTAAAAAAGGAAAAGGGAACAAAAACAACCTAGGGTGACAATGTGGGAAGAGAATGTCAATATATATTTTTTCTATTTCATCGAAAATGCCTCTTATTTTAATATTTTATCACTATAGTTTTTATTTTAAATTTAATATTTTGTGTACTCTGTATAATTATAGTACCAAAAATATAAGTACCTACATTTATATGACATATATTTTTTTCAATCACCAACCTCCCTCCTGTAATAGAGGCCTCAAATATATTAATAACAAAGGTTATTTTTTTATTTGAGATCTTTATCTTGCCTTCATGCCACAACTAGATAGCAAAATAGGTAATTTTATAAAAAGACCATTCTTCAGACTATTTGGTCAGTCTTTGTGAATTGACTGATTTTGCTATCTGGCTGAGACATATGCAGTGTGTCAACGGATTGTGTTA
Source organism: Stenurella melanura (assembly GCA_963583905.1). Lineage (NCBI taxonomy): Eukaryota > Metazoa > Arthropoda > Insecta > Coleoptera > Cerambycidae > Stenurella > Stenurella melanura. Next base: position 165,373,450 of record OY757309.1, read on the forward strand.
GGAGGAGGGAAAACTTTTTTATTTGTAAGTTTACGGAAAAAGTCATAGTTTATAAAAATGATTTTCATGGAAATACCAAGTGACACTATTTTCCAAATTTTATGTGTAAGTATAGTATGTTTATTTTCAAAAATATAGAAAAATGTTATTAAGACCGAGTTACAGACATGATATGGATTAAAACTTGTAGTCATTTTTCTGTTCTCTTTCAATCATTCATGTTTTAATCTAAAACATTTGTTTTAATAATATTTATTAATGTTTAAAAAAATAAAGGTACTTCACTTTTTGTACTTTTTCAGATTTTTGTAAATATCCCTGTATACATATTTTGAAAAACAGTATCATCTTCGGACTCCATAAAAAGCTGGTGTTTTTATAAATGACTTTTCCTCGTAAACTTGCAAATAAAGTTTCCTTCCGAACACAATTCGTGGACACACTGTATGAATATTTAAGTAATTTAAAACAGAAGTAATACTAATATATTTGAAATGGCCGCCAATAATCACTTAGTACACACAACAGACACGCGAGGGCGCATTACGCATTTCCCGGCGGTTGCAGGAAGAGTTGCCTATCTATATCATATATATATAATTTCTTTATCTATGGTGAAGCCGTTCAGAATTCGCGAGTCTCTCCTCCCGGATGCCGGTTTTATCGCACCTGCACAGTGTATATCTGTGCGGTATTTTGTCCGAATCACAGAGCATTAATAGCGAAAAAGTGAGGTTAAATATCAAGTAAACAAAGTGTAAAGGTTATTTTGAAGTATTGCATAGTAGTAAATTATTAAAAAGTGTTAGTGGTTTACCCTTTGTTAAAATTATTTAACACCCACGGATTCATACAGAGTGTTTCCTAAGAGGTGGAAATACACAACAATACGAATCCGATGTCCGTCTTGCCCGATTGGCTCTTGCATTTTTTTTAACCTCAAAAAACACCGTCAGAATGCCCGAGAAATCTCAAAGAACTAAATAAAAACCTAAATGAGCTAACCAATATTTCCATATGTATTTTGGGGCGCTGAGACCGACTGTGGGCGGTACAATGATCTATGGTCATTTTTAAGGGAGATGCACAACGCCAAAGTCAAAGGCCCGATGATTTGGCTTCTCCCCCGACATGGATCCGCCTCAGGAACAACTGCATCCGAACGAGGGACCATAAAAATTATGAAAAAATTCAGAGATACGCAAAAAGAGGAACAAAGAAATCGAATGGCATAAACCAGATGTTCCTAAAATACTTCGTTTCCGAGATAAGGCCGCTCAAAGTCACCGGAAGGAGAAAATATCTTTCCCCCCCCCCCCTTCATGAGACTCTATCTCAGAAACGAAAAAAACTGTAGACTTCTGGTTTACACCATTCGATTTATCATATGTACGTACCCCGGAATTTTTTCAGATGAAAATTTAAATTTGAATCGATTTAAGCACAAAGGGTGATATTTATTTTTTATTTTATTTTAACGTCCTAGCGAAGTTTAGCTAATGCTATTCCACTACAACCAGGACGATGAAATGAAATATGGTCACATATCCAAGCGATGGACTCGATCGACGTGAATTAACTTCGTCGATATGTGAAGATATGTCAAAAACACGTATATTCTTTAGATGATCCACCTTCAAAGTTTTGGGAAGAAATGAAAGTGTCACTAAATACCCGAAAACGGGGTACGTAGGTTAGTGAAGTCTACACTTTTTTTGGTTTCCGAGATAGAGTCTCGAGAAGTGGAGGATTTTCTCCTTCCGGTGACTTTAAGTGGCCCTATGTCGGAAACTAAGTCTCGTAGGGATGACTGCTATTCGATTTCTTTGTTCTTTTTGCGTATCTCTGAATTTTTTCATAATTTTATGGTCTCTTCCTTAAAAAGAACCATAGACCATCAATGCCGCCCACATTCGATTTCAGCGTCGATTTTTCGGGCATTCTGACGGTGTTTTTGAGCTTAGGAAGAATGCAAGAGCCAATCGGCTTCAGCAGGTCAAAATGCATGGGAGTACATAGGTCTGCCTTCTCGCACTCGATTTTTTTTGTGTGCCTGTGTTATTATTCGAAAAAAGATCGGCAGCATGTCGGGTCAAATATTATAAAAAAATTTAAGGCCTTGGCTTCCAACTTCCAATATATAAACCATATTCGAAGTTTGTGGACTCTTACTAGTTGGCTTTACTAATTTCCCCTATTTACCTTCCAACACTTCAGCGGAATCATCCCAAAATATAATCTGGTTCCATGTGTCATGATAATACTACGTGTACCAAATTACAAGTGAATATCTCAATTTTATTTTATTAGCCCTAATGTTGGGGGCAAATGTTATCAAAAAACTGTGGCTTTTGTTTCTAGTATATACACCAAATTTCAAGTTTCTGGACTCTTACCAGCTTACCACCCAAACCTTCACAGTAGTAAACTCAAGATATAATCTAGTTCCAGATCTCATTATACTACACATACGTGTAGCAAATTTCAAGTCAATATCTTAAACCTTTCCAGGGAAAATGTGAACACAAAAATACTTACAGACAGACAGAAACATCGACCGACAAACATACATCTTTCTTCTCTTAAATTTTAAATCTCCACGTTTCCTGACATTCTTCTTATTTCTAGAAATACAAAATTTGAAATGATCTTTGACGGATACTATACTTTCACTCCCACAAGATGCCATGGATAAAGCAGTAATAGGTACTGCACATTTTCATATTTCAATTATTTCTTGATTTGAACTAACTTCAAAATAAAATGCTAAGGACTTAATGTCTGGAAAAATCTTTATTAAGTGCACATGACCACGAAAATAAGAAAAGTAGGTAAGTATAATATATACAAGTCTTAATGATGGTAATAAATCTCTTATATTTTTACGCTTAAGAAGGGATTCGCATTAAACAAGCTGGTAAATCGCGTTTTTTAGGAATTTTTAATGGGAAAACTGTTAGACAAATCATTTTCAAACTTTGGAGATGCCTTTATTATACATCAAAGCAACTACATTCAAATTTTTTTGTGATTATAATGAAAATTGTGGCTTTGGTGCCCCTTGAAGTGAGGCGCCCCCATAATTTGTCGGTTGCTGGCTGACACAATTTCTTCTCTCCAGATCATCTAAAATTGAAAAATTAAATTTCTTTTTACTTCTTGTGAATATAGCTATGGTATGTACTACGGAGAATTTCTTTTTTCACATTTTCTATGATAAAGAAAAAAGTTTTTCATGTATTTTATTATCCGTATTTCCTGAGAAATACAGTTGTGTTATCGATATATGTGAGAAATTTCAGAGAAATCGGCTCAATAATTCTTGAGATATCACGTCGGACGTGATATCAACTGTTACGTCAGTCTTGATATCTCAAGAACTATTTATTATGCCGATTGTCCTAAAATTTGGCACATCTATTGAGAACACAACTGTCTTTCTTATAAACTATGGAAAATAAAATGCATGCAAAACTGCTTTTCATACGTCGCAGTATTCTCATTTTTTGAAAATAGAAATTCTTCATAGCCATACCCATATTCACAAGAAGCAAAAAGTAATTTGATTTTTTTGTTTTAGATGATCTGGAGAGAAGCGATTGTGTTAGCCAGCAACCGACCAATTTTGGGAGGCATCTCACTTCAAGGGGCACCAAAGCCAAAATTTTCATTATAACATAAAGATTTAAATGTAGTTGCTTCAATGTATAAAGAATATATTTCCATAGCTTAAAAATAATTTGTCTAATAGCTTTCTCTATAAAAATTCCTAAAAAACGCGATTTATCAGCTCATTTAATGGGAATCCCCACTTAACATTCTGCTAAACTATATTAGTGTAGGCAAGTTAGATGAAAATATACCTAAACTTGAAAAGGTTGACAGAATGAATGGATTTTTACGAAACTGTATGGATTATGTTAGTTTTGATGTAATAATAATAAATAATAATAAATTCTTTATTGCTATAGATCCCTATACAAAAAGACATTAGCATTGTCAAAAGTTAACATTTTTATTTTTAAATTTCGTTTTTAAGAGCTATACCGAATGATTAAAAAACATACAATTTACAAATACAGCGAGAGCAAAGAAGAAAAATACAATATGCAAAGAAGTTAAAATACGTTGAGCTTAAATAGATAACGAGAAGAAATACAACAATAATATATGTCATAAAGTAAAAATAAAAACATAAACAATGTAAAAATAAACATTTCCCAATGAACTTATTCATTTACAAATTCACTGAAAGAATAAAACACATTTTCAACCAAATAAGATTTAAGTCATTTTTTAAATAAACCAATTTGTTCTATCGATTTTAAGTGTACAGGAAGAGCATTAAAAGCTTTAATAGCATTGTAAAATGGCCTTTTTGGTAGAAAGCATGATGGTGAGTTGGTACACTTAAGTCAGTTCCATGACGTGTTGACATTGAGTTATACATTTCATTGTTCCTTGTGAAGATGTCAGGATTCTTTTTAGCAAATAACAGAAGTTTATAGATATAAAGATATGGGATGGTAAGTATATTCAAGTTTTAAAAATAAGGTCTACAGGATTGTCTATTGGAAATTTCCGCCATACATCTGACGAGCCGTTTCTGAGTTACAAATACTCTCTGCCAGTGTACGGAGGATCTCCAACATATTATGGCATATTCCAAAACATTTTGTACATACGAAAAATAAAATATTCGTAGGCTAGCTACTGACAATTGATTTCTAAGAAATCGGATTAAATAGCATGCCGAGTTTAATCTAGATATTAAGATATTGGTATAATTTTCCCAATTTAATTTGCTGTCCATCGTTACCACAAGAAATTCCACATAATGTACCTGTCTAATTGACATACCATCCAAAGGTACATATAAGAAGAAATCGACATTAACCGTTCGAGAGAACATGGCAAGGGAAGTTTTATTCCCATTTAAATTCAAACTATTTGTTTCACAAAACTGTGTCATATCAGAGGCTATACGGGTAAGTTTACTTACACAGTCTGTTACAGTAGAACCAATTGCCACACATGAATTATCTTCGTATTGAAATAGATTATTTATTCTTAATATGCCCTGTAAATCGTTAGTGTATAAGGCGAACAATAAAGGCCCAGTATGGAACCCAGAGGCACACCTTGTTGTATAGTCACTTTGTTAGAAAAGTAGGGTAGTAGTATTCCATCCTTTAAAGCAGTAATTGACGTGACTTGGAATCAATCAGTAAGATAAGATTCAATTAGTTTTTTACATGTACCCCTACCACCGTATAATTCTAGTTTATCCAATAAAATATAGTGATCAATGGTATCAAAAGCTCTTGACATATCAAAATAGAGGCAAGCTACTTTATTATTTAAGTCAAGTGCTGAAATAATATCAGAAAGTGAATGGAATACAGCTTGTTCAGTTGAACGGTTTGGTAGAAAACCAAACTGACATTCATTAATGAGTTTGTGTTCTGTAAAAAACGTGATCATTATAATATAAAACAACCTTTTCCATAATTTTAGAAAAACAGGGTCGAACTGAAATTTTCTACATTTTCTCTGTCACCCTTTTCATGTATTGGTATAGTTTTGCTAGTTTTTAATTTTAACGGAAATATACCTTGTAGAAGACAAGTATTTATTACGTTAGAAAATGGATCGACAATTTCTGAGGCAACTTTTCTTATTATAGAAATAGATACCTCGTCTACACCAGACGATTTTTTATTCGGCATTGCATGGATAATATATGAAATTTCTTGAGCACTAGTTGGATAAAGAATAATGGTTTGGTGACTTTGAGGTATTATGTAATTTCTTTCTCCCGCAGGTTGCGACGTAGAATAAGAAAATTGATCACTATATAAATTCACAAATACTTCGGGATCCATTATTTTATTATTTTGATTATCACTGATAACTAACTGATTTTGATTAGTTTTTTTTGATATTTTTGAATATATATTGAAAATATCCCAGACTGCTTTCGATTTATTTTCCGCGTTACATATTTTATTATTATTGACTTGAATCTTATAATCCCGTTTCTACTTTTTGTAATATTTCTTTTTACTTTTGTATAGATTTAATATATTATCACAGTTTGTGTTTTTATATAGAAGGTATAAGTCTCTAATATAAAGAGACGACTGTTTTATTTCTAGAGGTATTCAGCATTTGTGATTTGTGCTTTTCATACATTTTCTTTGTTTTGGAAACGCTATATTAAAATAATATAAAAACGTATTTAAAAATGAATTGTACTTATCTTCAGCACTGTTTTGTGTATAAACTTGGTCCCAAGTCTCATACTTGATAAGGTTTAGAAAATGGTTGATGTTGTCCTCATTAAAAGATCTTTCAAACGTATATTTCTTACCGCATTTGCTATCTACAGTATCGTTTACTTTAAAATTTATTGGGTATGGATCAAATTAAAAAAAAAATGCCCTGTTGCCCCGTAATTGTTATAAACAATAATTTTGTGCTAATCTGTTAACTAGCAAAATTGAGGTAAATTTAAAAAATTAAATGTATTTTTAGATAATGTAACGAAAAATAACAACTTTTTACTCTTGTAAAATTTTTGATAAAATGCGTATTTTCCGAGATTAGCGGTTCGATTTTTTCCAAAAAGGAGACGGGGAATGGAAAGTGACAAGACAAAATCCAGAAAAATTCTGGTGAATGTATTATTAAAATAGAAGACTTTTTTTATCACTTTTTCCTAAAATGCACTCTGTCCTAGTTCTTCCAGAAAAGCATGAAGAAAGGACTCATATCGGAAATGGAAAATCTCGTAAACCATGAAATTTTAAAATTTGAAAAAATTCAGCCATATAGGATAAAACATTCTATAAAATTTTCCTCTTTTGTAATTTTTTGTAACGTACATATTTTCCGTGTTCCCAACAGTTTTTCACCATCAAAAATGTACCCAAATTCCCATACGAGCAGAATTCACAGAAGTTTCGTGAAAATTCATCCAGAAATGCTAATTTGTCTATACTGTATATACATTTTAGGAAGTAGAATTCATGTGCTAACATACAGCTCTCTTATTATTGGAGGTTATTTGCTTTAAAAATAAATTAATAATTTTCTTTTAATTACTTGGTACTAGAAAATCAATTTATAGGTAAAAATAGAACCAGCATATGTTTTTTTCAGATAATCGGTTTATTATGATTTATGAAAAATTGCATGTACGTTTTCTTCCACTTATCATAAAATCTACATCGAAGTTTATGTATGGGTAGCGTGTCTGACTACTATTTTATGCGCAGTATGCAACAAAAATAAAACGCTATAACTAATATGAGTTGGAACTAAAATTGATAAAAATAATAGATTATAATATACTTGAAATGGTTATAAAATTAATATGACCTGAAATAATTTTATTGTATTCATATTTGCTTAAACTTAAGTGATGTAGGTACGCGACTGTTGATCTATTGGCAAATAAAACACAAAGTGATGTCTTAAATCACTTTTACTTCTACATCTTTGTAATGGAGCGGAAGTTTATAAATTTTCAAAAATGTTTACTTTGCTTTTTTCTAATTCTTTGGGACTTCCTTAGAAATGATTAAGATAATGCCACAAATAACATTTAGACAATATGTTTACTTTGTTCTTATCACTGAATTTATTGTAATTAGAACGTTACTGCAATGTACGCCCCCAATATTTTGGTTGTTTTTGTATTTAAAAATTTGGTTTTTGGTACACATAAATTAGACAATAATAAGCTACTTTTGCACTAACAGGAATGAAAATATCCCTTCTGGTTGAACCGGAAGTGACACCAACTTTTTTTTTAATGGAATAACTGTATTTTTTTATGATTTCTCATTAAGCATAAATTTCTTAGTGCAACAGTTTTTTCAGATGTAAGAAATTCCAAAAAATAAGTGAGATACGAAAATTTTTTTAATTTTTTCAAAATGGCCGCGTCAGATGAATGCGATGTAAGAAAATTACTAAGTAGGCTATGGAAATTAAATGGTTGTTTGAATTACTAATAGGTACCAGTATTTTTAGTTTCTTTTCAAAAAAACGGAATTTCATTTTCATTTCCGTAGGGGTCCTATGGAATTTTTTTTAATGGAACTGTGCTATTTCTTTTATTAGTCAGAAATAATGATTCATAAATTATAATTTTTTCGCCATTAATCATTTCTTAACGATATCCCTATACTACTAATACTTCTATTATTACGAAGGATATCATTAAGAAATGATTAATGGCGAAAAAATTACAGTTTATGAATCATTATCTCTGATTAATAAAAGAAATAGCACAGTTCCATTAAAAAAAATTCCATAGGACCCCTACGGAAATGAAAATGGAAATGAAATTCCGTTTTTTTTTTTTTAACTAAAAATACTGGTACCCATCAGTAATTCAAACAACTATTTTCTGCTTTACAGACAAGTCTAGAACCTTACTAATCATTTCCATAGCCTACTTAGTAATTTTCTTACATCGCATTCATCTGACGCGGCCATTTTGAAAAAATTAAAAAATTGTTCGTATCTCACTTATTTTTTGGAATTTTTTACATCTGAAAAAACTGCTGTACTTAAAAATTTACGCTTAATGAGAAACCATCAAAAAAATATAGTCATTCCATTTAAGAAAAAGAAGTTGATGTCACTTCCGGTTCAACCGGAAGTGATATTTTCATTCCTGTTGGTCTAAAAGTAGTTCATTATTGTCTAATTTATTTGTACCTGAAAAGAAATTTTTAAATACGAAAACAACCAAAATATTGGGGGCGTACATTGACTCGTGGCCTCCCGGTATAAGTGCCGAAACTGCGGTAACGTTTTGGTTACAATAAATTCAGTGATAAAGAACAAAGTAAATAGTTTTTTAACAGACCGTGATGATTGATTACCACAACAACTTCCACTATTCGATTGTACTTCCACATCCACGTAGTGAATTTGAAGAATAGTAATGGTAAACAAATTTTCAAAAAAATTTTTGGTTCAAATAAACAAGAATATTATGAACTGTCCAGATTTTAAATTTGAGCAAACAAGTTTCTATCTGTCTGTCGATCTGCAACTTTTTGTAAATTTTCATGAAAAATTGTACATCACCTTTTTCTCCTACACTATGATTCTATATCAGATTCAGTGGTTGCTATTTTAGTTTTTTGTTCAACCCCTCCAGAAAAGGTGGGGACCACTCCTTTTGTTTTCAGTATTAGAAACTCAATGCTGAAGAAATAAGGAAAAATCAATTCAGTATAACTGGGTTCCGAGGTAAAGACCTAACGGAACTTCATTATAGGTTCTTTCTTGTTTTTTTTTCAGACCTGATATCCTAAGTCGTGTTCTAACGTCACAAGAGCATTAGGAGCTGCGACCACAACCATCGTCTCCTTCTCGATCGTTAGTATCAGGACCATGATTAGAACAAAGCCGCGACCAAACCTGTACTCGTATATCAGTGTTAAGCAGGGACGCCAATGAAGCGGCTGGGGTATAGGACATTCAAAGTCAGTTCGAAAATCATTAAAAAATGACCGACAAACGAATACAATTTTTAAAATCAATGTTTAATTATTGTGAATATTGTTTTATCACTTTATATTAATTGATAGGCATGATGCAAATTTCTTATTTATAATGCATTATTTATTTACAATAAATAATGTTAATTTAATGAACAACTCCATAAATAATTCAATAAAAGTAAATACATATCATTTTACCTACGGCTATGCTACCGGCAATATTAAGAATGAACCAAATGCAGATAAGGGACTTGTAATGGTGGGCCACATAAACAATCGACTACTTTCGTGCGCATAACATATCTGGTTAACTAGGTGCAACTGATGCCCTTAACAAATAAAGGTTGTTATTTCCTTCTGACGTAAGTTGGTAGGCATGGAACCACCATGGGAACTTGCCAGTCATCTTTCATTACAGTTTCTAAAATATTCCATTCATCTGACAGACAAGAAACGTCAGAAAAATTTTCCATTATTTATCGTTACAATACATTTCTCTTTATTTTGCTATGTTTTGTACCAATTGTGGATACAAAAAATATATTTTTCTTTTTAGCGCATATAAAACCGTGTTATAATAATGGTTCTATTTCACTGGGCTATAATACAATGTATAACACAGTAGAAACAATTTTAAAATATTATAAGGTAGACACGAGGCTGAAGCCATAACGCCAGAGGCACGCGCATGCAACTGTGAACAAAAAGAACGAACATAACTCTATTTTATCCTCAGAGGTAATCCTCCGATGAAGGAAAAATCCAGTATTATCCTAAGGGGGAAATATTTAAATTTTTATACCATTTTTTACGTCGAAAAGAGAATACGAACTCGGTAATAAAACATTATTCTTCTGTTTTTATTTCATAAATGAATTGAGTGCGAGGTTCCCTTGAAAATTGTATTGTTTATTTTCCACTTATTTCTCAAAGTTTGTAAAATTAAAAGAATCATTTTTTAAATCATGCTATTTTAAACAAAAATAGAGGTCACAAAGCTTCAATATATGGATAGAGCAATTTTTACTTGCCCTGATAGCAATCAATAAGCAAATTGTCTGATAAATCGATGATTGTTTATACAAGGACTGTTCAACAAGAGATATGTCAAGAAATATTGCAAATAGTCCTGAACTGATTTTTTTCGTTTATGGAATTCTTAGCAGAATTGATTTTACCCACAGTACACAGGACTGTTAGTCCGTTGTACAATTGCGACACGTAAGGCTTGCAAGAAAAGACCAATGCTCTTCATGAAGGATAGCAGCATATTCCAAGGTAGATCCCGTAGCTCATACTTCTCTAAAAATTGCCGGAAATACGTACCTATTGATGCGCAATTACAATGAACATGATTGTTGTTTTCATCCTCCACTACACACAACCGACAAATAGCCAAACGCAAAAAAAATCTCGTGTGTGAGAAACTCGAACTCTTATACCAGAAGTATTTTGGCCCACATAACACGTTCCTGGGGTTAGTGTAATTCCACCACATCAGAATTTTTCGTAAATGGGCAAAAATGAGTCAAAATTCGTCCATCTTCGAATGTTTCAGGAATCACAATGTGTACCATCATTTTCCATATATTTTTACGTACATTGTTTGGCTCCAGCATGTCAGAATTTTTCGCAAATAGCCGAAAATGGGTCATAATTTATCCATTTATGAATTATTCTGAAGATGGGCAATAATGGGTCAAAATTTGGACATATTAGAATATTTCCGATTTCCCATGTGTTTTTGCCCGCTAAACAAGATTCAGAAGTGTATTTGGTTCCATGGGGTCAGGACTTTCTGGAAATGGTAAAGAATTCGTCGATATTTTACCACTTTTGAATTTTTCTGAATTGAGATGCGAACCATGATGCAGTGATCCGTTTGGCGTCAGCACGTCATGATTCTTCGCAAATAGATAAAAATTGGTCATACGACTGATCACCTCAATTCCGGGGAGAATTAACCATTTTTTATTCTCCCATTAACCATTTTTTATTTTAACAGATTTCAGGTCACTTACAGAAAGCCTTGGTCCCAAACAGACTTCGGAATCGTCTTTAGGGCATAAAAATGCATGGAAAATCATGACCCCTACCGCAAGTCAGGAATAATTCGAAGCTGGTCAAGTTTTGACCCATTTGCAGATAATTCTGACATTATGGAGCCAAACGGATGTCGGAATCTTACTCATCTGGCAAAAATACATAAGAAAGCATGGTCCATATTGCGATTCCGGAAACGTTCAAAATTGACAAATTTTAGCCCATGTTTGACCAATCATGAGGAATCCCTGATGGAACTAAACGAACTACAGGAAAGTGTTCTGCGGGCGAAAATACTTCGGGTACAAGGGTTCAAGTAGTTCGCGCACGAGATTTTTTTGATGATGTGGCTGTGAATCATTCCTCAAACTCATTCTATGAAGGTTCTTATTTAGAGGACAATGTCCTGTTATCAAACCTACCATCCAACTCATTATTTCCTTCCGAGCCGAAGGAACCACCTTACGGTTAAGTTAGTTGAAGGCCCTTTACATGGAGCCTTGACTGCCTCATTCAGACAGCCTGTGCCGAGTAATTCTTAGATTTCCTCATGTCCCAGTTTTGATTGAGTCAGACCGATGGTTGGCTCAAGGCCAGAGAAAGAATGTTTGCTTCTTCTCCCACCAAACGTTCTGTTTCTTCATTGGCTTGTCCACGCCCCTGTGTCTGGGTACACCTATATGAGTTTGACTAAGTTATGTACCTACAGCTCAATCTAAATATTCTGACAGTTCAGAACGAAGTAGAGGTTCTTTTATTTGATGCAAGGGCCCGCAACGCCACCTGGCTGTCTCTGCATCTATAAATGTCTGCCAATGATGCCACTGGGATTTTCGCTTCTACATAATAAAACGGCGCATATTAAGTCAAATTTAATTTATTTTGAAATTCATGAGAAACCGATGACTTTTTGCACCTTACTCCCAGAACCAGCCGATTATTCATGTTGCCGGAGCAATGTGAAAATAGAACAGCAGGGGCAGGCAGAGCGAGATAATAGAAAATAATGTATAAAACCAATACGTTTTATGGGAGTAGGTTATAACCTACTTCCACCTTCTACATAGTAGATTTATTAGACAGACGTGATTTAAACAATGTTCTAAAACTTAACAAAACTAAAGCACTAAAAACAATAAAATAATATTGTGATTTACTGTATCACGTTAAGTGGAGGTTTAGAAACCTCAGGCGGGAAATATCTAGTTTCAAACAATGCACCTCTAGGAGGAGCGGTTATTTATAATTTATGCCTCTATTTAGAACAAAGGGAAACAAAAAGAGACAGATAAAAAAGGTAAAGGTAAAGTAGTAGCAGTAGTAGTTGTTGCTTTGGTAATTGGAGGAAAGTCTACATGTGCTGTCAAAAGAGAGGCAGTCTCTGGTGTGGCAATTTATATTTAATGAAGTAGTTTCTTCCGGGTTTTGCCGCGGTCGTCGAACTTGACTTGACGTTTCGCTGATCATGCTGTCAGCTTCTTCAGAAGGGTTCCAAAGACTGGAACCCTTCTGAAGAAGCTGACAGCATGATCAGCGAAACGTCAAGTCAAGTTCGACGACCGCGGCAAAACCCGGAAGAAACTACTTCATTGGACAACGGCCGTGAAAACCTGCATTGCACAATTTATATTTAATCCTCAAAGGTGCATTATGCTCTCTTATTTGTATAATATTGTTTGTTAACGGACTGTCACAAAGATTGTCTTGAAAAAATATTTGAAATGTATCATTGATATAATCTCCTAGTGGAATGATGTGGTGACAACGGACGATTACCTATCAGTGAGGTGTATCTGCTTGAATTTGGCGCCAAGCGAAGCGAAGCAATCTTCTGTCTAAATAATTTTTTCATTGTCATCGCCGATGTGCTTCACTACACTGGCGCGGGGCTGCGTATGTTAAATCCGACCTCATGACGGACGTGTATATTTACTTTTCATTTTGCCTATTTAGTCTACTATTATATCTTGTCATCGGATAGTACAAACTCTTAGACAAGGAATAGACTTTACGTATAGTATCATTTATGTATTTGTTGTAGGTTAGTCGAGTATCTAACTGAACTCCAAATTATTTGATTTATTATTTTGTTATGATTTTGACCCCCTTGATCGAAATTGGTGTGATTATTTTATTTCTTATGAAGTTCTGAGAAAAATCATAGCCCTCGACTTCTCTTTATTGACCCAAATCTTCCATTCATCGTAATATGCAGTGGTACGAGCCATGTATACCTTACTCAGCATGTTAGCTGCCTGGCTGTGTGCACACATAGCCGTGTCATCGGCGTACATGGCTATCTTGGTATTAGAAGACGACGAGAATTTGAAGATAAAGAAATTAAAAAATTTAGGTGCAATGCACGACCCCTACGGAATGCCTGCACGAACATTCCGCGCTATGGAATGTTTACTATTTACACATACTTGCAGTATTCTTGTAGATGTATCTAGTATCGTGGGGTCTGAAGGACACGACAAGGATTGTATATTAATTAGGCCGGAGCCATGTCACCGCTACGATATCTATCAACTCTACTCACAAGGCAGATTCAAGTTACCCTTCAAACTCCCCAAGACGAAAATAGACAAAACTATACTTACTGTGATTGCAACAGTCTGCTCTCTCCGTCGAAATCTGATGTCGAGCGGTGCGTTTCTAATGAATAATTTTATAATTAGCACTTTCTCAGAAACACTTCCTAATAAGTAAGACCGTCGATTGATTCTATGAGTATTCGGATAGGTACAACAACGTGACGGGATCAAAGGTGACCCGTAATAAGTAGTTATCCGACTCACGCCACAGAATCGCATGTCGGTCGCTTATCTTGTAATTAGTGGATCAATAAGAAATCGGATTCAAAATATACTCTCATTTATTGAAATAATTCATAAAATGTAAAAGATATAAATATTCAACACTTATCTAATATGGTGATGTCCGCTTAAGCCTGGATTAAAGATATTTTGGGTTCGTCGGAATCGACTCTCCGACTTTGAATTCTTTGACTAATTTTATGTACGTTCTTATGGGTCGGACAAGGATTATTCTCCCCCACTTTGAGGATAATTAAATTAGGATTTTGATTTTTATTTTAGAAACCATTGATTTTTTCTTAAATTTTGACGTTTAAAATAGCTACTCGCTATATCCTGTCTGAGGATTCCGCCAAATTCGTGGTACTTTCTAACAATTTATCGAGAGGAGCGGTTTTCCGCCCTGTGCCATTCTCTTTATTGCACTTTTCGAAAAACCAAATTCGTGGTACGTTCGAAAAATTAAATTCGTTGTACTTTCGAAAAATTTGTTGGATGGAGCGGTTTTTCGCCCTGTGCAATTCTCTTCGTGGTACTTTCGAAAAGTTTGTCGGGCAGTGCGGTTTTCCGCCCCGTGCAACTTGAAATTTCAATCGATTTCAATTCTTTGAGTAGTTTTGAAAATTTTAACGATGGAGCCCAAAGCCGATTGACCGTCGTTCTCGAGATGAGAAATTTTTCTAAGTCAATTTTTTGCTCATTTTTAGAGAAATAACTGTTTACGCAGATTTCAATGAAAGACGATGCCAAAGGTGGTTATAGGTCTTTTGTAAAGTGATAATGTTTCGAAGCTGATTTTTTTCATGGGATTTTTAGTCTGAATTTAACTTCTTAGTAATTTGGATATTTTTCAATGGGATCGTTTTACTGGGTTCAATAACATTCTCTCAGTCAAGTAGGAGTGAATCAGTTTGATGATATGACCTGAAAAGTTGTAGGTATATAGTTTGTATATAAGGCTATATCGAAAGCCCTCTCGATATGTAGGAGCCCCATTGTAGTGCTCTTCCCAAGATTATATTGCATCTTGACATGGTTAACTGTCCTAATGATCTATTGCATAGTGCTTCCCCTCTTCTTGGAGCCAAATTGATGATTATCGTTAATGGTCTCTCCTGTGCAGTGTTAATCCTGGCCAGAATAATCTCCAGTAACTTCGAGAGATCGTCGACAAGAGCGATAGCTGCTGGCGAATCTGACATTCTTATTCATTTCAAGATGGGGACCACTATGGCGTATTTCCACTGGCTGAACGTGTTGTTCGCATTAACAATGTATACAAGTTGAACAATCACCTTCCTCGGTAAATATTTGAAGAGCCGGTTACCTATACCGTGCTTTCCTGTAACGTTTAATTTGATAGTATGTCTTAATTCAGAAGATTTGATGATAACTTTTAAAAATTATTCGTGTGTAATTTCAACCGGCTCGCTGGCGCAATGCTAAGGCGTTTGGCTTGCAACCACGGGGTCCCGGGTTCGAATCCTGGTCAGGGCATGGATGTTTAGTGGCGTTTTTTATGTGTTACCGAGATGGAAGCAGTGTACCAGACCGCTGTTGGGTGGCACAACATGTCTAGTCGCTGATATCTATCCTGAGTTCGAGTCTCAGCTGCGGTAGATGACAATATCGCAGGGAATGGTCGTTGTGTTGATGTCTATGTGTACGTGTCCTGGTTGAGTGGTGGAATAGCATTAGCTAAACTCCGCCAGGGCGTTAATATAAATAAGACGATTAAATAAATAAAAAGTAAATAAATAATTTCAATGTCATGGCCAATAACCTGTTCAGTCAGAGTTTCGATGCGGTGCAACCACAACTTCTCAGCTGGGTGCTGAGGAAGCTATGAAAGCGTAGCAACCGGTTAACTCAGGGATGGTCGAGGGTCACTCTGTGGCGAGAAGAGTTATTTATGTATCTTTTTTTTTTCAATAAATAATTTGAGTGTTATTAAACAAACTAAACAAAGAAAAAGGGCGCCAGCGTATTCATGAAACTGTTTAAGGAGGAAACAATCAAAAGCAAAATTTAAACAAAATAACAATATATTAACCAGAAATAAAGTTTAAAATTTACAAAGACTTTACAATTGTATTAATGAAAAAAAAACATTTTTTTAGAAAATTTACTACAATAAAAATATATAAGCTTAGAGTTAAAATGATTGAGAATGAATACGTAATTACAAAAAAATTGATTTATTTGAATATTTAAAAATAATTAAAAACAATCTCTATCAAAAGAATTAAATTGAAAAGATCAACTGGTTTAACAATATTATAATTTTCTTCTGACCAAGAAAAGCTATGACGATAGGTAATTGCTTACGTAACTTTGGGTGGCGAGTGCGGAGTTCCAGTGTGTCAATTCCTGGAGATGGCCACAGGTACCTGGGTTTAAGGACTTATATTGTTTGTCCGGGTCTACGAGGAGGTTCCTGGATGACACGAAGTTGGAAATATTCTGCGAATTATAGTTCTCGTCCAGCCACTAGCAAAACTACCATGTGCTTGATCCAGAGTTGGTCGATCCAGTTATTACATGAAAACAGTGGTAAATCAGGAACCAGTTGATACAAATTGAGTTAAATTACACAAGAAAGAAAACTAATGATTTAGATTTAAAATGACTCTAAATAAATTATTAATTAACTTTAAAACTTATTAAAAAAAAAATGATCTAGCAGAATAAAAATTGAATACCCTTGGTTAAGCCAAGGTCACAAATTTTATAGAAACTACAAAAAACTAGGTATTAGAATTTGTAAAATTTAAGCAGTAATGTAAGAAAATGGTTGAGGACCGATAAAAAAAAACTCTACTACTAAATTATCACCAAAAATTTGGCCTTGAGGCTCTGAATCAAATAAATTACTATAAATTATGACAAAATTTTCAAAGCAGCATAAAAGAAATCGATATTAAAATATGCAATCTAGAGAAAAAAATAAGAAAATTTAAAATTTTGGAGATTATCTCCATACTATTACAAAAATTAATTTAAAGAAATCGACTTTACGTCTCGTATTTTAAGAAATTCAGTAATTAGTATATTAGTCGTGAAATGAGATTATCTAAATAAAAGTTTTAGAGCGACCCTAAATACCAACAAATATATATATATATATATATATATATATATATATATATATATATATATATATATACTCCGAAAAGAGTAATCCGAGATCCATGATATACATGGACAACCTGAGATCCACCCGTTAAAAATTAGTTAGAGACAAGACAATGTGGGCTTTTAATTACGGCAAAAATAGTCTCTAGAATTTAATAAGAGGGGTAAGATTTATCCATTATTGTGAAAGTTATAATTGTAGGTGAATTGCAACATTACGAGATCCATGTAAAATAGAATAATATGGGATCCGTTGGGAAATACAAAAATATATCTACGTAATTTTGCGACACGAGAGATCCTGCAACGTTGCCCACTTTACGGATCTCTTTTTGTTATAGTATGACCTTATTTACACTCAGTGTATATATTGTCTATAAGTTGTTTCAGGGATGTGCTGTTATAAAATATTGGTTAAACTTAGAAGAGTCTGCTAAATACTTCATACAAAGCAGTTGTATACCAAGTGGCACAGACCATACGAACACTCTTGTAACTTTTGAATGGATCAGTGGACTATTTCAGATTTATTGTAGTGATATTATGTGGGTTTGATAAGTTAAACCTGCTCAGCGCCAAGTAATTCAAAATAATTAATAGTCTAATTGAATAACAAATTTTGACACAAAAGTTCCATTCAAAAATAGATATAGTTTTTAATGAGAAACTAATATCGCTGTACTTGTAGGTACTAAAACCAAAAAAAAATAAAATCGAAATATATATCATATGTGTTTAGGCCAGTAGGATCCACAGCTGCAAAAATATAAAGGTTGTACGATTTAAAAATTTGATTTTGTTGTAAATTACTTCGAAACCGGAAATCGGTCGTTTGCGTCAATTAATGTTAAATATCTCGCTGTACCAAATTTCAAAATAATTCCCTCGTTAATTGAAAAGTTACAAAAGTGGACCATCCGGTATATCAACACAACATCAAGACAGACGTTCTATGACCAATGTAATTATTATTCTAGTCGGCCTCTTTTTACTATATGGTACATTTAACAGCACCACGCCATCAATCGCGGTTGCGTGTTAAGCTATTGCCTTGTGAGAGGACTAGATTTAACAAAAAGAAAAAATCGGCTTAACAAGTAGTGTAAATTACATATTATATAAAACTAATATCTATATTGTATGAAGAACTACTACGTAAGTAAATTGTTGTTAGCGTGCTATGCTAGAAAGTTATATGTTTGCCTTGGGTAGAAATATATAATTACTTCCACATCCACATAGTGGAGTGGAAGTATAGTTAGTAATCGTAAAAATTTCAAATTTTTTTTTGTTGAAATAGGTTTGGAATATCATGAAGTGTCGAGATGTTAAATTTGAGCGAAAAAAAAATTCTGTCTGTCGGTCTGTAACTTTTTTTTGTGCGCACGATATCTCTGGAAGGGTTAAAGATATTGACTTGAAATTTTATACACATATGCACTACAACGAGATCTGGAACTGAATTGTTTTTTGAACTTATCCGGTGAAGAGTGGGGGTAAATAGGAGAAAATAAGTAAAGCAACCTGGTAAGAGCATACAAATTTGGGATTTGGTGTATATACTAGAAGCCAAGGCCTCAGATTTTTTATTAATATTTCCATCACCAACCGCCCCCCACTCCATTATAAAAGGGGTTAATAAAATAAAATTGAGACATTCACTTGAAATTTGGTACACGTATACATTATAGTGATATCTAGAAGTAGATTATATTTTGAGAAGATTTTGTTGAATAGAGGTATATAGGGAAAAATAAGTAAAGCAAGCTGGTAAGAGTACAGAAACTTGAAATTTAGTGTATATACTAGAAGCTAAGGCCTCAGATTTTTTTATAAAATTTCCATACCCCCCGCACCACCCCAAGCCATCAAAAAAAGGGGTTGACAAAATAAAATTGAGATATTCACTTGAAATTTGGTACACGACACCTGGAACTAGATTATATTTTGAAATAATACCGTTGAAGATTTGGGGATTAAATAGGGTTGAATATGGCAAAATAACTAGAACAAGCTGGTAAGAGTACAAAAAGTTGGGATTTTGTGTATATACTAGAAGCCAAGGCCTCCGATTTTTTTATATTTTCAATTCCTCTCACCACCCCTACTCCGCCATTATTAAAAGGGTTTATTAAATAAAATTGAGATTTTCACTTAAAATTTGGTGCATGTATGTATTATTACATTTATAATTAGATTATATTATGAGATGATTACGTTGAAGGGTTGAGTGTTAAATAGGGGTAAATAGGCGAAAATAAGTGAAGCAAGCTGGTAAGAGTACAGAAACTTGGAATTTGGTGTATATACTAGAAGTCAAAGCCTCTAATTTTTTAATAATATTTTTTAACTCTCTCACGGCCCCCACTCCATTATTAAAGGGGTTGATAAAATAAAATTTAGATATTGACTTGAAATTTGGTACACATATATGTTATAACATCTGGAACTTGATTACATTTTGATGTGATTCCGTTGAAGGGTTGGGGGTTAAATAGGGGTGAATATGGGGAAATAAGTGAAACAAGCTGGTAAGAGTACAGAAACTTAGGATTTGATGTATGTACTAGAAGCCAAGGCCTCGGATTTTTTTATAACATATTTGAACCCCTCCACTACCCCCACACCATTATTAAAGGGGTTGATAAAATATATTTGACATATTCACTTGAAATTTGGTACGCGTAGGTATTATAACGACATCTGGAACTAGATTATATATTGTGATGATTCCGTTAAAGGGGGGGGGGGGGGTGTATTGGGGACAATAGGTGGAGGAAGCTAATAAGAGTCCAGAAAATTTTTGGCGTATATCCTAGAAATCAACATTTCAATTTTTTTTTGATATCTGCCTCAAATATTATTAAAGTTTTATGACCAATTATTTCTACATGCTAAAGTGCAAATATAGTCAAAATACTTTCCTTTAAAGAGACTTGGATGGAGAATCTGGATGTGGAAGTAGTGATCCCTTAGGCAGCGGTTTTTTAAATTGCTTAGTTCTACACTTTTCATGGTTACATACCTTCGTGAATCAGTTATTAATTAATCGATTTATTTGAAACTTAGGTAAGTTGTGCATCTCTTCACGATAACTGAAAGCACATAAACCTATTTAATTTATTCCATAGAATTAGCGAAAAAATGGAGTCAATTTTTAAGTAAACAGGGATTTAAGAAAATGTTACCACCATCCTTAAAAACCAAATTGTGTCAATTTGAAAAAAAATCGTATTTTTATTTTTATTATTTTTTTTAATAACAGAAGTAAACTAGAAATGCTATATTCTTGCACTATTGAGAGGCTATGTGGATGCTAGGCTAGTGTTACAATAAGAATTGTGAAATAAGAAATAGACCAATTCATTTTTGAATGCAGATTATCAATGAAATGCCAAGAAATTAATATTTTTAGATAGTTTCTTTTTATTTTCCGTGAATTACTTTCTGCTATTTGCCAAATTCTATATATAAAGAATGTTTTATGCCTATATGCAAACAGAAAATAATTTACTTTAAAATGTTAGAAAATACTTGAAAGTACTGGATTATCTAAATGATTTATTCATAGACGTACATAAAAAATCCAGAGATTAAAATACCATATTCCCATGTATTTTAAACCGCCGAACACGATTTGAGATCTAAATTGCAAAATTTCGCACATTTTTTTTAAATCGCGACAAACATATTTAGGCATTAAATACGATGTTTTTCGCGATTTAAAAAAATGGTGAGAAACTTAACAATTAGCACCTCAAATTCGTGTCCAGCAGTTCAAAATATATGGGAATATTGTATTGTGATATCTGGAATTCATCAATATTTTTCTATTTTTTATTGGTGAAAACTCGGCCATAATTAGCACAAACGAAACATGAAATATATTAAAGTTTTATCAAAAATTAAATTTTGATTTACAAGGAGACCAACAAATATGGAAATAATACACCAACTGACAACTAGAAGAGATGAAAACATCAGGGGAGTTCGATCTCACCTGATACAGGAGTTAATACAAATTTTGAATGACAATAAAATGAATGAAAATAAAAATAGCGAATTGCACGATATCTTGGACTATAACCAAACTGACGGGTCGGACATATGCATTAAGGTGGCCATTCCCTAGAAAGAGACATCCGATAGGGAAATATTTATTATTTTTGGCCATAACTTTTTTTTCTTAGTACGTATATTTAAAAAAACTATAAGAGTACCTAAGTAGAACCATAACGAGACTGTTACTATGAATTTTCACTAAATAATTTCAGTGGTTTGCAAAATAGCTAGATTTAACACTTCGAAATAGGAAGATTAATATAATTTTTAAATTTAAATCGAGCTATTTTGCAAACCACTGATATTATTGAGTGAAAATTCATAGTAACAGTCTTGGTATGGTTCTACTTAGGTAGTCTTATAGTTTTTTTTAATATACGTACTGATAAAAAAAGTTATGGCCAAAAATAGTAAATATTTCCCTATCGGATGTCTCTTTCTAGGGAATGGCCACCTTAAGTCTATTTTGACATGAATTATGTTCGATAAAATTAATTAACGCACACAAAATTCACGCAACGATGAGTTTTCAAAAAGACCGCATAGCTCCCGGTCTATTATGGAGATACTGTAATGAAGTATCAGTCAATGGTTTTTGCCTTCTATGTATCTATAGAATAAATATCTTTTACCCTATTAAAACTTTATAGAGCGCCATACCCAATTGCAATTCATACACAAGGTCCCAGATACAATTTTTATCATTAAAATAAAATAAAAATGCGATATTAGGCAAACAAATCTTGGAAAGGGCAAAAGTAATGCTTTGTTTCGGGTATAACTTTTATTATGATTTTTTAAAATATTTATGCCACTAATGCTCAGAAATGATAAATTCAATATTTTTTACCAAGGGGTTGAAATTTTGGTGTCAGTTTGGTTAATTTTTTCGGATTTAGCAATTTTTTAGGAAATGTTTAAAGCTTACGTATTATAAGTGTATTAAAATTGCAGCGTAAAAATAAATAATTTTGTGTTCTACCTAAGTAATAGAAGAATTAGATTTTATTTGTACCCAAACCCGAAGCAATCACATATATAACCAAAAATAGTAATTATTTTTCAAATACGTTCCCGTTAGAATTTTGTCGTAATTTAATAAATTAATTAGGTACGTAAACATTTATTTTTTTTAAATAGACCTTTTCAACAAAATCCAAGGGAAGTCACGGACCCGAGGTCTTCTTTCGAGATTTCGCGCAAGTTTCTCCACAAAGTACTTAAACCACCTTACAATACGGAATAATTAACACACTCTGTGTCATATAGAAATTAATTATTCTGCCTAATAATGCAAACTTTTACTTCCTTGTTTTAACGCTAAATCGACATGTCGTTTACTTCGTGTTCAAGTTTCCATTATCATTGCACTCGTTCTAATTTAAAATCCGTTGCGTTTAATGTTATTTGGTTAAAAACTGATGTACTTATATAAAAGCAAAGGTATTTGCTGCTACAAATAAATCCAAACAGCATTGCCAAATTTCGGATCTCGTTTGATCTTAAAAGGTACCTGTTCGCTATATACATAAGCAGCATCTGCGCCACCATACTGTCAAACACAGAACTGCTACGGTTTTATACATGGGAGAAAACAAGGAAAATGAGCTCCGCATAATATGTTGCCTATAGCATCCTGACACCTTAAATACACCAAGTAATAGACTATTACGATCTGAGATCCGGGCATCGGATCTCATGATCTCACATTCCGCATGTATATACAAAAACTGATCCCACATTCCGCAATCCGACATATATATATATATATGTAAGTATATAATATAAACTACTGGCAAACAAAAATTATTGATATAATACATAAACATCCAGCAGGAACTGTCCCAAAATGACAAATAAACTACTGCTGGGGCAATCCACTAACAAGTGGTTTCTTAATTAACCACAAGGTTAACCTCAAATATATTAATAATTTAACTAAATGCCAGCTTAAAATTTAATATTAATTCAAAATAACTAGGTTATTATTTAAGGAATTATCATTATAAAAGTTAAAATTTCAACAAAGTATTGTAGGATGGCTCTAATAACTACAAATCTTTTAAGAAAAAAATTAGAATAGTCTCACCTCAGCGACGTCAAGACGGAAAGTGCCGGTTTTCAATTCCTGTCAGTTCCATCTCTCTCCAATATTCCGCTCGCGCATGCTCAGTTGCTTCTAACTTGGATTTTATTTCAGTTATTGTAGCACGGTCGCTAAACATTAGTTTTCGGCAAAAAATTGAATTTATTCGAATTTATTCCTAGTACGGGTGCTGAATGGAAAATATTTGGCAACTAATTAAATAATTAACAAGTTACGGAAAAAACTTGTTACAGTGGCCATGCTCAAGCTTATTTTGTCCGACGCCGCCAATTTTTTATAAGTCAATTCAAATTTTTATATTTAAATTTCACCATAAGAAAATTCATGAACATCATTATTATTTTCCTGTAACCACTAATGAAAGACTTGGGATTTTTCTATTAAATTTATAAATACTACATACCTGAAAGACGATAACAAAATACGACACAAAAATATTGAAAAACACAGCAATAGCACACTTTCCCACTTGTCATTTACACAACGGCTTACGCTCGATAACTGAAACCTTTATTCTAAACAGACAAGTATATTGCCCTAGTTATGTAAAAGGGCGGATGTAACAGACGCACAGGTAGAGAACCTTGTCCAGTAGGGTGTTTACTATCGACATTTGGATAAAAAGAGGTTATTTCTGAAAATTGGGAAATGAGATTTTGGCCAAGAAATCCATTCTCAGAAACCATAGTGCATCGGTTCAAAGCTCCGCCTAACAATATTTGTTTTCTATTCATTCTTTGCTGTACTCTTGCGGTTATTTATGTTTTTAAGACGTGATTCAAAAATGTTCGTCCTTTAGCAATACGAATGCTTTACAAGACTTAGTTGCTAACAAAACTATTGTTTGTGATTCATGAGCCATAAGAATATTGATGGTATGAGTGTATTTACTTTTAAAGTTCATGTTTATCATATTTTATCAACCAACCATTAACAAAGGCTTTATTTTTAAATGTTAATAGTGTTAGTTTTCAAATTGTATTATTGCATGTTCTCCTTGACTTAATGTTCGATTATTTATACATTATTTAGTGAATAGCTAACGTAAAGAACATATGACCAAACCTTTATAGTGTACTATAGTAATCCTAAGTATGTTTTATACTTGTAATTCTTATTTTATGAAATAATATCAATTTTACATATTCATTTTTCCAGGGCAGATAGTACGCGTTTAACATATTTTTACAACTTGCATGAACGTTCAGGTTGTTCGTTAAGCTGATGTTTCAATTGACAAAAAATATTTCGGTAATGTGTTTTACTCTTATTGTCATCATAAAATGTAGAAAATTTAGCAAAATCTTTTTATGTGTTATAAATATACTTGTCCATACAGGTATTAGGTTTATACGCATTCTCTTTAATAATAATTAAAATGTATTACTCATCATACTCATTAATGCTTCTTCTACTCTCATGGTGTAGATATGTGGCTTTCTTGTTGTTTCCCCTAAATTCGTGCACAGTGGCGTATGAGTCGGAATTTTGCCGTTTTTTGCAAATATTTGCTGCAGCTACGTAACCTACTTCCCCCCGGTCTTCGTGAGTGAGAAACATGAAAAAAATGGCCAAGACAGTTTTCTACCACCCGCATTCCCCCTCCCCCTCTTTGACACTTTTTTCATGGTAATGAGTCTTTGTAGGAAAATAATGTGGAACTTCGGGAGGGATTAGTGACTAGGGAAGGTTTATGACAGGGGAGGGCTTTAACGAACCTCGGGGGTTGAAGCAACCCTCCCAGGGGGATAGAATACTGATTTTATTAGTCAGGTTATAGGACGGGATGAACGTACAGTGATAATTAATCAATTTCTCACCCCCAAAGAAACTATCCTCTCCCAAGGGGGTGAATAATCGATATTCACGTGTATTACCATTTTTTATCAATGACTGTGATGAAGGAGAAAATGAGGGTGCTGAATGTAATGTACATTTTGAGGGGTAACAGATATGTAATTCTATTTGTAAGCGGCGTAAGTTACATTAATTACAAAGGCAGACAAAGAGAAAAAAAGTTGATACCCAGAGAGTAGACCCCAAGACCCCTATGTATTTTGGGACGCTGAAACTGAATATGACAATAAAAAAAGTTTCAATAATCAAATGTTCCCCTGGCGTCTCCCTCCCACCCTCCTGGGGAGTTGAAATTAGACTTGTTCTGAAATATTTAAAAGTATGTATATTTTTAAGGACATGACGATTTGAACCACCCAGTTACCCAGTTACCCCCTAGCACCCCTACAAGCCCCATAAGGGGTTGAAATTCCACTTGTTCTAAACGTTTAAAAAATATGTCATTGTTAGGCTTTTTGGTGACTATAAAAAATGATTTTAACCATCGGCTCGCCCCCTAGTATCCCCTACAACCCCCATGATGGGTTGAAATTGTTCTACATACATGAGAATTAAGTATATTTTTAGGTTTTTTGACTCCGCCTTAGACTTAGAAGTTTGTTCAAAAGCAAAAGAGTTAAGTATCATAAAGAGAAACAAAGATAACTTCATCGTCAAAAAAGATGTCCCTCTAACTTTACTCGGTTTCAGCGTCCCAAAATATATAGGGGTAGGGGGTCTACCCTCTGAGTCTCGACATTTTTTTTGTGTGCCTGCGTTATCTGTACCATGAAAACTATTTTATTAAATTCGTAAAAAAAATAAAGACTGTTATATGAATATCACATTATTAGCATGGGTGGTATATTATGTTAGTTACCATGTAAAAAAATATAGAAATAAAAATATAAATGTCAATGTCATTAAAGATAAAGTATATTTATAAAGTATATTATTATAGTTGATAAGAAGGATACGACAAAGACCAATCAATAAAAAATATCAAATTATTTCCCTATGCCTCGCTGTCAAAAATAAAATGTTTTCAGTCTCTTGAGAGGGTATGTTCACCTTCACCGGGACTTAAAAATCGATTAATTATGGACGCCTCCGTCCTATATCCCAATTGAAAAAATAACAATTTTCCGTCCCTTAGGAGGGTCGTTTCAATTCCCAGTGGTTGTTAGAGCCCTTCACCTGTCATAACCCTTCCCTTATCACTAATCTCCAATGATATTCCAAATTATTTTCCTCTAAACACGCATTACCGAGCATTACTACGATAAAGAGGATAGTTTTAACTGTTTGCGGGGTATGCGCGGAAGTGAAAACTTTTTAGCTATTTTTATCGTGTTCCTTGCACTCAAAAATGGGCGGAGGGTAGGTTTCATAACTTCATAAGAAATTAGCATGTTATTCCACTCATTCACTATTTTAGCATATGCAGTTACTATTGCAACCGTAGTATTGATCAAAATCTTTTTTTGACAGCAACGTTTTACATTAAATATAGATATCTAATAAAATCATATTTTCAGTAAATTTTCAAATATAAAAAGCTGCTTTTGGACATGCAGAAATAGCCTAAAATCCGACTACAAAATTATTGGTAGAGAACTTTACTTTGATACCTATCTCGATGTGGTTTAGTCAGTTTTTATATACTGATTTTTTTATAGCCTGCATCACTCTTGACATAGAGACGAATCCAGCAACATCTCAATCAAAAAAATTGATCCTTTAGTTTAACTGCTATGATGGAACATCCATACCCCCCACATATATATAGACTGCCAAAGTTATAACCCTTCCTTTTCGACTTTGCTTTGGTCGGGTAATAATACATAGTCTAGAAAATTGCGTGCAATTCGGCGACGAAAAGTTACCGTCTGAAAATTTTTGGTATGGTGGGAGAATATAGAGGGGGGGGGGATTTTCGTTTTTAATTTCCCCCTGCCGCGCACTGACCGGGACTTTCGTCTGCCAATGTAATTGGGGTATGTAGAGTACATATACTAACTAGTAACTACCTATGTGGACAAATATCGGTAAAAATTCGTTTAAAAAAAATGTGGTTTAAAAAAATAGCATTCTTACTTGAGAGTTGTAGAAGTCGTTAATTTCAAATCTGATGTTTAAAAAATTAATAAATAAAATGGAGGTTCCAGAATGGCCGAATTTAATTCAAATATCATACAAAATTCTATTAGAATTTACAAATATTTTATATCAAAATTGAAATAATTATTATAGATGTTTTTAATTCTTTTGGCAACTAAGGTGGCGTTAGAAAATAAGAATGCAAGATGACTAATCCAAAATGGTCGAATTTTAAACCAAAATCATTCAATGTTCGTTAAATTAAGTGTGCTAATCGCTTTTGTCAGTTTGAATAGAGCCACCTAAATCATATCTCGGTCAATTTTTATCTAAATAAATTAATATCAAGTTTAAAGCTTCAAGTTGTATATTGTAGCAATTTTCCCCAAGAATAATATAAATAATAAATAAGGCCATTAAAAAATGATATATTTTTTATCTCGCACAAACTGCTGTTATAAATCTCCTATTATTGTTTCTTGGTCTATTAGGCTTATTGTATTCAATTAAAATTTAGTTAGGTGAATAAAAAAATCAGGGCTTCGCAAATCCGTTCTTTGAAATACAGGAATCATCATACACCCCTGGGTGTGAGAATATATGGAAAAGTGCTCACAATCAAATTGCTAAAAGTTCAGCAAGTTGTAGTTCTTGATCTTGAACAAAAGTCTCAAGGTGCACAACTCCCGAAATCTCACTGATTCCGAGATATTTTTAACTAAAGGTCCCATATTGCCTTATTTGAGATTAGTTAGTTTTGAAACGTACTGAAGAGTACGTGATGTCATTTATATCTGTTTTACCTGAGTCCGTTATCGTGATATAAACCGTTTGAGACAGGAGTCGCTTCCACAGCTTGACTAGTATATCCTGGCTACCATATGGGAGACCCCCTGCCATACTTAGCATTGACCGATAAAATTCGGACGGTTTGAGGTCTCCCATGTGGGAAACAGAAAGTAGATCGTCCAGCCGATTTTCCTCGCTAGAGGTAAGGCGGGAAATAAGAACAGACTTAAGGTTCAAATATAAATCATTTTCTGGAGGACTAGCGATTACATCATATATATTATTAATAACTTCCAAAGGAAGATTAGCAACCACTTGATCGTATTTCTTCCTATCATTCGTTACCCGTGCTACAGCAAATTGCGATTCGATCTGGGTAAACCAGATCTCCGGCTTTGAAATCCAGAAAGGAGGGTTGATAGACTCGACCTTTACTTGGTGAAAATCCATTATCACTAATGAAATAAAAACAGTTTAGTGTTTTTTATTTCATTAGTCAGAAAGGAGGGATTTTTAGCGAGACGACATATTGATCATAATTGACTCTCGGGGATCTACACGTGTGTTATCATTAGCCGAGGTGGTAGCCATAATTGCTGATTGACTCTCCTACTTCTTTACGCAAAAAAACAATTTTGAAACTTATACAAATGTAAATATCTCGGTGGATTTTGCAAAAAATTTGTTCATATCTCGGCCTCAGAGCATCGTAGAACAAACTTTTTCAAAATTCGTGTTTTTCATGACGGTTAAAATGTCGTTGGTTGCAATAAATTTTATTCAAAATCCACCGAGATATTTACATTTACTTAAGTTGCAAAATGGTTTTTTTGCGTAAGAAAGACGAAAATTTAAATTTTCTTGCCATATTGTTTTTGATTATGAAAATATACGTCAAATAGAATGTATGAACCCAAGTATAATTGGAAAATATTAATTTGATCTTTTGTTTTAACCAGAGATCGGGAATTTTATCCCGCTGACGTAAAAGTCAGGATTGGCTCTGCCGCGTACCGCATGCCGGCGCGGAAGGATTTTTATGCGAGTATGATACAATTTATCTTACCTTGTACTTTTTATCACACTCCGTTGATAAATATTTTCTTTTGAGTGTCATTTCCGACGGCACCTGAACATTGTTATATTTACCACTAATACACTTTTCCAAAAATTTTCTAAAGAGTGGATTATCTAGTTTTGACCACGGTATGTTACATCCCATCCTCACTTCCACTAAATCTAAATTAAAATTACGTTAACTGTCACTATCAGTAGAGCCACTAGCAATAATATGCTTTTTCGAGAAAATATGTGTATTAACATTTGTTTTAAATGTCTAAGAAATTGTTTTATTGCAACTACTACCATAAGAATTTATTCCATTGCAGTTCTGAGAAATTCCGAATCCACAACTCTATTGCAGCCTTAGAAGCACTAGACATTTTTGTATACCGCCGACTCTGGATAATTTCACACTAGGTTTGCAGATTCATATGTACATACATATGGCTAGATTTATACTACGGTTTGCAAAACTGCGATCTGGAATATGGTCTACCCTTTCCATTTTTAAATGTTGACATAAATGCCAATAATTGCCAGAGTGTAGGTAAAAATCGATTTTGAAATATTTCACGATTTCGGCGGCATCGTATAATTAAAGGAGATTAAACAGCATAAATAAAAAACATAAAAGCACCTCTCGTACACTGGAATTTAATGTTGACACTCGGTCGGGGTCGAATGCCTTTAACACTGCAAATATAAAAAATCAACTACATTTTTAGGTAATTGTCAGTACGTTTAACAAATGAAGTAGATTTCCGATAAAAGTAGGTTAAACGTATTAACATTTTAAAATGAAATAAAATTCACTTTATCGTATTTTTCGTATTTAATTATTATGAAAATATACAAAATAAACACCACACGCATTAAACAGAACCGGAAAATGTGTGTTTAATTCAAAATTGTCTTTTTATTTGCTAGATATGTTTTACATGTTTTTGTAAGAACTATTACTGTTTATAAGTTAAATTCATTACCAAAAATACAATGTCGCTGGCAATAATAAATATTTCACCACTTCGTCGTTTTTCTGATTGTTTCAGTAAATGTTTGCAATATAATATTATGAGAGCCGTCCCTGGTACGAAGGTAATATTCCCGATCTATGGTTATAACAGTCTCAGTTTAAGAATAACAAATTTTATTTAAAAAAAAGTCATTATTGTTTTACAACGAAGCAAGGCGCATTTTTTAAAGGTAAGATTATGTACTATTTCTTGCAATATCGGTAACTTACGGATTTTACATTTGCTTCTACATTACTTCAAAATTCGAGGATCCAGAAATTACACCTTTTCAATCACTTGCCATAAAGTATTATTAACAATTGATTCATTGCGTAGACGTACCTTATAGAGGAGTTCAAGACGAAGAAGTTGATAGGTCAAACGTCTTTCTACGACCTTTACAAGTGAAGATATATGCAGAGAAGTAAGTTGCAAAACGATTTTTTTTTAAATAACAATTGAAGCCGCCATTTTGAGTGGTCAACACTATTTTTTTCAGATTCCTGAGGAAATTCTGTAGCGGATAGACCAATTTTTAGCAAGTTTCAAAACTTTCCATAACATTTTCCTAATTTCCCCGGAGTTATGCGCAGTTAAAGGAGCGTTTGTCTTTTAGGCGCTAGTTTTTTGACACCTTCCCTCTCCAAAATTTTAGGCGGCAGCTCACGTTTCTTTACTTGTTTATGAAACTTTAAACAACGATTTTCAGAAATAAAATTTCATGTCACATCCATTTCCAAGTTAAAATCTAAATGCACTTCATTAAATCATTACAAGAAAAAATATGTGTTGCATTCCGCAATGATAAATTGGAAAATCGTAAAACATTATTTCTCTTTATCGACAGTTCTTGCCTAGTAGCGGAGAGTTCTATTTTATTATTATTTAACAATTGGTGTTTATATAAAAATATAGTTCAGATCATAACACAAATTATTCAACAGGGCTTCTAAAAAGAAATTTGATTTAAATTATTTTCAAAGCGATCGCTTATGCCCGAGATATTGGCAGTTAATTACATGTAACTACTCCGTAATATTACAATTAGTTCGCAAACTTCAAGCACTTGGTAAACTGTAACAACACTAATCTTATTAAGTCGGGTTAGAACCTTTGATGCAACATAACATGAAGTAGTTTTCACAAACGCCACACAACTGAACACTATGTTTGATGCGGCTTTGTCAACCGTGTTGGCATGAAAGATGATTAAATTTAACATAAGAAATTAATGCTTGCATAGTTTGTAATGGTTTAAAGGAAAGTGCCTTATAATTTTCTTGTACATTCGAAATATCTTGTAGTTAAATTTAATTTATAAAATTCCGATTTTTTTCTATTTCCAGCAGAGCTTGCTGGGTGTAATTTTATAATTAAAATTTCTTCGCAGTAAACAGGATCTAATCCCGGTTCGCTAACTACGTCAGTTTGAAAGCTAAATGCGTAAAATCACTGAGCTACCATCCCCCTGCATAATAAAAATTGCATAGATACTGAAAGTCATATTCTCTTCACACATCTGCTTCGTTATTTAGCGAAAATATTTGAAGTGATCAGTTAAAACAGACACCCTGTATAACTGAAGAAAAGTTACATTATAAATACCTACTATTCTAACAAGCCATTAGTTTAGATATACATGGGTTATAATATAAGAATGAATGTGTGTGTGTGTATGTAGAACAGGTAGAGAAATTTATATATGTGGTAGAATTGTTAGGGTAGGTTAAGGAGTTAGGATATATTATTCATCATCACTACATTTCAATATTCTAACAAGTCGGGAATTTAACATAAAGAAGGCAATTTTGGATCGAGTTGAAAATTTGTGAGGCCGGGACGGTCTACTTAAAGTCGCAGGGAGTGAATGCTAGAGCTACACACACACAAGAAATGAATACCCAAAATAAATTTATTGACAAATAAGAAATAAGAAAATAATAAGTACTTAAGTATATAAATATACCCCTCATTCTAGGACGGCTTGCGGGCGGCGGCCGAACTCTGACGTAGGCTACGTAGAGACAACTATTTGCTTCGCCCTTTCGAGATGTCTTTCCACTTTTCTACTTTTCTTAAAATAACCCTTCCGGGCAACAACTCAACTTTAATCGCGACTTCTCCTTGCGGATCCTAGCCAACAATTGATTTCCCTCTGCTTTCTTCCATCAATATCTATCCGCGTTCTTCCTGGCTCAGCAATTAATGTGTAATTCCTTACTGGGGCAATGCCTTGTAGTGTAACGTGCCGACTGCTCAAAATCATATATTTCTAATAATTATTAGAAAGATAATTGTTAATTATCGAAAATTCTATTCTCCTGTGCTCTGGTACTATTACAAACTATTCCTATGATACATGAAATAATGTCAGTAGCTTATGCTTACGCCTCAGGATGGCGCACGCTCTATAATATTCAAATTAAATTAAATAAATAAATCAAACTTACTTTAAAATGAAGTTGAGTAGATTAAACTATAATTATAATAAAGTCTGTTAGCCACATGCAAATGTAGAATTATCAACACAAATCTAGATCCTTTAATTAATGTAATATTCCCTTAATAAAAGATGATTACTTTTTGGGCGGGGTAACGTGACTACCGATCCGGGAAATATTTAACGATACTTCGCGCTAGGTTAAATTCTTTCTCTTTCACTCGAGCCGTCTTTCGAGATGGCCGTATTTGAAATTTTGTTAAACCTCTAAGGGGGATATTAAGATGGAGAAACCTTATAGATGTATAAGGTAATAGTTTTAAATAATTATATATCGTTAAATACCATCTAACGTTTAAGAACATTGTTTTAGGTTTTTGTTTAAAATAACAAATTTCCTTTTAACATCGAACTATCTCGATGTTACACTTTTGCTTTAAGTGAGATTATATATGTTCAATTTTGATACTACGTTTTTGTATACGCTTTCTTGATAATAACTGTTTGGATAAGAATACTGAGTTTGTCTTTATCACGAAATTTTTCGACACGACACATATTTAAGATCTTCTACTAAACGAAAACCTAGGCGAAGAAATTTCCTTAATTTTGTCTCGGCGACAAATTATTTATGTACGAGCTCATTCTCTACGATTTCATAATCTCCAGAATGGAATGGTACCACATGTGACATCGCGCTAGAGGAGCAAACTAGAGGTCCTCAACCATCTAATTACACAACGGTGAAAATCCATCATCGGAGAACAGGAGTGTGCTTAGGAATTTCTCTCATCAGGATATTAAAACAAAAGAGAAGTACTTTTGATTATTACATGTAAAAGGGATTATTTTCACATGTAGTTTTGGTTCATAAAGGCCGTGTCTAAATTTAAAATATTAGATTCAAACAAAATCTATTTTTTATTAGATTACATTTTAATTCCGTTATTATAATTAATCAATTATTGTACATTAATTCGTAGTTACTTATGTATTAAATTCGCTGTTGCAAATATTTCGTCGTAGTATCGATTTCGTAGTTACTTTTGTCTTGATTCCTTGTTGTCAATATTTTGTCGTAATGTACAACTTTGCTTTACGTAATTGTAGTTATTTGATAGAGTCGGGTCAAGTTTAAAAAGACCGTTGTATGAATTAATATTGCACATACGTTTTCACTATCTCTTGCACACAAACTTAAAGCCATAGCCTAAAGACATTGTCAATGTATGTCTACCAAGATTCTTTCCCACTTCTTTTGAGACGGAAATATGAAATGCACACTGAGGAGTGAGAAACATAGTCATAAGCTCAGCGATTCTCAAACTGTGTGATTTGACGACGAATATTATTTATTTCCGTGAACTAACACCACTCTAAATATGAAAAACGTTATATGAAATATTTAAGTTATTTTTAGTGGTAAATAGTGGATATTCATCCGTTAAATGAACAATATCAAACCATTGGTGCGGGATCGATCCCCAACACTCTTCTACTTTTTTTTTTATTTAAGCTCTATTAAAAGTTAATAATTTTCGTTCTATAATTTTTATTTTATTAAACTGCGCCTCGAGATTTGTTAAAACTATATTTTCCCCAAAAATGTGTCTTTTTTTATTTTGTCAACTAGAATTTTTATTTATTACCGCTAAAAGAAAAATAATTTATTTTCGTTATTCTCATAGAGATTTCAGATTTTGTTTTGTTATATGAAATATTTTATTTTTACTGACATCGTTTCCCCTACTAATACTACGATCCTATCCTTTCCTGGCAAGAAATGCCCAAACCTTCCCGTGTCTCTTGCTGGACTGTAGCAATATTAGTCTTTGATTTCTTTTTCTGATTACTCATTGTTATTGACTGAATTGGGCAATTCATTTTTTGTTATCAGTTTCATTTGTGCCCGAACCTATATACCTACAGTGTCCGTCGTAAAGTTGGCTACATATCGGAAAAATTTGTATTATTGAGATTTCTAAAAAATACTATATTGGGGGTTCGTTTCTTTTTTTACATGCAAATAAAAAAAAACTAAAATACATACAGTTTTTGTCGAAACTAGTCAAATATTTGTGAAATAGACACAAGAGTTTATGATTTTTCATATAGTAATTAATGGTAGGGGTAAAATTTGCACTTTTTTATTTTCCT
Source organism: Stenurella melanura (assembly GCA_963583905.1). NCBI lineage: Eukaryota > Metazoa > Arthropoda > Insecta > Coleoptera > Cerambycidae > Stenurella > Stenurella melanura. The sequence goes on from OY757309.1 coordinate 165,408,540, forward strand.
CATATCTGCTTCAAAATAGATTTTATTTTTTAGCGGAAATGTTTGGTTTAAATTTTGGACCAATAATTGGACAATATTAATGGCCAATTTAATTTAATTAATTGAAAAATTTGTTATCATACACAATATGCCATAGAATTAGACGAAAATGGTTACTCTGGGGTTTTTGAAGTCGCTGATCACCAATCTGAAGTCCGATTTGGGGAATTCAAAATGGCGGACCGGAAATCGGGCCATTTTCTATAAGAAATGACAATGGATATCTTGGCCTTGAAAATCTGTGCTAGGAGGTTTTCGAGGTTGCTGATCGATTACGAATCTGAGGTCTGACTTGGTAAATTCAAAATGGCGGACCGGAAGTAGAGTTCATTTATCAAGAAAACCTCGTATCTTTTTCGCTTTTGGACTGAAAATGAGTACTCGGGGGTTTCTGAGGTCTCTGATAACGAATCAAAGGCCTAATTCACGAAATACAAAATGTCGGACCGGAATAACACTCTATTTCTCCTGAAAACTCGTATTATTTTCTTTTTCGGGCTGAACGTGGGGGGGGGGACTCGGAGATTCTCGTTATGGCTGATAACGAATCTGATGTCCAGTTAGGGAGAATTCAAAATGGCGGACCGGAAGTAGTATATTTTTCAGGAAATACTTTTTTATTTTTCATACTTTCAGCCCGAAAAAGTAAATAATGCGACGTTTTCCGAAGAGATTGACTGTTCCTCCCGTTTCCGCCATTTTGAATTACGTAAATTGGACCTCTGATCCGTAATCAGCGACCTTAAAAACCTCTGAGTACTCATTTTCAGCCCAAGAACGAAAAAATATGAATTTTTCCTGATAAATTGACTCTACTTCCGGTCCGCCATTTTGAATTTACCAAATCAGGCTTCGCATTCGTAATCAGATGCCCCGAAAACTCCCGAGTACAGATTTTCAAGGCCAAGATATCCATTCTCATTCTTCTTCTGGAAGATGGCCCGATTTCCGCTCCGCCATTTTGAAGTTCCCAAATTGGACTTCAGATTGGTGATCAGCGACCCCAGAAACCCCCGAGTAACCATTTTCGTTTAATTATATGGCATAACTTTTCTTTTCCTTGATTATACTAGTTAATCATGGCGCCCAAGCCTTGAACTCACTGCCCTATTTGCTCTCCGTATCTTTACTGTGCTAGCCAGGTTAAACCAGTGACGCTAACCACGTCGCTCATAGGGTGGCCCACCTTTGAATAACTTGGGTAAACTAAAACCTTGCTTTTATCGCTAAAGTAGAAAAATGCCAATAGATATGTGATGGATTGCACAGGTAGCGGAAATCTAATATTACATCCGCTGCCTGTACACGTTGTAATCTCGTTACCTGACAGAATAATTCAAAAAAATATAAGGTGGTGATATAAAGGTAAATATGACGGAAGATCTATATGAGTGAATTAATTTGATAATATACGTAAGATCGAATAAAGTGAAATAAACGTCGTGAAAACTATAATACTAAAACGATAGGTACACAATCGGGAATAGATTAAAAAGAAGGCTAATCATGTAATTGAAAGATATAGTCCTAGTTACAGCCGTAAATAAAGTTTTCTTTTTACTAATTGGAGTTCATATAAATAAAGTAAGAACGCCCGGAGACCCATTTATAATATGAATATTAATACGACCTACTTTAAGAATGTGATAAGATCATTTTTATCCACAAAGAAAGTTTGTGTAAGAAATTGCAAAGTTTAACATGTGATCAATCGTCATGGGTATCAATTCGATAGGAAAAAGTAATTACATGTGAGATCATTTATTTCTTAATTTTATACGCTTATTTTATCACACGAGATCAGAAATGTTTTTCGCAGTACTGGTCTGCACTAGTATTATAATCCACTCACAAAACTAAAAGCATCATAACTACCACCACCATCGAGTTGGTTTTAATCATCACCAATCAATAAATCAATCAATGCAACTTTATTAGTATCAGTACAGATGAAATTTCCAACACCCGTACCCAGAATTTGTCACACATCCACGGCGTCAACCCCTGTGTCACTTGAAGAGCAGGATGGGGAGCGACCGGATTAACTTAAAATAAAATGTAATATAAAAGTCTCAACTCCTTTCATCAGTATAGATACATTAAAAAAGATATATTTGATGACAAGATAGAGAGTCATTTAGTACAAGCGACAAAAAGATACCAAAATAGCAAGAAACGACAGGAAAGAGTGGAAGAATTGTAAAATGATAAGAAGTTTTCTGGATTATAGAGAGTATAATTATAAAAACCGCTGCCCAAGGAATCACTACTTCCTCATCCAGATTTTTCATGCGTCACTTTAAAGGAAACATCTTGACTAGATTTGCACTCTGGTATGTGGAAATTATTGGTCATAGAATTTTAATATTATCTGGGGCAGATGTCATAGAAAAGTTTGAGGTGTTATTTTCTACCATATACGGTAAAAATGAAATCTCTAGTTTACCATACTTATTTTCCCCTATTCACAACATACCACCTCCCACCCCGTCAATGAAATCATCTCAATCAGATGTCATTACAATACATACGTGTACTAACTTTTAAGTGAATATTTTGTGTTATCAATCCCATTAATAATGGAGCGCAGGTGGCCTGGTTTGAAAAATACTAGAAATAAATCTGAGGCCTTGGTTTCTAGTATATACACCAAGTCCCAAATTTCTGTACTCTAATCAGCTTCATTTACTTATTATCCCCTATTTATATCTACTTAACCCCCAACCCATCAACGGAACCGCCTCAAAATATAATCTAGTTCCATATGTCGTTATAAGACATACGTCTACCAAATTTCAAGTGAATATCTCAATTTTATTTTATCAACCCCTTTAAAAATGGAGTAAGGATAGTGGGGGGTTGAAAAATATTATTAAAAGCTTGCTTTACTTATTTTCCCATATTTACCCCTATTTAACCCTCAACCATTCACCGGAATAATCTTAAAATGTGATCTAGTTCCAGATATCGTTATAATACACACGTGTACCAAGTTTCAAGTGAATATCTCAATTTTATTTTATCAACCCCTTTAATAGGTAGGGGTATTGCGGGGATGAAAAATATTATAAAAAATCTTAGGCCTTGGTTTCTAGTACATACACCGAATTTGAAGTTTCTGTGCTCTTACCAGCCTGCTTTACTTATTTTCCCCTATTTACCCCTAATTAACCTCCAACCCTTCAACGGAATCATCTTAAAGTAGAATATGGTTCCAGATTTCGTTATGATACATGCGTGTGCCAAATTTCAAGTGAATATCTCAATTTTATTTTATCAACCCCTTTAATAATGGAGTGTGGGGGTGGTGGTGGAGGGATGAAAAATATTATAAAGAATTTTATGGCCTTGACTTGTAGTCCATACATCAAATTTCAAGTTTCTGTACTCATACCATCTTGCTTTACTTATTTTACCCTATTTAACCCCCCAACCCTTCAACGGAATCATCTCAAAACATAATCTAGTTCCAGATGTCGTTATAATTCATACGTGTACCAAATTTCAAGTGAATATCTCGATTTTATTTTATCAACCCCTTTAATAATGGAGTGGTGAATAATATTATAAACAAATCTGAGACTTTGGCTTCTTGTACATACACCGAATTTCAAATTTCTGTACTCTTACCAACTTGCTTTACTTATATTCCCCTATTTACCACTAAATAACCCACAACCCTTCAACGGACTCATCTCAAAATATAATCTAGTTCCAGATGTCGTTATAATGCATAAGTCTACCAAATTTCAAGTGAAGATCTCAATGTTATTTTACCAACCACTTTGATAGTGCAGTAGGGGTGGGGTGGTGGGGGGTTCAAAAATATTATAAAAAAATCGGAGGCCTTGGCTTCTAGTACATACACCGAATATCAAGTTTCTGTGTTCCTACCAGCTTTCCTTAATAATTTTTCCTTATTTACCCCTATTTAACCCCAACCCTCCATCAGAATAAACCCAAAATATAATCTAATTCCTCATATCATTATAATATATACGTGTACCAAATTTCAAGCAATTTTACTTTATCAACCCCTTTAATAACGGAGTGTGGGTGTGGTGGTGGGGGATAAAAAATATTATGAAAAATTTTTGTGGCCTTCGCTTGTATACGTACATCAAATTTCAAGTTTCTGTACTCTTACCAGCTGGCTCTACATATTTCTCCCTATTTACCCCTATTTACCCCTAACCCTTCACCAGGTATCTTCAAAAAACAATCCAGTTCTAGATCTCGTTATAATATATACGTGTACAAAATTTCAAGTCAATATCTTAAACCGTTCCGGAGAAAACGTGCGGACAAAAAAAGTTACAGACAGACAGACAGACAGGTGGATTTTTTTTCTTTCAAATTTAAAATCTCGACGTTTCATGACATTCTAAACCTATTTAGAAAAAAAAAAATTAAAATATTTTTACTATTACTATACTTCCAATCCACTACGTAGATGTGGAAGTAAAATTAACGATGATACTAATATGAGCAAAGCGCACGTCGAAATAGCATTTGAGTGTAGTTTTCAAGTATTTTGGAGTTTTCATAAATGGCTACAGAAGCAACGAATCCCAAATAGTTACAGCCGGTGGCTATATCTAAATAATTCCCCGCGTTCACCCAATATTAAGGTGAATTGACCACAAAATAACGGAAGGGTAAAATTCAGTTAGAAAACTAAAGCTAGAAATTATAAAAAACTTGCATTAGGATTGTACCTTTGAGTCATGGCATTCGTTAGATATTTCACTGAAGTATGTTTTTACATATGTATATACAAATACAATAGAATTTTCACGTTCACTGCTATAAACTTAAATGCCAGTAGAAATTCAGTAAAATTTTTCTCATAGGGGACGCCCGATTATGATGGTCGTTGAACATTTTACGAATTTACAAATTATAATTACCATTTCATGTGAATGTATTATGTTCCTCTCTGCCAAAAAAGTTTAAAACTTGTGCACAATTGATTATACGCCACAACCAAAATTGCGTGACAAGCATTTTTTAATTAAAATGAAAGTGTGTTTTATTTAAAATTTAATGAATTTAAATTTTAGATAGGGTCTAAAAGTAAATTACTTGTGCTAAGCCTACTGCGAATTCGTATAATATATGATTGTCGCTAGTTACACTCAATGCATATTGCCAATGTTCCTTATATCGCATTTTATTGAGTTCATTAATTACTTATTACTACCACCCAGGAAGTAGGGTGAAAGTACAGTAATTGTAAACAAAATTTCAAAAATTGTTATTATTGAAATAGGTTTAAAATGTGATGAAACGTCAAGATTTTAAATTTGAGCCAAGAAATATTTTCTGTTTGTAACTTTTTTGTGCACACGTTCTCTCTGGAACGGTTGAAGATATTGATAGGTGGAGAGCTGGCTGTGCAGATTTTCTATGAATAAGATACTTGAAAAACTTTTCGTGAGTGAGACCTACAGGGAGCCACTTTTCATATAAACAAATTTTACCCGCGTTATGGAATTGTGGCGTCACTTCTGATTTTTTGTGTCATCGAATACATGAATAAAACTTACGTCAAAATGTAAGTTTTGAGGTATACAATGAGATTATAGTGGGCTGCCAGGCTTAATTTGCCCGCAACCTTGATACACACTCGATTAAATTTTTTTTGTATTGTCATCGTATATGTGAATGATTTTTTTTTAATTAATGTACAAACCTTCTAATTATAAAAAAAATAGGGTGCCTCTTCTTATTTGCCCGCATACTCCCATTTTGGCGTCACTTCCGGTAAAATTCCATGACGTTGGCAAAATTTGCTTATATGAAAAGTGGCTCCCTGTAGGTCTGTGGTAGTACTTACTCACTCATACAAAGTTTTTAATGTATCTTATTCATATGAAATCTGTACAGCCGGCTATCTACTTATGACTTGAAATTTTGTACACGAATGTATTTATAACGAGATCTGCAGCCTTATTCTTGACATGCTTTGCAGTGCACGTATACATATTGATGCGAACGGCATATTTGCGAACACTTTCTATATACGGTATTCTTGACTGCATTTCGTTTATGTACACGAACGATAGCAATCACTCATTAAAATGCACTTGGCATCGTGGCAATTTTCGAAAAGTACCTAATTTCACTGTGTTTGAAATGACAGATGACGTATCTTGACTGATGTAATTTGTAGTTGATTTTATTCTTTTAAAGAAAAAGAAATAAAAGAATAGATATTTTTCTTTCCTAAGGAAATGGCTTTGGGAACTTAGCCCGTATAGCCACGACAAATTGTTTGTATTGAAGACTAGAGATCCTTTTTTATTGTTTCACTAAGAATTTATCATGTAATGGAGACTCCACGCCGAAATGGCAATGCCTCTACTAAACAAAAGCGGATAATTTAGAATTTATAAAAGAACTTCTAAAACTCACTTCTGAGAAATTTTCTAATGAATTTACGCATAAAGATAGTCAGTGTGTGTGGCAAGAACTTACTATTAAATTTAAAAAAAACACCTGATTGCTATAAATGCATATTCAAGCCTTACTGTTGTGGTTACGCTCAAATCGGTACCTCTTTTCTGTGGTCTCATAAATGGTTCTACAGTTTCAATGAGAAATCTACATAATACCTTAGACATTCTAAATATTTGTACCCATGAACTCTTTTTCATATTAAAATTTCAAACTGATCTACATTATTAAACTTGTGACTCTGTATGAGATTTTCTGCATTTTGTAGATTTTCAATGTCCGCAATATACTGCAGATCGTCCATTATCAACAAATATAACAATACAATAAATATTCTTAATTTATCGTAACGAATTTGAAGACTTTGAAAACATACCAAATAAAATATTAGGTTTTGTATCATCATTCGCATATTTACCGAATGTCAAAAACCGCTCGTTGTGCTCGCACTCGCATACTTTGCGAACGATCAAGAATGTCTAGGATGAATTTTTATTCGAATTTTAGTGAAATGCAAGTAATCTTAAAAAAATGCGTGTAGTCAAAAATAGCGCTGCTGGGACTTGATTGCTTTTTTAACATATTCCGTGAAGGATTGAGAGGTCAATAGGGGAAACTAAAGCAAGCTGGTAAGAGTACAGAAACTTGGGATTTGTTGTAAACAGCAGAATCGAAGGCCTCGAATTTTTTTATCACAATTTTCAACCCCTCTACCATGCCCACTCCATAATTAAAAGGGCTGATATGATTAAATCAAGATATTCACTTGAAATTTGGTACACGTGTATATTATGCGACATATGAAACTAGATTATGTTTTCAGATGATTCTGTGGACGGGGTGGGGGTAAATAGAGGTAAATAGGGGAGAATGAGTAAAACATGCTGGTAAGAGTACAGAAACTAACACATTTTTTTAAATATTTTTCGTAGCCCCTCTACTCCATTATTAAAGGGATTGATAAAATAAAAGATGTGCACTTGAATTTAATACGCGTATAAATAATAACGACATCTGGAACTAGATTATATTTTGAGATGATTCCGTTGAAGGGTTATAGAGAAAAATAAATAAATCAAGCTGGTAAGAGTACAGAAACGTGGAATTTGGTGTATATACTAGAAGTCAAGGCCAAGATTTTTTATAATGTTTTTCAAGTCCCTTCACCATTATACTATACTTCTGTATAGTGACAACGAAAAGTATTCTTACTTTTACCAAATATCGATCCTCTAATCCCAATCATCGTTGGGATATAGCTATTTGAAGAATTTCCTCCTCTAGCAAAATTTGTAACGATGTACTAACTTAAGACTGAAATTTAATTACCTCTAGTCAAACTGGAAAGAATTGGGAACATGTTGCATCGTGCTATATGTTGCTCGATGCATAAATCCCTCTCTAACGAAACACCTAAATTTTTACATACACTGTATTGTAATAGAACCTCATCTCCAACTTTTACTGCAAGTTCCTGAGTAATTGCGTCCCTTATGAACTTCTTCCCAAATAACATGAAATATGATTTTGAAAGAATTAATTTTAAGTGCATGTTTTTTAGAGAATTCCACAAGGTTCGCTAAATCTGAATTTATATTATCATCAGAAACGTTGGGAGTACCTCATTAGAATGCAAAGAAATCGATTATTGTAATGCAATTATTATAAGCTAACACAAATAGACAAATATGTAGAAGACTTAGCAACATATTCATCGTATCAATATCAGCGTCAAAACTTGAAGGTCATATTTCTTTCTGTTTTATAATTTTATTATTAGTAAAAGTAAAATTGTCAATGTGGATAATTGGGATCAGGTTTCACTGAAACAGATTTCCTTCATTATGTAAATTGAAGTGGTAATGACATGATAAATAATTTTCTGCTTTATGTTGTTTGGCACACTTTTTTTTTTGAGGGAATTGGGTACTCTTTTTCACTTTAAAATCTTGAAGAACGCACTTGTGGTACACAGAGCTTAGTCAGTCTACCTAAAGTACATTCGAATAGTAAATAAGAAACACGGCATACACTTAGAGTATAAACGAATAAAGACATACAAAGACTCGAGGAAGGTCTATGTCCTGTTCCTCTTCTCTATTTGACATCTGTTGTTTGATATTGCAAGCTAACTTCACATACACTATTTCTGTGTCTGCTCGCTGGACTTTACAACTTATTACCAATTGATCTTTTACAGTCTAAACCCGCCAGTCGAAGGTCAATGTGCGGAACATGACATCTTCCATATCAATAGTGGTTAATTCATGATATAATGGGTCTGAGGGAAATGTATCACGGAACCCGGAGTGATGGTTGACTACTCAAATAGCGCAGATGAATTAGCACCTTATACTAAGACTTAATTACCTTTAATTTTGTGCTAGCTTCTACTGCGTATTTAAGAAACATGAAAAGACATGTGTCCCTTGCTTTTCATTAAGTAACCAATTGCAATACCCAAGTTTGACGAAATTTTCTATAGAGAACCTCCTTTCTTAAATTATTTAGAAATAACAGTGTACGATTGTTGAACTTTGCCCAATCAGTGAATAATATATCAGTAATGGTATTCCTACACTCGGATATCTTACTCATTTCAAGACGTGTTTCTGTACAGATAAGAGATATTTTAGCCATATTTTCCCCTATTTTTGTAATGAACAATTCGTAAACCTCAATGCTTGCCTTTGTACGGATTTTTTAGTTCCTATATAAAAGAATTGCCGCTTAAGGAATCACTACTTCCACATCCAGATTATTCATCTCCAAGTCCCTTTGACTATATTTGCACTCTAGTAAGTGGAAATAATTGGTCATAGAATTTTAATAACATTCTGAGTAGATATCATAAAAAAACGAGACTTTGGCTTCCAGCATGTACACCAAAAATGAAGTTTCTGGACTTTTGTTAGTTTGCTCTACTTATTTTCCTCAATTATACCCCCTCTCCACCCGTCAACAAAATTATCTCAATGGGACGTTATTACAATACATAGTGCAACAAATTTTAAGTGAATTTTATTTTATCAACCCCGTTATTAATGGAGTAGAGGGGGTGGGGTTTGAAAAATATTATAAAGGAATCTGAGACCTTGGCTTCTAGAATTTACACCAAATCTCAAGTTTCTATTTGCTTTATTCATTCTTTCCTATTTACCTCTACTTATCCCCCTCCCTTCAACGGAATTATCTCAAAATATATTCTAGTTCCAGATGCCGATATAATACATACATGCACCAAATTTCAAACATCTAAATTTAATCTTAACTGCACCTTTAATAATGGAGTGGGGGTGGTGGAGGGGTTGAAAAATGTTATAAAAAAATCTGAAACCTTTGCTTCTAGTACATACACCAAATTTCAAGTTTATGTGCTCTTATCAGCTTGCTTTACTTACTTTCCTCTGTTTAATCCCCAACCCTTCATAGGAATCATGTCAAAATATAATTTATTTCCACATGTCGTTATAATACATACGTGTACCAAATTTTAAGTGAATATCTCAATTTAATTTTATCAGCCTATTTCATAATGGAATGGGGGTGGTGGAGCGGTTGAAAAATATTACAAAAAAACCTGAGCTCTTGACTTCTAGTATATACACCAATTCCCAAGTTTCTGTACTCTTACCAGCTTGCTTTACTTATTTTCCCCCCCACCCATCAACAGAATCATCTCAAGATATAATCTAATTACTAATATCATGATAATACATACATGTACCAAATTTCAAGTGAATGTCTCAATTTTATTTTATCAACCCTTTAATAATGGAGTGGGGGTGGTGGGGGGATCGAAAATATTGTATAGAAATCTTAGGCCACGGTCTCTAATATATACACCAAATCTCAAGTTTCTCTACTCGTACCAGCTCGCTTTACTTATTTTCTCCTATTTACCCCTATTTAACCCCCAACCATTGAACGGAATCATCTCAAAATATAATCTAGTTCCTGGTGTCGTTATAATATATAAGTGTACCAAATTTCAAGTGAATATCTCAATTTTATTTTATCAACCCATTTAATAATGACGTAGAGGTGGTGGTGGGGGGGGGGGTCGGTTATGAAAAACATTATTATAAAATCTGGATTCTAGCATATAAGTACACCAAATCCCAAATTCGTGTGGTCTTATCAGTTTCCTTTAATTATTTTCCCCAATTTACCTCTATTTTTCCCCCAACCCTTCACCGGATATGTTCAACAAACAGTCCAGTTCCAGATTTCGTTATAATACATACATATAAAATTTCATGTCAATATCTCGAACCGTTCCAGAGAAAACGTGCGGACAAAAAAGATACAAATTTTTTAAGATTACTATACTTTCTCTCCACTGCGTGGATGTGGAAGTAATAAATACGTAATGAAAAATCCCACGTAACTGCAAATCTAAAGAAGGAAACAACGTGGGCCCTTTGGTAATATTGATTATTATTATTAGTAAAATATTATTTATAAACTCAGAACATTATATATACTCAACTTTATACACTTTGCTCCAAACAATACAAAATAAAATCTTCCTCAAATAATACATAATGAATGCTTTTTGTTAAACAACTTTTTGAATTTTAATAAGAATTCATTATTTCCACGTCACGTTACAAAAACACCATCAAGCAAACGTTGTAAAAGGGAGTTGAGGGTGAAGATAATAACTCACTGCATTAACTTCTACCTTGCATTTACGGCTCAAATAAATGAACGGAAAACGGCATAAATGATGTATAAAAGATGAAATTTTATAACCGGGGAGCAGGTGAACACACAAGCGATTATTATAGGTATGTACAGAGAAACAATATTTGAATTACAAAGTGAATTGTATCGATGGAAATTGTTACTTTGACTGCATTTTACAAGCCTTATTTTACATTGAATTTGAAGATCTTTTATAAATGGCATTAGGGTATAAATATTAAGACATTTTAAGTTTGAAATGTTTTGTAATTAATTCCAGTTTTTGATAAATCAGTCTAAATTGGTTGGCCTAATAATAGTAAAAGCAATTACAGACAGAAAAGGTTGCAAATATCAAAAAACAAAAAATTGTTTAAATTTATAAGAAGACCTCTTTTTACATGTTTCAATACACTCCAATAAGAGGAAGGTAAGTATGTGAAAAAACAGAACATCGTGCTCAATGATCAATCTTTTGTACAAAGTATGGATCTGAGAGAAATGTACAGTGATGTCCGTAATTAACGGACGAATTCATTAACCTTACTGTATAATTATCTGGGTGTCGAACAACGCTCAGAAATAGACAACTACGAAATGAAAAGTAGAGTAGCGAGGAAAAACTACCGGCGCATTAGGATGCTCTGAAAATCGAGCTAAATGTCAAGAACCAAATAGCAGCAAAACTATTACTATCCCTGTAGTTACCTACAGTTTTGGAATTATTGTCGATTGAAAGACGAGGAAGTCTTGACAATGGGCGGATTCATCATCTAAAAGCAGATGTGCATAGATTATACATCATGAGAATGGACGGTGACCGTAGGATTAATATAACTGTAATATGCTTATGACTCATCTATCGTCAGGCTAAGAGCACACATCCAACAGGAGGACAAATTCACACATATAATTAAATAACATAATATGAGAGGAACTTGTACTGCCGTGAGCAAAATAAATAAGACAAATCTTATAACGTATTTTTTCTAAAATCTAGTTGTGTACATCTAACTTATGCACATATGCGTCTTTACGAAAACTGGTTTGTCGATTTTTTACCTATTTTTTCTTCCACATCCACGTAGTGGATTGGAAGTATAGTAATCGCAAAAAAAATTTCAAAATTTTTTTTTTTCTTGAAATAGCTTTAGAATGTCATGAAACGTCGAGATTTTAAATTTGAGCGAAAAGAAACTGTCTGTCTGTCTGTTTGTCTGCCTGTCTGTATGTCTGTCTGTCGGTCTGTCTGTTTGTCTGTCTGTCTGTCGGTCTGTCTTCTCCGGAACGGTTTAAGATATTGACTTCAAATTCTGTACACGTATATATTATAACGAGATCTGGAACTGGATTGTTTTTTGAAGATATCCGGTGAAGGGTTGGGCGTTAAATAGGGATAAATAGGGAGAAATATGCAATGCAAGCTGGTAAAAGTACAGGTACTTGAAATTCGGTGTATGTACTAGAAGTCAAGGTCTTAGATTATTTATAACATTTTTCAACCCCCCCCCCCCCTCTTAATTATTAAAGGGGTTTATAAAATAAAATTGAGATATATTCACTTAAAATTTGGTACACGTATGCAATATAACGATATCTGGAACTAGATATATTTTGAGATGATTCCATTGAAGGGTTGGGGGTTAAATCCTGTTAAATAGGGTTAAATAGAGGAAAATAGGTAAACTAAGCTGGTATGAGTACAAAAACTTGAAATTCGGTGTATGTATTAGAAACGAAGGGCTCAAATTTTTTTATAATATTTTTCAACCTCCCAATACCCCTACTTCATTATTAAAGGGGTCGATAAAATAAAATTGAGATATTCACTTAAAATTTGGTACACGTATGTATTATAACGACATCTAGAACTATATTATATTTTGAGATGACTCTGTTGAAGGGTTGTGGGTTAAATAGGGGTAGATAGGGAAAATAAGTAAAGCAAGCTGGTAAGAGTACAGAAATTTGGGATTTAGTGTATATACTAGAAGCGAAAGCCTCATGTTTTTTATAATATTTTCCATCCCCCCACCACCCTCTCCCTTTTTAAAAGGGTTGATGAAATTAAATTTAGATTTTCACTTGAAATTTGGTACATGTATGTATTATAACAATATCTGAAACTAGATTATATTTTGAGATGATTGCGTTAATGGAGTGGGGGTAAGTAGAGGTAAATAGTGAAAATAAGTAAGACGTGCTGATAAGAGTACAGAAACTTGAAATTCGGTGTATGTCCTAGAGGCCAAGGCCTCACTTTTCATAATAATATTTTTCACCTACCACCCCCCCCCCCCTACCCACCACCCTTACCCCATTATTAAAGTTCTAATCAATTTTTTCTGTGACATCTGCCCCTAATATGATTAAAATTCTATGATCAATAATTTCCACATACTAGAGTGCAACTCTAGTCAAGATGTTTCCTTTAAAGTGACTTGGACGAAAAATCTGAATGTGGAAGTAGTGATTCCTTGGGTAGCGGTTTTTTAGTTTTTTAATTTAGGAAAGATTTTGATGACATGGAGCAAATTGGATCACGAATTCGAATTTAGTGCATCAAAGTAAATCGGAGTATTGTAGTATGTATGTATATTGTAGTATGTAGTATGTACAAGACCAATTTCTGTGTGGGTCTTTGTAATTTTTATCAAAGCAAAAATAAAAATAAATCCTTAATTCATTTCAAGCATGTTTATATACCTCGCTTTATCAGTAATTATAATAATATATACACATACACATAGTCATGTAGCCACCTTCACTTTTTACCCAACTAAGTTGCAACAAGTAAACGCAGAATAAATGGTAGTAAAACGTGATAATGTATCCATCATCCTAATTCCTTCTAAATCATTTTAATACAACATGCTGTCCCATTTATTTTGCTAGCGCATTGTTTCATCCAGCAGTATTTTCATTAGACGTGAGCCGACAGCTATGTTTGAATTATGTGTTATTCTTCATTACATCCAAACCATAAATAGTTTTTTTTAAGTTAATGTTGTTTTCCTTCTTTATAAAATGGTTTTAATGTACTTGATGATTTTCAAATATCACATATTGAAAAGTTACACTGATATCTGAATATGCATTTCTGGTATTTCACGTACAGTGTGTCCCAGATAATGCATTCCGCTCGAAGAGGAATTTATGGTTGAGATACCACTCCGATGAAGCATTTTCCTAGGAATTCGAGACCGTCAAGGAATAGCCAATTTAGAGTCAAGGAAAAAGTTATGCCCGAAAAAACATTTTTCTTGATAAAGTTAAAGTGGAGAATTTTAACACCTAAATCGCAGTATTAGTAGTGAATCACATAGGATCGATTTTTGACAGATTCGGTACGCAATTTTATCAATGTGATACTATCTAGGCACATTTATTGTAAATCTTATTGAAGATACTGACATAATAGTAGCTATTTTGTAATTTCAGTGAACGTGAGCATTTGTCGTGAGAGGAGAGAGCTCATCACGATCCCTTCCCGGGGAAACAAAAGTACTATTCTGTAACTACAGTGACTACACGGGGACGTGAAGTGATCCTTTCAGCGTTGCCAACAGTTGCTCCTATATTTCAACCAATAGAATTGCCGCAACGCCATGATCGAAGGTCGTGCGTTGTATGATGGGAAATGCATCTTGTCAAAATGAGAGTTTCTGACATTCAAAATGAGTGCAATATCTATTATTTTGTAAAAGTGACATAACTTTCTATTAGGCTAGGAATAACAACATCAAAAATTCGTTTCGACCCATGAAAAGTTCCTTAAAATATATTTTTATTAAATGGGTGGGAAACAACTACAGCTTCTGTGGAACATTTACAAATCAGTTCTCAAAAAGATGTCAAAAATACAGTAACTGGGAAAGAGTAACAACAATTTTAAATGCTGTCCCTGGAAACTAATAAAAATTATTCGGAGCAATGGAGAAAAGTAAATTGTAAATTGTAATATAATAATTGGATTGTACATAATCTGACTTGTGTAATATTGTATGATGATACCAAGCATGTTCTTTATTTACTTAATTATAAAAGCCCTATCTGCTAAGAGATTGCTCATGCAATGAAGTTGTCGTTCTTTTTGAGGATTTTCCCAGCTAACTAAAGGTCTCATAGTGCCTCATTGATAATTTAGTACATCGGCAATATTAATCGCCCTTTAATCCCTACAGTTTAAATAACACAAAACTCATTGTATGATCTAACACAAGAATAACTTCAAATATACAAATATGCCACCGACATCCAAATAAAATGACAGTTTGCCCAAAAGTGAGGTTATACTTTCATTCTCTCACCAAGAGAAGCAAGTTCCCCGATTTTTGGCGTGATGTGACCGCTGTCTCAGTTACAGAATACGCTATTTTGGTTTTCAAGAGAACTCCGCCCACTTTCTCATGAAAACATGTGCTCACATCACATCACACCGATACAGAATAGCTACCAATATGTCATGCAATATTTTGTGAAATATTTTCTACAAGTATCACTTGAGCTTTTAAATTTTATGTATAGAGCCTACGCAAAGGGGCCTAAAAAGGTCATGTTTAAAAAGAAAATGCCAAACGGGGTTTTTCAGCGGGAATGTGTACCTGTCAATATGTATAACTATTATACCTAGAATCCAACAGCTGGAAATTAGTGCGTCTATATTTTATTAACAAATACAGTTATGAAAAACGAGTTTTTGGCTTTTATAAATTTATCTTTTGGTTTTACGTAAATACGTCCGAAAAGGAAGTTGTAGATATAAAAAATATCTACAAAATGAGCCCAGACGCATTAAAATCGGTTAATTACTTTTTTAACAAAATGCAAGATACTGCTGAAAACGCTGTTTCTTAATTAATTTTCAACGTTAGACGTAACAAACTTTGAGAAATTATAGGTTCTGCTGCGTAGAGTGAGTGTTTTTTTTTTTTTTTTATAAATGTGTACTTGTGTACTTTTTGCGTTTGTTTATAAAAAAGGTGTTTTTTTGAAAATTACTACAGCTCAGGGATGTCATAGCGTAACATGTTTAGGCTTATTTTCTTCCTCAGGAGTTGTACTTTTGACAACAGCAACATCAACACTGACATCAACAATAGCAATACATTTTTTTGGTACTTTATTTATTCTTATTGAAACACTAGTATCCTCATAGCCCCCTACGACTATGAGGACTAAAAGTTCGGACAAATAGGAACGACTCCCTTTTGAAGAAACGTCGGAAATGCAACCAGTGGTGTCCAATCACTAATGAACAAATAACAATAATTCTTGCAATGACACATACAGGAAAAAGGAAAGTAAAAGAGGTTCGTTCGTTTTATGGACTGAGACGCAAATCTACGCGATATTTCGTTCTATCTCGTCGAGAGAATTGAATTTTCGGCCATAACTTTTACTTCCCTCGCACACCGAAGAGAAGTATTGTAACATCAATTCCTGCCCCTGAGTGGTTTAGGAAAGATGAAACTACCCGGTTCTCGTTTATTTTGTGGAGGCTGGGTCGTGGTTCGAAAATTAATAAAAATTTAGTATTTTGTTAGGCGCCAATAGCCAATTGCTCAATACCTATGCCTTACTGGTTTTCAATATGTAAAACTGTGGCTATTCAGTGGCCTTATTGTTTACATTGGTTGACATATCATGAGTTTATAGAAAATTTATTATCAAAACGCAATGTAAGAAATAAGTTGTATATTAAATTTGAATGACAAAAAACTTGAAATTGTAAATATTTGCATAGAAATTTAGATATTTGATTGACAAAAATGGAATTTTAGAGGGTAGCTACCTTCCTTACATAAATTATATGTAGGAATAAGAATTTTGTAAGGCTGACGGCCGATGAAAAGTTAAAGATAATAAAATATTACATTTACTGAAGGCTAAAAATTATAAACTGTTAATAAAAAATTGACAAGAAGTTGAGCGTGTTGATTTTCAAATGAGAATGATACTCTCACCACAGATCCTTTTCTCAAGCTGCCGGAGCGCCTCGTCCCACTCAAATCTCCTCTTCCCCTTCCTCTGTTTGTTTCGTTTACTGATAATAGTTTAAATTTAGACTGATTACTCTATTGTCGCTATTCAAGCTCCATATTCAGTGACATGTGTGGATATGGACAAAACAAATTCCCTCTTGGGCTAAACAAGGTTATCCTCACAGGACCATCACCATCAAGCTGGTCACTTAAATTGACATCCAACCGGCTCTTAACTCGACCATCAACGGCACTTAATCTTGACGTCGAACCGGTGCTTAATATTGGCTGGTCATTAACATCGACTTCAAGCCGGTACTTAATACCTCACACCTAAAAGAGTCCATCCTGTTATTACCTTGCATTTACCTGTTTGAAAAGGCACTCTGGGTGCGTTAATACCCCACGTAATGCTTTAAGACCTCAATGTTTCTTCTAAAAATGCCCATATCTCCCCTACCGAATTCCAAGATATTTTTATAACCTTACAATTTTAAAAAACCGCGTTCTACTATTGCCCAAACCTATATTTAAATCGCGTTTAAAACTTTAAATTCACAATTAATTCCCCTTAATAATAAGCAACCTAGAATTAAATGTAATTCCTTATCCAACATAGATTTTAGCTACTGACGCTGTTTTTTATAGTACGCGTGCATGGCTTCACAAACGCTTCAAAAATATTAACCTATTAAATATCCCTTAACATCGGATTGAATGCTGGCGATTTTACAAATTAAATACATATACATTAAACAATTAACATCAATGGTTATAATTAAGTAGATATTGGTTCATTTAATTACCTATCTCCAGGAATTTGAGGCTTTATATCTGCGGCAAGTACAGCCTAGAACGTCTGTATTGCTTGCTTCAAGAATAGGAAATAAAACTTAGTAATTCATTGCTTCCGTTAAAATAGCTTTCAATTCTGCCAACCGCAAAATGATAAAAAGTGTTTACTTGAAATTCTGTTTTTATTATAAAATTTACTTAATTATTGCACTATTTTACTTCCCATTAATAATTCTTATTTCTATTCATATAAATTATTAATTAAAGCTTATTCTTAAATTTTTACCAATATTATATAGATTTCTAACGAGTAAGGGTCGGTGGTTTGCTTGTCAAATAACAGATGGCGCTCGGTGTACGTTCTAAAGTTAATTCAAGTTTATTCGTTAAGAATCGGTGGGTCTGCTTGTAAAATACAGATGGCGCTCGGTGTATGTTTTAAATTTTTATTCATATTTATACTGTAGCGATAGAGGCAGGTTGATAAATCTTTGAGTGGAACTGACAACTTCGGCAGCTTCAGGAATCCTGTGAACAAAATGTAAATAAATTTAAAGCATCTGCTATTATAGCGGTTTTAAGAACCCCATAATTAAATTATATTTATTCTGTAGCGTCCTGGAACTTTAGGACGGTACAGTATTGCATTCGAGAAAAAATTGCCCTCCGTGATTTCTTCAGATTTTCACGTTTCAGATCGTGTAGATTGCGAAAATATAGGTTTTTCAATTCCATCAGTCTGTCTCTCTGTTGCCTGTCTGTGCATTAACCAAAAAACTACTTGACGGAAAATAGTCAAATTTGGTAGGTAGTTGATGCTACTGCCAGCGAAGAAATGGTTAGACTTTCACTGGAAAATATACAGGGTGGACCGTCTAAAGGGAATAGATAATGAAAAAAATGTTGCTAGCTCAAATTTAAAATTTCCACTTGTCATGACATTCTAAACCGATTTAAAATAAAATTTGAAAATTCGTTAACCACTATTATACTTCCACTCCACTGCGTGGATGTGCAACTAAAAATGTGACAGAAGGCAATAATATTTGGCATATAGTTAACACAATTGGCAAGGATTACACCTATTATAGATTCAGTCAAAAATATACGTAAGCGATCCATATTCGGCTTATAATATTGCATTTTTAATATCGGATGACCACTCTGTATATTTTTTTTTATATAAAAAGTGAACAGGTGTTCTCATATATCGTTTCGTAAATAATGATTTTTTACAGTGACCGCCCTGTATAAATAGAGAGGGATGTTCTATGTAACTATAGCAATTTCTTCTTTAGCGTTGAATTGTTTGTTTCTTGGTGGTATCGGATTCTATATAACTGCCTTTAGCAATTTTTTTCTTTAGCGTTGAATTATTTGTTTCTTAGTGGTATCGGATTCCTCGGATAAGAATAAGACAATCCATTCACCTTTATACGGTCAATGATTTTAAACGATTTAGAACAAAACTTTAAAAACGGGTCTATTATTGACTGGCGGTAACAGTTTCAGCAATTAAAAAGGATTGAATTAGAGGAAGTCAGTAATTACGGTGCTTTGAAGTGAGATCGATGGTTTGATCTTGGTCTAGGTCATTACAGCCACTACTCTTAAGTGAAATTGTATATATGAGGAGGCAGAAAATGCTTTAGATAATAGCAACGAATAGAAAGAGTTTTCCATTATCATCTGAGAAATAGAATTTATTGATCTACTTCTTCAAACAGTAGTTATAAAATTATTCACGTCAATAAAAAAACTCTTTTAGCTACTCTTTTAACCACTCTATGAATTATAATTAAACTCAATTATCTTGTTCTTTGTTGATGAAAGTAGGATTTGTACACATATATCTTGGACAACCTGCATGTTTGAACAAAGTAATGAATAAATTGAAGATACCAAAATTACCTTATATTCTATTGAAAATTTCTTATTCAACTCGCTCAAATATTAACTCTGTGTATATTAGTTTGATGTGATTTTCAGTCAGTTTAAATCCAATAATTACGGGAATACGTTTAGGTGTTTATTAAACATCAACAAGGAAAGTACGACTATTAATTTTTCTACACCATTTTAACAACTTTGGATATATTCGAATCAACCAAGTCGCATGCAAATCGCACTGTTACAGCAAGGTGCAACATGTATTATATTTAGGCGATTTTAGTATAGAATCTCTTAACCCTGATAATTATATGACAGGACAATTAATGGACGCCCTGGAAGGATTAGATCTCTAACAAATCAAACAACAAAAACTACTCTTATTGATTATATTATAACATCTTTTTGAAAACTCTGTTTATGATTTAAATGTTGAGCCAGTTCCAGAGTAAGTGATCATAACCTCATTTACTGCAGCCTATTTGTGCGAATCTGTACATAAAACTACTTGGAATTTTAAACATTTTAATTACCTTTAATTTAATTCGAATCTTAGATAAATTACTTTATAATAACATTTTTTATATTAATAATGTAGATGGAAAATTGAATTTTTCACCAATAATGTTACTTCCTTTTCTGCCTTCGAGCCCTAGTCACTCAACCACTTTGTAAGCACCCCTTGTCCACTGCTGATCGGTCGAGGTTACGAAAAAATTGTTCATACATTGGCTTTGTGTTAGAGTACTTCCATTTTCTTCTTTTCGATGCTAAATTTAATTCTTTTTCTTGACATCCTCGTCAGTGATTTCCGTTCCTAACTATTCTTCCTAGATTTTACATGCACGTCTGCTTTCGTTAGGATTTTGTTCATTTCTAACCTAGCCAATGGATAATCCTAAAACTGTAAGTAACTACCGAAACAGCAATAGAGTTTACTGCTGTGATTTGGTTTTTGGTGTTTAGCTCGGTCTTAAGAGCTTGCCTAATACATCGGTATTGCTACTTAACTTTTCATTTCATCGTTGTCTATTTGAGCGCATTATTTCTCCCAGCTCCTTACTTGATTATTCAGCACAATTTTCTGACTTTTCACATGTTTTCTTCTCTGAAGGATCACCGCAATACATTTGTTTTAGCCAGATTCCATACCGATGTCGTAAATGAACGATTTGATGATATCTTGCTCTTGCTTTAGTTGAGCTTCAACCTTAGAAAATAACTTTTGTTCGTCCATATAGAAAAAGTGGTTTACTTTGTTGAAGTCAACTCTGTGTCTGTTTAGTTGGTTTGGCAGTGAGATGAGCGTCAGGTAAAAAGGTAAAGGCGAGAGAGAATCTCTCTAGAAAATTCATCTACTACTTTACATGTTCCCTATTCTTAAGTGACCTTTCGAGTGGTAGAGTCACATTTCTGTTTCCCATCCCTTCATTATTGTTTCCATGAAATTTGTTATTACCGGGCATTCATGATAAGTTTTGAGTGACTTAGCAATCAAAGTGTGGGGAACGCTGTCAAATGCCTTCTCGTAATCCACGCTGAGATTTCTGCGCCGTTTCTTTGCAATCGATGTAATGATTTTATTTATAAGCATCTGGCCCTTACAGCGTCTGGAAGCATTTATGCAACGTTTCTGTTCCTTTGGGAGTATCTGATACCTTAACAGTTGGTCATAAATTTTATTTGCTAGTACAGCAGTGATGGTTTTGTACAATAATTCAACAGACGCAAAATTGGCCCCTGGCTCAGATAGATTGGCCGGTGGTTTTTAGTCTCCTTCACGTCCTTGCCTTTGTAGAAGAGAAAATTATTTCCTGTTGTTAATCATACAGGGGCTTTCTCGGTGTGTCGTATGATTTTATTGATAGCCGTTGTTAGGCTTTCACGGGCACTGAAGTATTTTAATCTCTAGTTTTGTATCTATCTGAGCCAGGGGCCAATTTTGCGTCTGTTGAATTATTGTCGTAACTTTATCCACTCTTAGATCTGACCACGCTTTGGGCTCGCTTCTTCTGTACTGGCTTATTGGATCCAGAGAGCAACATCGTTGTGAATCACTTATTCGCCCTCCAAGATGCCATATGAGAACTCCTCAACCTATTACTGTGATGTCGTCTACTTCAGTCTACTGACCGTTCGCTTTGCGATATAATTTCTTGGCGTAATTTTCAAAAAGTTTGTCGTGTTGATAGTTATTATTATTATCATTATTAAAATAAATTTTGCATACTGAAAACAATTACCAAGTACGTATATGGTACTGTTTCTATGTGATGATCTTCCTGCATTTGACCCTGATCTTGTTCCTCAAGATACTGAGCAGGTGCTAAGAGGAAAAATAAATGCAACAGATAGACAGTAGTAATGTGTCAATAGTGTAGTATTTACTGCTGTCGAAATACCTACTCGTTGTTACGCATACGTGATAATAGTCATTTGCTTTATTTTTACGTCTTTGACAATGGCAAATTTTACCAACATTGAGTGAATTAACATTGTGCTTAGCTATAGTGCGGCCGGGGAAAACGCACGTCAGCTTCATTTACTTCACTTTTCACAAATTTTAAATATGCGTGATTCTAATCTTTGTGTCGAGTGTTGAAGATTCAACAGATTATGGATATTTTCAACCGATGGCTACCACCTACTTTAACGACATAAATCATCATTTTCAGTTTTATTATAATTTGATCATTTTGAGAAAACTTGGCAACGCTGTAATAAAAGTCACTAGTTTACCTTGTAGACGTCGAAATTGGAGGGATAAGGGTAAGCGTATTTTTTTATTTAAAAAATAGTACTCTTCTTCACATTACTTAAGGATTCTTAGATTAGAATATATAGATGTATTTCAGAAACACTCTGTACACGGAGCGTACAACAAAACTATGTGATCCTATTTTATTTGATACATATTCGTAATCAATACTTTAACATTCTTAAATGTCATAGTGTTAATGAATATATAGCGTAGCCATTGTTATATCTATTTTTAGCTCTACAATTTATATTATAAATGAAAGATGGGGAGTATATATCTTCAAATGGGAATAAGAATATTCATTGGCTCGATTTCTATAAATGATTTCCGATAAAGTCTGCGATAAGAAATGGAGGCCTTCCTTCTAAGGTTCTTCTGTGAAAACTATTTTATTTTATTGGAGCGAACATTAGTATTATCTCGTGTTTTCCAATGGTGAATAAAGACACGGGTCTTACTTTATTACTCTAAATTTAGAGCCTGTTAAAAGTTTATACGTGCGATGCGATGCTTGTAATGATGTAATGGGTATTATGCAATAAAACAGACACGACCTTTTTGTTAACGTTGCAGATAATAAAGTAGGTACCGGTTTCTTAAACCTCAAATAATTAATCTATTCGAGATGTTTGTGGACACAGAAATTAACTTTTGACAGCAGTAGCGCGCTTTTGAGAAAGGAAAATACGTTTTACTTAATTAACAATTTCCAAAATTGTATTACACCAATAATAACAATATTTCATTAATCAAAAATCAAACAATATTGATACAGGACAGATCAAGAAATACATACATTCATACATACAACAATAATATAATTATTGCTTACACACAACATGAGAGAAAAATAGAAAGTTAAGTATTTATCTACGATATAAAAGCATTAGTTAGTAATATATTACTTCCACATCCACATAGTGGAATGGAAGTATAGTAAGCGTAATAAAATGTTTCAACATTTTTTTTTTAAATATCTGTAGAATGTCATGAAGCGTCGAGATTTTAAATTTGAGCGAGAAAAAAACTTGTCTCTCTGTCCGTGTGTGTGTCTGTCGGTCTGTCTATCGGTCTCTCTGCCGGTTTATCTGTCGATATGTCTGTCGGTCTGTCTCTCGGTCTGTCTGCCCGTTACTTTATTTGTGCGCACGTTTTCTCTGGAGCGGTTTAAGATGTTGAGTTGAAATTTCATTATTAAAGAGGTTAACAAAATAAGAGTTTGATTTAGTGTGTGTAGAAGAACAAATGGTCTCAAAAAATTTGTTGGCATCAGCCACATCCATTACCACCTTGGACCAAACGACTTCGAATATATTATTAAAATACACTGGATTGAATCTGCAGTTGGTTGCTTGTGAGACATTTTTTATATTAAAATTATATAGAAAATGTGTAGTACAGGCAAATTAGCCATTTAGGGTAACAAAAATTAATAAAAGGATCTTATCTCTGGGATTTAAGTCGGTAATAACCTGGAGAATGAGATGATGCATTCTTTGCACTTTCAAGTTCCGGGAAAATTCAAACAAATTTGGAAAAACTCTTTGATTTTTGGTTTTTTTACTCTTGCTTCCAAAATAATGAAAATAAAGAAAGCAAACCAACAAAAATTGTAGCTCGCCTCTTTCTCTACAAAAAAGGTCTTTACACATTTTTGTCTTACTTAAGCCGTTTAGAAGATAAATTAAGTTTTCCACTAGTTTTAAGCCACTTGAGAATTCTCCGGGAGTTTCGTACGACCGGGTTTATCGATCGATAACACAGGTCTGCAAAAAAAAAAAATTTCCAGCTGCATAGGATGTTTTTGGTAAATATTATGTTTTTTAGTCTGCTGAATCCAAAAATGATTTCCGTTTCCCTCCATTACGTACAGTTTTTTTGTAAAATATAAGGTGTTTGCATAAAAAAGCACTAATCAATAAAACACCATTTTATTACAATGAACTAAACAATATCTCTTATAATTAAAGGAAAACATTTGTATTAGTATTTAACATTTCATGTTCATTCTTTTTGCCTGTGAAACCTTTTCTTCTCCTCTTTGATGCTTCTCCGAACACGCTTACGCTTTTCATTTTCTGTTTCCCGCTTGAGCATCCAACAGTAGTCAGCTAGCATACTGACGTCCCATCTTCCTTGGTAGCGTCTCTCGATTTCACGGACATCCTGGTGAAATCTTTCACCCTGCTTTTCGCTGAATGCTCCCAAGATTTCGGGAAAATACTCAACATAGGAGTGCAGAAAATGAACTTTTAAGCTCATCTTGCATCCTTGAGCTTTATACGCAGCCAGCATGCGTTGTACAATGGTTTTGTAGTGAGGGTCTTTAGTATTACCCAAAAACTTGTGCACTACGTCTTTGAAAGAGTCCCAAGCTTCTTTTTCTTTTCCTCCCATTGTTTCTGAAAACAGAGGATCGGATAACAGTTTTCGAATATCGGGGCCAGTAAAAACTCCCTCTTTCAACTTAGCTTCAGACAGCTTTGGGGACTTGGAACATAAATATCTGAAGCATTCACCATCTTTTGGCAATGATTTTACAAATTGCTTCATAAGCCCCAATTTAATATGAAGAGGTGGTAGTAAAACCTTTTCAGGAGGAACCAAAGTCGTATTAATAACGTTATGTTTGCCGGGGGTTAAGGCGTCTCGAAGTGGCCAGTCAGTTTTTGTCCAATGGAAATCTCTGGCTCGACTGTCCCACAAGCAAAGGAAGCAGGGATATTTTGTATAACCTGCCTGCTGGCCCAACATCATGGTTAGTTATTTGAAGTCTCCACAAACCATCCAGCGATGTTCTTGATATTTTACTTTCTCAAGAATCATTGCCAAATCGTTATAGTTTTCCTCCAAATGCACCGAGTGTCCTACAGGAAGTGATGCAAATTCATTCCCATTATGCAGTAGGACTGCTTTGAGGCTTGTTTTTGAGGAATCAATGAATATGCGCCACTCAGATGAATCATATTCTATTCATTAATCCTTGAACATCACTACAAAAAACGAGATTTAGTGAAATCTCTTTCTCGGTGCCTATACCACGAAAATAAGGTTCCGGGTGACAGCAGGTTTTTATTTTTTAGTCTTGATCCCAGCAATTCGGCAGCATTCTTTGAAAGGCCTAAATCTCTAACCAGGTCATTGAGCTCTCTCTGAGAAAAAAGTTGGGGTCCCTCATCAACAAAAAAATCTGAACCAGATTCGTCCTGGGGAGTTAATATGTTTCCGTCCTCAGAATCACTTAGGATATCATCCAAATTGGGAGGTATGTGTGGAACTGGTATTTCAGGGCTATGAGGCACTGGACGAATAGCTGAATTAAGGTTTGGGTAAGATATTTTCTTTTTATTTTTTTTGTTGAAACCTTTAACATCTATTGAATAGAAATAGCAGTCGGTAGTGTGGTTTTGCTGTTCACGCCACATCATAGGAATGCCAAAACGAAATTAGTCTTTTTTACCCTTAAACCACAAACGAAGATCTTCCTCGCACCTTCTGCATACCTTGTGAGGAGCCCAGGCTTTATCTTGATCCACAAGTTTCAACTTGAAGTAAGCAAAATACACTTTCTTTACGAAATCACTTATATTTCTTTGTTGACTTTTAACAGTGTATTCACCACAAATAAAAAAAAGTTGTTAGGAGAAATAACACAACCTCTTGTAGCCATAGTATATAGAAACACGAGCACAGTCACGTTTGTATGCAAAATATAAACCCATTCCACTCATTTTCTCTTTGTATTTATTCTTGCGTCTCACTCTAATACATATTAAATGAAAGTAAGAAATCACTTTTGCATAGAACTTTTAGAATTATTTTTAGTACCAAGAGAATATCAGATTTCTGGTTAAACGGGCGTTTCACTCTAATTAAAACTACAAATACAAGTTTTGCAAGAAAACCTGACGTGATGGAATTTTTCGAGTATTTTTTCCGGTTTCAGTGACTAAAAATCTATAAGAAATAGTGTAAAAATCCTGTGCGGTTTTTCGGTTGCAGACCTGTGTAATTCTTACTATTCAGAGCCCCTAAAAAAATTAAAATAACATAAAATGTAGAGAAAAGTCTCAGCTTTAATGTGGAACTAATCACAAATTTCATAAAAAAATATGTCATCGAGAAAAAGTGTCAGAAAATGGCTCAGTAAGCTTTGTACAGTTGATCCACAGATTTATTAATATCTTTGCCGGGAGTCGTTAGAATGATAATTCATTTTGCTTATATATTCTTACATAATGATATATTAATCCAATTAACATTTTATTGCAATTACTTTTGTTGGAAGAATATGCCTTGCGATCAACATAGAGGGTATATTTCTCATCGATCAATCACCTCCAAATTTTGTGGTTTAATTCGCTATATCTTAATTAATAATAACAGCTTAGTCTTAATTTTTGGATTATAAGTACAACAAAACATATTCTTTCGAATGACTTTGCAGTTTTTTTAAATGCGTGCAGTACTTTTTGAATTTGTCTACATTATTCATACACGTTCTGGAAATGCACAATTATACAGTAAAACATATACAACTTATTTGTTCTCTAACATTCCTCAATGAAATTTTCACAAAATATGAATTAAAGTGAGTGGAATCCAGTCCATGTAGTGAAAAAGTACCCGTTGTTACGGGAAAAATAGGCAGGATGCATAAAACTCAAAGATATATATAAATCAACTGATTTACTATTTACTAACACTTTTTTTTCTATGATAAGAATTTGTATGAAATTTGTGATTAGTTCCACATTAAAGCTGAGACTTTTCTCTACATTTTATGTTGTTTTCATTTTTTAGCGGCTCTGAATAGTAAGAATTATCGATATCATTTTCCGCGCATTTCGGAGCGGCTCAAAACTATAAGTGGAAGTGTATTTATCTCCTAAATGGTTAAAGTAAGGCAAGAATTTTTTGTAGAGAAAGAGACGAGCTACAAATTTTGTTAAAAACTTTTTTCTGTATTTTCATTATTTTAGCCGCTAGAGCAAAAAACCGAAAATCAAAAGGTTTTTCCAAATTTTTTTGAATATTCCCGGACCTTGGAAGTACAAAGAATGCATCATTCCATTCTACATGTTATTACCTACTTAAATCCCGGAAATGATCCTTTTAGCAATTTTTGCGAGGTTTTTACAAAATTTTGCCTTGATTGATTAAAAAGCACTAGTACAGGCAGTACTAGTGCTTTTTAATGTTTCCATAAGTTTTATTTAAACTCTACACGCATTTCGGCCCTTTTAGGCCTTTGTCAAGAGAGAGAAAGCTAAAATACATGTAGAGTTAAAATGAAACTTATGGAAACATCAAAAAGTATATTTTCTACATAATTTAAATATTAATAAAAATCTATGAGCAATTAGTTAAATATACTGGAATCCAAGATGATTCCGTTTAAAGAGACTTAGATGAGAAATCTGGATGTGGAAGTAGTGACTCCTAAAGCAACTCTTCTATTATAAAGAACCGTACCGATATAGTAAGGATTAGATTTATAAAGTTTTTATTTGTTAAATTAATGGTGCATACTTCCTCCATAACTTATTGTATTCATATGAAATATTTTGCAAAATGGATGTGTTAATTTTTTTTTACAAAAGTTACCACCTATGCCCTAATATTCAAATATGTACAAATGCTGTAAAATTAATATTTTTTCTGAAGTAAAGGTTTATTTGCAGAATTTCTAATGTAAAAATCTATACATAGAACGTAGAGCTTCATTTTGCAGGACGAAAACACAACTAGCTGTACTAACAATACCCCAGCAAATCACTCCGTTTCTAATTTTCAATGCACAATATGAATAATGATATTTTTATTTATAATTTAGATTAAGAATTTTAGAGCAAAATAAATACTTGCATACATAATCTAGGAGAGCTTTTCAATTTAGTGATCTATTGACACAAATACCTGAAAGCTTGAAATTATTTATTAGTTCAGTTCTATTGTGTTGAAGTTTCAAAAGTGACTATATACATATAATTGGACACTGCCCTGGGGTACTCCAATATTAACATTCAATTCCTGCTATAGTTTGCCCCAATATTCAACGAATTGCTTTTTATTCATTAGATAGGATTACATCGAACACGTAACCCTCAACACTCATCTTCAATCATTTCAGAAAGAACGTTCGCACAAAAAGTTATAGATAGACGGTCGGCCCGATTGACAGACAAAAATTTTGTATTCGCTCAAATTTAAAAGTTAGTCGTTTCATGTCATTCTATATCTGTTTTAACAAAAAATAATTTAAATTTTTATTTTACTTCCACCTCAATACGTGGGTGTGGAAGTTAAACTAACAACAAAGAGATGGAATGGCAATTACAAAGTTGTATTATTTTCCATATTTTAAATGAATCTGGGAAGTAACCTTTAGCAAAGCAATATTTTATAATGTTGCTCAACGGCTTTAGAAGAAAATGGGCATATTTTG
Source organism: Stenurella melanura (assembly GCA_963583905.1). NCBI lineage: Eukaryota > Metazoa > Arthropoda > Insecta > Coleoptera > Cerambycidae > Stenurella > Stenurella melanura. The sequence goes on from OY757309.1 coordinate 165,437,605, forward strand.
TAATAATTTTATAGAAATATTATCTCGTCCAGTTAATATTTTCGGATTAATTATTACGTTAATAATTTCGAACTAAGAAACATCATGCAAAATAATGTATGTATCTGTAATACTCTGCTGAGAAAACGTGCGCACAAAAAACGTTACAGACCGACTGACAGACAAAAATTTTCCTTTGGCTCAAATTTAAAATCTCGACGTTTTGTGACATTCTAATCCTATTTCACCAAAAAAGAAAGTGATTTTTTTAAAGATTTTTAAGATTTAAGATTTTTTAAGATATCACTCCACTACGTAGATGTGGAAGTAATACGTCATTATCATCTCTCTGCTGGAGGAATATGTTCATAGCAAACATTGAGAGTTACATACTTTTCTAAAGCTAAAGAATTCAGTTTCGTTTTATTCGACCTCTCCTCTTTTTGTGATGTATTGTGGATGCCTCTTAAGGCAAAATGACACGTGATGCAAATTCTAGTAAAACGTATGCATCAAATTAGTACAACAGTTACAAAAAAGCTTGCTTGTGACAGTCGTATAATTAACGATCGTTTTTATTACAAGAAAGATAAAATACAATTGTAATCTGAAAATTAAGTATTATCGTAAAAACTTCCAGCACAATTTAAACCAGGTACAAAATTTATTACTTGAAACGTTTTCTACAGAATGGGGAAAATATTTAAAGACGTATTTCATGATGGAAATATCTACATTGTCAATGCGCTGTTAACTTGGAATTTGAGGGAATTTTAGATTCAAGAATTTTATATAAAAGACGTATTGCTTAAATGCTTGCGAAACTGTATTGTTTTGTTACGCGTTGAACAGCCTCTTAAGCAGAAGAGAAAAACTGATGGAAGCGTTAAAGGAAAATTTAAAACATTTCAATTATACTTTATTTTTGTTTCCTTGATTTTTCTTTTAGAATTTTCTTAACATTGTAATAGTATAGAGTATGAGACTGTCATATGTTCCAAGCGATTCTTATTAAATTTCATTTTGTATATACTGAAGGAAATTTCTAATTTTGATTTAGATTATTATGGTTTTTTATATTTGGTAGTGATTTAAAATACCCAAAGTAAGCACTCTTGAAAAGTATACAACTTCCTTTCACCAAACGAACCTATTTCGTTATACTGTGACATCAAAAACTATCTTGGTCAACTATGGTCATGGTATCAAAAACTGATGTTTAAATCGTAAAATTAAATTTTGTGAGTTCTTAATGACTAATTTTGGTCACTTTTTAAATCAAATTTTATTCTCATATGAAACTACTTCATGTTTAAATGTTTTCCTGATCAAAAATCGCATGATGTGGTCTAAATAAGTTACATTTGATGGAGGAAATCCATACCCAATAGTATCCAAAGTAAATTTGTGGGATGGTATAGTTGGTGAAAACATCATGGGGCTATTTTCTATAAATACTGACATCACGGATTAGAATATCTCAATTTATTGAGGAATCGCTCGCTTTGGCAGACCAATTGCTAATTCCGATTAACACATTTTTTAGTACATTGGGTTGATTCTACAGTTGGTTCCTTGTGAAACATTCTTCAATAATTTAAATATACAGGAAAATTATGCTTTTTAATGTTTCAAAAAGTTTTATTAAAACTCTACACGTGTTTCGGCTTATTAGGCCTTTATCAAGAGTACAAGATAATACTAAATTTAAAATGTGTTCCTTACTTATTTATACCTAATGGAAGGTATAAATTATTCAAAGCTTTTAATCTATTTATTACATGCAACTAGTTATATGATTCCTATCCTATGTAAATATACTACAAATAAGTTCTTATTGTTAAATTATTTTTTCTAGAATATTATGACCCATAAATAATGTTTGATCATTAGATACATTTTTATGCTTTTTGACAGCTTTCATGATCTCAAATTGTTCTAGTAAATATAACTTCTTTCCTTTATTTTCTGTATGGAGTAATTCGACTTCATTAAAATTAACAAAATGATTATTCTCTATGCAGTGTGTTGACATACCGGTGCTATGTATACCATTTGTTATTGATTTTTTATGTTCAGCGAGACGATTTTTTAATTTACGACCAGTTTGACCGATATATATAGCATCGCAGTCATTACATTTTAATTGATATACACCTGTTTTTTCTAATAAGTCTCTTTTGTCTTTATTATTAACTAACATTTTCCCTAGATTATTTTTATTAACAGAAATAGTTTTACATCCTAGTTTTTTCAGTTTATGACTAATTTTATCACTAATCTTAGGCCTATAATTAATACATTTATATATGTCAGTTCTTTGTGGAGTATCAGCATAAAATTCTTTAAGTAACTTTTTCTTTTGTTTATGTTTTATTAATTTATCTATTAAAGAAATAGCTAGAAACAACGGTTATAGTTAAAACCTCATAGATAAATGAATAAAACATAAACAAAAGAAAAAGTTACTTAAAGAATTTTATGCTGATACTCCACAAAGAACTGACATATATAAATGTATTAATTATAGGCCTAAGATTAGTCATAAACCGAAAAAACTAGGATGTAAAACTATTTCTGTTAATAAAAATAATCTAGGGAAAATGTTAGTTAATAATAAAGACAAAAGAGATTTATTAGAAAAAACAGGTGTATATCAATTAAAATGTAATGACTGCGATGCTATATATATATCGGTCAAACTGGTCGTAAATTAAAAAATCGTCTCGCTGAACATAAAAAATCAATAACGAATGGTATACATAGCACCGGTATGTCAACACACTGCATAGAGAATAATCATTTTGTTAATTTTAATGAAGTCGAATTACTCCATACAGAAAATAAAGGAAAGAAGTTAAATTTACTAGAACAATTTGAGATCATGAAAGCTGCCAAAAAGCATAAAAATGTAACTAATGATCAAACATTATTTATGGGTCATAATATTCTAGAAAAAATAATTTAACATTAAGAACTTATTTGTAGTATATTTACATAGGATAGGAATCATATAACTAGTTGCATGTAATAAATAGATTAAAAGCTTTGAATAATTTATACCTTCCATTAGGTATAAATAAGTAAGGAACACATTTTAAATTTAGTATTATCTTGTACTCTTGATAAAGGCCTAATAAGCCGAAACACGTGTAGAGTTTTAATAAAACTTTTTGAAACATTAAAAAACATAATTTTCCTGTATATTTACATTTTTTAGTTTGAAATTAATGAATTGATCGGAGAGATCCCATAACAGCCAGTACGCTCTCCAGACTTATCCTTAATCGATTTTTCTCTGGGCGTTTTTAGAACCTAAAATATATGTCTTCTACTTTTTCTTCCCCATAACTTCCTCACAGGCGTGGAGTAACGACTATGTGAGTAGGCCAGATGATTTCTAAGAAGGAATTTAATCACTAACGTAATCCGATAATTGTCACCAGTGACCAGTCATTATTTAATAAAGAAATCGTCAAACAGCAGATGATTCTCACGTCGAACATCAGTTATGTTAATAACGTTTTTCGTTTTGTTTCTTTTATTTTGTAGCTATATTTTTCTTTTCGTGGCAAATGTTTCCTCAAGTTTTATTTTTATTATTTAAATAAATCGATCAAATATGATTCGTAATCATTGAAATGTATAAAAATTACAGAGCATTTCATTTGAAATAAGGAACTTCAGGTTATTTCCGGCGAAAACGGAAATGACAGTCTACTGACTTCAAGCTGAAATGAAGGATAATGTTAAATCGAGTTTCCTTTGATACTTTCTAGTCATGATTTTTAAAATAATGAAGATATTAGGCCCTTCGTATAATTTATAATGGTATCCCTTTATCATGCATAGAAAGTTATGCTTTAACATTGTTTCATAAAGTTTAAACACTTTGGTATGAAGATATTCACCCAATTATTCATAATCCGCAATATAGAAAAGTACACAGAAAATTTTAACGCAATTCAGCCTCATTTTGCGTGCTAAAATATCAAATGCAAAGCGTGTAAATGGAATGCACGCAGAGTCGACAGCACGCGGATTGTGGCGTCGCCAGAAATGTTTTCCTTACAATCTTATTTTTTGCGCTTTGTCCCTACGAGATTAAATTAATTACTGTATTTTATTCTTCATTATCCTTCTGTTGATTTTTCTTAATGCAAAATGATTATTACTGAACATGAACCAATTTTATTGCAATTTCCATTATAAGAATTTTTATTCTACCATATTTTGATCATCCGGAATATGATATGAACACTTCTTCAAACATATAAAATGTATCGGTACTGGTATACAATACGGACTTGTAGTTAGACTGGGTGTTGTAAACAGAATTACAGTAACGAAGTGATTTTTTTTTTAAACTAAAGATCAAAATCTGAATTTACTTACACTTTTAAAAGAATATGAAAATTTTATTGAATTTAAGGTTGTTCTAATGGACCTATTAACATTGGAAATGTTTAAAGAATCGGTAGCATAGCGGTAGGTGTTAACGAAAGTATGTAGAATGTAATAGGGAAACCATACAAGCTATACAGGGTTATTCACGGAAAGTGGGTATTAGATATTTCTTGGGATCTGTTCACTTTAGAAATTTAAGAATTGGGCAAAGGGGGTTTATAGATTGTAGCATTTGAAAAGGCTACATCAATATATGTATGGTTGAATACAATAAATTAACCCATTAGTTCATTTGTTTGAGTGGAGAGGTAGGCAACCACCCGTACTTCAAAGGGGCATAGCAGGTCGCATATCTGAAATTCTCAACAAGGAAAGAAAGCGTGTTTTCTTTTATGTATTATTTTTAAGTTAGAGGTGTTAGTCATGTGTTCTTGTAGTTGAGATATTACATAATTGTGTGATTCAGTCTTTTAAATGCAAGGCCCTTTGTTGGCGCATTTTTATTGGCTGGACAAAGAGTTCTCTAGATGCTCAATTTTGCAACACTGAGAACTGGAGGACACTTCCGTCTGGGGGATTCATTTTTCGACAGCGACGAGAGAGCTGAAGGCGGCGGTCCCGGTTTTGTAGTGAAATTTTGGGTTTTACATCGCTGACACTGAAAAGGGATTTGATTTGATGTACCCAGTGTTTCTTTACCGTCCTGCCAGATCCATTTTGTAAATTCCAGGAAGGAATTCTGTTGCTTGTCGTAATCTGATCGCCACGTGTCTCGTGAGGTTATGTAATACCCTCTATATGAGGTGAGCTCTTATTTTACTTAGTTTGGGATTTTATTTAGTTCTTATTTATTGTAATTATTACAGAGTGTTTGGTATAAGCATATGTTTGGTATAAGCATATGTTTGGCATAAGCATATATGTTTGGAGAGGCTCACAATTGGGATAAGCACGTGTTTGGTGCTGTCATTTTGGTTATGTAAGGGGGCCCAGTATTTAGAGGAGTGATAGGAGGAAGTCCATTACTCAGATATTTGGTTTTATGTGGGTCCTGCTAACGTTTTGAGAAGTTTTGGTTGGAGAGTTGTTCGCAGCAGTCTCTAAGAGATTTGGGCAGAGATTTAGGAGTGACACGGAGTCGCAGCTGCAGCCAACGTCGAGAACATCTAGAAAAGTAGTAACAGGTCACGCTGCAGTCGTCAGAGAAAACGAAGGCTCTAACCAGGTTTTATTGCTTCATTTTAGTTACATAATTTTATAGAAATTATTATAGTTTCATTCAGTGATTTTTTTGTGAATTATTAGAGTAAATTGCACAACGATTTTGCAACTACATACTGAGCATGATGAAGTATCTTAAGATTTTTTACTGTAAGTAACGCATGGTACCACGTGATACTAATTTACCTTCTATTATGTCACATATGAAGTACTTTTAGTGGAACATAATTATTTTAGAACATTCTTTAACATTCTAGTGCACATAGCGAGCATTGTGAAAATTGGCTCATAGAATCATATTAGTCACATAATATTTTAGTGATGAGCGGTAATTTTAATCCATTGTAAACCTTTAACTCGCTGTTGCTAATTTAAAATTCATTGTTGGTATCCTTTAAGCCGTAGTTGCATTTCTATAAAGAAAAGGTCAAATCACAGAAATAATTTTAGAAGGGGTCAATTACATAATTTGCATTTCTTTTGCATATATAGATTAAATTCAGGGGACAATTGGGAAACTATTTGTTTTATATTTTTGTATATCTCACGTGTGTGTAATAAATGTCTAATGTCTACACGTTCTTATTATTTGCACTGGTACTCCTGATATTTGCTTCAATTTTGAGATTTCATAGAGTGAAGTAGGAGTTTTGATATCACAGATATGTTTTGAGAATTTCATCGCATGGTTGCTAGTAACATAATTTTGTTCCGTGCTGGCAAAATTATTTAAATCACATTACGTAACATACAGCCGGTGGCGCCCTTTTGAGTGTCCACACACAATCCTAACTCACGGCCTTGTGCTCTCCACCAAAAATCGGCTGCCGTTCGCATCGGAATAACATGTTTTAATATTTAGGTATCAAAATATGTTACAAGATATGGCGGATCTAACGAAAATATTTTCATGCATATGTTACTTCCGCTTACACCGGATGTAGCACCTAACTTTGTTACTTTAAGTAGAACATTCTATATTTTATTTCATATTTAGACTTCTCATTAAATTTCAGCTTGGGTTCATGTACCATAATATGCTCTAAAACCTACCAGTTTTCCAAACAATTAATATTCTTGGATATTTTTGACGGTTCCTAGTCTTTCGAATAAAGAATCGATATCTTCTATCATGTGGCCGATTTAGAAACTTTCTTTTCAAACTCATACAAGTACCCTATAATCTAATTAAGAATTGTCTTATATTTTCACAATATCATATAGGGTATTTTATTTTCACAGTTGGACATTGTTCTAGTTCAAAGGTCCAAAAGTCATCTTTTCAAATGGAACCCCTGTATATTTTCATATAATTTAATAGAGTATTAAATCCTGCACCAATCGATATTAATATACTTACTTTGTTTTTTTTTATTATGGACGAATTCTTGTAAAATGTACATACATGCAAAATCAATAGTGTTTGTTAGTAGCCAATACAAGGCACCTTTTTTTATCACAAACGAGAATAACAATGTAGATAATTAATAATTATTCGTTTATTATCAAGACAATAGACATCAAAAACAAGAGATCATTTTATATTAGATTTATAATAAACACTTTGGAACAAAATTTACAAAATAAATGAACACATTAAATATAAATATTTAATACAACAACTGTTCACAAGCCCTCCACTTTGCTGCTGACAAGTACTTACAGTGGCTCAGTAAATTTATTTTCTGAAATGCAGCCCATACTCTGTTCCCCAGAACTTCTTTGGTAGTAGCCGGGGTGGCATATACAACATTTTTTTTATTATCCCAAAGGTAAAAGTTTAAGGGGACCAAATCAGGGGACCTTACTGGCCATCTCCAAGATTCTCGGTATCCAAGCCACCTAAATTCGAATGATGCTACTAATTCATCATACACTTCCCATGTATTATGTGGACCGCAACCATCCATTTGGTAATACATATAATTATAAATACTTAGGGGCAAATTATCAATAAAAGTAACAACTACTGTTCACAAAATTTCCATGTATTCATTGAAATTTAAATTCTTTTAGTAGATATGATACTTAAACTTGTCATCTACTATAAGCAGAAAACGTTAAAACTAAATTTGTCCTGGAAATTTGATTCTCGCACCGCATGAGAATTTTTTTGTGCCCAGTGGTGTACATGTCGTCTGTTAAAAATTTCTTCTTTGAAAAATTTAGCTTCGTCAGCTCAAATAGTTCTTTTAAAAAAATCATAATTCTCTTGAAGACGTACGATCACATGCTTACAGAAATCTATTCTAAGTGAACAAAGTAAACAAATTCTATGTTCCTGTGCTATCGCTAGAACTCGGCAACACTAACACAGTGGTGTTTATATTGATAAAACAAACATTCTGAAATTTTTCATTACCTACTATGTATGTAGCTGTATTGACATTATACAGTGCTGATTGTATATCTACATTTTACAAAACTTCGTCCATAATAAAAAACCGAGAGAGATAGGTATAGGGATATCAATCGATGCAGAATTCAACACTATATTAAATTCCTTGAAAAAATTGACTTTTGGACGTTTGAACTAAAACGCTGTTCGACTGTGAAAATAAAGTACCCTGTATGATATTGTGAAAATATAATAAAATGTTTAGATCATAGATCACAGGGTACAAGTATGAGTTTGAAGAGAAAGTCTCTAAATCTACTACATGATAGAAGTTATCAATTTTTTTTTTTTTTTTCGGGGTATAAACATTTATAATCTAACAAATGTTCGGTAGCGATCACTGGATGCAGGAATGGTCCGATCAGAGTGTTTTTGGCATCGTTGTGTAGGTTGTGTTCGCATGAAGTGGTCCGGAGGTTCCTCGATTGCGAGGTTGTCAATGTGGAGGAATATGTTGGACTCTTACATTTTCGCTATTTTAATAAAACTCTGTCGATGTTCAAGTGAATTTAGTGTGAAAGCTAAGTTTACTGAAACAGTTAGGGTAAGGGCTAATTTCGAAATGAGGATGATTTCTAGTTTTATATATCAAGCTAATATTTTTTTATCGATTACTTGTCACTTAGTGAATACAAAAATACGATTGGCACACGTCAGGGTTAGTGGAAGTCCAGACGCAGAAGCTTCACTAAATAGTTACAAATGATTTTATAGTTGGTGCAAGTATTTGGAATCAAGCTAATATTTTTTTGTCACTACCTAGCACTTAGTGAGGACAAAAAAATGATTGGATACATCCGGGTTAGTGGAGGTTCCGACGCAGAAATTCTGAATCTGCAAGCTATGCCACTGGATATAACAAACAAGTATGAAGCTGATATTTTGTTATGAATTACTGATTACCAAAAAATACGATCAGTATACATTCCAGTTAGTGAAGGTCTAGAGAAAAACATTTCGAACGCGAAAGTATCTAGTCTAGCTACGACTAATAGTGTCAAAATGATTTCTTTCTCTACTAATTAATATAATTTATTAATTCATTTTTAGAATTTGTAGGTAATTCAATTACGAACATATTTTATATCTTGACTCTTTCGAAGCATTCTTGGTTCTCGGTTAAAATTATCGAAAAAACATAAACATGTGTATATTTAACCAACTTCCTCCGACTAAAATTATACATAATAATAATATGGCAAATTGTATTGTTGTATAAGAGCTGTAATGTTTGTGTTGTTTACGATAAATAGGAACATCAAATACAAATTAGTTATGTGAATAATAATTTAATCATTTGCAACTATGAGGTACATACAAAATATTTAATGATAATGTTATAATCATAGTATAATTTTCAACTTTGGTATTTGTTAACTTGTAAACCATAACATATTTCTGTTACAAATGATTAATTAGAGAGTACACCATTCAATAGTACTCTTCAGTGTTTTAATGTTCTTCAAAATTATTCACAGTCATGGTATCTGGTTATAAATTATGTTAAAGAAGTTAGTGATTTACCATTTACAATTATTTAACAATAAAGAAAAGTCTGAACTAAAGTAAAATGTAAGTAATTTTTGTTCCTATTTTCATATTTTTCTTGCTGTTGTTTATGTAAGCAGTCAATGATTAATTTGCTTTTTAATAATGTATATCATTTAGTAATAATAATAATAAAACGTTCAGTAGTACCTTGCGGTGTCGAACGAGTCACAAAAAAAAGAGTATAGTAGTCTTACATAGAGGCTAGTTATTAACACATTTAGTTATTATTCAATTCAATTCAATTCATTTATTTATGTTAATACATTGTAAAATGTTTACACAAGTCAACACATAATTAAAATTTTATACAGAAAGAGCATTACAATAGACATTCTTTCAGACAATAAAGTTTTTGTACATTATGATTATGATGTATAAAAACAATCTTATACATAAATTAACAAACAAATGTGTCTTATACATAATACTTCATAAGTTTTATAAAGAAATAAAAGAAAGGAGTAATACCGATTACACTTGGTTAAAAAATATCTATGTAATATTCGTCCAGGGTATAGTATACTTTTTCGTTAGTAGTTCTTTCAATTTTAATTTAAGTAATTTAACAGTCTTTACACTTTTCATATAATTAGGCAAATGGTTACATATTTTTATTAGTTGACCGACCACACTATTTTGCATTAAACTTAAATTTGTCTTTATAGGACGTAATTTTTCTTTTTTACGAGTATCGTAGTCGTGAGCATGTTCATGTTTTAAAAACATGGTGTAATATTCTTTTATGTAACTAGCACTTTTTAGGATGTAGATGCAGGTGAAGGCAAGTATCCTCTTTTCACTAAAGCTGTGTTTGCGGGAGTGTTTCGTTTCATATTGTAGATAATTTTAAGACATCTTTTTTGCAATATAAGTATTTTATGATCGTCTGTAGAATTTCCCCAGAAAATTACACCAGGGCGTATATAAAATGGATGTATGCCTAATGTGCAGATAAACCACATCGACTGACTGAGACAACACTCTTAGTGTGTAACGGAAGATACTGATTTTTGGTGTTAGATTGCTTATATGGACCTTCTACTTAAGTTGTTTGTTTTATCCGCACGTCCTACATAATAAGTAGGCTAAGAAGCATAGTGTGATCATAATTTATAATGAATTTCACTCCCATATTGGAAAGTTGTATCTGAAAAAATAAATGAAATAGGCCGATGCATATTTCACTACAGTTTAAGGTAAGGAGAATATTTCAGATTGATGTAAACTGAGTAGTGTAATAAATTGATGTTTTTGAGTACACACGTCAATCTAATCTTTATGTGGGTTGTGAAGAATACTTACTGGGAGTATGATATTAACATAATATTTCCAGAATACACCACCTTCGGCACACATTTTTTATTTTCGTTTTAAAGTTATTTTCAGGTCACCTGATTTATTTTGCTTGAAAATGGCATTAAAATGGAAATAAATTTTATGTGCGCGTTGTAGAGAAAACACCGCTGTCTAAGAAATCACTACTTCTATCATTCTTCTCATCTATCTAACGATTTGAAAAGACATGGCAAAAAAATACTAAAAGATTCCGGCATAAATTTTATTATAAAGATCTGCCATGTCTTCTATTGGTTCTTTGTATACTTCACTTTTTAAAAATCCCTATAAATGAAAGTCTAATGAAGTAATGTCAGGAGATCGAGCGGGCCATCTAAGTACTCCATTGGTACCAATCCATCTTCCTGGGTATGTTTGATTTAAATAATTAACAACGTTGTAATGATTATGTGGGCCTGCTCCATTCTGATGAAACCATATATTATCCAACTGAGCGGGCAAATTCCTTAATAGTACTTGTAAATCATTTTGCAAAAATTGTAAGTATCTTTCACCTGTCAAATTCTCATGGTAGAGGTATGGGCCAACAATGTAACCATTAACGATACCACACCAAACATTTACTCCAAAACGATTCTGGGATCTGGTATGTCTCATCCACCTAGGATTCTCTTGAGTCCAGTAACGACAATTATGTGTTGTGATTACTCCATTGTTGTGGAATCAAATTTCTCCACTCCACATAATTCTATCTAAAAGATTTGGATTTTCTTCTAAGAGAATTGAAAATTGTGCCAAAAAATCTAATCTTCGCATGCAATATTTTCATCAGTTGTAGTTCTTTTTCTTCTTGTTGTTTTTGGTTTCTTAAAACCTCCATAATTTTTCAAATCAGAACACAAACTTACAAAAGTTTTCCGATCTGGTAAAGGTCTGTCAGAAAAACGTATTTCATATAAACTTGCAGGTCTTGTAACATTTTTACGACATTCCCCATAAATTAAAATCATGTTTAATTCACCTTATTTAATAATAAATATTCACAAAGAAAACAATAATTAGGTACAATAATACAGTTCTGTTGACACACCAATAAACAAAATGTGATTGAAATTGAGAAATGTCAAAACTATTATTCCAAAGGTAACCTTAGTTGTATTTAATTTATAAGGTATAAGGGTTATTATACTCACTAGTTATCAAATATTTTGAATTATAATCTAACCTAATAACAAAGCAATTGTATGAAACATTCTTTAAATATTTTCTTCTAAAATTTGTAAATTAAATACAGATTGTCCCACTTAAAGGACTCAAATGTTGAAGAGATTACAATTATTCAATATTGGCAAATGCCAACATTTGGACTCAAATATCTCGAAAACGGTTAGTATCATGGTATTTTTTTTATAACATAATCTGCTTAGAAATGCATTTTCTTTCACATAAACCCCATTTCAGAGTTTCTCCCATCGAAATATTTCTTTAGAGCACAGCGCCATCTATATACTGATATATTAGAAACACAATTATGTTCAACGATGAAGCTCTCTTTATGCTCTACAAATTGTCTTTTGCAGAATTAAAATATCTCTATTCGTTTAGAATATATCCGGTCTGGAAGTTTTTATTGGGACACCCTGTATATACCAAATCCCAAATTGCTGAACTCTTATCATCTTTACTTTTCCCTTATTCACTCCAATTTAACTCCACAACTCTTCACGGGAATAAGCTCAATATATAATCCAATTACAGATCTCGTTATGTTACAAGATGTGCCAAATTTCAAGTCGACAGAGCGACCGACAGACAGAAGTTTTTTTCGCTAAAAAAATATCGACATTTCGTGACATTCTAAAGCTATTTCAACGAAATAAAACCTGATACTTTTTATCATTACTATACTTCCACTCCACTATGTAGTAATCTATAAAACACTTTGATTATAATTTATAACTAAAATATTATAACTTTGTTGACATAAGTATGTATCTCGACGAATACATATTATATCGTGGAGAATAATTAAAATATTATAACACAGTTATTCTTCTGATTATAAATTTACAACGTTACAGGACGAATATATTCATGATGGAAAATATATACATACCACTTGTATTTATTTCATATATCTTCAATACAAGCGTAGAATCTCCTGCAATCAGGATTTTAGGTGAAACAGAATATGCGGAAATGCTATTCTTGAATATAAAAGTTTTCTGCTCAGGTAAAGAGCAAACGGTAGAAATAAAATCAAATTAAAGTTCAACTCCTTTGGCATGGCAAAGCTTTCTGTTTTGTCCTGTTTACGATCTAACTTTTTCAGTATTTACTTTTAATCCAAATTACTTCTAAATAGGAAAAAAATCCTATTTTCAATGATATAAATTTAAATACAAGTTTATTTCACGAGCACGAATAAAACTAATAAAACCAAATTCCTCGTTTTACTGGGAAATTCTTAAGTTAACTATAAGACACAAAGAAAGTACTTTGTTAATATATTTAAAAAGATTAAAAGTGGTAAAAAAGTAAGGTACAATTTTTTTTCTATAACTGTTAAAGTAGCTACACTTTCCACACCATTTATGTGCATAAATGGTATGTGATGCTAGTGAAAATAAGTAAAAATATCGGAAAAAGTGACATTATTACACAATGGCATATAACCACCGAATAGTAACAGTGCACTGAAAACAGTCGAAGTTGTCTGGCGATCTTCACTTTAGAAACATCCAATTTTATTGAAACTCTCGCTTCACCCATGGAATTCTTTCCCTTCATGAAAAGAAGTATCACCTTAAGAATTTGTTGCATAAATAACTATTTTAAATCAGTGGAGTGTCGTTAGACTCAAATGATGATAAATCTCGGCACCTAATCTCTCCCAATGAATCAATCAAGAAACCTTTTACAGTATGTTTGGTACATTATATGTAACAAACAAACTTGAACACTTGAAAAGAGCCACTCTCATCTGTAAATAATTAATAAACGAATTGTAAACAATTTAATAACTTGGAAAGTGCTACCTGAGGGTTTCCGGGGTTTCTGATTACGAATATGGGATCATAGATTAGAAATTTATAATGGCGAATTGAAAATAGCGGATCAGAACCTGTACAATACATGTAATCAATCTGAGGACGTATAAATTTTTAGTATTAGAAGTTGTTTTAGGTGTTTTCTAGGACCTGCTAATAATTAATCCTACAGCAATTTAAAACGATTTATGATGATTAATTATACATACAATGTGACCCATTTTGAATGGAAATACGCCTATAAAAAATGTGTCTATTACCAGATTTTAAAGGGGGCTTTTTTTAAAAGATAGGCCAAAGCTCTACTTCATAACAAATATTTAGAGATAAATTTCAATTTTCAAGATCTACTATGATTTTTTTTTAATGTCATAAATGGACAAATTTGATTAGCGATTATTTTTATAAAATCTAACTATACCACTGTATTCAGAAACATCTCAAATGGGTAAATCAAAAATTTCGTGAAAAAATATTAAATAATGACAGATTTGTGACAAAATTAATGTAGGTAATATTTTATAATAACTTTTAAATGATTTTTTCTAAAAATCGAAGTAGCCCATGAAAAATAAACAATAGAAATATAAATTAAGTGGATAGTTTTAATAAATATTATCTTTTTATTGAATAATGACAGATAATGATAAGGTGCCACGGAACACAAATTTTAAAGTCAGACGTCAAATCTTTAAAATACGCATATATTCAGAGTATATTGTTATTGAAATTACAAAATTAATCAATAATATTGTCAAGTATTAGTTTATTAGTTTGAAGTTAAAATTATGGATACTTCAATATAGTAGAATAAATTGAACTTGTGCGCCTTAGAGGGGATAATGACAGAACTTTGGGAGAGGTATGTGAGATATTTAATAATAGGCACCCAAATAGGTCCAACATCACTAAAAGTACCGTTTCTAAAATAAACAAAATTTTTAATAAGTGTGGCGCTGTGACAAGGCGTATCATAATAACGGATAATATACAAAGACGACCCAGGTACGAGCAGACCGTTTTAAATTATTTTGACAGCAATCCAAACGCCAGTGTAAGAATAGCTAGCTTAAATTTGAATTTACCTAGAGAAAATATTCACCGGTGCCTTAAAAACAATAAGGTAAAACCATTCCAACCCAAGTTTTTACATACGTTGGAACCTGGTGATGATGAAACACGGGTGGATTTTTGCTTGTGGGCACAAGGAGAGTATCTCAATAACAGAAATTTTTTGTAAACTACTTAATTCAGCGATGAGGCAACTTCTACCACAAATGAGGTGGTATCGTCACAAAATTATAGGTTTTGGGCTACAGAAAACCCAGAGTGGGTCATTAATTGTAAAAGACAATATTCCCAAGAAGTTCATGTTTGGTGTGTTCTACTCAATGAAACAATCACTGCTCCTTTCTTTTTTGAAGGTAATATAAATAGCATGCAGTTTTTACAGTTCCTAAGAAACGAATTCTGGAATATGCTACATGAATTTTCAATACAAGAAAGAGTAAATCTACGCTTTCAATTAGATGGCAGCCCTGTCCATAATGCCAGAGTGATTACCAGATGGCTTAATGCTAACTTTCCTAATCGACGGATAGGTCGAGGTAGCCCCTTAATTGTATGGCCACCCCGATCCCCGGACTAAGTACCGATAGGCTCCTTTTTATGGGGTTTAATAAAATCTAAAGTTTATAGGTCACGTCCGAGTAATAGAGAAGATTTTTGTGCAAGAATAAGACAAGCTTGAGTAGAAATTACCCAGCAACAATTACAGAATGTCGTAAAGAATATTAAAAAACGATTCGACAAGTGCATCGAAATAAACGGCGGCCTTATAGAGGCTACAAAATTTAAGATGAATTGTATTATCGTGTTTTAGTTTTAGTGTAATGTTGTAACGTGTTGTCATTTTGTTTATTAAATACCAAATTATTATTACTTTCAATTGTTCATACATGTTTTTAAGTCAAATATGACTAAGTTTATTTAAAACACAATATTTATTAAAACTGTATACTTAATTTATCTCTCTATTATTTATTTTTCATGGGCTACTTCGATTTTTTAGAAAAAATCAGGTGAAAGTTATTATAAAATATTACCTATATTAATTTGACATAAATCTGTCATTATTTAATATTTTTTCACGAAATTTTGTATTTACCCATTTGAGATGTTTCTGAATCCAGTGGTATAGATAGATTTTGTTTAAAAAATCGCTAATCAAAATTGTTCATTTTTGACATTGAAAAAAATGTAGTGGGTCTTGAGAATTGAAATGTATTTCTAAATTTTTGTCATAGAGTAGAGCTTTCGATGGCCTATCTTTTAAAAGAGCCCCGTTAAAATCAGATAATAGACACATTTTTTACAGGGATGTTTCCACTCAAAATGGGTCACACTGTATAATAATAATACATATAAAAATGGAAAGGATAATGCTGTTATATGATGTTAATTGATAAATGCTACTAATTAGGGGTGTGGAATTTATTATGTTAGGTTGAGGAAGTTCATAAACTTTGCACAAAATTGGATGTAACCTATTACCAGATCGTATAAACTTAACATCTGACGTGATAATGAAGAAGTTGCCTTATCAACTGTTCTTTGTTCTATTTGGTCATATATTCCTTAGAACTATGCTGCTCCAATACATTAGGAATATTGGAGGAGGTGCTATTATACCTATGTATCTAAAATAGCAACCGAAATCCTATAATATATTAACCAGTGTGCAATTTCCTGGCACATTTGTTTCAATTAGAGATATGACTAATCCTTTACATTAGAGCATGGCAAACGACAAAACTGACACAAAAATTTTTCTTTGTGGTGGAAACTTAATTTACAGATGAAATATATTGTTTAGACATATCAGCTTGGTATTTATTAATCGTGGCCTAAAAATGGACACCTTATACGTTCAAAATGTGTACCGCCATATCTTCACTAAACGTGATGTATGCCTGCCTCTGAACCTCTACTCTCCGGGATTTATAGCGATCGTATTTACTAATAGTCCAATCAGTAAACACAAAAAAGTACAAAACCTCGGACTCCGGTTAAGAAAGATCGATTCTCATGAAATAAACAGCATTCGATTCGTAATTGATAGTATTGCAAAGTCTACGGTCCGAAGGTGTGCTTTTGATTTTAAGCAACAGACTAGCAACGATTCAACAACAAAAACACAGCCACACAAAAAAAATTCTTTCTGGTCTGGGGATCTGACCATGTTTACGATATGTTTTTGGGGTCGCTGGATTCGAATCCGAGGTCTGCTTAACTCCATCACTTCAGAATCAAAGAAACCATAATTTAAGCGATTTGGACATCTCTTCACATAAATCGCTGTAACTTTTTCTAGACAAAAATGACCCCACCCCATCTTTTTTGTACTAGATCGATTGCAAATTACTTTTTAAATCCGATGATGTGGGGCACGATATTTTTCCCGAGCTTTGTAAGTGAGATATCGGCCACCAAAGTAAGAGGTCCGAGGATTTCGCTTCTCTAGAAATACGGCCCAGATTTGAGGGCCGTTTCTGCCAAACGAAAGAAAAAATTTGAAAAAAATTAGGGGGTACGTTGAAAGATGTAGAAAATGGTTTGGCGCAAATCTGAGGTCAATGCATGCCAGAAGGTGAAAATCGAATTTTTTACCGCTTCCCGAGGCTATATCTCGAAAAGGAAACTGGATACAGAGTTGTGGTTTACTCTATTCGATTTTTTTTGCCTTCCTACATACCTCTGAATTTTTCAGATTTTTGCTGGCACTTTCATTTTTTTGCAAAATTTCTAAGGTAAAGCATCTAAAAAATTCAGAGATATGTAGGAAAGCTGGAGAAATCGAGTAGAGTGAGCCGTAGCTCTGTTTCCTTATCGAGATATAGCCTCGGGAAGCCGTAGATAAATTCGATTTTCAACTTCCGGTGACTTCGAGCGGCCAATCTCGAAAACCAAGGCACGCATCGACCTCAGATTAGCGCCTTACGATTTCTCACATCTTTCTACATGCCTGAATGCCCTGAATTTTCAGATTTTTGCTCACTTTTGTTTGGCAGAAATGGCCCTCGAAGCTGGGCCGTATCGCTCGAGATGCGAAATCCTCGGATTTCTCATTTTGGCGGCCGATATCTCACTTAAAAAGCTCCGGAAGAATATCGTGCTCCACATCATCGGATTGAAAATTCAACTTGCAATTGATCCAGTATAACAAAGATTTGGTCATTCTTGGCTAGAAAGAATTACAGCGATTTATGTGAATAGATGTCGAAATCGCTTAAATTATGGGTTTTTTGAGGTTATGGCAAAATCCTGACGTGATGGAGTTAAATAGACCTCGGATTCGTATTCAGTGACCCCAAGAACATATAGTGAGCATGGTCAGATCTCCAGAGCAGAAACATTTTTTTTGTGTGTGGCTGTGAAATGAATAAGTGAGATACAATTTTGAATACCACTTAGAAATGACGTTTAGAGAGTTTTCGAAGTTAGAGATTTCATATGTGAAGTTGAAATTCCGTAAATATTTGTAATAATCATTTTAGCAACAATTTAACTACAAAATTGCAACGGAAATGGACAAATTTTGGCTTGCAGAAGGAAATTATTGATATTTGTCTATTTCATCTTATTATCCATCGTACACAAAATTTTGAAATGGAACACATCAGCAGTTCTTTCTGGGTGTCTCCTACATAAACAAATAATTAGAAGTATTTCTAGATGCTCCAAAATTGTCGAGAATAAAAGAATTTACATGCTCCGAAAATTTCACCGAAGACCGCGACTAGTTTTTTAACGACAACTTCATTAATTATTGATATCTAATCGCACCAAAAACCATAAAATTAAATTTCCAATCCGATGATATGGGGCACGATATTTTCCCGGGGCTTTCTAAGTGAGATATCGGCCGCCAAAGTCAGAGGTCCGAGGATTTCGCTTCTCGACTGACGCAGCCCAAATTCGAGGGCCATTTCTGCCAAACGAAAGCTAGCAAAAATTTGGAAAAATTCAGGAGTCCGTAAAAAGACATAAGAAATCGTTTGGCGCAAATCGCACGTTGGTGCGCGCCTTGGTTTTTTAGACATGGCCGCTCGAATTCACCGGAAGGTAAAAATTGATTTTTTTTATCGCTTCCCGAGGCTACATCTCGAAAACGAAAAAAGACACCGAGCTGCTGTTTACGCCATTCGATTTCTCTCGCCTTCCTGCATACCTCTAATTTTTTTCAGATTTTTGCTGGCACTTTCATTTTTGGCAAAATTTCTAAGATAGAAGATCTAGAAAATTCAGAGGTATATAGGAAGGCCAAAGAAATCGAATAGAGTTAACCACAGCTCTGTATCTCACTTAATTTTCGAGATATAGCCTAAGTAAGCGGTAAAAAAAAATCGATTTTCACCTTCCGATGACTTCGAGCGACCATATCTCGAATACCAAGGCACGTCTCGACCTCAGATTTACACCAAATGATTTTTTATGTCTTTATACGTACCCCTGTTTTTTTCAGATATTTGTTAACTTTCGTTTGGCAGAAATGGCCCTCAAAGCTGGGCCATATCGCTCAAGAAGCGAAATCCTCGAACCTCTCACTTTGGCGGCCGATATCTCACTTACAAAGCTCCGGAAAAATATCGTACTCCACATCATTGAATTGAGAATGTAATTTTCAATATATCTAGTACAAAAAAAGATTGGGGTCATTTTTGTCTAGAAAAAGTTACAGCGATTTATGTGAAGAGATATCGAAATCGCTTAAATTGTGGGGTTTTTGAGTTTATGGCAAAATCCTGATGTGATGGAGTTAAACAGACCTCAGATTCAGATTCCCAGGAGAGAAAGAATTTTTTGTGTGTGGCTGTGTTATTTTACATTATTTTAATATACAGTGCTGTCCATGTATATGGAATAACTTCATTTTAATCGTAATTATGAACTCTTAGGAAAGATTCTACCTCTGTGAATTATGACTATCTCCCTGAAAGTTTAAATGGGGTCATGCGGTACCTCGTTCGAAAGGGATTTTGATTCTCTATTCGCCAGTATAATGTTTTTAAATTTAGTTACAGAGAAAATTAGTTTTGAAAATATACAATTTTGTTAATGTCTTGTAAACTCAGTTGAGACATTTTTTCCCAAATTATCGGTTTTGAGGAAAAGTTGAAACTGATGTATTATTGTTTTTAATACAAAACTGTCCCCGCCTTCACCCTTTACATATAATGAGGCGTAGAGTCACTGATATATTAAGAATGTATTTCCAATTTATTTTATAATCGAATTAAATGTTGAGAATGACGGCCAGTCGCCTCTGCACAATTCTCGAGTTTACAAAACAATAACATAATTTTACATTTTCAACATTAACTTTCTCACTAAATAATGCACTACATTTGAAAAATATTATCGTCTGGAATAGAAAACCAAAATCCCTTTCGAAGATAATGCCGCATAGTCCCCTTTCTAATTTAAATATTGTCGGAGGAGCAGTCATAATTCAGAAGGAGTGAAAGCGGAAGGTACTAATTTTATGCTAAGAAATAGCTGTTTTACATTAAACTTCAACCTATCTGGATTTTTTCGAAAAGTTCATAATTACGCTTGTGGTAAATTTCTTCCATAGCATGTGTTTAGGTAATATAAATAAGGAAATATATTATATTGGGAAACTTAATTTTAATCTTATACTACTATAAATAGGGCGTTGAAATACAGAACTGCCTAACTTGGTTACTTTATGTTAAATATTTACTTATAAAGTAAGACTAATAAGTGTGTATGTGTGTTCCATAAATATGCTTTTTTTATTCAGCTATTTAATGTCGGCCTATTTCGTTACTAAAGTGAATCTTTTGCCTAACCTCTTCTCTATCGAAGTGTAGGGATTCTTTTACTTGCATAACATTTAGGCTGCTTTACATTTGCTATACAACCACCGCCCAAAGTTGCATACCTTCTTTTTGCGCTGATATACTACAAGCCGTTAGAAGGTAGAGCGAGAAAATCGTATCTCTCTGGACTCCCAACTAAGTACTAGGAGCGCCTAAACTTGTTGCCTTTTCGTATCGAAATAGCATTTACAACTTAAACATTTTTTTTATTCTATTTAACTACATACATGTCAAACTTAAGCTAGGGTTAAATATCATAGTGTACAATTTAATAAATATCTCATTGTATTCTTAAAGCCATTAAACTTAATATTTAGAATAAGTTAGGTTAGGTTAGATTTCCCACCCCTTATTTTTATCCCATTGTGTATATTCCTTCCTTTCCGTGGTCTTACTCTTTGTGTGTGCCATTATAAAATGCCCTGACAGACCCCTGGGCGAGAAGAGAGTGTCCTTGTTTTATCCCAGAGTCTCTATATTTGTGATCGGTGGTATAGGTTAGGTTAGAATTAGGGTACAATTAGTTAGTTGATAAGTACATATTAACTTTGCATCTGGCTGTATCGACGTAAGTCGCAATGCAAAAAAAAAAAAAAATCTCATTGTATCTCAATATATAAAGCAAATACACAAAAAATACTACGAGCGCCGATGGGGAGCCTTTTGGTAGTTTGGTAACTCTATTGCCTCAATAAACACACTTGTTGCACATTCTATACTCTTCGCAGTTTTTTTGTAAATAATATTAGTTCTAGACATTTTTAGTTTAATTACAAAACAAAACAACATTGTATAAAGAAAATTTATTTAAAAAATTGTACGTTTTTATTTATTGATTGATTTTTTTCAAAAACAATAATGTTCTTGCGCTAACTAACACTAACTTACTGTTCAAATTTCAATACAATCAGAATTTTCGTTCTTAAGTTATCGTCCATACAAGAAACGTGACGGACGGACAGAAGGACGGACATTTCGAAAGTTGTTCAGAATTCGGTCACCAACACAGTGATATGAAATTTTTTTCTCTACGAGCAATATTACCGGTTTTAGAAATGTGTCAATCGAATGTAATATACTCTTCCTTTTGTATTTGCGAATAGTATAATAATCAGCTAAGCGATATTTATTGTGAACTAATGAGTACAAAAATGCAAGGTAAAACAAGATAATAGCCTACTATAGATAACCTACCGAAATACTAGTACACGCAGATTCATCTATGCTCGCTTCTTGAAAATACTAAATCATATTCAAGTTGTGGCGAAGGAGCCGGTAATAATTACTAATTGTTATCATTTTTCGGTAACATTTAAACGGAAACAGATCACTAAAATTTGATTACGTACTTAGATTCAGCATAAAATTTTACGTTGACTGTCATTCCACATCCTTTGGTTCATAACAATCCGGTTCTTCCTCTAGCTAACACTAACTTACTGTCCCAATTTCAAAACAATCGGACTGTTCGTTCTTAAGTTGTCGTGCTTACAAAAAACGGACGGGCGGACAGACAGACAGACGGGCGGACAGGCGGTCGGACATTTTGAAAGTTATTCAGAATTTGATCACCAACACAGTGGTATGAAGTTCTTTTCTCTACGAGCAATATTACCGGTTTTAAAAATGTGCCAATCGAATGCAATATACTCTTCGTTTTGTATTTGCGAAGAGTATATTAATCAGAAAAGCGATTTTTACTGTGAACTAATGAGTACAAGAATGCAGAAGAAAACAATAGCCTACTATAGATAGCGTATAGAAATACGGGTAAACGCAGATTCGTCCATGCTCGTTTCTTGAAAATACCTAATTGTATTCAAATTTTGGCGAAGGAGCCGGTAATAATTACTAATTGTTACTACCATTTTTCGGTAACATTTAAATGGAGACAGATCACTCAAATTTGATTACGTGCTTATATTAAGCATAAAATTTTACGTTGAATGTCATTTTATATGTAATTCTGAGATAAAAATGACGCAGAGTGCTCTGGATAAACAAATATCAATGAGCATGGTTATCCACATCTTTTGGTTCATAACAATAATGTTCTTCCTCTAGCTAACACTAACTTACTGTCCAAATTTCAATACAATCAGAATTTTCGTTCTTAAGTTATCGTCCTTAAGTTATCGTCCTTACAAGAAACGTGACGGACGGACGGATGGACGAACAGACAGACAGACGGACAGACGGGCAGACTGACGTACATTTCGAAAGTTGTTCAGAATTCGATCGCCAACACAGTGATATGATTGTTTTTTCTCTACGAGCAATATTACCAATTTTAGAAATGTGTCAATTAAATGCAATATACCCTTCGTTTTGTATTTGCGTAAAGTATAATAATCAGCTAAGCGATTTTTATTGTGAACTAATGAGTACAAAAATGCAAGGTAAAACAGAATAATAGCCTACTATAGATAACGTATCGAAATACGAGTACACGCAGATTCATTCTATGCTCGCTTCTTGAAAATACTAATTCGTGTTCAAGTTATGGCGAAGGAGCCGGTAATAATTACTAATTGTTATCACTTTTCGGTAACATTTAAACGGAAACAGATCACTCAAATTTGATTACGTGCTTAGATTCAGCATAAAATTTTACGCTGACTGTTATTTTATATGTAATTCTGAGATAAGAATGACGCAGAGTGCGCTGAATAAACAAATAGCAGTAAGCATGGTTATCCACATCCTTTGGTTAGTAACTTTTAAACGGTGGCAGGCGATTCCAAATTTGATTTTATTTTTTTATTCCGTATCAATTAACATTTTCGCATATTCAGCGCTGAGTACGCTAAACGGATACAGTTATACAGAGAGCACAATAGTTGTTCGATCATGAAAACTAGGGCGAAGTTATTATTCCTAACCTTCTTTTTATCATCTTATTCACAACGCCTATTCATCTCTTGCCACCTATTTTACTCTGGACAGTCAAACATTGTCCTCTATCCGGTTGATGTGACCAAGAAATGAGAGAATTCGAGAATATTCAGTGGTAGGGAGCCGCTTTGAAGAACGTATTTCTGGGAGTATCCAGCTGTTGGTGCGATGAGCTGTCCAGGGAACTTGCAGCAAACGTCAAACCCACATTTCGAAAGCGTCAATACGCCGCCGCCGTCTGTCTGCCTCCCTAATAGTTCATGTCTCAGAGGCGTAAAAAAATATAGAGCATTATCAATATTGATTTCAATGTGCCTTGTGATATTGCTATCACACCAACCTTTGCTCAACTGGAAAGTTACCGATCTTGCCACCTGTATTCTTTGTCAAATCTCATACTCGCAGTTTTCGGTGTTGTCCACTAACGCTCCAAGGTATTCCATGTTATTCCATGTTATTTACTACCTCACAATCACCTATCCTTAATGTGCCTGGTTAGTTTTCATTAGCTCGGTCTATCATAACACAGGTCCACAAAGAAAAAAAATTCTGCGTCATAAACTAGACTGTGGTTTTCTTATGTATTTTTGCGCTCTGAAAGCGATTCCTTCGTCAGTTTTGACCCTATATGTCAAGATATTCGGTTATGTTCATCTTTTGGGTGGGTGCTCATTTCTTGTGGAAAGTTGCTTAACTCCAGGTGAAATTCGCTGGAATCGATATATGTTATTCCTCTCGAGCTCCTGATCAAAAGCTCTCATGGACACAAGGTCGAAAAATGCACAGTTTCCCAGATACCGGGAGTGCAAATGGGGAGCTCGTTTCTTATGGGAAGTGGCCTAGGGCGAAATTCGCTTTTGATTAGGAGCTCGAATCGATTCCAGCGAAATTCATCTGGAGTGGAGCCACTTCCCACAAGAAATAAAGTCCCCCCAAGAAGATGAACCTCTCCTAAAATCCTGACCTATAGGGGCAACACTGACGTCGGATTCAGTTTTAGAGCACAAAAATACATAAGAAAACCATAGTCTGGTTCATGACGCAGATTTTGTTTTGTGGGCCTGTGTAATTTTTGTTTTATTGTTTTACACTCAAACCATACTCAGAGCTTATTGTTTGGAGGTCGTCCAGCAAGCGCATGAGCTTATTCTCGTTCGCTGTAACCAAGGTGGCCCTAACCAATGGTATACTATTAAGCATGCATTTGTATGCATAAGCGTTAACTAATTTGTCACTGGCAATGACTCGCTGCAATCTCGCTTCAAACTAGTAAATTAGTTATTTTTTTTATTTTTAAAGATAATTTTTTTATTGAGAATTGTTTTTTAGTTTCCAAATTATAAAATTTTGTGTTTTTAAAACCAATTGTTTGTGAAATTTATTCACTTTCGGAGACATACATAATCACGTGCCATTACTGCATTACTAAAACAACTCAATAAAAAACAACCCTTATTATACTCTTCGTAAATACAAAACGAAGAGTACATTGCATTCGATCGGTACATTTCTAAAACCAATAATATTGAGCGTAAAAAAAAAAGTTCATATTACTGTGTTGGTAATCGAATTCTTGATAACTTTCAAAATGTGCGGCTGCCTGTCAGTGCGTCACGTCTCTTGTAATCACAATAACTTAAGAACTAAAAGTCCGATTGTATTGAAATTTGAATAGTGAGTTAGTGATAGCTAGAAGGAGAGCGCTATTGTTTTTGAACAATATCGGTCAATAAATAAAAAAGTTATTAATTATTTAACTCTAAAAGCAAAATTCTGTAAATGTTAAATCTGGCGATGAGTGTGACCAAGCTGCAAGCCCTGCTCATTCACCAAGATAGTTTTTATATTTCTTTTTGCTTTTCGTTTCCGCTATAATGACTTTTATTGTTATTAAAAATGCGAGCAGAGCCTAAGATCCGTAGTACTAAGTGGCTTGTACATTTGACCACAAAAGTACTCACCTCACATTTAGTCAATTCTCCCCAGAATATAAATGTAAACAAATAATTTCATAAGTAGTCAAAAAGAAATGAAATTTCAGTTTTTCAGATAGTTTACATGCTCTTGGGAGCACCTCGTATCTTATCTGCAAACCTACACATTTTTTTTAAATAAAGACCTGAACTGAGATCTAGAGTAACAGAATATTGAGAACGTAGTTGGATCGCTTATATTTCTAGACCTGTTAACTATTCCTAATAATGCAAATATCTATTGACGTATTTTTTCATAGAAATATCTTACAATGTAGTTATGGAATATCAGGTTAAAGTACTAATTGAAAATAAATTAAGAATAAATTTGATTCAATTATTTGCTATTAATAAATCATCACCAAACATTTACGTAGTATAGTATTGATTGTCAGTTACAATCTAATTGCTTTCCTCCGTTACGTACAATTACTAGCGAACACGTCATTAAATGGAAATTTTTATATATCGCCCATGTTCTTTCAAGTTTAACTAACCCAAATTTTCTGTTACATTAAATATATCGACATGTCCCAATAACAGGACTAAATACAGGGCGGGGCAATGGTGAGTCGGACCTCGATATCTCGAGTTCTACAATAGCTAGAAATTTTTTAAAAAATTGCAAGTAAACTAGTTAAAAAAGTCTATAACTGGAAATTATTTTCGAACATACAGGGCGAGCCAGGACTAAATTACAGCCTTTTTTTAAATGGAATGCTATGTATATCAATACATTTGTTGAAGCTTCTTTCTAGGATCTATCCATTCCTATATTAGCATTGAATATCTCCCAACCAC
This sequence comes from Stenurella melanura, assembly GCA_963583905.1. Lineage (NCBI taxonomy): Eukaryota > Metazoa > Arthropoda > Insecta > Coleoptera > Cerambycidae > Stenurella > Stenurella melanura. The sequence goes on from OY757309.1 coordinate 165,464,081, forward strand.
TTGGATGTAATGAATTTTTTTGTTGAAATAATGCAATCTGCAGATGGATATTAAATACCACAGTCACCATTATGGGTTTTAAGAAAGACGTATGTGTATACCAGTTACGAGACATCTAATTAATGTTTTTGAATCATTTTCATTTCCCAAAACTGTACAGGGTGGCCAAAAATTATGTTTAAATTAAGGACTTTTTAAATTGAATTTTCTCAATTTTTTTCAAATGTAACACCCTGTATATTTTTAAATGAAAAACGAACATTTTTTGTAAGTACTTCCCTATGGCCAATTGCAACCATTTTCGTTTTATAAATAAATAAGTGTCAAATTCAAGAATAAACTTAAATAGAGGTTCTTTCAAATAAATCATTAGAAAATTTTATAATAGGTGTTTGACGTGTTGCCAATTTTGATTGACCCACGTCTTTACGCAATTTTGAAATGAGGCCATTTAGTGGGACCATTTCTTCCAATCCATTGAAATGAATAAATAGTATTTAACAGGTCCTTTACTGTAATGTTTTTTTGTACATTTTTTTGCCGTTTTCGTTATTCGACAAGCATTAAAACCTCTGTTGGGTATGAATTGTCGTGTACAACGGAGCATTTATCACACTTGTCGGTCATTAATTACAATTTGTATTGAATTTAAAATATTTGGATTTGACAACATGAATTTTAATAAAGCGGAACTTGTAGACATAACTTTCGTTTTGGGAGAGTCAGACAGAAATTGTTTACTTGCCAATAGAATTTATCACCAACATTATCCTAAAAGAAGGATTCCTGATGTTAGCAGCTTCCAATAGATTTCTGGAAACTGGAAATGTTGAATATAAAAAAAGTGAAAGAACAAATCGTGTCATGAACGAAGAAAATGAGTTTTCTGTGATGCTGGCAACGGCTGAGAATCCCCATGTTAGTCAAAGATAAGTGAGCTCATTGGTAGGAATAAATAATATGTGGGTCGAATCTTAAAAATAAATAAATTGCATGTATATCATATTCAAATGCATCAGAAATTATCTGATGACGATGTTCAAGAGCGCCTACAATTTTGTAATTGGGCCCGAGTAACAGAATATTGAGAGCAAGATGATGTCAACTTCTTCAATAATGTTTTGTTCACTGATGAGGCAACTTCTCATAAAAATGGATTTGTTAATAGGCACAATTTCCATTATTATGCTTCGGAAAATCTTCACTTTTTTATACAAGTTGATAACCAACACAGATGGTCTATACACCTTTGAGGAGGAATTATTGGAGAACATGTAATAGGGCCATATTTCTTTGATGGTACATTGACTGGAGCTATTTATCTTCATTTTTTTGAAAATTATCTGCCAGAATTATTAATAAATCTCCCTGAAAGAATTCGAAATAGGATGTGGTTTCAACAAAATGGTACTCCACCACATTATTTAAATGCAGTTAGAGACCACTTACATAATCAATGGATTGGAAGAAATGGACCCACTAAATGGCCTACTAGATCCCCAGACCTTACAAAAATGGATTTCTTTTTATGGGCATACGTGAAGGGAATTGTTTATAGAGACACACCAACAACAGTACAAAATATGAAGGAAAGAATAATAACTGCCTTTAGATCTATCACACCGGCAGTTTTAGGAACAGTCATTTCAAAAGCGCATAGAGATGTGTGTCAATCAAAATGAGCAACATGTGGAACATTTATTATAATTTTTTCTACTGCGTTATTTGAAGAAGCCTCTTTCTTTAAGTTTATTTTTGAATTTTGTAATTATTGCTCAATAAAACTAAATTGGTTGCAATTAGCCATAGGGAGGTACTTACAAAAAAATGTTCGTTTTTTATTTCTACATCACATTGTTGAGAAATATACAGGGTGTTCCATTTGAAGAAATTGAGAAACTTCAATTTATAAAGTTCTTAATTGAAAAATTATTTTTGTCCACCCTGTACAGTTTTACTGAATGAAAATAATTCAACAACATTAATTAGATATCTCGTAACTGGTATTCACATAAGTTTTTCTTAAAACCCATAATTATGACTGTGGTGATTTTTTTAATATTCATCTACAGATTGCATTATTTCAACAAAGAAATTCATTACATCCAAGTGGTTGGGAGATATTCACTGCTAATATAGGAATGAATAGAGCCTAGAAAGAGGCTTCAAAAAATGTATATACTGACATAGCATTCCATTTTTAAAAAAGGCACTTTGTCCTGTAATTTCGTCTTGGCTCGCCCTGTATGTTCGAAAATAATTACCAGCTATAGACTTTTTTATCTAGTTTACTTTTTTTAATTTCTAGCTATCGTAGGTCTCGAGATATCCGACGCACTATTGCCTTACCCTGTATAATAAATAAAATCAAAATTGTATCATTTACAGTAATGTAAAAGAAATTATTATTAACAAATTTTAATCAAAAATGTTGCAAAATATTCTGTATTTTGTGAAATGTTTATTTACGATTTTTTCCATATTTTCTTAAGGACCTCCCGAGTTAACGAAATAACTCCTCAAATATCTGGGGTTTTGTATCAAGTAAAGGGATATGATGAGGCCTTACAGTTTGTTATGAAATCCGAACTACTGGACACTGACAGTCTCTCTCTCCCATCTTAGTCTAAAATAAATCTTATTTCAGGATCAAATCGCACCATCGATCTTCATTATTCAGTAACTAGGTTCAAGAGCTCTACCCACTCAGCTATTGTGGCCACAATATACGATTTACGTAATATGATAATCAAAACTTCGCTAAAGTAGAAAAGGGAACCTAGAAAATAATATTAGAATACAATAAAGCATACAAAATAAGAGAGAAAATCGTATACTGGGGAAGTAGAAATAAAGTAGTTTATTACCTATATGATTCCTTTAAAACTAACGATTTTCATCATAATTACGATACAAGAAATGGTCAAAACTTGCGTATTCCATTATATTACCTGACAAAATATGAAGGAGTGCCCCAGGTACATAGGAATAAAATTATTTAATCGTCTTCCAGTTGAAATTAAAGGTGTCGTCAATTTAAAATTATTTAAAAAGTTAGTTAGCCAATTTCTTTTACAAAAGTGTTTTTATAATGTGACTGAATATTTAACTGACCCATGTTTTTAAAATATTTTTTTCTGTATGTGTTGTTTTAGTAGTTTAGGTTTTTCTTTTAAATGTGACTTATTTGACTAGTCCTATATCACTTTTTTGTGGTCATTTATTTATTATGGACAATAAAGATTATTATTATTATTGTTATTATTATTATTACATATTAAACGCTAAGGAAAATATTTAATTTTTTTCGATACCGTATATTTTACGTTTTTCTTAAACTGATGGATGAATAAATCGTAATGGACTTTAACTTTATTTAAGAGTGAGATGTGAGCTATATTCTGCATCTAGATTGCGCCAGCGAGTACTGTGGTTATTTAGTTTGTTATTCGTACTTTCTTTGCACTGCTATACACGTCTATAATTCACCATACGTCAAACAATGCCCATTTTCGTTCGTTCGTGTGGGCTTGAAGTTAACATTTCGCGAGTGCAATTTACGATTTGCCGAAAACGCCAATTTCTATCTGTCGATCGCCTTCCGGGTCACGTATTCAGAAGAATCCTGTCGATTAAAAAATTTGTGTTTTCAGCTCTTCGTCGCATCATCATCTTAAATTTTAAATTGTATAGAAGTGGCTCCATCTACTAAAACAGCATCATACTAAAATTATAATTAACAATACGCTGTTTTTAACAAAATGAAAATAGATGAAAGTTGTACAGAGACATTCTTTAACACTCCTGTACTATACAGGAGTGTTAAAGAAGGTTTTTTGCTAAAATTGGCTCATTAGGGAGATCTCTCTTCACTTAATTCGTTACCCCTTGTTCACCTCTGATCTTGCCACATTGTTTTCTCTTAACAGAATAGCTGTCAAATAAGTATGTTAAACTGAACGGTCTATATAAGTGTGTTTATTAGATTGATACTAATCCCAAACTTTACAAGGAAATGCATACATTTACTATCAAGATACTACATATTTTGTATAGCCTATAAGATCACCCGATCTTACTCCCTTAAATTATTTTCTTCTACAGAAACATTTAAACGAGCAGGGTGTTTGTCACCAAGCCTAACTCTTTAGAAGAGTTACGCTAAAGTATAATAGAAGAGTATCGTACGATTCACCTGAAATACTACAAAATATTCGCGATGTCTTTAAACAAAACTTATTATGTGAAGAATTTCGAAGATTTACTTAAATTATTTCTACATCCGTAATTTTTTCTTTCTTCATTCCCAAATATAAAATCAAAAAAAAGGGTAAAGGCATTTACACGGAACTTCACTCTTTATTTATACAGGGGGTCACTCTAAAAAATTATTAATTACGAAACGACATATGAGAATAATGTAGTTATCACTATTATTACAAATAAAACCTGATAGCTTTTGCTCAAACAAATATACAGAGTAGTCATCAGACAGCAAAAATTCAATTTTAAATAAATGGTGCCAAATATACAAATACTTTTACAAATTTCCATATTTGAATTATTTTTTAGGATAACCGCCCTATATATTTTTTACTAAAGCTCTAATAGGTGTCCTTCATCAAGTAGTTTTTTAGATAATGTACCAACAGTTAAACAACAGACCGACAGACAGTCTGACGAAATTGAAACCTATACATGATCTGGAACGTGAAAATCCGAGGAAATCTAGGAGGATTTTTTCTCGAATACAGTACTTCCCTTCGGTATGCGAGAGAAGTAAAATATGCATTCTATGTAAGTATTTTAAAATTATGCATGTTATTTTAAAAATGTTAAGTATCGTTTACATGTTGCCAGTAAGCGTGTCAGTTGACTGGCAAGTAGAGACTGTCAACACCTTGTTGCAATAGATTGGCAAGACCAGCTTGCCAGTCGCTGTTGATGCCATTGAAAAAAATATATTTGTTTTACTGTAGCGTTGGAGCTCTCTCCCACCACTACTTGGGACTGGCGCCTGGCTGCTTGCACTGTGTAAACAGGTCTCGCAATTCGTGTTGTAACTCTGCAAATTGTTGTGATACAAGCCTAATAACTGCTTTAAATTCCCGAGGATTAGTTGAATGTAGCTATCTAGAATAGTTTCCCATGCTCCCATCCTTTTATTACTCAACCAAGCTCGTACCCATTTCCTTTTCCTTCTTCTTTTCTTCTCTTGTAGCAATATCTGTAAAAGTTCTTCACACACAACTAAAGAAATCAAACACTGATCTTTAAAGTATTACTTGTCTATATGCGTCATATTAACATTGGAAATGTTTATGTTCGTATATGGGTGTCGCGGTCGAGTGAGACTGTCGTCAGCAACGGCTGATATGTGCAAATGTAATATGGGTTGCATATATCACAGGGAGTCAAGTTACCAGTTTTCATTTAAGGTCGAAATACAGCGGTGTCGCAATCGACAGTGGATCGTAGCTGTTTCCGGAAAAAGTTTATGTTTTATGTATGGTGTTATCATTTCCAATGTCCCGATGGTTGCAAGAATTGCGAGATCTGTGAATCTTTTTTAACTATAACGGTGGACAGCTGCATTGACTTGCACTATGTAAACGAATACTGCCAGTACATTGTCATTAGCTGGTATTAGCCAGTAAAGTACATCGACTTACATGCCAAACTAGCACCGTGTGAATAGTTAATTGCCCATCCCTCATAGTGCCAGTGCTGGCATTGCCAGAAGTACCTCAGCTTGCATGCCAGTAACTGGCAACGTGTAAACGAGCCTTTACATAGTTGTAACGAGAATTGAAAGGCCTTTATATAGACTTAACCACAGTATCATTTAATATTTTTGTAATTGCTTTCCTTTCTTAGGGGGTGAAATAATCGAGTTGAATATATCATAGTCACAGGTTTTGTTTTAAAGATAAATCCACGTATTTAAGCATTTTTCTCAAAACTAAACACAATGCAAGAAATATGGCATAGAAAGTTTATAATGGTCCGCCCTGTTTAAGAATATGGTAAATTACTAATTTATTCTGTTTGTGGCATTAATTTCAATACATGTAATGCCACTGGAGAGGTATTAATGCTTCTGGAATGGTATATGTACTTCAAACAAAGCTCATATATGCATTTTGTATGTGATGAACGTTTTAATTACAGTGGTTAGGAAAATAGATGTGCACTGAACAGTATTCTACTTGCACATAGGACTTATAATATAGAATGAAATTGATATTAAAAATGTGATTTAAAATATGTAATAGAGAGTTTTTTCGCAGATTGTACACTTGACTTCAAAAAAACTGGTACAATTTCTTTTGGCTATGTAAATCATTCGTTCTTTGATTGATATTAATAATCTTACAAATGTCACTTTGACGTTAATCAGTGGCGCCATTATTAAAAATGGTTCGACATCTAACAGATATTCAAAGATTTCGAATTGTTTCTAAAATTGAAGATGGTTTAGAAAGTCATAAAACGCGGAAATTTTAAATTTGGGCGAAAAGTTTTTTTTAATTATTAGACGATCCACGCTGTATATTTTTCAGTTAAAATCAACTACCTATCAAATTTGAGTGTTCACCATCAAGCAGTTTTTTAGTTAATGCGCCAACAGACAGACAACAGACAGACAGACTGACTGACTGACTGACGGAAATGAAAAACCAATATTTTCGTAATCTGCATGATCTGAAAGGTTAAAATCCAACGAAATATCTGAGGGTGATTATTTCTCGAAAACAATAGGTACTTCCCTTCTTTATGCGAAGGAAGAAAGAACTGATACTATACTTACTTCTAAGTTACTTCCACTCAACTATGTGGATGTGGAAGTAAAATGAATTCATCATGATCTCTTGTATACTTATTATGAGTTACTACGTTGTAATAGGTTATACGAGGCTTTCATCAGAATGAAAATACTATATTTTCTCGAAAAATTGCAACAAATGCAATATGAAATATTTCGTGTTCGGGCCAATGCAAAATGAAGGCGGCTTATCACAGATTATGACGTCCAGCTGTAAGTGTTGTAATGTCATCAGTTTGTTTCTGTCTATGGTAGGTATCATATTTCAAGTGTATCACGCACTGTGTTAAAAGTAAACAATCTTTTTGTCGCTTCTCTCCTGACCCTGGGATTATCGAACAGTTCATTTTCTGACTGAACTAATCGCACTATGGGGAATGTTGTGGTGGGAGGGCTCTATCATAGAAGAACTCCGATGCTCGAATAATTGAGATTGATCTTCCTTACAGGTAAGTCGAACAATCTTTCAATTATTCTTCGCATCTCCGTTCTTCTATGATAGGTATGGTAGATGTTGAAAGATATGACTTTTTGCGATTAAATGCAGTGTATTATCTCAAATGTAACAACTTAAATGAATATAAGAAAACAAATAGAATACAAATTGAACAATATTACCTTATAAGCAATCCCGTTTAAACAATGTTACATACGCAGTCAAATCTATCCTATCTAGAAAGGATTTATTTAAAAGAAATATATTATCAAACAAAAATTTTCTGCCTAAGCCTCAGACTACTTATGACTAACAGGTTACATAATACTACGCATATATAAACATATTACGCGGGTATTTTGAAGTAACTTATTTGAATTAATTAATTAAGCGGTATTTTCAGGACATCCCCCAATTATAGAAGTGGAAAAATCATTTGTGCTGGTTAATAGGGGTCGGTTATAAAAAGTTGCAAATACTGATGAGTTTCGCGTCCATCCGGCAGTATTTTTTATTAAATCTATGTTTAATCCTGCTCGGTAGGCGGCCGAGGTACTAGCGTGTCTAACGCTATGACTGCTAAAAATGTCTGTATCTATTCCACTTTTTTGAAGAACTTCCTTAATCCACCTACTTATACTTTGGGTAGAAGCAGGGTGATACGGTTTTTTGTGAGTTAAAATTAGGTAACTATTATTCTCATTTCTAAAAGATTTTGTGATAGATATATAATGGCATAAAGTATTGGCCACGCACAATTCAGGTCTTTCCGTAAAATATGGGAATACTAAAAATGGCTGGGAGCTTTTCGGGCCGGATGTTTTAATTTTTTCTGAAATTTTGATTTCTACTTTGTCTTTCCTGTACATAATATTTCCTAGAGATATTTTTGATATTGTTTGGACCCTACTAGCAGATGCTAGGGCTAACAAGGTGACAAGCTTTAGGGTAATATCTTTTAGTGTAAATTTGTGTAATGGATAGATTTTTCCTAAATAAAGTAAGACCCCGTTAGGATCCCAAGTAGTCGAGTATTTTGGACCAGAAGGTCTCTTGTTATACACACCTTTTAAAAACCGCTTAATGGTGTGTTCATCTTGCGAATTAATATTTAATATTAGCGACAATGATGATCGATGTGTATTAATAGAGGAATAAGAAAGTCCTTCATTGAAGCACCTTAATAGAAATTCTAATAATGAATTAATATCATACATATATGGATTATTGTTATTTGTTAAACAGAAATCCCACCACTTTTTGTAACAAACTGAATACTGCTTTATTGTTTTCTCCCCGATGGACCCTATCATCAAAGGAATAACGGACTCGGCTATGCCCTTTTTCCTGAACGAATCCCAGATAATTTTCCTGCCACCAGGGAAAGCGTTTTGTAGAGCGGGTGCCTCTCCCTGGAAGGAGAATAAAGTAAATAATCATATGGGGGAAATTTAATTGGTTTTTCTATTAACAATTCATGGAAAGATGGGAACCATGATTGAGAAGGCCAATTTGGAACAACTAAGATGCCTGTAGCCTCGTCCGTTCTTATTTTTTCAAGTACTCTGGGGATTAAGGAAAAGGGTGGAAAAGCATAAAATTTTAAATGTTTCCAGTTAGCTGTGAAAGCGTCAACTAACAAGGAATCGGGGTCTGGTCCCCAAGAAAAATAAGCATTACATTTTTTATTAAGATTAGATGCAAATAGGTCAATCTGAGGCTCACCAAATTGATTGACTAATTGCACAAATACCTCTTGATTTAATTCATACTCCGTATTTTGTGAGGTAATTCTTGATAAAAAATCTGCTTCTACGTTATCTTTAGTATTTATATATGATGCATAAATAAAGATATTATTACTCTCACAGTAATTCCACAAAGTTCTAGCAATATTATTTAGTTGTTTGTACTTAGTGCTGCCCATCCTATTAATAGTTGCAATGGCTGTTACATTGTCTAGCCTTAATAAGATATTACAATTACTGGCCCCTTTTGAAAACGATTTTAGACCATAATAGGCAGCTTGTAATTCTAAATAATTAATATGTTTTGATGAATCTTGTTTGTTCCAAAACCCTTTTGCCTTCTGGCCCTTACAGTGGGCGCCCCAGCCCGTCATGGACGAGTCTGAAAATATTTCGAAAGAAAATTGCCTTGGTAGGATGCTTTTGCCCGCATTAGCAATGCTATTTGACCACCAGTCAAATTCTGTTAATAGGTCAGAAGGGATAATCATTTTCTTGTTAAAGTCCATTTTATTTCTCTGTAAATTTTTTATTTTAACGATTTCAAATGGCTTGGTGTGGAACCAGCCATAGTTTATGGCTGGTGAAACAGACACTAATTTTCCAACAAACGATGCAAATGCTCTTATTCTTAGTATTTTTTTATTTTTTAGTTTTTTAATTAGACGTAAAACATCTGAAATTTTATCTTCTGGTAAGCTTATTGTCATACTATGAGAGTCAAAAATATAGCCTAAAAATTGAATTTTTTTAACTGGTATAACGACGCTTTTTTCATAATTTATTACTAAACCTAATGATTTTAATAGACCGACTGCAACGTCTATGCTCTTGGAACATTGCTTATAATTTTTTCCCATAATTAAAATGTCATCCAAATATATTATGACCTTACACCCTGAGATTCGGAGATATCTAGCAACTTCCTTCATTAATTTGGTAAAAATGTAAGGCGCTATATTTAGACCAAATGGCAGACAATTAAATTCATAAACTTGATTTTTAAATTTAAATCGCAGATATTTTCTATTGCTTTTATGGATTGGTAAAAGAAAATAAGCATCTTTTAGGTCTAAGTTTGCTAAGTAACAATCTTTAGATATTAGTTTAATTGTTGTCCTATAGTCATCAATTTTAAAGTGTTTTGTAGGTATAAAATAATTTAAGTTTTTTAAATTTAAGATAAAGCGGCTCTTCCCATTCGGCTTTTTAATAAGAAAATAAGATGATAAAAATTGATTTTTAAGAGGTTTACATTTTGAAATTGCTCCTTTTTTAAGTTGAGTAGATATTTCCTTTTCATAAGCTTTAATATCAGAATTTGGGATATTTTTAGACGGAGCCATTTTCTGACTAGGTCGGGTATAAAATGGTATTTTAATGCCCCTAATCCATTTCAAAACCCGTCGATTATGAACAATTTTACGCCATTCCTCGTAAAACCGTTCCAATCGGCAAGCAATTTTTTGCGGTACCTCTACTTGTATGTCTTCGATTGGCGGTGCTGGTATCGGGAGTTGTGTGTCTCTGGCAACCTCCTTCTCTGAGCCCGGCTGTCCCATTGGTCCCTCTTTCTCTTCTCCCCTTTCATTTTGGTGTTGAATACATGGCGCCGGGAGTTTAAATTTTGAGTAACTGACGTTGTTGGAGTGGGTTTGCGATATTGTCCACTAAGAGGTTTGTTCCTAATGTTTTCGCTGGCCTTTTTCATTGTTTGGCCAGAGGTCACTTTTTCCATAAATCCTGCGCCGAAAAGATATTCGTCGATAGTACTTCGTTGGGCAGCAGCTCTGCTGTCTTGGTTAAGCGATGGGTTTACTTCCCACTTTCTTTTGACGGATACAGCATGATGAACACTGGCAAAAAGAAGAGATGCATCAGATAACTTTTGTACCAACTCATCTTCAATATTTTCAGGAGTGCTAGACAATTTTTCAGTTAAAATTGAGCCAATGATTGTCAAGCCCGCGGCGAGCTGTTCTTGGAGATTAGTAAAGAATGTATCATTTTTTGTAGATTGAACCGATAATATGTTTTTAATTTCCTCATTCATTTTAGGTGCTTGGAGGGCTGCACAATTTTCCGGTATCGGATATTTTGATAGTAATTCCTTTCGGGTTTCGACTGGAATTCCTTGAGTCAGATAGTTCTACCATCGTACCACCAATTCTTCATGTATAGCCGTTCCTTTTTTGTTTTGATTAAAGGGATTTTGACCCAATAGTTCAATAATTTTCTGGTTATCACCTACTTGTTGAGGTGCAGCCGACGTACCAGGCAGAGCATCCCCATCAAGCAATGTATTATCTACTACGTTTACTACGTTTTCTTGGCCTACATTTTCTTTAGAGTGGCAACTGCCACTATAACTATCGAGTAAATCTGAAATCATCAAAAAAAAAAAAAAACCCTCATCAATTTCTCGATCAGCGTTTAAGAGAGCTTGTATAATAAAAATAGTTAAGAAAAAAGGCTTTTTGTAGCATGCAAACAAGCGTTTGCGGGTCTTTTAGTCAAAACAAACTATACCCTGCGTAGATATAGCAAACAAATGTTTGCGGGCATCGTAGTCAAAACAAACTACACCCTATAAGATCTACTAAACAACAGCTCATATACTATATGGTGACGTAAAGTACAACCGGTATAATAGCTGCAACAAGTGTTTTCGAACAATATAGGTCCGTTAAAATATATAGGTACCCTGTATAGATTCAGCACACAAATGTGAGCGGGCATCGTAGTCAAAACAAACTACACCCTGTATAGATTTTGTAAGTACTAATTACCTTGCGAATTATCCGAGTCGGAAGATGTTGAATTTTCCTCAGCCAAAACCCTTTCCAGTCTTGCGAATTTCTTTTTCATTCGTAACAGTTCTTCCATCGCCTTCCTTTTACCACTTTTCGAATTATTTCGCATATTTATTTAAACAATCACCACACAGAACTATAAATAACACTGCACGTGAAGGCACTTAAAAATGAACTGTTCGATAATCCCAGGGTCAGGAGAGAAGCGACAAAAAGATTGTTTACTTTTAACACAGTGCGTGATACACTTGAAATATGATACCTACCACACCTATCATAGAAGAACGGAGATGCGAAGAATAATTCACTTTTAAACATAGTATTACATTATTCGCTCAGATAATTTGCGCCACTCGCCTACGGTTCGTGGGCTCAAACATTATCTTCGTTAATAATGGCATAATGGCATCATACTCGCTCATATAATAATATAGTATTAATTACCATAGAGTACAAATATAATAAGAAATTTTACCATAGAGCCACGTTAACAAATATTTATAAAACCCAAAGTACAAACAATAGAGTCAGGTTTACAACATTTTATGTTTATTATTAGTACAATGTTTATTCCTCCTTGAAACTGATCTATTGTTTCATCTAACCGACGCCGTTTGTCGAGAGGACTGTCATATGTCACCTCTATGCTTATATAACCCCTATACACATGCGTCCATAAGTATTTTCAATACTAGAGACCGATTTAGTACTAATTCATTATCATCCCAGCCAGCAGAGTGACGTGATTTTACGTCGATTTCACGTAGAAACTTGGTGATTTTCATCGACGGTAGCAAATCGACCAAAAAGCAACGTCATTCCTACGTGTCAAAAATAACGGTTAATCGACGCCTACGGTAAGACGTCTTTTCGACGTAATTAATTGACTGAAAACTAATTTACTTTGCAAATGCGATCAACTTACATCTTAAGCATTTACTAAGGTAATATCACCATATTGGGGTCTAGAAGTACACCCAAATAATTATAGCACAAATGTAATTCCTTATAGCATTCTACAGATTTTTCATACGTTGAGTGGATAATAAAAATTGTTACTTTTTCAACTTTTTTAAATTTTTTATATTCGATCAATTAGTGGCTATCAGAATTTTTTCGATTGTTTATGTTTTCCATGTCTTGTCATAAGGTGTTATGAATTTTTTAAATGCGCGCCACGGTCCGCACATTAGTGCGCATGCTAATCGCGCTGCCAAATACCGATTTCGATTAGTTTGTGTTTTGCTTCAACACGCTTAGCGTCTTGGAAAATGATGCAGTTTCGTTTTACTGTAATTAATACAACTTACTTATATTAATTAATCTTAGTGTGTGTGAATAATACATATGCATTGCAATAAGTATTTTACAGTTGTATACAAACAATTATCACATAATTTTAAGGATGGCCCTTTTGTTATTATTTTTAACTATTTTAATGTTTTATATATAAAGTGTAATATATCCCATTGTATATGATAAAAATAAGATATCTAAGAATATTATATTATAGCTATAATAATGATGACATTTGTTGTAGGCATCAATTTTTGGGAAGAACATAAAGTGATCTAATTCGAAATGGATCATTCCACCAAAGAATGACTTAGGAGTTTGTGCATCCTACGCGCCAATATTCTTGACTGTAGTTTTCGGCCTCGGATGATTAGGGGTCGAGCTTGAGCTCTGCCACAATTTTGTTCAGAATGAACATGAACAAAGCGAAGGACTGTCCACAAAAAGCGTAATATTCCTCCCAAGAGATTATCAACAAATGAAAATAGTCATATTGAAGAACATATTAGAAGCCGTGGACTCCCCAAAGTAAAGGGAATTTTTCCCTTGCGTTGGAAGCTGAAAAAGAATATGCTACTCTTCTAATTATAAGCGCACCACAAGCATAAACACTTTCTCAAAATATGTTTTTTAAGTTTATGATAACTCCAGTTGAATTCGTTTTTCATTATTTTTATCTTTTTTGTACAAATTTTTTCGTGGACTTTTCTATCGTTCTTTAGCGAAATGGGCGAATTTTAAGTTTACTGTAAAATTAACTAAATGTAAATATATATTCATTTATAAATCATGTGTCAATTGTTTTTTATTAATACAATTAATTTTTGTACTAAAAAATAAAAATATAGTTGAAGTAACACAATGGTTTTATTTATATGATATATATGTGATATCGTTCATGTTCCTATGTAATAGTTTAGAATGCATGATTGTTCCAACAAACGTCAAAGTAATTAATAGATGAAAATCATGCTTAGCTTTGGACAATTTAGAACATGATTTGGATTAGATAAAACTTTGAGGTGAGTCAGGTGAGGTTGATATTGTGAGTGAGCTTATAGCTCAGTAAATTGTGGCTGAACTTTAAAGTAACGTAATATGATCATTATACCATCATATTTTTTCAAAAATAACATTACGTAAATATGATTTGTTTGAAGCTACAGTTTTCAAAAGTGGTAAGTGTTTTATTTTAAAATGATTTTTAACTAATCGTACTAATAAAGTAAATACAATTTTTGCATAGGCATTTTTTAATCTTTGTAAAATACAATTTATTTATTAAATTTTGCAAATATTTCTAAAAGAAAAATTCTTCTTTTTACGACGTATATTTCATGTCGTTTGGTGACGGCAGTTTAACGCCGTTTTGCGGTGTATATTTCACATCGCTTTCGACATATATTTCATGTCGTCATATCGACGTCAAATCGCTGTGAGATATCGCCGTCATCTTCGCCGTCGACAAGACGTCGAAATTATGGTGAAATCGACATGCTAAATGTTGTATATTCAACATGAAAATGACGTGTCTCTGCTAGCTGGACAATCTGTTAATTAAACATCCATAAATGGAATTTTGACATTTGCAAACTTAAAACTAAAATAAATAACTTATTTTCGTTTTAATTTTTAAGAATTTAAAACATCATAAATAAGTATAAATAAGTATCCAGGTAGTATTTAAGTCCTAGTTATTTAGATATCTGTTAAATGACAATATGACAACGTAACCTTATGACTTGTTTTAGGAAGAGATATTAATGAAATCAGACCCAAACATTTAACGCAGCACTTAATTTTGTGTCAAAAGTTAAAATAAATGGAGACATGCAAAAGATCCAATCATACTGGCTTGACAAATGGTAATGTAAATGTAGCTGAAAGCCACTCCTAGTGATTTAACCAAGTCCTGTTTAATTTTTACGAAACACGGATATTTCTTCACTACTCTCAACAACTTCGAACAATACATACGTAGTCCATTTTGTTAGTCCATAGGTTTTAACCCAAAAATTATTCGCTAGCTAAACAAACTTTCTGCACGCATGTAGTACTTTATATATGTGATTTTAAAAAGTTTTCCGAGATAAGATTACTGGTTTGTTCTAAAAGTAATGTGGTAATTTATATACTCTGTCATTTTATAATTATATATCGGTAAATGTAAAGAATATCGATTTTATGCATAGAATAAAATGAAGGACAAGAAAATTTTATGGAAAAAAGTATTAGGTATTTTTTTCGCAAGTGCCACAATTTTCGAGTAAATAATTCATCACGGTGTAATATGGGACAACCGGAAAAGTATGTTCAGCAGGTGGCTGGGCTCTCAAAAAGAAAATACCATAATTTCTTATTTGAAATACTGTGAAATATTCAGAAATTAATGTAGAAATAAAACAAAGCTTCCAAATTAAAGGTTAAAGTGAAACATTTTTTATGGCAGTTTTATATTTTATTAACTGGACCTAGAATCGAGAGTGAGCGTTTATTATGCTTATTTTCATACGCTGGTTCAATATGGATAGAATTCTGGGGATCATCCACGCTGATCAATTCTAAACTTGTAACACGGAAACAGCAATACGAATAATTTGTCGATTGCATCCAAGAGAATCATGTAGACCAAATTTTTCAACATTAAAAGTATATACTATTCCAAGTCTCCCCATATATAAAGTAATTTTTTTTAAATTTTGTAGGAACAGGAATTCCAAAAAAATTGCATCTGATATACATAATTAGGATACAAGAAAGAAACCGCCGCCTAAGGAATCACCACTTCCACATCCAGATTTCTCGTCCAAGTCAGTTTAAAGGAAACATCTTGACTATATTTGCACTCTAGTATGTGGAAATTATTGGTCATAGAATTTTAATAATATTTGGGGAGGATATCATAGAAAAATTTCAGGCGTTCAATTTCTAGCATATACGTTAAAAATGAAGTTTCTAGCTAGGTCTACTTATTTTGCGCTATTCACAACCTACCACCTCCCACCCCTTCGACGGAATCATCTCAATCAGATGCCATTACTATACATACGTGTACTAACTTCCAAGTAAATATCACAATTTTATGTTAATTGAAAAATATTAAAAAGATATATGAGGCCTTGGTTTCTAGTATGTACACCAAATCCCAAGTTTCTGTATTCTTACCAGCTTGCTTTACTTATTTTTCTCTATTTACCACTACTTTCCCCCCACTCCTTCAACGGAATCATGTCAAAATATAGTCTAGTTACATATGTTGTTATAATACATATGTGTACCAAATTTCAAATGAAAATCTTTATCAACTCTTTTAATAATAAATTATATGAAAAAAACCTAAGGCCTTCGCTTCTACTATATATACCAAGTCCCAAATTTCTGTACTCTTATCAGTTTGCTTTTCTATATTTCCCTTATTTAACCCTATTTAACCCCCAACCCTTCAACGGAATCATCTCAAAATATAATCAAGTGCCAGATGTCGTTGTAATACATACGTTTATCAAATATCAAGAAAATATCTCAATTTTATTTTATCATCCCCTTTAATAATGGAGTTGGGGTGGTGGGGAGGTTGAAAAGTATTACAAAAAAATCTGATGCCTTGGCTTCTAGTACATACACCGAATTTCAAGTTTCTTTATTCTTATCAACTTGCTTTATTTATTTTCCCGTATTTAATCCCAACCCGTCAAGGGAATAATCCCAAAATATAATTTAGTCAATATAATATATACGTATACCAAATTTCAAGTGAACATCTCAATTTTTTTAATGGTGGGGGATGGAAAATATTATAAAGACATTTTAGGCCTTGGCTTCTAGTACTCTTACCAACTTGCTTTACTTATTTCCCCATATTTACCCCCCAACCAAATAACAACACTACGTGGATGTGGAAGTAAAATTGACTTTTCAACGTTTGAACTAGAACAATGTTCGACTGTAGAGATAAAATACTCTGTTTAATATTATGAAATTATAAGACAACTATTAGTCAGATCATAGGGTACTTGCAAGAGTTTGAAAAGAAAATCTCTAAATCGACTACATGAGGGACGATATCGCTTTTTTTTCAGAAGGGTAGGAACCGACAAGAATCTCCAAAAATATTAATTATGTGAAAACTGGTAGATTTTTATGGTACATAAACCCACGCTAAAACTGTACGTTGAATCGAAATATGAAGTAAACTATAGGGTGTCCATTTAAAATAACAAAGATAGGTGATGCATCCGGTGTAAGCGAAAGTAACACATACATGAAAATAATTTCGTTAGATCCGTCATATCCAAGAACCCCCTTGGACCAATTTTCAAATTTCTAAATTCAGCAGATCCCAAGAAACGTCTAATACCCACTTTCCGTGAATAACTTTGCATGTAGTATGGATGATAATACAATATTTAAGGATAAAATCTGTAGAAAATGGACTATATAGGTCAAAAGACGAAATAAATGGTTGGGTAGCAGTCGGGGCTACCAACGTGAGGTTTCCGTGAAAACGTCGCTTTGGCCAATGAAACTAAAAATGTTGTTCGCTTTTAACCTTTCTTTGCTGACGCTGCCCTCGTACTAGTCGTTTAAAATTCGACTTTTTTAATATCGCTCATAATTTTGACATGACTCTCAATATTCGTACCGAACTTATAGACGTATTCACGTGAATATAGGATTTTGTTTGTATCACCGGCGACTCCGGCAGAAATTGAAAATTACCTTCTGACGAAATTAGGTGATTTTTATATGAAATATCAGGTTTTTAGGCTGTTTATATCTTAATTTGCCATTTGTGTTTTTTACAAACTTTTATTAAAATATACTAAAACATGGAAAATAAACATTACGTGATTTGATTGGGCCAGGTCCGTAGCACAATAAGTGAATGTAGTCCAATAAGTACGGATGAGTGAGTGAAGGTAAATCAATAATTATCGAGTCAAACAGTTAGTGACCTGACCTAAAAGCTTGTCACGAGATAAAAAAAAATAGCTTTTTTATGGTGAATTCTAATTTTTACGTACTGCATTAACACAATCCCATTAATTTTTTCTATGCCGAGCTTTTCAGAAGTACTAAATATACCCAGAACGATCTAATCGTAAATGTTTCCTAAATTTTCTGAAAAAAAATCGTTTTATAACTCTAAGAAACCATTATTAGTAATCAATAACTACACCTTCAACTTATTGTTTGATATAAAACAGCAATATTTTCTTAATTTGTAATAAAAAATACATTGACCAAACAGATAGTTTTATACTAAAATTACTTAGTTTTCATATATGCTAATGTTATATATTCTAGTAATACGAAATAAAGCTTCGCATAACTAATTTAGGAGCTTAGCAAAGCGACGGACTGTTGCATTCACATACTGTTGCTTATATTAAATTTATGGTCAGTAAAGAATATGAATAAAAACATATTTAAATTACTTTCCGTGGACAGAAACAGAAAAATTAATGTACTAAAGGCCATAATTTTTATTTTTTATTACTTTTTATTAAAAATTAATTAATATACACCATACGCCATTTCTAAAAAAAATCCATATACTGTCACTCGAGTGATTTACTTGAGCCTCTTAACATTGTATTCGCGCTACGTCCCTTAAGCTAATGTATACGTACATATATGCGAAACATCAAACGACACCCAACAAGTAATACAACATAACCCTCCTTTGTGTAGCTTAGCCCAGTAACATGTTAATATGTCATTATTTAACAAGTTAAGATATTATTATTTACGCAAAACTGAACACGTCGAAAAATTCCATTCGCCATTTATTTGTTTTTTTTTTATTTTCATATACCCAATGATAAAGATGAATTTTAAAAAATTTCATTTTTTAAATTCGGTTCAGTCATTTAGGCTATATAGGTAACACATACACACAAGAAATATTGTTCACAACAGGTGGAAATATTTTTGCTTATTTAGTAAATTAGGTAATTATTAAGGATCATTACTTTCGGTCTCCATTAAATTCTACCAAATGGTGTATAAGCTAGAGAATTTTTTATTCTTTCGTTTAGTTAAACTGAACGTTTACCACATTCTGTAGAAAGCAGCCAGGGTAACTTTTTTTTGATTTCCGCTTTATAGTATTATGCTAAATTCGAATCATTGTTTATAGATTAAACGTTCATATCTTAAAATATTGATTACAGCTATGTAAAATGATTACTTTAATAATGTAATGAATTTGGAAATATCAAAAGAATAATTATTTTCTTTTTTATAACATCCTTTCCATTGAATGTGAATATTGCATACTTCTTCGAACACTCCGTACATACAATACGACATGATAGTGATCAGAACTGACTTTTTAATCTTTCTCTAGACTAAGTAATCCTTTTGACTCGCCTGAGTATTTTTCTGTAGAAGATTCCTATGGACGTCAAAATTAAAATTGTGAAAGTTTGCCTAATCTTATGCTGAAAAGGAGACGATTGAGAGCTTGTGAATGGACGAAAGAAGGGCGAGCCTGAAAAGGGTATGAGAGCTGTGGCACCCTCCCTCCGAACCTAGAAGCAGTCATAGAATCCTGAATAAGCACCATCAGTCGGATGAAGCTGAGGCAACTGTGGGTTTCTTCTTTTTAGCGAATTTAGGAAAGTGTAAAGTGAAATAGCCGATGAATTACTATGGTGTTCATATCAAACGAAATATCTGTTATAATAACGAATAACTGTTGATAATCTCCTGATGAATAAAAATCAGAATGACGATATGAGAAGGAAAACTACTTTGTTTTCTACCACTAAAATTTATTGTAACATACACGTTACTGCAGTTTCGGTACTTTAACGTACCATTTTCAAACGTTGATTCAAATGAATTCATTTGAATCAACGTTTGAAAATGGTACGTTAATGTACCGAAACTGCAGTAACGTGTATGTTACAATAAATTTTAGTGGTAGAAAACAAAGTAGTTTTCCTTCTCATATCGTCATGATTAACTATCACAAAGTAACGGCTTCCACAATCGATTTTTTGAAAAATCAGAATATTTAAAATATGTGTAAGAGTAAGTTTACATTTTTTTCATTTTGTCTAAAGGAAAAAGCAAATGCATAATATACATTTACCTTCTTTCCCCATATTTTTGTGTTTGTATAATATCATGGAGAATACGCATATATTACTACAAGATATAAACAAATGGTTTAAATTTGAAGAAAATTTAATAAATCCCAATGGCAGGTACCGTACAAGGACTTCATTAACATTATTAATAATGCTATTTAAAGAAACGATTTTACTGGGCGAAGTTCAGTAAAGCTTAAAAGCATCCTGTTCTTGCAAAAAACCAAACCGTTGCTAATCAAATACAAGAATGGTCTATCTATCACCGTAGCGTTTACCTTTATCTTAACTGCTCTTGTATCCGTTGCTTCGAGTGAACAAAACTTTATTATGATAAAGCTAATTAAAATAAGAATACGAATAGAAGATGAACGACTGAATTTACTTATATTATCTTCAGAAAAAGTGATTCTAAATAATTTATACTACGAGGAAGTTGTGGTTCGATTGAGCAAATTGTAACAGAGGAGAATAAAAGTTTGAAGGAAGATTTTCTTTATTCCAGTAATGTTTTTTTCTCCATAATCTGGAGTTTTCAAAACAAAATTGGTTATATGTAAATACAGGTCTTTAACTTAAAGTGGCCATTTGCTAGAAAGAGACCGATAAGGAAATATTTTTTATTTTTGGCGCTTTTTCTCTTAGTACATATATTTAAAAGTTTAAAAGTAAACACTACCTTAGTAGAACCATAACAAGACTATTACTATGAATTTTCACTTAATAATTTCAGTGGTTTGCAAAATTGTTACTACTAAGAAAAAAACGTATGGCCAAAAATAGTAAATATTCCCTATCGGATGTCTCTTTCTTGGAAATGGCTACCTTAAGTTGTAGATTATGTCACTTTGTAATTTTTTGGTAGACAATGCAAGTCAGAACATTGACAAATTGAGTTTATTTCGACTTGATAGTTTAATTGTACAAGATCTAGCGTACAATTACGCATTTATATTAGATAGAGGCATCATTAGTCTTGTTCCTTAGAGCATTGCAGACAACAAAATTGATACGAGAAATTTTCTTATTGATGGAAATTTCACCAAATAACTCGAGATGTCTCTGATATTTCTGAAGAAAATATATTTTTTATCGCTGACTTACCACTTAGTGATTACAAAAATACGATTGCCATACATTCCGGTTAGCCAAGTCCAGATGTAAAAATTCTAAACCTGCAAGCTGTCACTGGATACGACAAACAAATATCAAGCTGTTTCTTTTTTGTTATTGATTAATTACTACTTAGTATTTTCATTAATACAATCGGAATACATTCTAAGCCCAGAGACACACATTTTGAAAATGCAAGATATCCATTATTGAGCCGTAACTAATAAGTCTCAAGCTGATTTGTTTAATAATTAATTTAATTTATTAAGTTTCCACTGCTAAGACAAATTTTGATGTCGCTTTTCTTGTCTGCCAAGCTCT
This sequence comes from Stenurella melanura, assembly GCA_963583905.1. NCBI lineage: Eukaryota > Metazoa > Arthropoda > Insecta > Coleoptera > Cerambycidae > Stenurella > Stenurella melanura. The sequence goes on from OY757309.1 coordinate 165,485,734, forward strand.
AGGGCAAATGCTTAATTATATCTCTAGCTTGTACAAACATATCAGGTAATTGCATGCTAGCTTCTATACTGTAAGTAAATTTATTAAACAAAGTTCTTTAGTCGAGAAATGTTTGCCATATACGCCCCAAACTGATTTTTTCTTGTAACCGGCCCTGATCGAATCATGCATTTCTTGAAGAATTAGTATCAAATTTTTCCAGTGATTTTTCCTATGTCAATTTCTAATACGATTTCTTTAATAATTTTCATAATAATTGTAGGATGTTGTGGTTTTGAGATATGCTAGAGTATATTTCGAAGCCTTTAGACAATATTTAACTTAACTGAGTTAAGGTTTGGTAAAATGCCTTTAAAAATAGATTCAAATGCCGTAAAAATTTAATCGACTTACTTGCAAGGATCCCATACGACAATTCCAAGTCCAGGACAGTCAATTTCATTGACAATTTCACACTCTCTTCTATCACAAACGCAGGCCGGTGCAGTTAGACCTCCACAAAAAGCAATGATAGCCACAAAAGCCAATACAATTACACTATTCATTTTATCGTAAACTTTTACTAACATTTGCGAAAGTTACATAATGCTCGCTTTAATTAAAATGAACATAGCACCTTGTTTTTATTTTGTTTAGCACTTAAGCGGTTTTGATGTAATTTATGAGATATTAAAAGTTGAAGCAAAGCGATTCTTCTGAGAATTTATATACTTTATATGACAAACACTTGAAACTTTTAAAAGGGAGCTTAAATTTAATATACCTACAACTTCTTGCACCAGAATTATTGATCTTTTAACCAGGGGTAACTTTTAGAACTGGGTAAACGTTTGAATATTTTAGAGGCCACATGTAATTCATAACTTAAAATTAATTCGTTTGGAAGCTGCCGGTAAATCTCTTAAGACTTCCTCCTTTCTAAACTTCGAATATTAACACTGAAAACTGAAGTATAAAACACACACTATAGGTATTATAGTAAACGTATAATTCCAGTTAATAAATGTTTAGCAGCTTCAGGCAAACTTTAATTATTTCAATTGTTGTTAAGGATTTAGGCAAAATAATTGATTACAAACACTTGCAGCCTTTTAATCACAAACTTCATTTAATATTTCGACTGAGCAATGAAAACTCGAATGTTTTTGTTGCGATTAGTTTTTCATTTCAAACGATGCTTTCACGTGTTTTCCCGCGCCAGAACTCAACCGGATCAAGCCAAAGCGTTAGAGAAGAAAAACGATTGTACACTGCGTATAGCGCGACCACGTCTTGCACTAGCTCTATAGGAAATTTTGGGCGCTTGCGCCTTGTAGAAAATATACTTGGTTTGTAATATATAGGTTTACTTTTAACTCGTTTTATGTAAATCAGTAGGTACCGTAAATACAATAACATTCTTATTTACTCAAATTTTAGTTTCTTGTATTCAAATGTCCAAAAAACATTATACAAATATTTCAATTGAGAGCCAAGAATACCCAACTACAAACCAAACATCGGGAGTAAATACTACTTGTCTATTTGCAAATATAAGGCGGAGACACTCGATAATGAATATTGGAACTGGTTACAAAAGGGTTTAGTCAGTTTCGCATATGAAAAGTGTAGGTCTATTGGCATTCTTTAGCCTTTTAATTATTGCTTTTTGTTGCCCTAAGTATTCCTACAAATAATTTCAGGTCTCTGATTTTACCTATAAGGAAAATATGGGGGTAATAACCCTTAACGACAACTTTGCTTTTCTCTGGAACTATGACAGATATTCAAATGAATCTAACGCCAAAAAATAGATATCAATTAGTTCAATGCTATGTATTTTTTTCATATTTATAGATCAATTTTAAGGGGTGCAAAACATGCAGTATTTTTTTCCGAGGGTGGTTCCTTTGATAACCACTGGATATACACCGACCAAATAAATCACGTATAATCATCTAAAAGTCAGCTATAATATATAAAAAATACAAAAGTGTGAATTTGGCGGAACATAGAAATAAGAAATAATAACTAATATATTACGTATATAATATTTTTTATTATTGTATTATTTATTTTTAACAACCATATGTAAGTATATAGAAAATATAAAGTAAAAACTAATATAACCACGTATATAACATGTATTTTTATCACAAATCTATTGTTTATCTAAACAGATACATTTAATCATCTATCCTGGAAACCAAAAAAGCTATAGACCTCTAGTTTGCGGCATTCGATTTCCTTCACCATCCTACGTACCCCTGATTTTTTTGAGATTTTTAGTCACACTTTCATTTTTCCCCAAAATTTTGAAGGTGAATCATATAAAAAATGTACGCGTTTTCGACATCTCTTCGCATTTCACGCTCTAACTTTTTCCAGACAATAATGGCTCCCCTCTTTGTACTTAATCGAATCAAAATTAAATTTTTTATCCGATGGTGGGCGGGGCACGATGATCTACGATTATTTTTTAGCGAGATGCAAGCCGCCAAAATAAGGTCCGAGGATTTCGCCCCTCGAACAACACGATTCAACCTCGTGGACCGCTGGTTCTAAACTAGGATACCTAAAATTCTGAGAAAAATTAACGGTACGTAAGGAGATGTGGTAAATCGAGTGGCGCAAACCAAAAAGTCTATAGCTTTTTTGGTTTCCGAGATAGAGTGGGGGAAAATAGAGATTTTCTCCTTCCGGTGACTTTGAGCGGCTCTATCTCGGAAACGAAGTATCGATTGGATGTCTGATTTGTGCCATTTGAATTGTCTGTTCTCTTTGCGTATCACTGAAATGTTCCATAATTTTATGGTCCCTCGTTCGAATATAGTTGCTCCCGAGGCGACCCATGTCGCCGGACAAGCGAAGTCCTCGAACCTTTGATTTTGGCGATGTGTATCTCCCTTAAAAATGACCATAGATCATCGTGCCGCCCACATTCGGTCTCAGCTTTTCAAAATACGTATAGAAAGGGTGGTTAGCTCATTTAAGCTTTTTATTTTTCGGGCATTCTGAAGGTATTTTTCGAGGTTAATAAAAGTGCGAGAGCCAATCGGGCAAAGCGGACATCGGATTCGTGGTCAGAAGGTCAAAATGCACGGGATTGCATAGATCTGCCTTCTCGCACTTGACATTTTTTGTGTGCTTGTGTAATTAATCATGTCTCTAGCTGTAACAAACCTGTCAGATAATTAGTCAACGGTTTCGAAAATGGTTTTTAATTTTTTATTTCAAACCTGTTTCTAACTAATTTTAACATTATCATACACGTATTGATGTCTCCTCTTCATCTGAAAATAAAATATTTATACACGGTGCACGCATCTTAAAAATGTTCCCATATAAATTCATTGTCCTATATTCAAGTGAAACTTTTGTCAAATTGGTATTCGTATAGACCAGTCAAATTAAAGGTTTTGCAAAACCATTATTTTCAACAATTACAGACCAATACCTTTCGATTTAGAATGTAGTAAGTACCAATCATCATGGTCAATGATGGGTGTTACTTGAACAAGGTTTAAGGTTTAAGGTTAAGGTTTTAAGTTATAAACAATTAAAGTTGTGAAACTGATGAAATACTGAATTTCTGCATGTTCTACTTCATACTCTGTTAAATCGACAGCAGAGAAAATTTGCTTAGAATCTTTTTTGTAAAGCGTTAAATTTCCTTCAAAATAGTCCGGGATAGCATGTCTCTATGATCAATAGTTGAGGTTTGATTGATTGATTTGCCAGCGTAAGGCGAGCATTGCTGCAGGTTCCAGGCATCCAGTCTGGAGGTTCGTTCCAACACGCAGCTTGGTCGTCCGCCGAATACGCCCAACGGGCGTTGAACAAATATAGATATTTACCTGAAATTTTGTGTGTAGAATACATGATTAGTATTGTATTTAAATTTAAAAAATGAAGCCCCAGCTTTAACCAGTGACGTAGATTTGTCATGAGGTTATGGCACGCCACTGGACCAAATTATTTTTATGCTTTTTTGAATTTCAAATTTAATTTCGAAAAACAATGTTCTCTAGACATTTTTGTGCATATTTTACAGTTTTAATATTATCAATGTTTAACCGTAGTGGTGTATTGTTAGATAAAATAATGCGCCAATTGTATCTTTCAAAAACAAGTGGGCATCTGTCAGACAGTGTTTAGATGATTAGCGTCCAGTCAAATTTATTGATCTGAATAGTCGATTTAAATTTAAAAAATGGTATACTCTTTTGTAGAATTGACAGATATGCATTTCTGTTATGGGCTTTCTAATGGGAATAATGTAGATGCAGCTGCACGTTATGCGGACCGCTTTCCCAACGTCATCCCGATCGAAGAATGTTTATGAATATTCATATGCGCCTACGGCAATCGGGAAATTTCAAAGCTAATCAGGGTGGTGGAAGAAGGGATACGGTAACAACGATTCAACGGGTGGAAAGCATACTAGAAACAGTTGAGGATAATCCTAGTATTAGCACAAGAAGAATTGCAGCAATGGAACGTGTGAGTCACCTGACCGTTCATCGCATTTTAAGAACCAATTTATTGTATCCATATCATTTACAAAGGGTTCAGGCGCTGAATCCCGATGATACAGTACCACATATGAGATTATGCGAGTGGTTTACACGGAAATGTATTCGAAATAATTTATTTCATTCTTCTGCATTATTTACGGATGAAGCTGGATTTAACAGGGATGGAATTATAAATTTTCATAATAACCACTTATGGGCTGATGAAAATCCTCACGGAATAATTGAATCGACGCACCAACAACGTTTTTCAATTTATGTCTGGGCTGGAATTGTCGAGTTTTTAATTGGTCCATTTGTTTTACCTCGAAAACTTAATGGACGATCTTACCTAAATTTTCTTCGAGATAATTTGCCACTTCTAATGGAGTTTGTTTCATTAGCCGTAAGGCAACGTATTTTTTTTTATGCATGATGGTGCTCCACCACATTTCTCCTTGCTCGTACGAGCATATCTCAATGAAACTTATCACAACAAATGGATAGGTCGTAGAGGACCTATAGCATGGCCAGACCTGAATCCACTAGATTATTATTTACGGAGTCATTTAAATTTATAATATGTTTATTCTGTTCCTATTGCCGATGAACAAACTCTTCTTCGTAGGATAGAAGAAGGGTGCCAGCAAATTCGCCAGAATGGAATATTTGGTAGAGTGAGAACATCAATGACACAACGTACCCAATCGTGTATTGAGACAAATGGACGTCACTTCGAACATCTCTTGTAAAGTTATTGCATTAATTTCTTGTTTCGTTTATGTTTGCTACTTTTTGTTTAAATTAAAAATAAAAATTTCTGATGAGTTTGTTTTTCTTACATTTGGCACTGGTTAAAGCTGGGGCTTCATTTTTTAAATTTAAATGCAATACTAATCATGTATTCTACACACAAAATTTCAGATAAATATCTACATTTGTTCAAAAGATATATAGGGAAATAATTGTATTTTTAAAAACTACATCGCCCTGTATCTTGTATAAGAAGGCTCTAATGACAATTGTTTATATGACAAAATATTCTTAAATTTGTACGAGGAATACGCTCCTTGGTTTATGACATTCCATTATGTTACACCCTGTATTTAATACCTTTTCAACTTTACTTTTTAATTTTCTTCTCTGTGGTGTAAAAAACTAAAAATTATTAAACAAATACAATTAATAGACTAGACTAGACTTATGTTTCGGTCACTTTGTGTTTATATTGGCAGCTTCCCTCTTTCTTCTGTAGTATTCCCACACTACTTGCACTCTCGGTTTCATCCTTCCAGATGTTGTTAAGTAGGCACCATCCACTTCACCATAAGGTAGCCACTATTACATTTTAAGAGGTGACCGAGATATTCAGATACTATTGACCACACTTTATTATTAATTATTAATTTTGCTTGAGTTCAATTTGAAGATTTAAAATGGAGCGACTCAGCACACGTACGGTCTCTATGAAAGATACTTCATCTCCTCTATGATCAATAGTTAAGGTTTTATAATAAATTGAATGTTTACCATTTTTCTACTGCATACCCGTCAGCTGTATACGCAGCGCTGCACGACCGACAGACACATAAATGCTAGAGATGAGCATAGAGAAGACGACAAGGAAGAAGAATGTTTATTAGAAGACTCAGATAAAAAAAAACGCCTTGAATAGTTGTCGTTGCGGATGATTGAATAAATATTTTTGTATTAAAAAAGTTTTTTACTCATAACATAAACTGATTTTTCAATCGCGGACTATTTTTAAGGAAATTTAACGCTCTAGAGAAAAGGTTCTGAGTATTTTTTCTCTATCTACTATCGATTTAGCAGCGTTTGAAGACAAATACTCAGATATTCAGGTTTTTATCATTTTCACAACTTTGATTGTTTATAACTTAAAACCTTGTTCACACAACTCCCGGCAAAATTGACCATGAGAATTAGCACAACATACCGAATCGAATGGTATTGGCCTATTATACCCGCCAATATTTGTAGAAATGGGTCTGATTTTTGCCTAATTTGACTGATCTAGTAGTCGACAACGCCCGGCTGCAACCTACTTCTTTTTGGTCAACTTGATAACATAAATTTAAAACATTTGAAAAGATATGTCAGTTTCTATTTGTTAACTAGAGTAAATATATGATTATATGTGTTTTTATCTTGTAATCATTGAGATACATAACCTGATAATGTTTGATAGTAACATTAATATTTAGTACACTGCTTTTCGCATTTAAATTAAATCATAATGAAGGAGCGCATTTACATAATGGTTTTGAGGCTTTACCTTAGCCAAAAGAAAATATGGGCACATAAAATGAAACTTGTGGAGCCGTGGGAATTAAACCTGGAAATGAACTCATAATTCAGCTGGCGCAAAAACAGTAGATATTTAAATTCACTTTTTCGTAAATTTAACATGTAATGAAATTGCATTTCTTCACATACAGAAATACGAAGTTTTCTATATTATTTGTACAGAACTTTTCTCGGGTTTTAAAACGGCGTTAAAATATATTATAATAAATTATGTATACAGGGTGTTGCAACCTGTTTATATTTCGAGGGGCTGAAGCTGAAAGCTCATGATTGGTGAAGTAGTGTGACGTGCTTTCTTCCAGTTGCTTAGCGCATAGGCAAGTGGTTTGGCGCTGAGCTATATTTCGGTTAAATTCGGTAATCTCGAGCGCCACCTTTGCAATTTTTACGTGGGGCAAAGGTCCCACATTAGCCTCCTAAACGCAGCCTGTTGCAGTAGGGCTGGGAAAGCTACAGTGGAGACACGGTATGTCCAGGGGTCCGGACGGCAGATTAAACTTTCACTCAAATTCAACAGTAAAAGGCAGATGTCGGTAAATAACAAAGTTTATTAACATACAATGAAATTTTTACAAAACAATAAAAAAACAGTTGTGAGAAGCTAGTTAGCTACTCATTAATGCGGAAGCAAGCGGTGGTAAGCAAGCAAACGGTGAAAGCGGTGAAAAACAACAGTAGCAAAGCGGTATATAAAAAAAACAGTAAACGGAAAAAACTACACAAGTAAGTAATTTAAAAAAACGGACAGCGTGCAAATACCAGGCAAAAGCAAGCGGTTATCTACAGCAATAATCATGCCTACATGTTGCATTAGAGTGTGGGTGTGAAGAACTTGGCAAAATAAAATAAAACTGATACCAAATAAATAAAACGGTTTTCGGATTCGGTGCGGTGTGTAACCTTGGTTACACTCGGTTCGGAAAATAAAACGGTTATCGGATTTGGTATTAGCTTACGGCGGAGATTATTGTGCCTAGACGGACAAACAGCAATAATTAGAACGGTGGTATTTCGATTCGGTTCGGAAATGTTGAAATTACATCAACACTTGATGCGGTGTTTGCCAAGCGCCTCAAACCTCACAGCTGGGTGCCTTCATTAACTGCATTTCGGTTCGGCCACGTGGTATCTTGTCGGATTTTATGCGGAAAATGTCTATGTATCAGAATATAATGTTAGTAAATTTATTTACGGTAGCCTAGATTTTATTCTCAATTCCCGGACTATAATTTCTATAAATTATTTCAAAGTAAGGAATTTTGTTCCATTTCGTATCAATACGAAATATGGGGAACAAAATGAACGGTAAATTAACAATAACACTACAATAAATTTCACAAAAATAATTTTTGCAAAAACAGATTTTATTTTGCTACGCACTAGCTAAAATAAAATATACGGTAATTAAAACTTCTACCCATTTGGTAGAATAACATATTATTTTATCGCAGTACCATCACAAATGGTCTGGATCAAAATAATATAAACGGTAAACAGTTTTCTCTCGAAATATCATCTATGTTCTTTTTCCCATTTGGAAATTCTTGCGAACATAGCTATTTGGATAAAATCGGAGAAGTGGACAGATCCTAACTGTAATAATTTAAATTCTTTTAATTTCGGCAAAGTCGGAAAATAATAATTATATTCCGATACATTTAAACGGAATCGGTTTCAAATTATTGCTTTAAAACACACATTTCAGTGAATTATTCTTATCGGTGTTAATATGAAAGGTCGACAAGAAACCAGCGGCGGTGATAAAACGGTGTACTTACATGTGCTGGATATACGGAATAATACCCGACTGGGCTGTTTGACGGATCGGACAAAAGTGATATTCAAATGTGCTCTAATGAAACTGATTTACGCAGCTGACTTACCAACGCCCTCAGTATCAAATCTTGTAATTAATGTTAATATTACGGACAGCCCTCTCACTGCCAGGTTTATCAAATTACCTATTTAAAGTAGAAATCTGTTTCGCGGTTTCAGCTAGCTAAATTAGGAGAAATCTATAATAATGATTTACAATAAATAGATTCGAATGTAAACGGAGTAAATAACGAGGTATGTTATTAATTTAAACTGCATTTTTGGCGACGGAAAATTTACCTCGTTACAGTAGTAATGGCGTAGGTAACTGCAATACCATGTCTCCACAACTGGATTCATCTCTGAGATAGTAGTAATATTGTTACGAGTTTTCACCCTTTTAGGAAACACCCTGTATGAATCCGTGGGTTATAAATAATTTTAACAAGGGGTAAACCACTAAAACTTTATTTAATAATTTACTGATTACACAAACTAACTTTTACAATGTTTATATTTACACTTCGAATTTATAACCTCACTTTCGCTATTAACTTCACCACTTTTATAAAACTTTCCCTCTTCCGCCGGTAATCGCGCCTTATATACTCTCAAATTGCCTCCAGACTCATCCAGAACACAATCGAGAATCTTCTCCTACCACACTCTAGAAAACTCTATCTCTTTCTACAAGTTTCCAGTCACTATTAGGCATAAGTGTATCATAGGGGGATGTTATGCATAACACTGCCCCCTCCTTAAGCCTGATCGTCCCGATCAGGCAATTTAGAATCATCAGTGTATTTCGCCAGTCTATCCAAATGCACGATCTTCATCTGGGACTTTTTGCTTCGTTGAATCCGATAGACGACATCATTAATTCGGGTAATAAAAATATACGGTCCACCCCAAGGTGGTTGAAATTTCGGTGACCTTCCTTTCTTTCGCTGTGGGTTGTACAGCCAAACCAGATCTCCTGCCTTGGACCCTTCTGAACTACCCTTACGGTCATATCGAGCCTTCATTCTGTCACTGGCTATGGTGATTTCGTCTCTAACTAACTCATGGACATTCCTTAGCAGTTCACTCACTTCATCTACATATCTGTTCACAGGAAGCCGTTCTCCACCTGGTGTTACAAACATCAAATCACACGGTAGTCTGATCTCATGTCCAAATACTACACGAGCCGGAGTCTGTTTTGTAGTCTCGTGGATAGCAGCTCTATATGCCATGAGGAAAAACGATATGTGGAGATCCCAGTCACGTTGATTTTTATGAACGACTTTAGAGAGATGTTCTTTCATAGTCTTGTTATGTCGCTGCACCATTTCGTCTGATTGCGGGTGAAGGGCTGTTGTCCGTGTTTTGTGTATTCCCAATAACTTGCAGATTTGCTGAAATACCCCCGACTCAAAGTTTCTCCCTTGATCTGAATGCAGCTCCAGCTGTACACCAAACCGACATATCAAGTTATCTACCAAGACTTTGGCGACAGTGACCGCTTCCTAGTTCGGAATCGCTTAGGCCTCCGGCCACTTACTAAAATAGTCCATGCCAACCAGTATGTACTTTTTACCATCCTTGGTTACTGGGAATGGTCCGGCAATATCGATCGCAATCCTCTCAAAAGGAGCCCCGACGCTATATTGCCTCATTGCACCCCTACTTCTAGTCTGTGGTCCCTTACTGGCTGCACAACTTTTACAATTACGACACCAAGCTTCAACATCTTGGCGACTATTTACCCTGTAAAATCGTTCACATACTTTATTCAGGGTCTTGTTAACGCCGAAGTGTCCACCGGATGCTCCATTATGCACTTCCTGAAGTACTTTCGGTACTCGACACCTGGGAATCACTAGACGCATAACAACTTACTTCCCATTCGGGCTCTCTCATGCTCTCTTTAACAGCCCGTTCATGACTCTAAGTGAGTCCCACTGTGCCCACAAAGCCTTCAATCCAACTGCTTTGTCCTAAACATCCTTCACTCTGGTCGAATTCCTTTTTCCTTTGCTCTCAGTATATTCCCGATCAGTTGTTCTCGCCTCAGGGCTTCAGTTGTCCAATCATCTGGAACATCTATTTTTCTGTTCGAAAATATTCCTCGAACAATGTCCAGTAAATTAGTCCTCCTGTGTTAGCACTAACTCCGAGAATACTGTCCCAGTCTTCTCAACACTTCCGAAAAATCCTCTTGTTAAAATTCCGCGTCTGACACCAGTTGTTACGAGTTTTCACCCTTTTAGGAAACACCCTGTATGAATCCGGTTCTAAATCATTTTAAACCACTAACATTTTATTTAATAATTTACTGATTACACAAATTAACTTTTACAATGTTTATATTTACACTTCGAATTTATAACCTCACTTTCGCTATTAACGTCACTTTTGTAAAACTTCCCCTCTTCCGCCGATAATAGCTCCTTATATACTCTGACATTGCCTCCAGACTTATCCAGAACACAATGGAGAATCTTCTCCTACCACACTCTAGAAAACCTTACCCCTGTCTACAAGTTTCCAGTCACTATTAGGCATAGGCGTATCATAGAGGTGTTATGCATAACAATATGTTTAGAATATAGATAAGAATCGAGTTTTTTACAACGTTCAAGACTTTACTAGAAGATTTCTAGATGGATCCAGAAGCATTATTAGAGTATATAAGCTAATGCAAACAGGCGGAAGAAGGATTCCCCAGCTGGCAGGGTCCAACAGCCAGGGCCAGGGGAGGTCTGCTAACTTCGCCTACACCGTCTGCATTTGCATGTGGGGTAGTCGTAAAAAGCAGGCCCACCCCTTACCAGGTCTACCCGTGATAATTGGGGCAAGGAGTTCAAAGCTCGACCCCTAATCATCCGAGACCGTCATCAAAGTCAAGAATATTGGCGCGTAAGAAGCAAATCTTTAATGAATTGTGAAGGTTAGAAAATCCGAAGTAAATACAAAATTGAAATATCAACAAATAAACATTGTTAAAGGTTATTTTAGTCCGTAAAGGTGTATTTTAGTTAAAGAAAGTATTGTTAAGTTTCCAGTAAATTATTAAACGAAGTGTGTTAATGTTTATCTCTTGTTTTAAAATTCTGCTTTCGACACCAAATTGTCACGTGTTTCTGTTATTGAACCCTGTAAAATGATCCATTTTGAAAATACAAATTATTTATAATTATTAAATTTAGTCCAAAATCCCATGAAAAATTCGACTTTGAAACATTATCACTTCACAAAAGACCGATAACCGCCTTTGGCATCGTCTTTTATCGAAATCTGCATAAAAAGTTATCTCACTAAAGATGTCCTAAAAAATTTTTCATTTCGAGGACGACGATCAATCGCCTTTGGGCTCCGTCGTTCGAGAAATAAATATTTTTCGAAAGTACCAAAAAATTGACTTAGAAAAAAATTCAAGATGCACAGGGCGGAAAACTGCTCCTCCGATAAATTTTTTCGAAAGTACCACGAATTTATTTTTTCGAATGTACCACGAAGAGGATTGCACAGGGCGGAATTCTCAGTCAGGATGTAGCGGGTAGCTATTTTAAATGTCAAAGTTTAAGAAAAAATCAATGGGACGGTTTTTCCACTAAAAACCAAATTCCGCATTTAATTATTCTGCAAGTGGTGGAGAATACACCATGTCCGATCCACAAGAACATCCATCAAAAATAACGAAAAAATTCAAAGTCGGAAATTCGATCCCGATGGACCCTGGCGGGAAATCGCCATAGTAATCGCTCGAATGCGAGTCGACGGAAAAAAGGTATACTTGGGTTCAATGCCGTTAGTACGTTTTTTTAAGCAGGAAAACCATTGAATTCATTCATATAGATAGTTTCTTGAAGCGTCCCGACAAAGATTACAAGCAATTCGAAAATTTCAGTGCAAAATTAAAAGTGAATAATTTTCAAACAGTTCCACATGTATCTTACAATCATAATTAACTAGGAGTCTGAAACTTTTTGTATGGTCGATTGTTATAGTTCTCTTGACGTTGGATGAGTTGCGATCCTACGGGACGTAACGTCTTGCCAAGTGGGTTTTTCCAAACACTTTTCCTTTCAATGGGCTTGTTCAGCATTTTTTTTTATTTCACAAATCGAAAGTGCAAGTATAAATTAATGGATCTGCAAAATATCAAAATCTTATTCGCACGTTTAGTATCTTAAAAACTATTACAAATTTCCATCTCGCGAAAATGGGGCGTGGCCAGGCGCTACGTCACTATACGCATAGACTCGGCGATCTCAATAGACTTGATGCTCCTTATTGGTTATAATTATAAGTGTTTTCGAAGTATTGTTTGTTTTGCTTACTACTTGACAGTAGGGAAGTACAATTTGGTGAAATGTCAAAAAATTACAATTTTCTCTCGCTCCTGCCAGAACGAATTTTCGATTTCGACCCTGCAATTTACGATTATAATTCATCGCCGACCTTCTCCTTTCCGTAGACACATAGAACGAACTTCCACTCGACGTATTTATTTAGTTACCAGCGTTTAAAATGTCCATGTTTTTCGACTTTTCAGGTTAATTTTGAAAGGTCCCAGAAAGCCATTTTTCCTACGTCACTTGCGTATAGTGACGTCACAAATGAGCGCTCGGTTTTTGCAACTATTACTAAATTCAACTCCTTATATCTCGAGAACGGAAAAAGTCAATAATACGAAATTTTAAGTGTATAATGAGAATATCGAGTACTATACGAAAAAGTATAAAAACCATATAAAAAGAATATCATGGAACAAGCCCATTTTGATTAACTCATTTTATTTTACTTTTGAATTTTACTGTAGGTATAAATTTGCTGACTAAATTAATACCCGAACATTGCACTAATTAATGATACTGTTAAATTGTCTCATAGAATAAATATCAAATGGTTTGTTATTAAATAAATAAAATAAAATTTTTATTTCCTCAACTATCGTACTAGCTACCGTCGTTTACTGACATCTATGTTAGAGGTATCCAACTTATACTCTATCAGTGAAATAAAAATAAATTTAATTTACAGCGTACTTGACGATAGAAACTTGAAACTGGAGATTTCTATATATTGAATGTGCTGCTAGCTGTGACTGGCTGAATAAATTTTCAACTTTCTCACTTAATTAACAGGAGGTGCTGGTGTTGTGGTGTTAGAAATTACTGAAATTAGAAATCATAACGTAAAATGGATACAAAAGATTATTAAATGGACAGAATGGACTATGGCTGCCCAACCCAATTCTTTCAGATTTTTCTAATTTCTGTGACCCAAATAAAAAATCATTAAATTAGGTACATATAGATATTGCTCTACTCTGTATAAAAAATATATACTTATAGAGAGAGATGAAATAAATAACCTTAGAGGAAATAACATTAAGCCCTTAGACTAGGAAAGATAGATGGTGAGGACTCGTAACAGCGCATAATCGCCACGCTAACAAGTTGTGCCTAAGACGCCATTGCGGTGGTGGCACACAAACGGTAGAGAGCAAAATGAAATTTTCCAATAGAAGTGATTTATAAGTGATTTAGTGCTAATTTATGTAATGTACCTACATGATGGTATCATATTCTATAAACTACTGTAAAAATCATAGCGGGAAAAAATTGAAAGGAGTGACGCTTTGCAGGTTAAAGTATATGCAGTTTTCACTTTACCTAGTTAAATTAACTGTAGGCCTATTATTTACTTAATTATATCCGTGTGCATGCAATGATAATGAGAAGCATAGTATATCATTTTCTGGTATGCAATTTGCACGTTATTTGATTGAAATTTTCATTCATCTTTTCTTCATTGAATATAGAACAGTGCATCCGAAATGACACTTTTTCCATGGGCGTAGATATATCGATTATGGCGTTATATTATATAGAATGTAGAATAAATTCTGGTATGTAAGATATGAGTAAATATATTTATGGTAGTGAATATTAATTGTATTATTATGAAGCTGTTTTTGGAAAAATACCAGTTTTGTATCGTTTTATTCCTTTGATGTGATAAACTTGACACCTACATATTGTACATATGTTCCGCCACTTTCGCTTGCTCTCTGGTGGCAGGTGGCTTCACTATTGGCAGTAGCGTTACGACTCCTTACAATATATATCTTTCCTACTCTAAGCATTAAGCCAAGAAACAACAGAAATTTGTGCCGACTGTGCCGACTGCCGAGTGCCAGCTGCCAGCTGTGTTTGTGTTGTCTGTTGTCACTTGTCAGTTCGCTGTTCACTGGGTTCTGTGAGTGTCACAGCATCATTTATTTTATATTTATATTGCAAGCATGCAAGCACAATTCATCTAAAAAAAAAACAGACACTCACGAATTGCAGAGCGCTGAACCCCAGTTTATTTTGAACTGAATATTTCTTTTTAACCGGTGACGTACGGTGTTCATTTAATTTTAACTTTACTAAATATTCTTTATATTTTGAATTGGAGGAGTGATTCAACTCTTCTAAAGTGAGTTTATCGATAGAATACATAGGTATTTTGCAACAAAACTGCCACACACACACACACATACACACACACTAGCAGAGAGAATTCTCTCCGACACTAGTAATTTTTATTATTTTCATATAACCTACCAGCACCAGTACAACAATCATTTAAAACATCAGTTTTTAAATGTAAGTTGAAGTTTTAGTATAGTGACTTCTTATGTGGTGAATAAGTATAGTATCCAAGAAATCAAAGGAAGTACCTAATTGCCTAGTAGTAAGTACACATACATCTATCTACCTAAGAGCGAAATAATCATTTTTGTCACGTCTGCACTTCAGTTCAAAATGGAATCATCTCAAGACATATACAAAAAACAGAAAACCTGCATGCAAGTAGCTACAAATGTTACTGAACAAAAGCATCATGTTTCTCGTGCCAAACGGGGGCAAATTTTAGGACACCTTAGAGGATTTCGTGGTTGTACGGTTTGGTTAACAGGTCTGTCTGGAGCTGGCAAGACATCAATTGCTTTTGAACTTGAGGCTTACTTAGTTTCTCATGGTATACCTGCTTATGGATTGGATGGAGACAATATGAGAACCGGTCTAAATAAGGATCTTGGATTTTCAAAACAAGATCGTGAAGAAAATATTCGAAGAGTTGCAGAAGTGGCGAAACTGTTTGCTGATGCTGGACAAGTGTGTTTATGCAGTTTTGTATCACCTTTTGCAGAAGATAGAGATGTTGCTAGACGTATTCATAGAGATAACGATTTGCCTTTTTTTGAGGTCTTTATTGATACCCCATTAGCTGTTTGTGAACAAAGAGATACGAAGGGCTTATATCAAAAAGCTAGACTAGGCGTTATTAAAGGATTTACTGGAATAGATCAGCCATATGAAACACCCGAACATCCAGAATTAGTGGTTAAAACTATTAACTGCACAGTTGAAGAGTCTACTATGCAGGTTGTTGAAATGTTGCAGGAAAATGGCATTATTCCTTTTATACAGGAGGGAAATGATGCTATACCAGAGCTGTTTGTGCCAAGGCATAGGCTTGCGGGTGCAGAGGAAGAAGCAGCCTCACTTCCTAGCTTGCAATTAACAGTTTTAGATCTACAATGGTTGCAGGTACGTTTTCTATCAAGTAGTTAGGTAATTTTGTTATTTTGAAAACTAGATGGACAAACCCATTAGTGTTGATGTTCATTATTCATAAAGTAGAAAAAAGTTCCATATATTTCACAACTTTTTTAATCTATAATAACCAATATTGTGGTATAACGATTACTTACATCATGAGATAAAAGGGATTAAATCGTAAATTCCCACAGTTTATTATTGTTTACTTACACGTGAGATACTACAGACAAAACTAATTTATCTGAGTTTATCTAAAGAAATAATTTTACATAAGTACTTTCATTCCGAGGTAATCTATGGTTTTATTTAATGATTAGTAATACTATGATTGACACATTCTGGCATGTGTTAATTTGGATTCTCTACGACAAGCCTAAAGGACTTTTTGTAGACAGCCTTTGATGTTAATCCATTAGAGGCAGGGTTAATAAAAATCGCCAATTTGTTTTTTTAAATATTTTGTTTTTAATTTTGTGAAGAATGTTTATGTTCTATTTTGTGTATTGTTGTCCATTGTAGTAAAGAATATTGGCTAAAATTTGTCAATTTCGTTTTTTATTTATATATAAATTATAAGTAAGTAAAAAATTTCAGAAAAGCTGTGTCTATGAACTTTAAATAAACAATATTTTATTCATCACTGTCCGAGTTTTCAGAACATGAATCGGTATTTACATTAATAATAATTGGATTAATAGGTGGTAATATAGAATATTCATTTTCCTTTTTTATCACACAAGATACACACTTGTTTTTACATCAGCCCACACCATTTCAATGGGGTTGAAAACGCAATAATATGGAGGCATATGTAAAATAGTATGATCTGATAAACTGATTTTTCAATCGCGGACTATTTTTAAGGAAATTTAACGCTCTAGAGAAAAGGTTCTGAGTATTTTTTCTCTATCTACTATCGATTTAGCAGCGTTTGAAGACAAATACTCAGATATTCAGGTTTTTATCATTTTCACAACTTTGATTGTTTATAACTTAAAACCTTGTTCACACAACTCCCGGCAAAATTGACCATGAGAATTAGCACAACATACCGAATCGAATGGTATTGGCCTATTATACCCGCCAATATTTGTAGAAATGGGTCTGATTTTTGCCTAATTTGACTGATCTAGTAGTCGACAACGCCCGGCTGCAACCTACTTCTTTTTGGTCAACTTGATAACATAAATTTAAAACATTTGAAAAGATATGTCAGTTTCTATTTGTTAACTAGAGTAAATATATGATTATATGTGTTTTTATCTTGTAATCATTGAGATACATAACCTGATAATGTTTGATAGTAACATTAATATTTAGTACACTGCTTTTCGCATTTAAATTAAATCATAATGAAGGAGCGCATTTACATAATGGTTTTGAGGCTTTACCTTAGCCAAAAGAAAATATGGGCACATAAAATGAAACTTGTGGAGCCGTGGGAATTAAACCTGGAAATGAACTCATAATTCAGCTGGCGCAAAAACAGTAGATATTTAAATTCACTTTTTCGTAAATTTAACATGTAATGAAATTGCATTTCTTCACATACAGAAATACGAAGTTTTCTATATTATTTGTACAGAACTTTTCTCGGGTTTTAAAACGGCGTTAAAATATATTATAATAAATTATGTATACAGGGTGTTGCAACCTGTTTATATTTCGAGGGGCTGAAGCTGAAAGCTCATGATTGGTGAAGTAGTGTGACGTGCTTTCTTCCAGTTGCTTAGCGCATAGGCAAGTGGTTTGGCGCTGAGCTATATTTCGGTTAAATTCGGTAATCTCGAGCGCCACCTTTGCAATTTTTACGTGGGGCAAAGGTCCCACATTAGCCTCCTAAACGCAGCCTGTTGCAGTAGGGCTGGGAAAGCTACAGTGGAGACACGGTATGTCCAGGGGTCCGGACGGCAGATTAAACTTTCACTCAAATTCAACAGTAAAAGGCAGATGTCGGTAAATAACAAAGTTTATTAACATACAATGAAATTTTTACAAAACAATAAAAAAACAGTTAGGTACCAAAATACGGAGTTTCTGATAAATACAATAACAAAAACTTAAGATATGTCATTTTAATTTAATTTGAATTAGGTAGGGCGCCATTTTGTGACGTACTTGTAACCAGGCGGTGAGAAGCTAGTTAGCTACTCATTAATGCGGAAGCAAGCGGTGGTAAGCAAGCAAACGGTGAAAGCGGTGAAAAACAACAGTAGCAAAGCGGTATATAAAAAAAACAGTAAACGGAAAAAACTACACAAGTAAGTAATTTAAAAAAACGGACAGAGTGCAAATACCAGGCAAAAGCAAGCGGTTATCTACAGCAATAATCATGCCTACATGTTGCATTAGAGTGTGGGTGTGAAGAACTTGGCAAAATAAAATAAAACTGATACCAAATAAATAAAACGGTTTTCGGATTCGGTGCGGTGTGTAACCTTGGTTACACTCGGTTCGGAAAATAAAACGGTTATCGGATTTGGTATTAGCTTACGGCGGAGATTATTGTGCCTAGACGGACAAACAGCAATAATTAGAACGGTGGTATTTCGATTCGGTTCGGAAATGTTGAAATTACATCAACACTTGATGCGGTGTTTGCCAAGCGCCTCAAACCTCACAGCTGGGTGCCTTCATTAACTGCATTTCGGTTCGGCCACGTGGTATCTTGTCGGATTTTATGCGGAAAATGTCTATGTATCAGAATATAATGTTAGTAAATTTATTTACGGTAGCCTAGATTTTATTCTCAATTCCCGGACTATAATTTCTATAAATTATTTCAAAGTAAGGAATTTTGTTCCATTTCGTATCAATACGAAATATGGGGAACAAAATGAACGGTAAATTAACAATAACACTACAATAAATTTCACAAAAATAATTTTTGCAAAAACAGATTTTATTTTGCTACGCACTAGCTAAAATAAAATATACGGTAATTAAAACTTCTACCCATTTGGTAGAATAACATATTATTTTATCGCAGTACCATCACAAATGGTCTGGATCAAAATAATATAAACGGTAAACAGTTTTCTCTCGAAATATCATCTATGTTCTTTTTCCCATTTGGAAATTCTTGCGAACATAGCTATTTGGATAAAATCGGAGAAGTGGACAGATCCTAACTGTAATAATTTAAATTCTTTTAATTTCGGCAAAGTCGGAAAATAATAATTATATTCCGATACATTTAAACGGAATCGGTTTCAAATTATTGCTTTAAAACACACATTTCAGTGAATTATTCTTATCGGTGTTAATATGAAAGGTCGACAAGAAACCAGCGGCGGTGATAAAACGGTGTACTTACATGTGCTGGATATACGGAATAATACCCGACTGGGCTGTTTGACGGATCGGACAAAAGTGATATTCAAATGTGCTCTAATGAAACTGATTTACGCAGCTGACTTACCAACGCCCTCAGTATCAAATCTTGTAATTAATGTTAATATTACGGACAGCCCTCTCACTGCCAGGTTTATCAAATTACCTATTTAAAGTAGAAATCTGTTTCGCGGTTTCAGCTAGCTAAATTAGGAGAAATCTATAATAATGATTTACAATAAATAGATTCGAATGTAAACGGAGTAAATAACGAGGTATGTTATTAATTTAAACTGCATTTTTGGCGACGGAAAATTTACCTCGTTACAGTAGTAATGGCGTAGGTAACTGCAATACCATGTCTCCACAACTGGATTCATCTCTGAGATAGTAGTAATATTGTTACGAGTTTTCACCCTTTTAGGAAACACCCTGTATGAATCCGTGGGTTATAAATAATTTTAACAAGGGGTAAACCACTAAAACTTTATTTAATAATTTACTGATTACACAAACTAACTTTTACAATGTTTATATTTACACTTCGAATTTATAACCTCACTTTCGCTATTAACTTCACCACTTTTATAAAACTTTCCCTCTTCCGCCGGTAATCGCGCCTTATATACTCTCAAATTGCCTCCAGACTCATCCAGAACACAATCGAGAATCTTCTCCTACCACACTCTAGAAAACTCTATCTCTTTCTACAAGTTTCCAGTCACTATTAGGCATAAGTGTATCATAGGGGGATGTTATGCATAACACTGCCCCCTCCTTAAGCCTGATCGTCCCGATCAGGCAATTTAGAATCATCAGTGTATTTCGCCAGTCTATCCAAATGCACGATCTTCATCTGGGACTTTTTGCTTCGTTGAATCCGATAGACGACATCATTAATTCGGGTAATAAAAATATACGGTCCACCCCAAGGTGGTTGAAATTTCGGTGACCTTCCTTTCTTTCGCTGTGGGTTGTACAGCCAAACCAGATCTCCTGCCTTGGACCCTTCTGAACTACCCTTACGGTCATATCGAGCCTTCATTCTGTCACTGGCTATGGTGATTTCGTCTCTAACTAACTCATGGACATTCCTTAGCAGTTCACTCACTTCATCTACATATCTGTTCACAGGAAGCCGTTCTCCACCTGGTGTTACAAACATCAAATCACACGGTAGTCTGATCTCATGTCCAAATACTACACGAGCCGGAGTCTGTTTTGTAGTCTCGTGGATAGCAGCTCTATATGCCATGAGGAAAAACGATATGTGGAGATCCCAGTCACGTTGATTTTTATGAACGACTTTAGAGAGATGTTCTTTCATAGTCTTGTTATGTCGCTGCACCATTTCGTCTGATTGCGGGTGAAGGGCTGTTGTCCGTGTTTTGTGTATTCCCAATAACTTGCAGATTTGCTGAAATACCCCCGACTCAAAGTTTCTCCCTTGATCTGAATGCAGCTCCAGCTGTACACCAAACCGACATATCAAGTTATCTACCAAGACTTTGGCGACAGTGACCGCTTCCTAGTTCGGAATCGCTTAGGCCTCCGGCCACTTACTAAAATAGTCCATGCCAACCAGTATGTACTTTTTACCATCCTTGGTTACTGGGAATGGTCCGGCAATATCGATCGCAATCCTCTCAAAAGGAGCCCCGACGCTATATTGCCTCATTGCACCCCTACTTCTAGTCTGTGGTCCCTTACTGGCTGCACAACTTTTACAATTACGACACCAAGCTTCAACATCTTGGCGACTATTTACCCTGTAAAATCGTTCACATACTTTATTCAGGGTCTTGTTAACGCCGAAGTGTCCACCGGATGCTCCATTATGCACTTCCTGAAGTACTTTCGGTACTCGACACCTGGGAATCACTAGACGCATAACAACTTACTTCCCATTCGGGCTCTCTCATGCTCTCTTTAACAGCCCGTTCATGACTCTAAGTGAGTCCCACTGTGCCCACAAAGCCTTCAATCCAACTGCTTTGTCCTAAACATCCTTCACTCTGGTCGAATTCCTTTTTCCTTTGCTCTCAGTATATTCCCGATCAGTTGTTCTCGCCTCAGGGCTTCAGTTGTCCAATCATCTGGAACATCTATTTTTCTGTTCGAAAATATTCCTCGAACAATGTCCAGTAAATTAGTCCTCCTGTGTTAGCACTAACTCCGAGAATACTGTCCCAGTCTTCTCAACACTTCCGAAAAATCCTCTTGTTAAAATTCCGCGTCTGACACCAGTTGTTACGAGTTTTCACCCTTTTAGGAAACACCCTGTATGAATCCGGTTCTAAATCATTTTAAACCACTAACATTTTATTTAATAATTTACTGATTACACAAATTAACTTTTACAATGTTTATATTTACACTTCGAATTTATAACCTCACTTTCGCTATTAACGTCACTTTTGTAAAACTTCCCCTCTTCCGCCGATAATAGCTCCTTATATACTCTGACATTGCCTCCAGACTTATCCAGAACACAATGGAGAATCTTCTCCTACCACACTCTAGAAAACCTTACCCCTGTCTACAAGTTTCCAGTCACTATTAGGCATAGGCGTATCATAGAGGTGTTATGCATAACAATATGTTTAGAATATAGATAAGAATCGAGTTTTTTACAACGTTCAAGACTTTACTAGAAGATTTCTAGATGGATCCAGAAGCATTATTAGAGTATATAAGCTAATGCAAACAGGCGGAAGAAGGATTCCCCAGCTGGCAGGGTCCAACAGCCAGGGCCAGGGGAGGTCTGCTAACTTCGCCTACACCGTCTGCATTTGCATGTGGGGTAGTCGTAAAAAGCAGGCCCACCCCTTACCAGGTCTACCCGTGATAATTGGGGCAAGGAGTTCAAAGCTCGACCCCTAATCATCCGAGACCGTCATCAAAGTCAAGAATATTGGCGCGTAAGAAGCAAATCTTTAATGAATTGTGAAGGTTAGAAAATCCGAAGTAAATACAAAATTGAAATATCAACAAATAAACATTGTTAAAGGTTATTTTAGTCCGTAAAGGTGTATTTTAGTTAAAGAAAGTATTGTTAAGTTTCCAGTAAATTATTAAACGAAGTGTGTTAATGTTTATCTCTTGTTTTAAAATTCTGCTTTCGACACCAAATTGTCACGTGTTTCTGTTATTGAACCCTGTAAAATGATCCATTTTGAAAATACAAATTATTTATAATTATTAAATTTAGTCCAAAATCCCATGAAAAATTCGACTTTGAAACATTATCACTTCACAAAAGACCGATAACCGCCTTTGGCATCGTCTTTTATCGAAATCTGCATAAAAAGTTATCTCACTAAAGATGTCCTAAAAAATTTTTCATTTCGAGGACGACGATCAATCGCCTTTGGGCTCCGTCGTTCGAGAAATAAATATTTTTCGAAAGTACCAAAAAATTGACTTAGAAAAAAATTCAAGATGCACAGGGCGGAAAAATTTTTTCGAAAGTACCACGAATTTATTTTTTCGAATGTACCACGAAGAGGATTGCACAGGGCGGAATTCTCAGTCAGGATGTAGCGGGTAGCTATTTTAAATGTCAAAGTTTAAGAAAAAATCAATGGGACGGTTTTTCCACTAAAAACCAAATTCCGCATTTAATTATTCTGCAAGTGGTGGAGAATACACCATGTCCGATCCACAAGAACATCCATCAAAAATAACGAAAAAATTCAAAGTCGGAAATTCGATCCCGATGGACCCTGGCGGGAAATCGCCATAGTAATCGCTCGAATGCGAGTCGACGGAAAAAAGGTATACTTGGGTTCAATGCCGTTAGTACGTTTTTTTAAGCAGGAAAACCATTGAATTCATTCATATAGATAGTTTCTTGAAGCGTCCCGACAAAGATTACAAGCAATTCGAAAATTTCAGTGCAAAATTAAAAGTGAATAATTTTCAAACAGTTCCACATGTATCTTACAATCATAATTAACTAGGAGTCTGAAACTTTTTGTATGGTCGATTGTTATAGTTCTCTTGACGTTGGATGAGTTGCGATCCTACGGGACGTAACGTCTTGCCAAGTGGGTTTTTCCAAACACTTTTCCTTTCAATGGGCTTGTTCAGCATTTTTTTTTATTTCACAAATCGAAAGTGCAAGTATAAATTAATGGATCTGCAAAATATCAAAATCTTATTCGCACGTTTAGTATCTTAAAAACTATTACAAATTTCCATCTCGCGAAAATGGGGCGTGGCCAGGCGCTACGTCACTATACGCATAGACTCGGCGATCTCAATAGACTTGATGCTCCTTATTGGTTATAATTATAAGTGTTTTCGAAGTATTGTTTGTTTTGCTTACTACTTGACAGTAGGGAAGTACAATTTGGTGAAATGTCAAAAAATTACAATTTTCTCTCGCTCCTGCCAGAACGAATTTTCGATTTCGACCCTGCAATTTACGATTATAATTCATCGCCGACCTTCTCCTTTCCGTAGACACATAGAACGAACTTCCACTCGACGTATTTATTTAGTTACCAGCGTTTAAAATGTCCATGTTTTTCGACTTTTCAGGTTAATTTTGAAAGGTCCCAGAAAGCCATTTTTCCTACGTCACTTGCGTATAGTGACGTCACAAATGAGCGCTCGGTTTTTGCAACTATTACTAAATTCAACTCCTTATATCTCGAGAACGGAAAAAGTCAATAATACGAAATTTTAAGTGTATAATGAGAATATCGAGTACTATACGAAAAAGTATAAAAACCATATAAAAAGAATATCATGGAACAAGCCCATTTTGATTAACTCATTTTATTTTACTTTTGAATTTTACTGTAGGTATAAATTTGCTGACTAAATTAATACCCGAACATTGCACTAATTAATGATACTGTTAAATTGTCTCATAGAATAAATATCAAATGGTTTGTTATTAAATAAATAAAATAAAATTTTTATTTCCTCAACTATCGTACTAGCTACCGTCGTTTACTGACATCTATGTTAGAGGTATCCAACTTATACTCTATCAGTGAAATAAAAATAAATTTAATTTACAGCGTACTTGACGATAGAAACTTGAAACTGGAGATTTCTATATATTGAATGTGCTGCTAGCTGTGACTGGCTGAATAAATTTTCAACTTTCTCACTTAATTAACAGGAGGTGCTGGTGTTGTGGTGTTAGAAATTACTGAAATTAGAAATCATAACGTAAAATGGATACAAAAGATTATTAAATGGACAGAATGGACTATGGCTGCCCAACCCAATTCTTTCAGATTTTTCTAATTTCTGTGACCCAAATAAAAAATCATTAAATTAGGTACATATAGATATTGCTCTACTCTGTATAAAAAATATATACTTATAGAGAGAGATGAAATAAATAACCTTAGAGGAAATAACATTAAGCCCTTAGACTAGGAAAGATAGATGGTGAGGACTCGTAACAGCGCATAATCGCCACGCTAACAAGTTGTGCCTAAGACGCCATTGCGGTGGTGGCACACAAACGGTAGAGAGCAAAATGAAATTTTCCAATAGAAGTGATTTATAAGTGATTTAGTGCTAATTTATGTAATGTACCTACATGATGGTATCATATTCTATAAACTACTGTAAAAATCATAGCGGGAAAAAATTGAAAGGAGTGACGCTTTGCAGGTTAAAGTATATGCAGTTTTCACTTTACCTAGTTAAATTAACTGTAGGCCTATTATTTACTTAATTATATCCGTGTGCATGCAATGATAATGAGAAGCATAGTATATCATTTTCTGGTATGCAATTTGCACGTTATTTGATTGAAATTTTCATTCATCTTTTCTTCATTGAATATAGAACAGTGCATCCGAAATGACACTTTTTCCATGGGCGTAGATATATCGATTATGGCGTTATATTATATAGAATGTAGAATAAATTCTGGTATGTAAGATATGAGTAAATATATTTATGGTAGTGAATATTAATTGTATTATTATGAAGCTGTTTTTGGAAAAATACCAGTTTTGTATCGTTTTATTCCTTTGATGTGATAAACTTGACACCTACATATTGTACATATGTTCCGCCACTTTCGCTTGCTCTCTGGTGGCAGGTGGCTTCACTATTGGCAGTAGCGTTACGACTCCTTACAATATATATCTTTCCTACTCTAAGCATTAAGCCAAGAAACAACAGAAATTTGTGCCGACTGTGCCGACTGCCGAGTGCCAGCTGCCAGCTGTGTTTGTGTTGTCTGTTGTCACTTGTCAGTTCGCTGTTCACTGGGTTCTGTGAGTGTCACAGCATCATTTATTTTATATTTATATTGCAAGCATGCAAGCACAATTCATCTAAAAAAAAAACAGACACTCACGAATTGCAGAGCGCTGAACCCCAGTTTATTTTGAACTGAATATTTCTTTTTAACCGGTGACGTACGGTGTTCATTTAATTTTAACTTTACTAAATATTCTTTATATTTTGAATTGGAGGAGTGATTCAACTCTTCTAAAGTGAGTTTATCGATAGAATACATAGGTATTTTGCAACAAAACTGCCACACACACACACACATACACACACACTAGCAGAGAGAATTCTCTCCGACACTAGTAATTTTTATTATTTTCATATAACCTACCAGCACCAGTACAACAATCATTTAAAACATCAGTTTTTAAATGTAAGTTGAAGTTTTAGTATAGTGACTTCTTATGTGGTGAATAAGTATAGTATCCAAGAAATCAAAGGAAGTACCTAATTGCCTAGTAGTAAGTACACATACATCTATCTACCTAAGAGCGAAATAATCATTTTTGTCACGTCTGCACTTCAGTTCAAAATGGAATCATCTCAAGACATATACAAAAAACAGAAAACCTGCATGCAAGTAGCTACAAATGTTACTGAACAAAAGCATCATGTTTCTCGTGCCAAACGGGGGCAAATTTTAGGACACCTTAGAGGATTTCGTGGTTGTACGGTTTGGTTAACAGGTCTGTCTGGAGCTGGCAAGACATCAATTGCTTTTGAACTTGAGGCTTACTTAGTTTCTCATGGTATACCTGCTTATGGATTGGATGGAGACAATATGAGAACCGGTCTAAATAAGGATCTTGGATTTTCAAAACAAGATCGTGAAGAAAATATTCGAAGAGTTGCAGAAGTGGCGAAACTGTTTGCTGATGCTGGACAAGTGTGTTTATGCAGTTTTGTATCACCTTTTGCAGAAGATAGAGATGTTGCTAGACGTATTCATAGAGATAACGATTTGCCTTTTTTTGAGGTCTTTATTGATACCCCATTAGCTGTTTGTGAACAAAGAGATACGAAGGGCTTATATCAAAAAGCTAGACTAGGCGTTATTAAAGGATTTACTGGAATAGATCAGCCATATGAAACACCCGAACATCCAGAATTAGTGGTTAAAACTATTAACTGCACAGTTGAAGAGTCTACTATGCAGGTTGTTGAAATGTTGCAGGAAAATGGCATTATTCCTTTTATACAGGAGGGAAATGATGCTATACCAGAGCTGTTTGTGCCAAGGCATAGGCTTGCGGGTGCAGAGGAAGAAGCAGCCTCACTTCCTAGCTTGCAATTAACAGTTTTAGATCTACAATGGTTGCAGGTACGTTTTCTATCAAGTAGTTAGGTAATTTTGTTATTTTGAAAACTAGATGGACAAACCCATTAGTGTTGATGTTCATTATTCATAAAGTAGAAAAAAGTTCCATATATTTCACAACTTTTTTAATCTATAATAACCAATATTGTGGTATAACGATTACTTACATCATGAGATAAAAGGGATTAAATCGTAAATTCCCACAGTTTATTATTGTTTACTTACACGTGAGATACTACAGACAAAACTAATTTATCTGAGTTTATCTAAAGAAATAATTTTACATAAGTACTTTCATTCCGAGGTAATCTATGGTTTTATTTAATGATTAGTAATACTATGATTGACACATTCTGGCATGTGTTAATTTGGATTCTCTACGACAAGCCTAAAGGACCTTTTGTAGACAGCCTTTGATGTTAATCCATTAGAGGCAGGGTTAATAAAAATCGCCAATTTGTTTTTTTAAATATTTTGTTTTTAATTTTGTGAAGAATGTTTATGTTCTATTTTGTGTATTGTTGTCCATTGTAGTAAAGAATATTGGCTAAAATTTGTCAATTTCGTTTTTTATTTATATATAAATTATAAGTAAGTAAAAAATTTCAGAAAAGCTGTGTCTATGAACTTTAAATAAACAATATTTTATTCATCACTGTCCGAGTTTTCAGAACATGAATCGGTATTTACATTAATAATAATTGGATTAATAGGTGGTAATATAGAATATTCATTTTCCTTTTTTATCACACAAGATACACACTTGTTTTTACATCAGCCCACACCATTTCAATGGGGTTGAAAACGCAATAATATGGAGGCATATGTAAAATAGTATGATCGTGTGCTTCAAAAATATTTTTAACAGCATATTCCTTTTTAAAATTTTGCTTTCCAATCAGTTCTAATAAAGTCATTTTTGTGTTTTTTTCTGGTATTTCCAAGCCTTTACCTTTCATAAATTCAATGATATCGCCTTTTCCCAATATCCCAATATATAGAAAAAATTCTTAAAATTCAGTAATTAGTAAGTACTAGGTGTTCTATTTTCCGTGTCACTTAGTATATGTATAGTATTTTAGTTTTAAATTTTATTCATTTTATATTTTTATTCATTCAGTAAATTCAGTTTTTCTCAAAAACTGGTGTTTATGTCAAAATTTAAGGGTAAAGAGTATTGGGGGCACTCCACTCCTGGTTTCCTAGACCAGATATGAAAGCCGTTATATTTCTGAATCAAAGATACTTAATATGTATCCTGTCCAAATTTGCTGTTTGGATTCAAACTGTATGCTCCCGAAGTATGGTCCCACACTCCAGGGACACCCTGTATATTAACTTATATTTATTTTTAATAAATGTTTAATTTGTTGTTACTCATACTTACTTATTTGGTGTGGCATATACAGTGGTTAGTGGTAACTCAACGTATTCATTTAACACAATAGAGATAATTATCTCTATTATGAATTATACATTATCCGAAAGTCATTAGTATCTGAAATATTACAATTTTTGTGTGATTTCAAAAAAATGCACCCCACGGGGATATTATCTTTTCAGAACTTTTTTGTGTCATATTCTTTAATAAGCATTATTAATCTTGATTAAATGAAAATAACAATAATAAGCTTAGTATTAAAAATTACCAGGAGAAAAAGTTTGTATAATTCAAAAATTAGCAAGCAACTTACAAATTCATAACAATCTGGTGCAAATACTTGACGACACGTTAGGAAAATATTTAAAAAATTTGTCTGATGTATCAGCTTTTCATTGAGGTATATGCAACATTACAAATAAACTATTCAATTCTATAAAAATGCTTGAATTTAAAGAATATTGATGTATCGAATAGGTAAAAATTATCATTTATGACCAGAGCCCGGCGCAAAAGTAGTTATGCCAGAGACGGTCTTCACACACAGATAAATATAATGTTTTGTATGATTCACATAATCATATAAATACATTATTTATAGGAAACAAATACCTACTTTTGGGGTAAGAAATAAAAAGTATGGCATAAAACTCATAAAATAATAAATAAATAATTTATTATTGTTTTGGAGAAATTATTTATTTGGTATTGTTGAGCAAGTAGATGTAAGAGATGTTTACTGAAACTGGTGGATAAGAAACACCAGACTTCGGCCGCATATTATATATACCTGCAGCGTCGCGCGTCGGTCTGATTGTCTAATCGAAATCAAAAAACTCGGCACTTTAAACGGCATACGCCACAACTTTTTATATGAGTTAAAGAAATGTAAACATCTCCCATATGTTTCTCCGAACTAAATTAAACAATTTTCAATTTAAAATATAATTTTTATCTGTGCACACAATATTATTTTATTTATTTTATTTATTTTATTTTAATGCCTTGTTTTTATTAACGTCCTGGCGGAGTTCAGCTATTGCTGCTCTACCACTCAACCAGGACACGTACACATAGACATCAGCACAACAACCATTCCCTGCGATATTGCCATCTACCGCAGCTGAGACTCGAACTCAGGAGAGATAACAGCGACTAGACATGTTGTGCCACCCAACAGCGGTCTAGATCACTGCTACCGTCTCGGTAACACATGAAAAAACGCCACCAACATCCATACCCTGGCCAGGATTCGAACCCGGGACTCCGTGATCGCAAGCCAAACACCTTCAGCATTGCGCATTGCACTATAATTTAAAAAAATATAAGGAGAATTTTCGACATCACAAAGTCACTCTCTTTCTGCTTTTTTACGACAGCAAATAGGATACGGCAAACAATAATAATAGTAAAATCAACAGCAGATTGCGTTTTATATTTTGCAGAAGACTTCAAACATACAGAAAGCATTTGAAATAAAAAAGGTCTAGCAATTATTATTAATTTATTACACAATGACCAATGCCATGTGAGATTGTTTCATATGCACATACGCATTATGGAGTCAACACTACAGACTTGTCAGTACATTTGATAGAAGTAAATGTGTCGTGATTTGTTATCGCGTCGAGTGGCTTTCCATTAAATGAAACAGTACTTTCGTAGATTAAAGATTTTCTGGAACTGCGATTTAACGATGTAGAATTTTTCTGTGCCAGCTGTGAAAAAAACACTTTCATGGACATGGAATTCGAACATTTTAAAACAAGTTTCATCTGAACGTCATAAAAACTAAAATTTAGCATATTTACATGGATATTTCTCACAGATCCCTCTAGCTATATGTAACGTGCAACGTAAGCCGAAAACAGATCAGTATACAGTAATTGACGCAATAAACATTACAGGTATTTGATCTACGTCAATATATTTTTAGAGTCTCAGGGGATATTGCTGAGTGAAATACAAATTGGATACATAAGTGTTAAGAGACAACCCCGGTCTTTCAACATTTTTTTTGTGTGACAAAGATGTGGAATGTTCAATGGCGGACATAAATCTGCCATCTATAAGAAACTATACTTATTTTAAATATGCGCCGATTACACCGGTAGACGTTGAACGGTTGAACGATCCTTTTTCCCAGCACAAGTGGGATATTCAGTGACAGGCGCCGGAGTTTTATTTCAGACGATTTAGAACAAGTGCAAATAACATATTTTTATTATTTTAATAAGGCATAGTTACTAGGCGTTTGTGTTTGTGCATCCAACAATAAGTGCATCAAATTATGACTTATAACCGTTTCTGGGCCATTTACCTTTAAATGTTACGGAATTCACTAGATATAATCATAAGGTAAAATATTGTATTATTGCGCATGAAAATGTTTATATAGTTCATATTGCGCAAAGCCGACTCTGGCTTTTACGTCATAACTACCTCTGAGCCGGGGTCTGTTTATGAAGTAAAGCAACACAGTAAACTTTAATTACTTTTATAATAATCAACATTTACAGTTGATACTCAAAGTGTTCACTCCTATTTCGTACTAAGAGACAGGCAAATTTCCTCAGCTTGAATGTGTGGGTGGAAATCATCAAAAATCATTTCATTGGCCTGCATATTTTACATGATATTTTAATTTATGGTGCTGCATATAGGGGTTTTCTAAATCACATTTCTTTCATTTTTGGATTAAATCCCTTTAGCGGACCGGTACAGAATGATATTTCAACACGTTGGTTATCCAGCATATCGATACCTTAGCCCGCTAGGTGTCCAGATCTCACATCCCTAGATTTTATATATCTGAGCACATGACGGAAATAGTTTATATCGTACAAATAAACTTCAAGGAGCAGCATTACGACGAAATAGCACAACTTACAAGGACGGAAATGCGAAAAAATGCTCATGCTTGTATTCAAAATAGGGGAGAATACTTTGAACATTAATTGTAACTGTTGATTAATAAAAATTAAACTGTTCCCTCACTTCATAAATGATAATTTTTACATATTCGAAAAGTCAACATCCTTTAAGCAAAAGCATGCTTCGTAAAGACACAGTTTGTTTTTAATATTGCATACCTCAATGAATAGTTAATGAATCAAAGAAGTTTTTAAAAGATAACAGTGTTATCAAATATTGGATCTGACCTTTATGAATTGAAAGTTTCTTGTTAATTTTTGAATTACGCAAAGAGTATACTGTTTATTCTAGTTTTATGTTGTTTTTTCCAATAACTTGCTGATTACTTCATATGAATTTTTTTGTGAAGACAAAACTATTTTCAGCTAAAATATCCAAATTTTTTTGTTATGTCATGAGAAACTGAACCAATTATTAATATTTAAAATATATTTAAAAAATCATATTATTTATGCAATGGAACTTATTTTCATAAAAAATGTTTATTTGCCAAAGAATATACTAACAAATCAGTAAAGATGAGAACTGATTGCAACAAATAAGTGTCACCGTAAAGATTATAACCATGTGCCTAGTTTTATGATATTCTACTGATGGGTATGTCCCAGATCCTCTCGATCACATCAGTCAATACATTTTTTAGGGAAAAAAATGATAATAATGAACAATGTGTATAGGACCCATACAGCACCTGTAGTTATCTTAGAAAATTTAATGCCACGGCTAACATATTAACTTTAAATTTCAGTAAATCTATGAGGTAAAAGTTTAGTTTATTGCCCCAAATAGGTGTTGGCTTACTTATCTGGATGTAATTCCCTGTGAAGATGTTTGATTTTCCACAAACGCCAAGGCTCTTGAACGCAGTACTCGAATACAAACACTTGATGTACATTTCATCAACCGCGTTGACCTTATCGAGAAGTGATTAGTTTTAATCATCTCTCGATGATGCAAACATGGTTAATGAAATGCACATCGAAACTAGGTATTTCAGTGTTGTAGTTAAGAGTTTTGGTGTTTGTGGACACTGCATCTTCGGAGATGGCATCACCCCAAAGGTCCACCACCTCCAGGATTTATAAGTAGATCTATTAAAAGCACACTACAAAGTCATGTTACAAAGCATTTTTACCTTACGAATGACTATATTTACGTTATTAATATATTAACGCTATAAGTGCCTTTTATATTTTTGATATATGTTATCTTGTAGATATTAAGCGAGGGATGGGCCTACCCCTTGAAAGGCTTTATGCGAGAGGACCAGTTCCTTCAAAGTCTCCATTTTAACTGTTTGTTAAAAGATGGAAATTCCACTAGCCAAAGCATTCCAATAGTTCTCCCTCTCACAACCATGGATAAGGATCGCCTTTATGATACATCAGCCATTTCGTTGTACTATGGAGATACATGTTATGCGATACTTCGGAAACCGGAATTTTATTTTTATAGAAAGGAAGAACGAGCTGCCAGACAATTTGGAACTACCAATAAGGATCATCCATATATTAAAATTATTTATGAATCTGGTGATTGGTTAGTAGGCGGTAAGCAAAGAATTTTACATAAAATATTTTTTTGCTTAGTTAAAAGAACATTGTTATTGAGTTTTACCATTTGCCTTTATTGCTTACTAGATCAAATTAGTTGTTAAATGGATTTTCTTTACTAATGATAGAAAAATAACATATAGCTTAATCACAAAATAAATGCCGTTAGTAAGAGGAATATAAGGCATCAGAATTATTTTTAATTTTTTAGGTGAACTAGAAGTTTTAAAAAGAGTCGTGTGGAATGATGGTTTGGATCAATACCGGTTAACACCAAATGAACTCAGAAAAATATTTAAGAGAATGGGAGCTGATGCAGTGTTTGCTTTTCAACTTAGAAACCCGATTCATAATGGCCATGCATTGTTAATGACAGATACTAAACAGCAGTTGCAAGAAAGAGGCTACCGCAAACCAGTATTATTGCTTCATCCTCTTGGTAAGATGAGTAATATTTTTTTACACTTATCACAAGTCTTATGAGTGTTGTATTATGTTACATAATAATTGTCTTAGATACAGCCAATGGGCTGATTTAATGAATTTAATTTAGTAGTTGTTACTTCTTGTTGATAAAGTATTGTTTAAAATTAGGCGATCCTCTCGAAATATACGAGTTTTAAAGGAGTCTGGAGTGCAAAGCGACTAACATTGTAACACCACTTAATAGGAAACGAAACAGTCACGCACCATATTAAGGGTGATAATTCTGTTTGAGTCTTTTTCAGTGTTCTGTGCTTTAAATTAGGTAATATCTTTTATTGTTTTTGTGGTGATTAAGAAAAGTTTGAAGCGAATTTTAATAAGGCAGACTCTTGAAATCTTCCAGAAGTGGATTTATTTTCCCTAAAATGTTTCTTAAATTAAGTACACTGCATTTCCTTTGATAGCATTTTGGGCTTAATATTTACTTGAAATTTGATACATTGGGTCATTTTTTGGTAGAATCATCTAGATTACCAGGGCCTTTTATTGAATCAGTTTCACATAAAAATTCATTGTTACCTCTACTCATTTTGGACGTACCTACTTGGTTCATTAATTCCATCAAGAGCGGTGGTGCTGCCTTTTAAGAAATAGTGTGGCACAACGTCAGGTCTCATTTTTATTTGAACATTGTCCATATGCTCATTATAGGCCGGTCGTCATAACTTTTTTTTGGTCAGAAATTTAAAACGCTGTAATTAAACTGCCGTTAAACGGTAGCCTACTAAAATGCCGTTAACAGATGTGACGTCATTGAAATGACCCACGTTGACGGCTTGTGCTTAAACTGCCGTCAAACGGTCGCGTACTAAAATGCCGTTAATCGATTTGACGCCGTGTTCGAATTGTTGTTGCTTTGGAATGTTATTTTCGTCGGGTTTGCATTATTATTGTAGTAACAATTTGTGCTAAATGCTACAAGTTAATTTTAAATAAGGTGTGATATTATTGGTTTAGATTGAAGTGAGTGTTTCAGTTAGTTTTCTGATTGTTAAGTTATACCTAGTGATACATTTACAGATTAGGTATTGAAATACATGGCGTTAATGCCGGGAATGCTGAAAGTTGGCGACAGGTTAAGCTTATTTGCTGAAGCAAAGAATGCAGTTGAGGATCTTGGTGAAAATACGTACACAACATTTTGGAAACGAGATGCATGTACTATTGCAAGCCGTAAAATTGTAAGACCAATAGAAAGCTCTTTGATATACTATCAACTTCTATGTGCATGTAATCACAATGGAAAAAAGTTTAAGAGAAGTGGGAAAAAATTGGACAATCTTGGACATTTAAAGAAGATTGTCCAGCACATGTAGATTCAAGGCATCGTCTGATGGAAAAGAACTCGAAGTAACGTCGGTTGAACCCAAGCTCAATCATGTCACTTCAAAGGTAAGTTCGTTATTTTCATAATATTGTTCGAGCAAGAGTTCTAAATTCTTTATCTCAACTACTCTGCGAACTTACCTTTGAAGTGACATAATTGTGCTTGGTTTGAACCGACGTTACTTCAAGTGCTTTTCCATTAGACGATGCCTTGAATCTTACATGTGCTGGATGATCTTCTTTAAATGTATAAGATTGTCGAATTTTTTTTCCCATTGGTCTTTAACTTTTTTCCACCGTGATTAGATGCATATTATATCAAAGAGCTTTCTATTGGTCTCACAATTTTGCTGCTTGCAATAGTACGTGCATCTCGTTTCCAAAATGTTGTGTACGTATTTTCACCAAGTTCCTCAACCGCTTTCTTTGCTGCAGAAAATGAGCTAAACCTGTCGCCAACTTTCAGCATTCCCGGAATTAACGCCATGTATTTCAATACCTAATCTATAAATGTATCACTAAGTATAACTCAACAATCAGAAAAGTAACTGAAACACTCACCTCAGTCTACACCAATAATATCCAGATTCACACCTTATTTGAAATTAACTTGTAGCATTTAGCACAAATTGTTATTACAATAGTAATGCAAACGCGACGAAAATAACATTACAAAGCAACAACAATTCGAAAACGGCGTCAAATCAATTCACGGCATTTTAGTACGCGACCGTTTGACGGCAGTTTAAGCACAAGCCGTCAACGCTGGTTATTTCAATGACGTCACATCTATTAACGGCATTTTAGTAGGCTACCGTTTAACGGCAGTTTAAGTACAGCAAATTTAAAATAGCAATTTTATTGACTATTCTTAAAGGGAAAATTGTGCTGAACATGATGGTGATAGTACATGGAAATCGTATTAAACAAGTGGTGTTGCCTTACATCAAATGAGGTAGTTCTGGTTTTTTCATATGTTGATAGTGATGAAATGGTAATGACAAATCCAAATTTTCCACCTCGAAAGCCCTGCGGATCATTGTTAAGTACTATAACAATTTCCCTCACTGTACTGTACATTATTAGGTGTTTCATAATACTACATACCTACCTTTTAAATATTAATGTTTTAATTACTAAACTGTTTATTTTTATAAATTAAAATGTTTATTTCACTCACTAAGGATATTTCATTTTGCAAACCGTTCTAATACATATTACATCAACAACTTTGAACAGCTGTATCTCAGGAACTATCAAGTCTATTTAGACCTAATTAGTCTCATTTTGGTGGAAATTTAGTGCACCTTAATAATTTATAAGGTGATTCTTGCCATGAAATGGATCCTTAGGAGTCATCATAACTGTCGAAAACTAAAAAAAAAAGAAAATGTAAAACATCCTTTTTTTAGAAAATTTGCAAACCTTTGAATGGCCGTATCTTAGAAACTAATTGGCTTACTAAGACCAAATTGTTCTCATTTAATTGCAAATTTAGTCTACTTAAAGCATAGTGACTTTTGCCGTAACACAGGTTCTTGGTGGAAACAATTTACAAAAACTGAAAAAAGACCTAAAATTTAATGGATTCTCATGTACTTAACAATGATCCGAAGGGCTTTCGAGGTGAAAAACTTGGATTTGTCATTACCGTTTCATCACTACCAACATATAAAAAAAACAGAACTACCTCATTTGATGTAAGGTAAAATGTACCAATTCCATAGACTACGACATTAAAAAATGTATAAAACGCTAGCTTCATTGTTAAAAACAATGGTTTTTAGAGAAAATTCTCATTTTTTTGTGTTTTTTTATTTTTTAAAGAAAACGGTGCGTCGGACAAAAAGAAGTCAAGAAAGAAATGAAAATTTCATCAATACGTATCGTTTGAGACTTTTATCTTTCACTGTTCAATTGTGATAAACAAATTAAGGGTTCTAAATTAACGATTTTTGTTCTGTTCAACAAAAGGTCATACGTATATTTTATTGTGGTCAAAATGTTGCATTTGTTCATAAAATTTACAGTTTTTCTTTTGTGTCGATATGTCGTATATTTTGCAACAAATAAACTACTTTGTTTATTAAGGATTTGCGATTTTCCACGACATTTTTTGCATTCTTCGCCCCTGGCAATCGATGAATATTGATAAAAACTACCATTTCTATGTGGTCTTGACTCTTTTTTATATCAGCTCAGAAGCGTCATATCGAAATGCAATTGTCGGCAAATGAAAGATAATTAAAAAAAAGGAAATTTGGAACCTAGATAGACCTCAATCTGGAGATAAATACTATTTTACGTTTACGACCGTCAATTTTTTTTAAAAAAATCTTGTGACAAAGTTAATATATTAAATTAACTAGTTTTCAATTGTCACAAAAATCCATTGGTTTTTTCATACATTTTTTGCGTTTATAACAATTTATGAATGTTTTTTAGTGTTTACACTCCGAGTGACTTGTGCAGTAATGACTTTGTATATATAAGCTGCTTACATTCTTTGCTACAGGGTGTTGAAATTTTTTTTAAATCTTTTTTTTTATATATATAATTCAGAAAGTACTTATTAGATATTATTTTGAATTTTGGTATATATTAATAGGATAAAACCACATATTTCAATTAGAAAAGTTGTTTTATCGCTCCACCTGTGGCGTTCCTGCAAACATGTCCTCTGATATTTTTACCAAAAAAGTGATACGCCACTGACATTTTACCATGTGGATATTTTTACTAGCCTGATCAATTCTACATGAAAATAGTCTCATTAGTTGCATTTTTCTCGTCAGACGCACAGTTCTTGATTAAAGCAATTAAATTCAAGCTAAAAGCAAGAAATGTATGAAAATACCAATGGATTTTTGCGACAATTGAAAACTAGTTAGTCTAATATATTAACTTAATGTTGTCACAAAATTTTTTTCGGGAAATTAGTTAATAAACAATTGACAGTCGTAAGCGCAAACTGATCTATATCTCCGGTTCTAGTTAACTGATCGTTGTCTATCTATGCTCAAAATGTTCTTTTCTTTATTATCTTTCATTTGCTCACAGTTGCATTTCGATATGACGTTCATGAGCCGAGATATTTCATTTGTTTACTAAGCAGTTTGTTTTAAAACGTTGGCAGGGGGTAAAAATAAAGAGACTGAGACCACATAGAAATGATAGTTTTTATTAATATTTATCGATTCCCAGGGATGGAGAGTGCAAAATATGCCATGGAAAGTCCTAAATCCGTAATAAACAAATTAGTTATTTGTTTAAACAACTACAAAATACGCGAGATATCGACACAAAAAAAAACTGTAAATTCTGTAAATAAAATGCAACATTTTGACCACAATAAAATATCCGTATGACTTTTGTTGTACAGAAAAAAAATTGGTCATTTAGAACACTTAATTTGTATATAACAATTGAAGGGTCAAAGATAAAAGGTCGCCTCAAACGATGTGTATTGATGAAATCTTCATTTTTTATATCTTGACTTCTTTTTGTTAAACTGAGAATTTTCTCTAAGAACCATTGTTTTTAACAATGAAGCCTATGTTTTTGTAAATTTTTTAATGTCACCACCATGTTCAGCGCAATTTTTCCTGTAAGAATAGTCAATAAAATTGCTGTTAATAGTTTCTGACCAAAATCGATGATTTTGATCCTACGACGACTAGCCCCTTAATTTATAATGCATGTAGTTTTCCATGTTTTTTTCGTGGTACATATAAATCAGAATATTTAATTTTTCTCATTGCTAGCCGCAGAGAATTAAATGAAAAAATGAATAGAAGGGGAATTACTGAAATAAGTTTTAATAACAGTGTATAAAACAACCATAAAATATTTACAATTATTACCTTGTGGCGTTGTAAGAAATATTTTATTATGCCCAAGTTGTTCATGTGTGTGCTACCCTACGAATGATGTAGTTAGCATCACTGATTTAACCTGGCTAGCACAGCAAAGATACGGAGAGCAAATAAGGCAGTGAGTTCAAGGCTTGGGCGCCAGGATTAACTAGGGTAATCAAGGAAAGGAAAAGCTAGCAATAGACAAAAGATACATATTACAAATATTATATTATACAAAAAAAATGAGCTATCACAGCATCAGCGATACTGTATAGCAGAATATCAAACAGAAATATATACAAAATATACTATATTACAAAAATTTACAATGAAGATAAGAGAATATAGCACCCATGATGCTAAATAGCAACATACCAGATTGAAATACTATATTACAACTAAGTTTGAGCCTTTACGAGAATTAAACCGAAATATATTAGAAAGGTATTTCGCAAACGATAAAAAAAAACAAGATATTTACAGCATTAGATATACTAAAATGCAACACAAAATTTACACCATTAGATTTACTAAAATAGCAACACAAAATATATTACAACAATAAAATAATAAAACTTAAGGTGGCCATATTTATGTGCTAAATTGTGGGTATAATCACATGATTTTAAAGCGAGCTATTTTAAAAAGTATAGGTCATATTTATAAAAGTTGCACATAAACGGAAACTAGAAACTTTAACTTAGGAAACGTGTGCTTTTATATTGTTAAAAAGTAATATTTTCATAGATAAAAAAAATGCTTAACATGTACCTTAGAAACGATGTCAGCTCGCCACTTCAATAATTATTTTGCACTAGTTAAAATCAAAAATAGGGAAAACCAATACAGACAAGTCCTAACTTAAACATTCACCCATATTATGAAACAAGAAAAAGTCTCATTAGACCCTTCATGTACTAGAAAGCTCGAATTAAATTTTGCGGTGCACTTTTCACATGTTTACTGATATTCTGACATATTTATTTTTAATAGAATGGAATTTTATAAGATTTCTTCAGCTAAAAGTTGTTGTATTAGTTCGGTCACTGTCTCATAGATGACGCAACAGAAAAAGGGAATTATCTGAATTTTATATTTTTATATAGGGTGGACAAAAAAATCAATAAAATTAATCGTTAATAATCATTATTCCCCACAGTTATTTTTTTAAAACATCTGCTCTAAAAAAGTCAAATTTCACATTTATTCTTGGTTTTAAACATTTATTAAGTTTTAAAGGTTTGTAGCTGTTCTGCATTTACAAATGTGAAATTTGAAAATGTATAGGCTCTTTAGGAAACTTCCGATGTTTAATAATACCTACAATAATGACATACTGTTTATGTTTTCGTGCACTAACGTAAATTTCTTTGTTTTGGATGAATTACGGTAAAAATATATTATTTTAACATGGACAAAAAACGGTTGTTTTTTTATACTTATATTGAATACAACCGCTATTAGGATAAATTGTTTTGGTAAATGTTCGAGAAGTAAAGAAATCTGATGAGCTAAAAACCTTGTGTGGTAGAGTCGTGAGATCCCATTTCTTTACTGACTTAATGTTACCGAAGGTAACTAACTATACTTGTTGTATTCGTGAAACAAGCATTCGCTCCGGCATTTATTCGATTTTTCATATTTCAGATTATATCGATTACAAGAATTAATATATTTCAATTATGTCGATCTGTTATATTTATAAAACTATTTTATGAAAAAACATGACATTTCGTTATAATAACTGACAAGAATCAAACCAAATAATACTTTATACACAGGGTGGACACCAAAACATAAAAGAAATGTGACAGGGAAGCATAATGAGTATACGTAAGTGGAATATAGTTGACGCTCTTTAAGAAAGAGAACCTGTTATAACTTTAAAATTAGATAAAGTATACAATGTGGTAAAAGAAGAAAATAATAATCTCCAGAATAATTAATAAGTAAAAAGTGCCAAATATATTATACAATATTATATTATCTGTACATATTTATAGAATATCTTACTAGGATACAAAGTATATATGACGTACTAGGTAGGTACTGATAATATTAATGAAATGAAATAATAACCATATCACTAATATCACAGAAGAAAATAAGCAAGGGCCGCTTTATCAATGCGAGGATAACAAGTTATCCTATAGTTAAAGCACAGTTTGTAATAATACGGTAGGGTCACTTCCTCTGACAGTGATAGCCTCACTCCTGCTATCGACGCGTGAACTAACTCGGTAGGGGAAGTGTCCTACTATATTATTAAACTATTATTTCACTATAGGATGACACTACTTATCCACGCATTGATAAATCGGCCCTCACACATCTTCAGTACAGAACAAAAGGTTTTATTATTCAGTGACAAGCACGATTTCACAGATGACAGATTGATCGACGAAAACAACAATATGCTCAATCGTATCTTCTTTTTTTTTATGTTTTGTCAAAAGTGATGGGTTATAATAATTATTTAGAATATAAAGCATATTGTGCGAAAGTGCAGAATAATGCAAATTTCTTACGAGTTGTGGTACAAGCGTTATTACAATAAACTCTGTACAAAAGCATGTTTTTGAGGTAGCCGTAGAACAAGTAATTGAAGCTCTGTGCATCTAAATGACGTCAGTCATCCATAATATAGGTCAACATTGTACTGTTCTCAGTCACATGGTTTTCGTTACATAAAAATTCAAATTTCATATATTTAAGAATCCTCTTTTGTGACTTTTTTTTATTATAGTGTAAAACTTAACTTTAATTTTTCCCGATTTGAATCAAATTTTACTCAAAGATACAACATGTTAGATCTACTTATGACTATATGTACTAAAAAAATGAAAAAAGCATATTAAGCATCTTTTATTCGTAAATTTTACTAATGTAACCTGAACTGTCAAGTAATTGAGAAGTAGTTTGTAAATTTATTTTTGCTTTTTGTGTATTCTGAAAATTCTGCAATCAATATCTTAAATTTCATGAAACTTTGGATTTAATCATTTTGTGTAGTTCTAAACAATTTTCATTTAATTTTTTTTTAGTTTTTTCAGTTTATTATTTAGAAATTTTTTTCAAATTGGATAAAAATTTAAAAAGTTTATAAGGTGGTATAATACTATTATGGCAAAATAATTAAACCATTTTTAAAATGTATGCATCTTCCCCATTAAAGTATGTGCACCTTGTTTACATTATATAATTTATGAAATTTTCATAATATTTATTATTCAAATAAATTTACAAATACTATATAGTGTAGTAACTTGTATTGGAAACATACTTAAATTAAGCTTAAGGTGGCCATTCCCTAGAAAGAGACCTCCAATAGGGAAATATTTATTATTTTTGGCCATAACTTTTTTTTCTTAGTACGTATATTTATTAAAATTATAAGAGCACCTAAGTAGAACCATAACAAGACTGTTACTATGAATTTTCACTCAATAATTTCCGCGGTTTGCAAAATAGCTAGATTTAAATTTAAGAATTATGTCAATCTCCCTATTTCGTAGTTTTGAATCTAGCTATTTTGCAAACCACTGAAATTATTGAG
Source organism: Stenurella melanura (assembly GCA_963583905.1). NCBI lineage: Eukaryota > Metazoa > Arthropoda > Insecta > Coleoptera > Cerambycidae > Stenurella > Stenurella melanura. The sequence goes on from OY757309.1 coordinate 165,527,988, forward strand.
TGAATATTCATAGTAATAGTCTTGTTATAGTTTTACTTAGGTACTCTTATAGTTTTTTAAAATATAAATAAAATAAAATAAAGATATAAAAGTTATGAGCAAAAATAATAGATATATCCCTATCGGATGTCGCTTTCTAGGGAATGGCCACCTTAAATGAAGTACTAAGATGTGTTATGTCTTCATTTTATTATCTTAATTTTTTACCTTGAATTTATGGTCAAATGTCAATATTACTGATTTTTTGCGTTTATCTTTATCTATTGTACAGGCTATGAACATATTAGTTTGTAAAAATTAAAGTGGCTTGAAAGAGTTTCTATCTTAGTACTATCCCATAGAGGCGAGATGTTTGAAAAAATTACACTCTCATCCGCTTTTCATGAGTATATATTTCACGAATTAGGAGCGGGATTTATTTCAAATTTAGGCGGTACGTGCAGACTGAAAATGTGATTGCATTGAAGTAGTGAACTTTGATATCGCTCATTACAGTGTGGCGTTACTTTAAGGAAAATTTGAAGAACAAATATTATCGACTTTTTTATAGAAATTCTTATTTTAGATTTGTATTCACTACCATCAAAAACCCATTTTCACCAAATTTGAACAAAATATATACTGGCTTCTCAATAGGTGGCCAAATAAAGGGACATGGGATGGGGAAATCATTTTTGGCCATAACATTTTTTCGTACTACGTATATTTAAAAAAAACATAAGAATATTACTATGACTTTTCATTCACTTCACTCAACTGGTTATTTTTATACTTAGGTAATATTATAGTTCTTTTTTAAATATACGTTAACAAGTAAAAAAGTTATTGCCAAAAATAATAAATATTTATGTATGGAATGTCCCTCTCTTGACCATCGCCATCTTATTAGATTTCATACAAATAATTGCTCTAAACCGTAGTCCAATGAATATGTTTGAAATACTTTGGCGTTTCTTTCAGTATATATTTTTTTACATTTTAAAATTTTTGAATGATTTCCAAGGGGATTTTTTAAGGAAAAAAAACTTTATTTATACAGGGCGGTCGTTCTAAAAAATTATTAACTACGAAACGACATATGAGAATAATAATCGGAATATAGGTATCACTATTATTACAAAGGAAACCTGATAACTTTTGGCCAAGAAAATATACAGAGTACTCATCCGACAGCAAAAATTCAATATTAAATAAAAGGTGACAATTCTGTTAACTATATGCCAAATATTATTGCCATCTGTCACATTTTTAGTTGTACATGCACGTAGTGGAGTGGAAGTATAGTAGTGGAAAATTGTCAGTTTCTCTTTTTTTACAATGACATGAAACGTGGAAATTTTAAATTTGAGCGAAAAAAATTTTTTTTCATTATCTATTCCCTTTAGACGGTCCACCCTGTATATTTTTGTTCGAGTCTTATTACAGTAGATATTATAAATAAATTGTAATATAATAGATATATGTAATAATATAATAATTATAAATGCCAATATTTCACATGAAAGCTCTTCTGGATAAAGAATAACATTCAAATGTACCTTTGACCTATTAATTAAAATCCAGTAAAATAATGAGAAATATATTTCGACCCAAGGGTTTCGATATGGAAGGGGGGAAAGGGGATCGGCATGCGGTTAAAAGCAGGTAGATAGATGTTTTTGTTGTTTACATTATTTCGATTTGGAACACTTGTTATTTGGATTGCTCAAGCGAAGTAATGTTTACAACTGGATTAGTTTATAGGATTCTTTATTGAATTTTCACGAATAAACATCTATAGTAAATGATTCATCCGCTACCCGCTAGGTACCACCACTTAACGGATGGTTAACGACTACCCTTTTCTATGACGTTGTCGAGGTTGTTCTCTTTTGCGAACATGGCGCCCTTAACCTAACAAAAGATATGCAGTTTCGTTCGAACCTGATATTTATTTGAACCTACCAGCATATAGCCTCCCCACTGCGTAATGCCAAATACATAAAAAGGGGTTACCCCAAGTTATATAACTACAAAAAAATAATACTAGAACTTATCTCTAGCAGATAAAATATGGAATACCCCAAGTTATATAGCTAGAAAAAATAATACTAGGACTCGATTCCTAGCAAACAGATACATATTGCACCGCTCTGCGAACATCCGAATTCCTTTTATATAAATAATCCACATAACTGATATGATTTGACAGACCAAATCTAGGAAATTTCAGATTACGCAACGCGTATTATGTGTAATAAATTACCAATATGTCTAACCACTCAGACATATCCAAAACAAAAGTAACTTTGACAAAGCGATTCTGCGATACTGGTAAAACAAAATAATATCACATTATCAAATACTAACGTTACGTTAAACCAAGACGTACATAACGACAATACTGTAAGTAGCAAATAAACAGTACAGTACTTAAAATTGTTTACCCATTAAATAATTTCCTAACCTAAGATTTAATATTTTCCGGTTTACTTGGAAATTTGCTTAGTTTGGTGAGATTCGACATTTTAGGTTTTAATAGAATGATACTAGAAATAATCTCTCATTTATGAAGAAATAGGTAAGTACTTATCTTATTTCACTATGTCCTGGTGAAGGAAATTTATATTAGCCATTATTAAATCTTTGGAGATCGAGGGCCTTCATTTTACTTAGTTGAGACTCCACGCGCAGTAGTTTTGGGTAACCTTCCACATTCCTCTGATATGACCATTTCGATGTTAAAAAAAATCATGAAGATAACGCGCTCGTACAGAATATTTATCATTAAGAATATTTAACGTAACGAAAGTATTTGTAGTGTAGGAAAATTTCTAAAGAGAAATTCTTGTTATACAGAAGATGTTGTTCGAATCAAGAAAACGTAGTGCATGAAAATGAACAACCTAAAATAATATTTTAAATATTAGATGGTATTTAACGATATATAATTATTTAATCTCTCACCCCATGCGTCCACGAGGTTTTTCCATCTTAATATCCCCCTTAGAGGTTTAACAAAATTTCAGTTACGTCCATCTCGACGGAGAATTGGAACGAAAAAGAAAGAAATTAACCCAGCATGGCATATCGTTAAATATTTCCCGGACCAGTAGTCACGTTGTCCCACCCAAAAAGTAATTCTCTTTTATTAAGGGTATATTAAAGAAAGGATTTATATTTCTTTGGATAATTCTGCATTTTCATGCATCTAACAGACTGTATTATAATTATTATTATAGTTTAATCTACTCAACTTCATTTTAAAGTTAGTTTGATTTATTTATTTCATTTAATTTGAATATTATCGAGCTTGCGCCATCTATTATTCTGAAGCGTAAGCATAAGCTACTGACAAATTTTCATCTGTCATAAGAATAGTTCGTAATAGTACCAGAGCATAGGAGAATAAAATATTCGATAATTAATAGTTATTTTTTTAATAATTATTAGAAATGTAACGAAAGATACTATTGAGCATTCAGCACGTTACGACCTACCATCAAAATTGAATAATTATTTAAAATATGTTTGGGTTACACCCTGTATAACAACAACTCGGTGTTGAAATATGAAATACACCGTTTTTCTAAAATATTTTTAAATCAAAATTAAAAGTTATAAAAATTGATAGTAAAATATTTTAAAAAACATATTTAAATTCTAAAAATACTGCATTAACTAATAAATAATTTAACTTGTAGATAGTTATATTGAAATGGTCCACATAGATATAATATTACTTGACTTAATAGTGAAATTTTCATATAATTTGTCATTTCTTTCGCCTTTTAAATATGAATGACAATAAATGTATTAGTAGATGTTTTCACAATGGTGCTTTGGTACCATCACTATTATTTATTATTAATATAAACCGATGAAGATAGTTTTATAAATCTAAATTCTTCATAAACTCGTTTAAGTTTCAATGCACACAGTGCTTGGGTTAACAATTTACATTGGAATACAGTCGCACTGTAGCTAGCCTCTTCTGTTAACAGATTCCTATTCAGTGTCGTCACGACTAAGCTTTGACAAGGTGGATGCTGTCCATGTTTACGATTTTTTTAAGACCAATTATAGTTCTTTGCATAGGGTTTTACAATTTTAAGATCTTTCTGATGATCAAATAATAAAAAAGTGCTAAACGAGCCCATTGTGGTGAGGTTTCAAGGCAATGGCCACACCACCTCAATTTTTACAAAGCAGAATCATAGATGGAAAACACTATAATGTCTTAGTTAAAATATAATCACACTCTCTTTACAAAAGTCACAAAATACTACACAAAACAACCAATTTATAACACATTTTTACTCTGGCATTTGCATCTAATCAATTCTAATCCAAGACCTCTACCCTAAGGGAGACAAATCAAGGTAGACTTGTGTTTGTCCAAGACATTCGTAAACAACTTTCTGACCCACCTGCATACTTTTAATATTAGATTTCTACCGAGTGATAAAACTGCCCTATTTTGTTCATGCCCATTTGCCTGTACTGGCATTCCACTTACTATATAGAGTTCAGTGATCACCTTTGTTGGTAACGACTTATAAACTTTTATACTATAATTATGACAAATTTTCATTAAAGAACTTTAAAGACTTTAATGATGATAAAATATAAACACCCAGCTAGCGCAGGAAATTAGTTATCTCAAATATGTTATGCTACGCTACTGCATGATCAATTATGTTCCTGCCTGGGCAGAGTGAGACCAAATTTGTCTACTGCATAACCTCAACATAGTTAGCGATTGCTGAAGATATATGCTGAATGTCCTCTGCATTCTTCCAATATTAGAGTTAGTGATGGGCGATATATCGCGAACTGTGATTTAATCACTGATATTAAAAAATCACAATTAACGACTGTGAATAAAGTTGGAAGAAAAGCGTGACGTGATCACGACTTTCCATATATCAATATATTTTTGACGATATAAATATCTTGTTTGCGACCTTATGTATAACACGTACAGCAAACGATTCCGTGACTTAACGATATTAGGTAGGTACGCGTTTCACAAGATAGACTAATCTTGCGCGTCTCATACTATATAGATATTTATATACTGATCTTTTAATATCTTTTATTCACTGGCAAATAAACGCAGGGTCGTGGCGGAACATTTCTGTTACAAGAACACCTACTAAAACCATGCGTTAAAATATTTTTTTGATTAAATATACTAGCAATTTTATTGCAAATATTGAACATCCAGGTCTCGGCATGGCAAATAAAAAATATGGAATTTGACAATTTTGTATTCTTTTTGATTTTTAAAATTGTGAAATGCTTAGCTCCAAAACATGTTTTAGATAATTGTGTTTTTGTTGAAGAGAAATAACCACAACTTCTACAACGAAAACACATCGACTAACCATAGTAGAAATTATCTTTTCTCAAAGGGTTTGCAATTTTATTATAATCAACTGCGAAGATGAGTATCCTATAGGTATATATAGAATGTGCAACAATGAATAAAAAAGTTCAGTAAGTTGGCGAAGAGTATAATGGTTATAGCTTGTATACGTTAGAAGTGCTGCCTTATGCCGTTGACTAAAATTGTAAGAAAGAAGTAGGTAACAAATTTTTGATAAATATTTGAATGGGAGAAATACTTGAACTTTATTAAATAAAATGTTTCCCATTAAATAATAACAAATAAGAATAACTATATAAGTAAACATTATATTCATTATTTAATTTGTACATTTTTATTAATCCGAGGCTTATTATATTAAAAAGGTTGCAGCACTATTATATAAACAATAACCCAGCAAAAATTAAAATCCCTGATTGATAACAACTAGCAATCTACCTAAATAGTTTATTGATGCTTCCGAAATGTTATACAAATATACTTTACAAAAATATGCTATTACGAAGTTCAAATTGGCGTCCCATTTAAAACTTTAGTGTTTTGGCTTTATCATACCAATCCATGTCAGGTTAGTTGGATAAGCAAATCATAATATCAATATGCATGTTTATGTAAATATCATACGTATTATATATCTACGGCTGCACAGATTACCAAAGTAGCGAATTCACCAATTCACCAAAATTAACAATTTTTCCTATTCGGTGTATTATGAAAAGTCGTGATCACATCACGGTTTAAATTCACTGAAGAAATTCACATTCACGATTCACGTTGTGATTGAAAAATCACGATATCGCCCAACACTAATTAGAGTAATATCTGCATAATCTGATATATTTAATGAATATGACGTTTTAGCAATATTTTTCTAAAAATTGTACAGGCAGCTGTTATAACCAATTGATAAATTGGCCAAACTGACAGTGTACTCTCAGAATTAATAAATTTGAATGCTCAAATCTCTCTCGTTGTGAACTTCTATATTACAATCTCGGAAACAACACTACCATTTATTGGAAACAAAATCTCATGACGTGATAAATCCAATGTATCGCAAGCACAACCTAATACATAAAATTGGTTAAAAGAATTTTGTTTTAGGTATCTGTATGTGCTATATCATGTTAGAATTTGTGCTAAATAGATAACATCTCGGACAGTTTTTTTTTTCTGTCAAAAGAGAACCAAAATTTTTTGTGATCAATAAAAATGTTCACAAAGTCATTTTTTTTATTTGACAGAAGATAACGGAGTTCATGAAAATGCCTTTATTGGAAAGTTGCACCCTCTTAAAACCTACCTAAAAAAATACAACCCAACAATTTTTTTTTTCAATTTTTTTCTAGTATTTTTTTTAGTAGGGCAGTGTATGAATACAAAAATTGAAATTACCTTTAAATCATCGATAGTTAAATAACCATATATGTGGAAATGGACAAATCCATTTTGGGATGTGTGAACGTGGATGTTGCTCTGTGACCTTGAGCTGTAGACAGTGCGTGTTAGTGGATTCGGGTTGCATTTGACCTTGAAAGGTACGTTTCTAAATCTCGACCTTGAAAAGTATATTCGTTCTTTAAATAAACGATAAAGTGGGGTGACTTTTTCCGTTTTGTGACGTAACAGCTCTTCCGTATAAAAGAGAATGGGCTATCAGAGCAAATATCATATTTAGTCTGATTCGGTTACAGTTAATAAGTGAGTAGTGCGCATATTGACACAACTCATACCTCCTGAAAAATTCTCGTGTGCAAGTAGTAGAGAGTCTAAAGCCCACTACGATGCATTTTAAAAGAGAAGAGGTTGACTAAAGGGTATACAAAAACAAAAGACGATTCTGACGTAAAATTTTCTGCTGAATTCGAATTTCGAGTTTGCAAGTTAATTCGGCATTGCGAAATTGGAGAAAGAAACATATATTTGTCAAAACTCGGAAAATCATGAAAATGTGTATTTTCTTATTTCTCACTCAGTAAGGTCACTTGGGGTATTTGGGCCATGATTTTACAACCTGAGCGAGAAGATTATACTTTGAACTTGCCTGAGAACCACTAATAAGTTATATTAATATCTAAAATATTTTTTTATATGTAATACAATATACAGTCTTTAAATATATAAAATTCAAATCCCGAGTCAAATTTAATTTTCTTTATAAATATAATTAAATAATATAAAGTCTGATGGGCCCAGTTACCCCTAGAAATTGGGGCAACTGGACCATACAGGTCTTGGTTTCATACAAACGATTGTTATTTGAACTGGGGTAAGTTGGTAAACATGTAAACTGCGTACAAAAATTACCACAAGTCATTTAAACCACACTATAGTCAAGTTGTTGACGATGTAAGAGAACTACTACATAACAATTAGGTAGAAATTTATTCAAATTTAGGAATAACACAGCTTCTGTGAAAGTAAAAAGGGCAAAATTAAATGTAAAAAACATTCAATTTCAAGTAAGCATATATAACACAGGCACACAAAAAAAAGTGATCTACACCAGGGACCTGACATACTAATCCTATGTATTTCGACGTGCTGAACACGAATCCAATGTTCGTTTAGCTCCGTTACCCACCAACTTTTTGTAAATCGCGAAAATATCTAAAGAAATAAGGTTGCTTAGGCTATTTTCGCGACTCACAAAAAAATGGTGGGTGATGGAGCTACACGGACATCAGATTCGTGTTCAACAAAATACATAGGGATTAATATGTCGGGTCCCGGGTACAGATCGTTATTTTTTGTGTGATTGTGCGCAGTGATCTACATCTACCTAATAAATAAAAACAAAAACAACATACTTAATGTGCTTGGGGTAACTTGGTCCCAGCCGTGCCCAGATGCCCTAATTAACTGGCCCACTTACCCCATTTTTGAAAAATTGTGGGGGTAACTGGGCCACCCACTCAAGCTTATGACCTAACGCAGAATACATGCTTGCAATAACATTTTAGGGATATATCATGCTTCTAATTTATGCTAAATTAACTGTGACATTGATAATGTATACAGTAAACCTGTAGTATTTCATAAAAATCAAGATTACATCACGTTGCTATGAAAATTTTGCACTACAAAATTTTGAAAAATTGCTACATGAAACCAACAACACTCAGAAACATGAGACTAATTGTTGTAGTGAGATGACATTGTCCTTCAGTGCTGCCAACTGCTTGAAGTGAAATTACGCCCACAAATTCTACGAAAAAAAAAGCCATGGCCCAGTTACCCCCTGGGCCCAGATACCCCAACTGACCTTATCTCGAGCCTTGTAAGAGATATCGATCTCATATTTTATAAACATATTCCTCTGATACTGTTCTTGATCGATGTATGAAGCAAAATTGTTTTACCACGATACCTTTTTTATAAATAATATATAAACTATTACATATTATGCATAAATATGAAAACGCATTGTAAAATATAGTAAGCGAAAAACTTTTTTATTGTTAAAGATAAAAGAATAATATAATGACAAAAAGTGAAGTTTAAAGGCCAAGGAAGTTTTTGGAAACTGTATTTCTTTTTGTTGCTGTTTAGTTTAGTCGCAAATTATTAAAATTCGGCAGGCCCGTAACACGGATTTTCGCTCCTGATATTAGTGACAACTATAATAGAGATAGAGTTTGTAACCAATATCATATTTAATAGGATGATAGAGAAGAGCATTCCCGAGATATCGTATTTTGGATTTGCCCAAAATGCCATTCTAAGGGGATAAAATATCTCAAAAACTATTCCTAGAAAAATGCAACTTTTGCCATAGAGTTTGTAACCAAAATCGTATTTAATAGGGTGATAGAGAAGAGCATTTCCGAGATACCGTATTTCGGATTTGCCCAAAATGCCATTCTAAGGGGGTGAGATCCCAAAAACTAGTCCTAAAAAAATACAACTTTTGTCATAGAGTTTGTAACCAAAATCAGATTTAATAGGATGATAGAGAAGAGCATTCCCGAGATATCGTATTTCGGATTTGCCCAAAATGCCATTCTAAGGGGGTAAAATATCTCAAAAACTATTCCTAGAAAAATGCAACTTTTGTCATAGAGTTTGTAACCAAAATCATATTTAATAGCATGATAGAGAAGAGCAACTACAGCAGACAACCATGTCTGCTCGAGAGATTACACTGCATTGGGCACGGAATAATCGTTGCTTCTCAAAGAATTAATTCATTGAAAAGGAACACAGTTATTTTGTTTCATTTCAATTATTAATTATGAAATACACATTAAAAATGACAAATTCAAATATTACATTCAGACTCGATATATTTGTACGCAAACACAAGAATTAAAGAATTATAGGAATGAAGACGTGATTTTTTTAAAGTAACAAAACTGAAAGGAAAATTTTGTATCAGAAATAAAAAATCATAATGCCTAAAAATAATGATAATATAAACCAGTACAATCATAACAAATAGAGAATAGTGAAAACAAAATTATATCAATCTATTTAAAAATCTACTGGAAGATAATTACAACATTTTGACATAAATTCATAAGTGGACATATATTTGCCACTGTACCTATTTACTGAACGTTTTTAATAAAATTTGCAACACCTTATTTACCTATTTTGTGTGTTAGGCTAGTTACTGTTATTGCTAATATCAAAATGTCTCCTATAAAAATACTATTAATTGAAGAATTAACGCAAATATCTCTTCACAGCTTTTCTATTGTCAATACAAAGAAATTCACAGATTTCGCAATTCTTGCAACCATCGGGACATTGGAAATGATAATAACATACAAAAAACATAAATTTCGGCTTCGCTTCGTCCGGAAACAGCTACGATCCACTCTCGATTGTGACACCGCTGTATTTCGACCTTAAATGAAAACTGGTGACTTGCCCCTCTGTGATATATGCTACCCATATTACATTTGCATATATCAGCTGTTGCATATACAACAGTCTCACTCAACACCGCTGTCGTTTGACATTGAACGAAAACTGCTAACTCGACCCCCATATACGAACATAAACATCTCCAATGTTAAAAATTCACAAAAAAATATTCGATTCCACACCTATATGAACTTTTAAAATGTTTTTGCAAATAATGATGTCTTGAAACATTTTCCTTCGCACATGCAGCTAATTACACATCGTACTTTTTACTGCATGGCAACGACACTGATGACTGTTGCCGTTATAAGTTTTACATTTACAGAATGAATGTAAATTGGAACTTTTAGGCTTCAATTATTTGGTCATCATTATTGGAACCATACTCTTAATTGTCTAATTTATACTAACCAGAATAAAAAATATTAGGCAGATGAGGATAAATCTCACGGGATATTTTATAAATTACAATCTGGAGGAAATCCCTTTTCGCTTGACATAAGAAGTCATTTTCTGTAGGAGAAAGGAATAATTTGAGTAATTGTAGGCAAAATTTAACATCCTTATTAAAGAGCACTACCTATTGGTATGAATTATGTAAAGATATTAAATGCACTGGATGTATTTATACATGAAATAAATTATAATCAATTTATTAGACGAAAAATTCATTGCATTTAAGTGTCGTAAATTTAAACGTCATACGTTTTTCTTAATTCCTTTTTCACACAGAATCTTTTGATTTTAGTTTAAAAAATTGGTTATGCAATATTTATGATATTTCAGTTAATGACCTATCATATCTATACAGGTATCACCATGTCCTTGAATTTTATCTAGTAATAAATTATTTGTGTCTTTTTAAAATTTGTATTCATCTATTAAAAGTGGGATCTGGGATGAGTTTCCTATTTCCCATTAAATACCTGTCTTGATCGCACAGAAAGCACACCTTTATATTAACAATGTAAATCAGTGGCGGCTCGTGATATTGTCTGCAGAGGAGGCTTGATATTCTGAAAGACAACTGATGTGCAATATGACTACAATTTGTACATTTCCCCACCACTCCTGAGGTATTACAACGGCGCGTTACATTTTTTTGCCGTGGGTTGTTCGCCAGGATACCGATTCACGACTTGAGAGAATAGAACTAATAAAAGAATAGAATGAAAAAGAAATAGAAAATATGATGAGATGAAAAAATCATTCACATGAATTTCTCGTTCCTACGACTCGAGTATCGGTATCCAAAGGAGTCCTACTATACCACTTGTAATTAAATTATATAACTTTTAATAAAAATAAAAATAGTTTTGGTAAAAAAATTAAAGTGTTTTTCTACAAACAAAAAATTGTATTCATTATCACTGCCAGGCGTGTAAAATTATAAGTTTTAATAGAAAATAAAATAGTTTTGAGAAAGAAGTTATATAAAAAAAAATATAACCGCGGAACACTCTATATTATGGAGAATTATAAAAAATATTTCCTAAAAAATAAATAACACAAATAAATATTTTTTCTAAAATAGCAACTACCTATATTAATCTCTGCTTTAAAGCCTGAATATTTTTATAAATGAGTGGTAACCTGCGATTTTTGGAACTAGCAAAATGGTTGATTATTTCATCATAAAATGAATCGCGTTTCCTCAATTCTGACAAAAAACGTTTTTCTATTGAAATAAGCGATACATTTGAAAGGCGGTCGTGACTCATTTTGTTTCTAGTAAAAATGTTTTTATGCGTTTAAGTGCTGAAAATGATCATTTTACAGAAGCTTATCGGAATTGTCTCAAAAAATAGTGGCGTTATTCAAAAAGTTCTCTAATTTTGGGTCATAAGTTTTTAAAAAATCTACCAGCTCTTTGAAATTTCCTTTATTGCACGATTCTTGTTTTTCGTCATGTCCTCGGAAAGAATTTTCTTGTGAAGATAACTATATAACGGCATCTATTAACCTCTTTAACATTTCCCTATTCTCACGGACCTTTTCGTTAACATTTTCGATTTCTCTCTTATGTGCAGAATCCAAGAAATTTACAATCTTTTGTTTACCAAACATTTCGAATTTAATGCAAGATGAAATGTGCTCCTGGGATTTTTCCTGCCTTTCTAAACCTCGCGACAAATTTTGCAAATTATTAAACCCGGCCCTGCCCCAAATTGAGGATTGATCATTAGTAAATAATAAACATCTCCAACAATATAATTTGTTTCTAACTGTTGATGCCGTTAACCACTCGACTTTTTTATAATTGTTATCACAAAACCCTCTGTTTTATTTACCACTTTTAAAAACTAACGAAAGCATTGCTGGTGTAGGCCTGGCATTTCTTTTAATGCTTACCTTTTCGTCATAAATAAGAGTAGTAAATCCATTTAATAACAAAAAATCCACCATGTCTGGACAACAAGACATGTTGTTGGGAATATTTTCACCTAGAGCACTTATTTCTAGCCTGCCTATCAAATGTTTTATGTATTTATACGTCAAGTTGTTCTTAACCGGCTAAACGCAACTGTCAGACGTCAGTTCGTTTTCTTTGTGAATCACCTGACTCTTGAATGACCTGTGCACATGCGCTATAAAGAACTGAGATCGGAGGCTAGCCTCATACTTGACTATTCCAAGTGTTGCTATTTTACACAGCGCAAAGAAATTCAAGGTCATTCATGTTATAAGTAAATGCTGTAAAGTTGGAAGCTATTTCGTATTAGCCTCCAGCGAACCGCAGTGTTCATTCAGTAAAAGACCGGCCGACCGGGAAATATACATACAAAGACTATCCGAACTGTAACGTTATAGGTATGTTTGTGGAAATGAAATGCAAAAATGTTATATATAAACTGAAAATTAATTAATGAATAATAAACAATAAAAAATATTAAAAATTGAGATATACCTAATAGAAATTTCTTAAGATATTACTTTTGAAGATATGGTGGTTCTTCCAAGGGGAGGCTCAGCCTCCCCTGCCTCCCCTGACGAGCCGCCACTGATGTAAATATTGTTTGCTTTCGTTCTTAAAGTTCAGGTTTATTTGGAGACAACTCTGTTCTTATTTTTTCTAAAATTCTCACATGTAGGAACTCCTAGATTTTGCATGAAACACGGGATTTCTACTTGAAAATAAGGGCTTGTTTTGTAGTTCTGTGCTGTGTTATGGAGTACAATCCATTTTTGTATTTACTACCTCTTTTAATGAATCAAAAGCCTCACTCATTACATTTTGTAATGTTTCGGCACAATCTTTTTGACACATAAGACATTGCTTTATAATCTATTTTTGAAATATTTATTTGAATCAAATAATGAGTAATACAACAGGAGTAATTATTTCAGACTTACGCTCATCTTCTTCGATGATTCAAGCGATTCTAAATATTTGCTATAAAACACTGTATAAAGTGACTTTCCAAGATAACTGTAATAAAAGCTGTAAGAAAGCACTTGTTCATTGCCTGCACTAACCAGCAAGATACACTGCTATACCAGTGTTACCGTGTGCGCTCTGTCACCAGCTCTAGTGTGGAAAAACTAACAATCATGTAAAAAAATATTTCAAATAAAAAAGTTTCTTTGAGTTTAAAACCCCACTTTACTTCGGGTCACCACCCATCCAACTTTAATAATAAAAAAGTTTGTTGCCAGTTATATTTTATTATGCATTTTACAATTTTTGGTCAAAATTTATATTTTTTATAAAAGCACTTTTAGTTTCGCTATACCTAAGACAAGGAGTGAAGGAATTTTTGGTTAGATTTTAAGTTCTCTGTAATAGCAAGCATGATATCGATTGAGAAATAGTAAAGTACATATTTTCATGTTCTTTGTAGATCCCCTACCAAGGAATTCCTTATAGCTTCTGGGATTATTTGGCGGCAAGCATGAATTATCCTATTCTTGAAATCATTAAGATTATTTGGTTTTTCAGTGTATACAACTTGCTTTAAATAGCCCCATAAGAAAAAATCGAGGGGCGACTTATCAGGTGACCGTGCGGGCCACTTAATAGGTCCCTGATTACCAATCCAGTTCCCTCCAAAGCTCTTGCCATAGATAAGTAACATATCAACATGTTCATTAGATGTAAACAGTGACGGAGCATATTTCTGATTTGAATATGAAAGAATCTTAAGAACTACGTGAATGTGGAAGTAATTAACAACTATCTGTGAAACTGCCACAGAATGACAGTCAATAATTTCTGCTTTTGTGTGTAATCAAGTTCAGCCTGATTAGTGTAAGGAAATGGAGCATGGCAAAATCGAGATTAATCCATTGATATATCATAGACTGTTAATTATAGGTATAGGACATGGTTAACAAAATTTGTTCGAAGATAAGAGGAGAATCTAAAAATTTTAAAATATACAGGGTGTTCCATTTAAAAAAGCAAAGTTGCGTAACCTGCCGCCTTTTTAAGTCGCCTTGTACATTTAAAAATGAAATGGTTAAAAGCATATTTTTAAACAGAATAAATTTTCCATTTAATATTTCCTTCTGTGTATTACCTTTTTCCAGATAATATGCTTGTCTAAATAGAGCTGGGACACCCTGTATAGCTGCAATAGTCACTATATAGCACCATATATGCACAGAATTTAGGACTGATTTAGTTGCCTTGTTCACTCTTATGAGTAAAAAAATTTTGAATATCTGAAATTATGTAAATTTTCTACCTTTGACAAGCTGTAAGTATCTCAAACTTTAAATTTTTAGAGATTGTGCTTATTGAAATTTTTGTTCAGGGAGTAGGGTTTCTGATTTCCCGACTTTTTTTCATTCCCGGGAATCGGGAAATAAAATTTGTCGTTCCCGGGAATCCCGGGATTCCCGGGAAATACTAAATTTTTCATATATTTCTTGAAAAACACAAATTTTTTGTTTCAAAATGTCACATCATCCAAATATTCATTTTACTTCCCCCGCATACCGAAGGGAAGTATTGTATTCGAGAAAAAATCACCCTCCGAGATTTTTTCGGATTTTGACGTTTCAGAACACGTAAATTACGAAAATATAGGTTTTTCAATTTCGTCAGTCTGTCTGTTGGTGCATTAACTAAAAAACTACTTGACGGAGAGCAATCAAATTTGGTAGGTAGTTGACGCTACTGTCAGTGAAGAAATGGTTAAACTTTCACTGGAAAATATACAGGGTGGACCGCCCCAAAGGAAAAAATAATGAAAAATTTTTTTTTGCTCAAATTTAAAATTTCCACGTTTCATGACACGCTAAACCTATTTCTGAAAAAAAAAATGTTGAAAATTTTTTTCACCAACATTTTTGAAAAATTTTTTACCACTAAAATAGATGAAAAAATTGTTTTCTTTGTTTAAATTTAAAATTTCCACGTTTCATGAAATTCTAAACCTAAAAAAAAAAAAATTAAATTTTTTAAATCATTTTTGAAAAATATTTTACCACTGAAATAGATGGAATTTTTTTTTCTTTTTTCAAATTAGATTTTTTTTTTTATTTTTAAAAATATTAGAAAATTATTTCACCATTTTTTAAAAAATTGTAACACTAAAACAGATGGAAATTTTTTGTCTTTGTTCAGATTTAAAATTTCCACGTTTCCATGGCTTTCTAAAACTGTTCAAAGAAATTTTAAAATGTTTTTGAAAAATTTTTTTAATTTTTTTTAAACATTTTTAATTCATTTCATTACTATAGAATAGACGAAACATTTTATTTGCTCAAATTTAAAATTTCCACGTTTCATGACATTCCAAACCTATTTCGGAAAAAAAAATTGCAACATTTTTTTACCATTTTGGAAAAAAATTTAACACTAGAATCGATGGAAACATTTTATTGCTCAAATTTAAAAGTTTCACGTTTCATGACATTTCAGAAAAAAAAATGTTGAAAATTTTTTCACCAACATTTTTGAAAATTTTTTAAAAAATGAAAATTTTTTTAACCACTATATTTCCACTCCATTACGTAAATGTGGGATTGAAAATGTGACAGATGGCAATAATATCTGGCATATGCACCTATTATACTTTTATTGAAAAATGTACAGGGTGGTCATCTCAAGAAATAATTCAGTCGTGTTGGACATTTGTAAAGGTATTTGCGCAAGCCTTCCATATTTGGCACTTGTTATTTAGTATTGAACTTTTGCTGCTGGGTGAGCACTCTGTATATTTTTTTGACCAAAAGTTATCAGGTTTTCTTTGTAATAATAGCAATAACTATATTCCGATTATTATTCCCAATGTCATTTATTTCATAATTAATAATTTTTTAGAGTGACCGTCATGCACAAATAACGAGGGAAGTTCTGTGTAAATAATACCTTTACCGATTTTTTTAAATGTTTTTTTTCTTTTCTTTCTTTGGTCAAAAAATAAATCCGTCAGTTTTGTTTTGTTTTATTTATAATTAAAAAGACACAACAACACTACCTACAGGAAATAATACAATAACCAAATAAAACATAAATGCCGTCCGACGCGCACGCTCTCTAAAATTTCCGAGCACCAAATTTAATATTTTTAAAACTTATTTTTATTTCCACGGGTCCGGGAAATCCCGACTGTTATTTCCCGGGAACGGGAACGATAAAAAGTGACATAATTCCCGGGAAATCCCGTCCCGGGATTCCCGGTACAGAAACACTATCAGGGAGTCAAAATCTCCAAATGAAAACAAATTAGACATATCTTCTGAAAGCCAATTTCCCATAATATGATGTGGACTCCTTTACATTATTTGGATGTTACAGACTCTAATTTCTAATCCTTGATTTATTTTATACCTAAGAATTGTTTTTTAGGTGGTTGGATAAAAGATGACGATGTACCTCTTCCAACCAGAATTCTCCAACATCAAGCTGTTCTAGATGAAGGTTTGCTGGACCGTTCCTCTACCGTTCTAGCTATTTTCCCTAGCCCCATGCAGTATGCTGGTCCAACAGAGGTCCAATGGCATGCAAAGGCCAGAATGAATGCTGGTGCTAATTTCTACATTGTTGGTAGAGACCCAGCAGGCGTAACTCACCCAGCTGGAAAAGATGCCTCACCTGATGGTAATTTGTATGACGCAACCCATGGTGGCCGAGTTTTAAAGATGGCTCCTGGGTTAAACACCCTTGAAATAATTCCATTTAGGGTAGCAGCTTATGATAAAAAAAATCGAAAAATGGATTTCTTCGATCCATCTAGGAAAAACGATTTCGAATTTATTTCTGGTACAAAAATGAGATCTCTTGCCAGAAATGGTGACACGCCACCAGATGGTTTCATGGCACCCAAAGCTTGGGAAATCCTTGCCGGTTATTACCAAGGGCTAATTAATAAATGTGATTGCACATAGATTGCAAGCATGCAAATTTATTCTGTATTGTAATTTACATAATATTTTACGAATATTACACAATATAGGTATTTGGTCATATGTACTTTATAATTCATCTTTATTTTATTTTAAAGTTTATCTGCTATAAGAATATACAATAATAGTTTTTATAATTATTAATATGGATATTACACATTAATTTTATTTTTCATTAATCTTTTTTAAAAAATTATATTTTTGTATATTTTGATTATGCGAATATTTTATCTCCTTTATAAAATAGAATCTTTTATTACTTTGCTCATAAAGTATTGCAGTTATTTTAAAAACTGATTTGTAAATTTTATAAACTTTATTTTCGTGGAACATATTCCCTGCTGGTCATGCTACGTATTGAAATATGTTTATAATGCGTAGGACAAAATTATTTTTTTGTAACGCCATATCCTGAAATTACATTTATTTGACAGTTTCAATTAATCAAAACAATGTTATATTGACAAGGGAAAAATAAAGAAAAAAATGTGAAGTTCTTACATCAAACAATTATTAATTATTAACAAATTTCTTGGCAAATTTTATTCATAATTTATATGAATAGTACTGTTAATAACATTATTTATATTTATTCCTGGAATTGTACGTTCAGATGCGTGAAAAATATTTCATTCAATTATATTAATATGGTGGTTGGTCTGACTTTCACCAACGACTACATCGGAAGACATAGTCATTTCTGAGATATTGTTTGAAAATATATTTTTTTAAATTTCCTTTTTGTTCTGGTTGCTATTTTCTATATATCCCTCAGCAACTATTGAATATTTCCATCCCCCATGACAGCCTAAGGTAAGAATATCAGCTTCAGAACCAGCGAATGATGCGAAGATCTCCTAAAGTTGGGACCTGTATATTGCTCAGGATTAGATAACTTAAGGTATTTAGCTATAATACTTGGTATTTTTGAAAATGTGTTAATACCGGCTTGTTGGACCGTACATTTTTGTCCCCGATATTGAAGAAAAACCACTTTGGGATACACATGAGTATTTATCGTAAATATTTAGTGGGATTTATTCCATTAACTGTCTCACCAATTACCGTAAAAGTCCTTCCAATGTGGGGCTTCGAATCAACCAACATGCATTCTTTTCTCACAATGTCATCAATAGTCATATTGTAGAGTTCCTCTCAACGACAAGTGCCCGCCAAGCCCATTATTAATACATTAAATACTTTTCATCTGGTGCTTCTAGTAAAAAACATTCAACATGTGCTCTTTCAGAAACTTTAGATTCCTTAGTCCTATACTCAGTGGATTGTCTTTTTAAAAAAGCTTTTACTTTTTTATAATTAGATACATCTACATTATTCTTTACATTCAAAACTGCTTTAAGCATCGAAAACTTGGACCAGAGACTTGAACATTTGAAAGTTTTTGCTTTTTCAAATAGGACAGTCAAAAGAACAGACTCAGATTTGTTACAGTTTCCTGCTTTTACCAGTGCATAAATAAATCGTATTCTTTTTCGTACAATTTTCTAGATTTCGCTGATAATAAATCTAAAGTTACAGCAATTGCCTGCTCCCACATTTCCGGAGGAGTACCAAGAATAATATCTTCCTCACTATCAATCATGTTCCAAATAATAATTATTGTAAAGTACAATGAGCCAAATGCGACGTTTAAATCGTTAAAAATTTCGTTGTTTTGTTATTGGTTTCTATGGAAACAGCAATAGAATTTAGTCATTACAACAAGGTAACTTTGTCAATTTGCTGTATTTTTACAAAATTATATTGTTTTCTTATAATGTTAAAGAAACATTAAACTTATTACATAAGTCATATCAGCAAGGTAAGGTTACAAAACAAACTTATGTAGATTATAAAAATGATTATTCTACTCTTCTTATACAGGAAAAATCTCATTTCTATGAAACTCAAATTAATAATTCTTGTAATAAATCAAAAACTATTTGGAATATTGTAAATACTGAAACGGGCAAAATTACAAAAAAAAATACAAATAGAAGTCAGTCATTTAAGGAAATTAATTATTATGGTGTTATGATCACTTCTCCGCAACTTGCAAGTGAAATATTTAATAATGCTTTTGTAAATTCGGCTACAAATCTGGTTGGAGAAATTTCTGCAAAAACCACAGTCAAACACATTTCTTGTAATTCTAATTCAATTTTTTTATCGGAAGTAACACAAAGTGAAATTTTGGAAATAATTAACGGTTTAAAAAATTAATATTCCAGTGGTGATGATAACATAAGCAATATCATGTTAAAAAAAATTGGTTGTTTTATAGTTGAACCTCTGACTTATGTAGTAAACAAGTCTTTAAAAAACGGTATCTTCCCGTCAAGATTAAAGTTAGCTATTGTGAAACCTCTGTACAAAAAAGGCGATCCTTCTTTAATAGAAAACCACAGACCTATAAGTATGTTATCTTCTTTTTCTAAGTTACTTGAAATTGCCATGTGCAGAAGATTAATCCCATTTTTAGAAATGCAAAATATTATCACGAAAAATCAACATGGCTATCAGAAAAACAAATCTACAACAGCTACCTTCGATTTTGTTAGAAGAATACTCGATTACCTAGACAATGGATATATTGCTCTCGGAATATTCCTCGATCTATCCAAAGCTTTTGATTGTGTCGATCATGGTACACTTCTTAATAAATTGGATAGGATGGGCATAAGAGGGGTAGCTTATGACTAGTTCAATTCCTATCTTAGTGAGAGACATCAAAAGACGTGTATTACATCAAATTCCTCCGAGTATTGTTCAAGCACTCGTAGAGTTGTATTGGGTGTGCCGCAGGGCAGTGTGCTTGGTCCGATCCTTTTTTTATTGTACATTAATGATTTGCAGCAATATCTAAATGATGACTCAGTGTATATAACTACTTATGCTGATGACACGAACATTTTAATCTTTGATAAAGATTATAATAGTATTGTGATGAAAGCAACTAGTGTGATGCAAAATATATCGGAATGGTTTCAACGAAATTCGTTGATATTAAATAATAATAAAACCAACTGTATTTTATTTAAGCATAGTAGAAATAAAAATGAATATCCAACAGAAATAAACATTAACAATGTAAATATTAACTACACTGGAAATACAAAATTCTTAGGAGTGATTATTGATGTACATATGAATTGGATGGACCATGTACAGGCTCTCTGCGGCAGACTAAGTACAGTTTGCTACTCGTTAAAAGAACTGAAGAAGGTAGTGAATCATAATACTCTCCTCACAGCTTACTATGGACAGTTTTACAGTTTAATGTCATATGGAATTATATTTTGGGGTGGTTCTCATATCCAAGAAATTTTCGTACTTCAAAAAAGGGCACTGCGAATCTTATCCGATTTGAGAGTAGATGAATCATGTCGACAACACTTCAAAGCACTCAAATTATTAACAGCTCCAGGTCTTTTTGTTTATGAATGTCTTTGTTTCATTTTCAAGCATATGAACGAGTTTAAAGACAATGTCAGAGATCACAGCTATGATACAAGACGTAAAGACACTCTCTCATACCCAATTCATAATACAACAATTCTCGAAAAAGGCTGCTTTTATAAATGTTTGTATTATTATAACTTGTTGCCCACTCAACTGAAAAAAATTACATCTGTAAATATTTTCAAAAATACAGTAAAAAAATTCTTAATACTTGCAGAACCTTACACCTTAGAGGAAGTGAATGAAACAACATTTACTTAAAAATAATATTTTTACTAAGTTAAGCTATTATCGTTATTTGAATTCTTGTAAATTTCTGGACATGTAACAAACAGAAATTGTAAAATTGTTGTCACCGTTACGCAATAAAATTCTATTCTATTCTATTCTATTCTTAATTTCGAATTGTGATACAAAAAATTTTGTATATAACTCGAGACTAACATGTTTATTTACTCGTGTGGTTTATAGCACTCGTCTTCGGCTCGTATTATAAACGTCCCACTTGAAAAAGAAAACACCATTTTAGCCAATTCTTATATAAAATGTTATTAATGATATTCGATTAAGAACATCTCCGCGGATGACACTCACTGACACATTTACACTAGCATAAAAAGAATCTGTCATTGTGACGTCTGTCTCTAATATCATTAAAATAGTTTTAGTCTTGTCTTAGGCATTATAAACACATTTCAATAGGTAGCATAGCCAGCAGGGTATTTAGATAATTGTACATAATATATGTATCTATATAGTTAAATTATATATATAATTATTTTAAAACAGTATTTGCGAAAAAATGTTGCCCATTCCAAGAATATTTTGTTGTTATGTTTCAAATATATTTTATTTAAAAGTTATTTGTTTTATTGTTATGGATAAATGGTTTCAAATTTATTATTAGTGGTACAAAGAATGCCCAGATTTATTGAAAGAGTTATAGAAATTGATAATTTTATTTAGATATATGAATGAAGAGTATTGAATAACAACCTGGAAGTTCCCACTGAGCTATAGTTGTCATTTCCAAAAGCAACAGATAACTATAGTGATTTTGAAAAGGGCAATGCTGACATTGATTTTTCCAAACACTTGCACTTCATTCTCATTTCATCAACCAAGCTAACAGCATCAGGAGATGATTATAAGTTTTAATCTCCCAATGATGCCAACTTGCTTAGCGTAATGTGTTGAGTTTGTAATGTGTTTTGATATGCGAAAACTATTTTAGTACCAGTAAAACATCCAACGTCCCCTTAAGTCTGCAGAGGACATGATATTGAAAGAAAATAAAAACTTCTTAACATAAGACACATATGTCGATTAAAAATTATAATTTGTTAATGAGTTATCACCAGAGGTCGGATTTATACTGTATCCCACTCTTATTGTCGGTATAAAAAATGTTGGGATATTTATTCTTTAACGCACTATCAATGGCGCCGACGTTTTTTATACCCAGAATAAGTTTGACATAAACCTATCGGATTCCAGGGATGGCCTTTACAGATTTTATATATTGTAAACACATACATTCCCAAAGTATAAAAACAGAAAGAAAGTCATGCAACATACTAAATTAATTTTTTAAATTTTACAATGTTAATGCGTAACTTAGTATTATCGAGAAACAACTTACCTTATTATGATCATGAAATGAGAATTAAATCCAAAGAGAGAGAGACGCGATGCTTTTAAGTTATTTAAAATTAATATTAATGAGGAAAATTGGCTTGGTTACAAACAAGTTCGTAATGAATGTGTACCATTCTCTCCGTGGATGGGCGGGACTGCTTCTGTCTTGAGGGTCTAGTAATTAGGTGACGTTGCCATCTGTTCTGCCTGTGTCATTGCAGGGCTTCGTTAACTCTTCAAGTTAGTTGGTTGTATTCCCTTCAGTGTTCAGGGAGTCTTGTCCCCTGCACCAGTTTCTTAACCCTCCTCTCCCGAATGAGCTGCATGGTATCTTCAGGGAGTTCTCCCATCGGCATTGCAACTCTTCTCATTACAGTTTCCGTCGTGCTTTCTGTTAGTGCTGCCTGGATGTGGTTTTCCAGGGAGATGATAGCCTCTTCTAATTCTTCCTCACTATTGATTCTGGGAACTTGTGCAATGTTCCTTTGCAAAATTGCTCGGAACTGTTCCCAGTTCGTTCTCCTCTTAGTATTAGGAAGATAGGATTGTGATCCAAGGAGCCTTCAGCTTGTGTTTGAAGTTCGGCAGTGAAGGTCATCTCGTTGAGCAGGACTATATCCAGCACATCGGGCCTATGTCTTCCGTTGTCAAATGTGGGTTCTTCTGGACCTAATGCCTGTACGTCATGATGATCCTCTAGGAATCGCAGCATCGCTCGTCCAGGGGTGTTAGTGAGCCTGCAATTTCAAGCTGGTGATTTGGCGTTGAACTCTCCTATAGCCACAGTCTGGGTATCCTGTGTTATGAGGGCCTCCAGGTCATGGTTTAGGAGAGGACGTTGAGGTGCTTGGTAACAGGAAGCTATCTTGAGTGGGCCGTTTCGTTCCGTTCCGTTGAAACTACTATGGCGATGGCTTCCATGTTTTCCAGTTCCGGTGTGACGATGAGATGATGGTCTATAGTCTTCTTGACGAGCAGAGCAACTCCTCCTGCGTTTGTCTGCGTTGTTCTCTATAGACTTTGTAGCCTGGGATTCGAAGTTCTGTATTATCCTGGCAAAGTTTGTTTTCTTGCAGGGCCATCACGTCGATGTTGTACCTCGCCAAGATATCTTCTGTTTCTAGCTTCCTCCCTCGGAGGTCGTTTACATTCCATGAGGCGATCTGCAAGATTTTCGGCTTCACTGGCGTAGTAGCCATCTACTCTTGGAGCATATATTTGGCATTTGGGCGAAGAATGCACTCATTGCTGAGCACATCTGCTGCATCTGTGCCAGCACGGCTGTGAAGTTATGGGCCACAGCAGAATTTGGGGGTTTGACCCCCTTCTTCGGTGCTGTCTTGACCCTGTTTGCAGGTGCAGCCTTGCCCTTGGCGCTTGCTGCATCTGCATAACTTTTTCCAGCAGTGACCTTTCTGGTCTCTGCTATGGCCGTCTTCGTCCTAGGTACCTGGTTGTTGGCCTTTGGGGGACCTACTAGCTTTTTGGGGTAGCTGGGGCATCTCCTGTAGCTCGCTGGGTGGGCCCCTTGACAATTTGCGCATTTGACGGGGCTCTCCTTTTGGCACTCAGCCGAATGGTGGGCCTAACTGCACTTCACGCACTTTGGTTGTGCAGTGCACCTACCCTGTGCGTGACAACGGTGGCACTGGGTGATGGCAGGGGAGGCTCTCCTGTTTCTCTACCCTGACGACCAGGTAGCAACATCTGTTGACTTCCAGGATCTCCTGGTCCAGGGGCACCTGGGGTTGGAATTGCGCCCTGAATGGCCCTCAGGAGCTCCTGGTGCTGAATATTTTGAGCCTCCAACGCTTCTCGAGCTTGGGCGGCCATTTGCTTTTGCATTTGGGCCATTTTTTTCGGTGAGGTCCTGGATTTGGGTCCTTAGGACCTTATTTTCCTCTAAGAGCAGGTGTATTATACGCTCCTTTTCGTCTTGGATGGCGGTACTGCCCCGGGAGCTTCCAGAGTAGTCATCCATAATGCTGTCCTCAGCAAATGGCATTTATCTTTCCTGTATGGGAATACCTAGAATATTATAGGAGAGAAAAGTACAAGTAAAATTAAAGAAAAAAGATATTCGTCTCCAAAGGGAGACTTCTACTGATCTGTTTGTTCTATTGTCTTGAAAAAGACATATAGAACTTCTCTTCTTAGTAAAAACTTGGGTGTGGTCACTATTATATAGTCACTGCGGCGCTGACGCTGCTCCGTAAACATGTCCGCACGCTTCGGTAGACACGACTCGACTGTCACATGAAGCATTTCTGTGTTCATATTATTAGGTTAGGTATCCATTTAGTTAGTTCATTGACAGAATAATTTTGAAACATTTTTCTGCCAAATGAAGAGAAATAAATAGCCACACGCGGCTGTTATCGAGGCGTATACATGGCGTATAGCACTTGCCGATTCTAAATGAGCCAACCTGTCCTTTAGTAAGCTTGGTCAAATTCATTTAATGCGTTCCCGACAAGTCCCGAAACCGTTTCCGGTGGATGTCGTGCCCTTTAATTTGGAGTTAACAACTGTCTTTGTCTGACGGTCATAATATTTTGCCAATAGTGAAAAATCTGACCGAACTCAGCTGACTGTCGAAACCCTATAAGGTCACGTGAAGGTCACTATAAAGAAACAAGTTGCTTCGTAACATACGTCGCATGAAGTATTTCGATGTTCACATATTAGGTGTATCATATTTAATTAGGATATAGAATTGTTCCTTGACAGAATAATTTCGAAACATTTTTCTATAAAAATGAAAAAAAGACAGCAACACACGGCTGTCGTTGAGGCCTATACACACGTGACGTAAACACTTGCCGATTCTAACGAGCCAACCGGTCTTTTACCTTTTAGTAAGCTTGTTCAAATTCATTTAATGCGTTTCCGCTCGATGCAGGGCCGGATTTTGGAATTTTCAGCTTGTAGGCAAATTTGAATCTGACGCCCTTTTTCAGACAAAAATCTAAGTAGGTATTTGTATATACAATAATTTGTAGTAAATAACAATTACTACTTTTCCTTAAAAATCATAAAATGGATAATAATTGTGATTTTGTTATTATATAATATCAAATCTTTTGGCGGCCTCTGCCGCCCCAAAGAATTTGCCGCTCTAGGCAGCTGCCTACATTGCCTATTGGGAAATCCGGCACTGGCTGGATGTCGTGTCCCTTTAATTTGGAGTCAACAGCGATCTTCGTCTATTTCATCTTCTCTGTCTGACTGTCTAATTTCGTTAATTCTCTAATTTTTGTTTTCCTTATCCGTAAGGCCAGGCGCGCACGGGTGACTTTTTGTCACGCAACTGTTTTGTCACCTACCTAGGAGTCCATCGAGTCTTATGGAGATGCGCTCACGAAGCGACGTAACAGTCACGTCGCTCGTGAGCGCATCTCCATAAGACTCAATGGACTCCGAGGTAGGTGACAAAAAGTCACCCGTGCGCGCCTGGCCTAAAAGTGGAAGTGGAAAGCAAAAAGCTGGCGCTATTGTCAAAAAAGACCACGAATGTGCGAAAATATGCAAGCACAATTATTAGATGCTAGATAGATATTCCGCTGTTCTCGTTTACATCAGCGCCATCTTGTGACTATACTATTGCGTTATGTGGAATGTTAAATAGTTAAGTCCATAGATTAAATAAACGTAAAACCTCTTTGGTTAAATCCATAATATTTAAATATTTTCGTTTTCATTAATCTAACATGTAGGTACTTCACTATCATCGAAAAATAAAAGCATTTGCATATAGCACTTCATATAGCAAATTATTTATGAA
The DNA here is from genome assembly GCA_963583905.1 of Stenurella melanura. Taxonomy (NCBI): domain Eukaryota; kingdom Metazoa; phylum Arthropoda; class Insecta; order Coleoptera; family Cerambycidae; genus Stenurella; species Stenurella melanura. Next base: position 165,554,471 of record OY757309.1, read on the forward strand.
GTTTGTGTTATTTTGCCTCCTTGTCATCGTCGCATTGCAAGGAAATTATTTTACTTTGACTCAAAAAATATACTTAAATTTTTGACACAGTGATAGGTGTTCGGCAAATAAATTGGATTTATTTCGGATCTTTGATTTCGTGGAATGTGGAGTTAAAATTAATTTTTCATGGTACTCGCTCATGGCCCCAAAATATGCCCGTGTGTGGTAAAAACCAATCTCCGAATATCTCCGCATGCATTGTCTTGTCGATACCGATCGCGTGTTATTAAACCTGTAATCTTCAAACAGGGTTACCGTTTTCTATAAACCGTATTCTACCTACGTTCAGAATAATTCCGATCACAGACTACTAAAATCTACTAACCTCAAATTAGATTCTACTAAAAATCTACCGCCATCTGGCGTTGGGCGGCAATATTATGGAACAATTCCTTTTTCGGGGACAAATTAATATGTCAATGTTTGCCATGAGTTAACACCTCTAACGCTAGCTGGAGAAGCACCACGATCAGTAAACTATACGGTTACCTCATGTGCGACGGGCGACGTCACTTGTAGACCCTGGACACATCTGAGAGTGCGCGCAACATAAACATAATTGCAGATCAAGGACAGAGTTTAGCTACATCCAGAGCCGGCGCTACCGTTTAAATCTTTTTTTCATTAGTAATCTATGAATTCTTTAATACTTTAAGCTATCTGTTCTTGCTCCATCAGAGATCACACCCTTCGCAGGTCGCAGATATATTTTTTTACTGAAAACTGTAAGTAGTTATAGGTGCAGCTTTTATTAATTTTCGCTGGGCAGAAAAATATCTAGTGCCAGCCCTGGTTGGGTCTACAATACACGTCATAATTCCGTTCCCCGCTCCGCGCGTTTCCTTCGCCATAATGCTGGTGATTGAGGCAACCGTATAGTTTACTGATCGTGGAGAAGCACTACTTTCAAACAAAAATAACAGCAGTAATGAACAATAAATATTTTCTAAAATAAAAATGAAACATTTATTAAATTAACAAGTAAACAAAGATATTGAATCATTTTGAACGAAAAATTCATACCTAAATACTAATGCCTTACCTAACATGTCAGAATCAGGTTTAAACTTAGTACAGTTTCCTAATTCTGATATACCTTGTTAATTCTAGCTTGACATCTATCGGAGCAGGACTGAACCATTGTATATAGACTACCTAGTAGTATAATACGCGTGTATCAACTGTTGGATACGATGTCAAGCGTCATCTACACGGACCTAATGAAAGTAATGGATTTTTAACCTATGCAGATGTGACCCCTATGCAGCCTTCCTTTGAACTAGTAGTTATCGAGTCAGGAACGAATTAAGGTTTTTTCAGGTGACTGTGCGTTGTGCAAGCTAAATGAAAATGCGTAATCGGAAATTTAAAAATAACGAAAACAAATGTTACTTTGCTAAATTTAGTGATATTTAACAAAGTTACTTTTGGTTGGTTATTTTTACAACAGAATTATTTATTACATTTCTACAAATAAAAATTGTTTTATCACATCTTAAAGTTTTTAAATTTTTATGAGTAAAATATACAAGTTTTTAGAAGTTTAGTTGCATGAATTTAAAAATTTTAAGATATGTGCTAGAAATATGTTTAGTTGCAGAAATACAACGAAGAATTTGATTGTCTCAAAAGAAAGTATTTGAAAGAATTAGAATTAGGATAAACTTTACTAGTTCACGTGTACAAAAAAATACAATACCCAAAATATGTAGAACGTGTCTGTAATTTAAAGCTAACAGTAAAATAAAAGTAAAGTGATATGTATACATACATTAAAACACAAGACAGTTGTTAAAATTAAGAGAAATACAACGTTTTATTATATATAGGTACTAAGATTGAACGCTATAAGGTAAGGGGATTTTAAAGAGAAGAAAAATTTATTTTTAAAATACCCTCTATCGCGCACCGAGCGGAATTTTCGTCTGCCGGTGCAACTGGGGCATGTGAAGTACATATACTAACTACAAAGAATTTATATAAATAGAAGCAGAGATAAAGTGTAAAAGTTATACAATACTGTTGCCAACATGTCCAACATACCTTTTTCTCACCATTTCCTTCTAAGATGATACAACATTGCCTATAACGCTATCTCTGTTGCAGCCTGTCCAAGGCCGTGGTATATGAGCGTATAGTAGCATAGACGCCATAGACATATATGTCTACATCTAGTTATTAATAACAGCTGTTCATGTTTACTCACCAACCTTTAAATTATTTTCATGTTTAGTGCAAATACTTTTGTACGAAAATATATAAGTATTGTAAACGATTGTTCTATTCCCTTTCCCCTTAACATTCCTGCTTGCAGATGCTCAAGTTCTCAGTACAATTTGTGGCCGGGTAGAACTCCATTTTACTAGACAATCCACTATTTATAGCAGCCTTGCAGGAGTTAAGAACAGTTGGTAGGTAGGGGTCTGGTGCACTTTAGTTCGTCGCGATTTTGAAAATTTTCTAAATGGTAATGAAGAGTATAAGATGAATAGAATATATTAAAAAAAAAATTGTTGGATGAACCATAAATTTAAGAGAAAAAAAAACCCGAGAGAGGCAATACAAAATCGCGCAACAATCTATATTCATAGCAAATGTCGGAAATATTTCGAACGATTTAGCGAAAAAAAGGCGGGGGGAAACCCCCGGAAGTATAAATATTATTATTATCGATCCTCTACAGTCGTGGCTGAACATTTTCTGCCTTGACCTTGTCTTCTCACATACTCTGCAGTTAATGGTGGGTCTTCTAACCGGTCTTCTAGCCGACTCAATAGACATTTGATACTGATGGGTCTGACAAAGGACGCAACATGCAGATTCTGCCAAGAGGCAGAGTAAACCTCAGTCTATGTATTGTGCCATTGTGAAAACCTCGCTAGACTGAGATTCCAGCTACTTGGTGAGGAAAAGCCAAGAGTTGATAGCTACACTAAAGGGCCCCTTATCAAGACTGTGCAGTCTGATACAAAGACAAAGCTGGATAAGGAACTCTAAGAAAACAAATATGAGCAGCACAATAGATCCATGGGGTTAGGGTTGGTCAAGGCCAATCAGCCAGCTCCTCCTTCCTAATATAACACTCTGCAGTTTGCCTCCAACGTACTCCAATACGATGGATTGTCGATTTTCACTTACCAAACATATCGGCAACATTACTGTGAGATCGACCATTTTCGATCATTGCTGTAGCTTTAGCGATATCAGTCACCCACTGTGGACTGTTTCGCAATCAAGGTGACGAGAGTAAACAAAAATAAAACTAATTTAAACAATTACTTGTGAAAACACAACGAACTGTAATGTAGAGAAAAAAAACGCGTTTAATGCAATAATTAACGGATCTTTACACGTTGACCTCGAGTTTGACATTGACCAACTTGATAAAAATGTGCAAAATAAACAAAAACTGTATTAAGAAATTCATGGCTGTCTACATCTTCAAATTTGTTAGGAGAAAAGAGAATTCTGTAGAAAAAGTGTCAATTAATCTCCGTTGCTTTTTCCCTGTATTTGTATTTCTTTATTTATTTAAAAATTTTGGTATTAGTAATTTGCAATTTTGAGCCCGTTAAAATCCATTACGTAAGGAATATTGATCTTTTTTCAATTTATTTCGAAGTCAACCCTCGAATTTCCTGACATTCTTTACTGGGCCCTCTGTATAGCGTAAAGTTTAAAACAGACTTTTCAAGTTGTCAACGCCTGATCTAAAGTATATATATATTTATGTATATAAGGTATATATTATATTAGAGGAGAGTCATGCGAGAGAGGGGAAATGAGAAACGTATAAACTCTAGACGGCTTACAATCCCGGTGCCGATCATCAAACCAACGTGGCAGAAAAATGAAAAGCTAAATCCGGTTATCATAGCAATTTCCACGGCGCTCCGTGGCGAAGTGAAGCAAATTCGTTCAGCGGGAGTTACCTTTGCCTTGCACTGGAGCATTAAATATCATATATATAATTCTTTATCTATGGCATTAAACGTCGCTTCAGGATAACCTTATACTCGTCCTTAAACGACTGATGACACCGGTGGCAAGCGGCGACCTTTGAGGCTTACCGCAGTCGATCTTTTATTGTCTTTTACGGCACTTATATTTAATTCCCTGCTCTGCATTGCTGTTACAGCTGCATTATTTGCAAGAGTTCACAGTTCTTTCAAAGAATCATGCTATTTCCGCTCATTATTGAAAAACAAATAAACAGAAGCAATCAGTATCAAAACGATTCCCAAAAGTATGATTTCTTAACTTCTGCAAATGCAAACGTAAGGAATCTTTATCTTACAACATTGCTAGCTATATATAACAGACGTTGCCCGCATGACATGAATTAAACTGAACATCATTAGATAAAAAAAACGCATTTTTAATTCATGTGGTTTTAAATTAATGACCAATATATACAAATTTCGAACTGTTAGAGCTAAAATAAACAAATGATCTTCTACTACTGAGTCTGGAACATGCAACAGAAAATTGCAATATACATATGTATAGATATCTACCTGAGCAGCCGGTTTCCCCCCGCACCCCCCTTTTCTTTATCTGCGGCGGTAATAGTGCCTGCAGCGCAAATAAATATGAACAATTAGATATCCCAATAAAAACGTACTAACCTATCCTAAAGAAATCACAGAAAAGAATGAAATTAATTTCAAATTATTTTGTGAAAGAAGGCGGGGGGACACCCCCCGCACCCCCCCCGTTCTTTGTTAAAAAAAAGCAAGAAAAATTTAATTTAAAAGGTATATTTCTCTGAAATACGTAAATATCCGAACAAATACAATCTAAGTAATCCTTGCAAATGTCAAGATAGAAATAACGACAATATCCGAAATAACCAACGAACATTTCCGAACTGGTGCAATCTGTTACAATGTCAAATGTCAACATGGAAGTCGTATTCAACATATAAAAACATTGTGAAAATATATAAAAAAATTTGTATATTTCAACCATTAATTGTGATCCTCATCCTCACCTAAATAGACTCGTAAGTGAACTTGTACTTCATTGTTATGGAATTGAAGTGAAAACAACAAATACCTTATTACGAACTAAAATGCACCTGAGCCTATAAATGAACCAATAAGGGGTCATTTACTTAAAATCCTAAGAAATGAACTGCCGCATAATTTCCTATAAATTACTTCCTTTTTTTCTGATTCGTAAGGAATGTAAACAAATTTCTGAATCGGCTTATTAAATGAAACAACCTCTACTTAATTCGACTCTAGTACACATTCTTTTCCGAATCCATGGCCCCTTCAAATTAATTGTATTGCTGTAGTTTGATGGTAAATAAAAGTGTTAATTTTAGGAAAATAAATATGTAGGTATACAGCTTAGAATAGGTTGACAACCGATACATATTTTGTCTTTAAATTGTCGTCGCTTTATAGAAACAGCATATAAACGTTATTTGATGCAATTTTAAGTCATATTTTTGCTCCTAATCACTTGAAAATTGTTTATTTAGAGATCAAAATGCTTCGCAAATTGAGTGAATAAGGTTATATTTACATTTATTTGCCACGTCAAAATGACGGTGGTTGCAACAAAGATGGGGTTATGGTAATTTTGGTCATAAAGAAAGAGATGATTATAAAATGTAATGTCTAAACTAGGTATGTTGTCAACACACTTGTAAATGAACTGCCGCATAATTTCCTATAAATTACTTCCTTTTTTTCTGATTCGTAAGGAATGTAAACAAATTTCTGAATCGGCTTATTAAATGAAACAACCTCTACTTAATTCGACTCTAGTACACATTCTTTTCCGAATCCATGGCCCCTTCAAATTAATTGTATTGCTGTAGTTTGATGGTAAATAAAAGTGTTAATTTTAGGAAAATAAATATGTAGGTATACAGCTTAGAATAGGTTGACAACCGATACATATTTTGTCTTTAAATTGTCGTCGCTTTATAGAAACAGCATATAAACGTTATTTGATGCAATTTTAAGTCATATTTTTGCTCCTAATCACTTGAAAATTGTTTATTTAGAGATCAAAATGCTTCGCAAATTGAGTGAATAAGGTTATATTTACATTTATTTGCCACGTCAAAATGACGGTGGTTGCAACAAAGATGGGGTTATGGTAATTTTGGTCATAAAGAAAGAGATGATTATAAAATGTAATGTCTAAACTAGGTATGTTGTCAAAACACTTGTAAATGTGTATCTGCTTTTATTTATATAAATTCTTTGACTAACTACCTATGGGGACAGATATCGATAAACATTCGTTTAAAAAAATATCCCCCCCTCTCCATATTCTCCCACCATACCAAAAATTTTCAGAGAAAAAAATGTTTGTAGTTATATGCTCTTTTCGATTACCAAGTGGCAGACAGTAACTTTTCGTCGTGAATTTTGCACGCCATTTCCCTAACTCCTTACCCTATTTCATGTTTTCATTCAAAACAAAGTAAAACAAATATAAAATGTACTCATATTATGCACCACGCTAAAATAATGCTGATAATAATTATAAGGAACACAATAAACACCAGAAATATAAATCACTGAGACCGAAACCATACTTGACAAGAACATTTCCAAAATACATGTATCTATATTCAATTTACCAAACTTGAATATTTTATATTATACCAATAAACTACAGTAAACCGATTATCCGATGACAACAATTCTAATTGGTGGGCGGCACATCAAAGGATCCAAGTAGCTAGAAATTTACTACACATTTTATTACGTTCAAGGACATATTTACAACCGAGACAAAACTTTGATGTGTTCCCATAATTTTGATAAAAGTTTCTTATTTAATTCAAAATTAATAATGTGGTTACATTTTAAAATAATACTAGGTACTTAATTTTAAAATTTATACAATATATCCCTATATATTAGCTGTACACGGCATGCATTATGCTCACCTCCATTTTCGAATTTACCTAACCAGATTCTAGCTGTATTTTACACGCAATTAGGTAATATTTATAATTATAATTTCCAACATAAGTATATCTTATACCTACTAAATAATTTTTTTTTGCATGTGGCAACACGGACATATAATTCGTACAAATATTGAAACTTGCTAATAAAGTCGAATCGAATCAGTTTAAAAACTACACAAATTCAACTAAATTTGAGACAAATTGATCTTTAAATAGAAAGTCGAAACACGAAAATATTAACACAGGCGCCAAATTTTGCATATGGAATATTATTATTACTCAAAATGAATGGACGGAGAATGAAACTAAATGCGGACCTGTGTATTTTCAGATTCGTGAACGTCAAGATCAGAGATTTCAACCAATAATAATCATTTCATTCCACCAATTAAATCGCTGGCATCCCTCGATCATAATGCCATCTACATTTAGTGTCCTTTCACATCCAACGAAATCTCCATAAGGTTATACTACTAGGTAGTCTATATACAATGACTGAACTTACCTTAAAGGCTGCAGAACCTGTTTTCTTAGTCATTTGATTGAGTTTGGTGCTATTCCAGTAGGTGCCACTTAGGTTACTTGCTCAAATTATTATAGATGGCGATAAAATATAGCATTAAAACTCAGAAAATCTACTGAAATCTACCAAAATTATTAACTCTACTAAAATTCTACTGCCCACCCTCATTTTTCTTGAAAATATACTAAATTAGTATCCAATCTACTGAAAACGGCAACACTGTCTTCAAATCTTCATCTAAAAGTTAAAATTTCTGTGGTCCAGATGGACTTTCTAGGTCTTTGCCAATGTTTGGTATGACGTAACTTTGTGGGAACAAGCAATGGCAATAATAAATATCCATGTGTGATCCCTAAAGTAAAAACAAGATTAAAAAAATCTGTATTTATTATATGTAAAAACAGTTGGAAGTTTGTTTTAATCAGTTATCAGTTCTGTTTTTTATTTTCAAGGACTACCGCAGAAATGCTCTATACCTATACCTAGTCATTTTGCTTCAGTGCAGTGCTCTTTGATATCTTTGCTTGGTATTGTGTCTGTAGTTCATTTGTTTTACTCTACTAACCTAAGAAATTTTTATTTAACTTTTCGTTATGAACCTACAAATCTTAATAGAAAACAAATATTTGGCAATATCGTCGGCAGCATTACTATTAGTACCCTTTTATACCTGGAGAAGTTTATACTACTCTTATAAAAACCTTAAAAATGAGTACGAAGAGGAGGTGTTATTTCAGAAGAGGCATAATTGTGTAGTTATGTACACTGAAAATAAAGGTATGATTGGGTGGCCACCACATATAGAAAGAGTTCAACTTGATATAAGAAAAAAAAATTGCCTCGATACGTTCCATGAACCTATAGTATATTTTATTAACACTGCCAAGAAATCTTTGGAAGTAGCGTTTATGTTAATAAATGTGACTAACATTTACGTGGCTTTAATTGAAGCTCAGAAGAGAGGAGTTAAAGTAAAGCTCTTAGTAAATTTTGAAAGTTGTGAGCACAAATTAGAAGAAATCAAAACTTTAAAGAAGGAAGGTAGGTAGCTTTGTTTCAATTTTATAAAATTATGTTAGGTACACTAGCATATTTTGCAAATGGCAAAATTTTGTTTTAGGAATTCAAGTTTTACCTTACATATCACAGCAACCTCCAATGTCCAGTATTATGCATTACAAGTTTATGGTGAAAGATTATACCAGACGCAGTGGATATGTCTTCACTGGTTCTTTAAATGTAACTGATACTGCCTTCATATCAAATTACGAAGATGTTGTATTTATTTCCAATCAATGTGTAGTAAGATCTTTTCATGAGAATTTTAAAGAATGTTGGGATTATGTAAAAACAGATAATGAAGGTTTAATTAATAAAACTATTTTAATTGATAATAATCTTGCCTGAGCCAATGTTTTTAAATAATTTTGTACCTAATAATTAATTATATTGTTATATTTGTTATAAGAAAAATAAAGATTTTATTTTAATAATTTGTTTTGAAATTTAAAATTTAGTTCAAACGTACCAAATATTTGGTAGATCAACCTTACGTAATCGGTTTATATGGTGCACTGCTGTCAAAAAGCGGCCTAGTGTTGACGAGGGTAGTTAATTAAAATAAGTACAAAATAGAAATAAACTTTGTGTTCTTAATTAAATATATTTGATACCTACTAAAGGAATATTTAAATGGCTGGTAATTTTTGGCAAAGTTCCCATTTGTAAGTATACACAGTATTATAATATATTAGAAACAACTAACTTTGAAACTGAGGGCAGATACATTGCCCTCGTAAATTTGGTTTTTAATTAGGTACTAAATATGGCTGGTAATTTTTAATAAAATTTGCGCTAACTAGTACAAACTTTATCATATGTGAGTAACATTAACTAATATTATTCACATCTTGAAGAATAAGCTAATTTTGTATTTTTCACTTCGCGTATATGTATACCTACCTACATGTTAATACATTATATACGTTTTCTTTCCAGCCAACAGTGGCTTTTGGATAAGCAAGATTTAATTAGAGAGAGACAACATGACTTGGCCATTTTACCAGAAGACGAATACCAAAAAATATTCATATTTTTTTCTAGTGGTAAGAATTTAATTACCTACCAAATGCAGATTCTAAAATCTCATTTTGATATATTAAACACATTTATTAACAGAGCAGTGGTCTGATATGTAAATAGTTTTAAGTACGTATAGTATTTAACCTTACAAGGTAAATGTGCCTTCCAGCACTGGTTGTCAGTCAATTCTTCATAAAATATAAAATAATATTCAAGTCACAGACATAATTTGTTAATTGGATGTGTCCCTGTTTTCGGCCGCCTCTTCTGAACATACGTTCAATGCAATAGTTCATCCTAGCGACTGAAAGTGAAACTAGAATTGTTCAGATAACAGTCTTTAATGGCTGTTGTATAATGCCCTAATTACACTTCGCAGTGTAGTGTGACTACTGTTCGAAAATAGTAAGTATTATTTTTAATTTGTTAACCATTATCACTGGCTACTGTAATCTTTTAAATTAAATTAATTTTGACATGAAAAAAAAAAAGTGAAGCCTGAATTACAATTTTTATGCTAAATTATATGTGGGCGATAACTTGACTCATGAAATGAGATAAAATCCTGTTCGTGTCCACGGTGGCTGAGAAATAGTTTGATCGTTTCATTATTTAACATCTCTTCTCTCATATTCTATTTACCTATCCTTTTAGCATTGATATCACGTCCAGTTTACGGCCATCAAAAGGCGGCAGTTTAAAACAAATATTTAAAAATCATGCTGGTGTCCGAAAATGAAATATGAACTTTCTATTTCTTGACGTCTTTCAGATTACTTGTGTTTGATCAAAATAAATCTAAATGAAAGTACTGAGAGTAGTAGACTATTCATATTTATTTGTTATTTTTTCTTGCCATATGCTGACAGAAAACCAAATAAACGGCAACAAAGGCGAGGAAAAAATCGTGGATCGTATTATCAGATTAGCCAAATTTAGCTTTCCCATCAAGAAGCAGGACTTATTCGGAAATTAAAATTCTCTCTGCAGCAACCAAGACAAAATCTGAGAAAAGCCGTGAAGAAAAGAGACTTCTTTCATTAGGAGGTCTTTAGCAAACATTTAACACATCCGGAACCTACTAAAATAGGTAGCAATCCAAAGTTAAGGGAAACATTGCAGGGAATACTACCTAAAAAAAGAGAAGACGGAAGCTGCCCTGAAGAAAAAATAGCAGAACTAGAGCAGAACAGAGAATAAAAGAAATAAACAACTACCAATAATTAAAAATATGTAAATTGGGAAACATCCACAAACAAGAAAGAAATCTGCTCTGTGTGTACAGTCCAACTTACTGATGAGTGATGACACATAGGAAGATGGGGAAAAAATTTAGGATCTGACGATATTGTACTAGATGGTTTCAGATGAAATGTGCAAATTTATTGGAATACCATATGAAGAAGTTGCCACAAAGGAATACAGATCTGACTATTGTATTTAGTTGTAATGAAAAAATACATATACTTGTATCCATACACTAATTTTTAATAAGTGTTAATTATAGAAAATAAAGATTCTTTCAAGCAACTTGGATTTTATTTATTTGTTTTATGTATATTTTTATAAAAATTAAAACTATCTTTTTCTTTTCATTATTGTCGTCACATTTTGCTAGCGGCTGAGAACTGGTAACCCATTGGCCAGTAATAAGTCATCACTGGCCAAGAACAGGTCAAATTGTTACTTTTCCATGTTTTATCAAAGTTTACAAAATTAAAAATAAATATGTATATTTATTTTTAATTTTTGTATAATTAATATTTTGAAAACCGTTCAATACCCTTCTAAGAATAGCTTTATTAGAACATTGTAGTATATAGACTTAAAGGTTTGTTCTGAGTATGATTAACGTTCATAACCTTACGTTTACTGGCTGACAACCGACACATTTACCCTACGGTACATCTACTTTTTGAATCACCAATTTTGTGTTAGAGGCGGGCATATAGTGTAACTGAGAAGAGAGTTCCGTCTTCTTAATCACAGTCTTCACTGAATATATAGTGCTTTCACTTATTTATTGTCTGTTTCTTACACAAAGTTATTGAATGGAAAACTTGATGTACACAGAGTACAATGACTTCTGTAGGTATATTAATAACACAGGCACACAAAAGAAATAGTCTAGTGTGAGAAGGCAGACCTATGTATTCCCATGCATTTTGACCTGCTGAACACGAATTCGATGTCCGTTTTGCCCGATTGGCTCTTGTAGTTTTCCTAACCTCAAAAAACACCGTAAGAATGCCCGAATGAAAGTGTAGCTAAAAAATCTGAAAATATTCACATACGTAGGATGGCGAGAGAAATCGAATGACGTAAACTAGAAATCTGTAGTTTTTTCTGTTTCCAAGATGGAACCTTGAAAAGTGGGGAAAAAAAGAAAATTTTTGCTTCCGGTGACTATCTCGGAATCAAAGTATCGCATCCTACTTAATCCTGCATTTTTTCAGATTTTTAGCTACACTTTCATTTTTTCATTCTTATGGTGTTTTTTGAGGTTAGGAAAAATTCAAGAGCCAATCAGGCAAAACGGACATCGGATTCGTGTTCAGCAGATCAAAATGCATGGGAATACATAGGTCTGCCTTCTCGCACTCGACATTTTTTTGGGTTCCTGTGTATTTAAGTATGTAACTTAAAAAATGAAGAGTTTTGAATTACCTAGTTGATTTTCATCTCTAAGGATTTTATTCTTTGTGTTAACAACTAACATATCTTCAACATCAAGAAATAGACCATAAGAGTAGGATAATTCAAACAATTTACAATTATAATAATTGCAGAAACATTTTTGTATAAGCAATTCAGTATTCTTAAGAATCCGAACTTCCAAGTAGTTTACTTCTACATACTTGTTGCTGCAGCAATTTCACTTAACACAATACCATGAGCTCTTTGATATACGCTGTAAATTCCCTCAACAGCATCAGTTATTACTACTATTTGGATTCGAAAGGTCACCGCAGTTCATTTTTACTTATAAATAGAGGAAAATCAGCATGTTCCTCTGGACTGATATAAAGATATGAGAATGCCTATGTTATCAAAAGTTCTCTGTGGTACTGTTTAACTAGCTCCAACTAATTTTAATTTTGTTTCGTTTTGTAAATTTTTTATATGTTTTGTTTAAAATACTCTACATTCATCGCATAATAAGACAAGGTACCAAAGTGACACAAAATGTAGAAAGACATAATTTTGTTGATAATTACCAATATCAACCATTTTCTCCAGTCATTTGAATTGTATATTTCTATTTGGCTAGAAACAGATTGCCTCTGCTTAACTGTAAGTGATTTTTACATTCACGTATTACATATCTATTTATCTAGTATAGAACTATTTATTGACAATGATTTTGAAACTTTTTTTTTATAATTTATTGTATAATATGAAGAAAAAACTGGTATATGACTGTCGTAGAGGGCTAGACATAATGCAGCATTTGCTGCCGATTCTTACCAGGCAACCTGTCTTTGTAATCTTGGGTGCCACCTACAACAATATGGCAAGCAATTTAAATTCTATGCAATGGCATCTTTGACTTGAATTATTTAAAGATTCGAAACAGTTCAAAAAACTTATTTACAGCGGTCAAGCTTTTATTAGTGCCACATGTGCATGCATGAAATATTTTTTCCAGTTTATTGATTTTTCTTATTTCCTCTATATTGCATAATAAACATTGGAAAATGCCAAATCTGTCAGTAAACATATTATACTGAACCATTGTTGTCTATGTGATTCAGCAACGAATTTCTGCAATTATGCATTATTTGTGAGTAATCAGTTGAAATATACTTTATATTTTATTCTTTTTTATTTCTAGTTATACAAACTCTTGGTGAGCAACTGAAATTAAGGCAACAAGTAATAGCCACGGCCACAGTGTACTTTAAAAGATTTTATGCTAGAAATTCTTTAAAATGTATAGATCCATTATTGTTAGCCCCTACATGTATCTTTTTAGCTTCAAAAGTAGAGGAATTTGGAGTTATATCTAATTCTAGATTGATAACGACTTGCCAGACTGTCAGTAAGTATATATTAAGCTTAATTACTTAACTCTCAATAGTATTTCAATTTAATAAGGTTATTAATTAAATAAAAGTTGCACGATAGACGAGATTTTACTTTGAGTTTGAATTGTGCCAAGTGTGTCAAACAATTGTGAGCATTTAAACTATTACCTGCAGAACGATTTTGAATTGGAACAGTTTAGTAAAACTTGAAACATTGTAGTTCTGGTGAGTACAGTAATATTGGATCACTATCGGTTTAACATCATCCAGTATGTGGCTAGTTATATTGCAGCAATACATTGTAATATCACTACATGACTGGTAGTATGAATAATGGTATTTGTTGACTACTGTAGTTTATTTTGCTCAGGGCTTGCCTTGTCTGTAGTTAACTCCAAGGGCAATGCAGCCCCCTAGGCTTATTGTTGTGCTCTCCTATCTTGGTGATATGGGGTCGGTGACTGGGCGAGTGTTAATGGATTTATGGTCTGTTTGTGTTTGACTGTAGATACTATATATCTTCTGCCAGTGCCTCACAGTTGAATATAATGTTATTCACTGTTTCTGGTTCCTTGACACATAATGAGCAGTCCAGGTCACCATGGAATTTTCTGTGTGCAGGTGCTTCTTGACAGGAAAGTGTAGTGTTAGAAGTTATGTTATAATTCTCATTTTTAATGTCTTCCCAAAACAATACATAATATCATCCAGTTTGTTTATACTTGTAGATAAAATTTTACCAACAAGTGATGATTAACTCGGTGATACCATGTGATTTGCCAGGGACATATTCAATCATAAAGACACTGGGAACAACTATTAATTTTTACATTGTTGCATCCAATAATAGACAATATAATTGGTATCTGAATTCCTCACTTTTCCCAGTAGCTATGAACCCAACTAGTTCTGAGTTAAATAATGTATTAGGTGCTCCTTATGTTTTGTTGACTTGCATTCTCACATGCACATCCAAGAGAATGGATTATGCTTGCCCTTGGTGTTTCATTATGGTGGTGTTTCTGTTTTTTTCATGCTTTCTTATGCTTTTATGAAATTGAATAAATGCTATGAAACAAATACAGTCGTCCATTTTCTACTTCTCTGACTTAGCCAGCCTACCTCATAATACCAAAAGTCTGTCATCTTACAAACATACAATTATGAGCAATGTGTGACTGGAGATATTGTTCGGAAATTTTGGACAAAAACATTGCCCGTGAAGCTACATGCTAATCATGCTCATTTATTACTATCCTCCTCTTACAGACTTAGTATAGATTGAATGAACATAACCTGGGATAATTCTCCATAGATACCTTTTTAATATTATTCACTTATTTAACGTCAGCCTGTTTCTGCTACTAAGGCCAATCACTCACACTAGGAGACGAGCTACGCTCAACTTAGAAAGTTTGCCGAGCCTCTTCTCTATTGAAGAGTAGGATTTTTTACTTGCCTAAGATTTGATAGACTGCTTTACATCCCCTCCGAAGGATGGTAGCAATCCCCACCTAAAATTGCATATCCCCTACGTATGATATATGAGCCATTGAAAAGTGGAGCGTAATCGGTGTGTTCCCTTGGAGAGAGTCATCCATCCAAGTACAAACTGCACTCTGATAGTTGCTTAACATTTTGTATCGAAATATAAGTATAGCGAGGACTTATCTAAGCTCGCTCCCTTTCCATAGATACTTGAACAGATATTTAATAATAGGTAATAATTTAAGGAGCCGTTCATAAAATACGTTCGCTAATAAGGGGGGAGGGGTATTGCTTAGCGTGACGAGATATGACAAGGAGGAGGCGGGGGTCTAAGGAAATTTCATCAATTTTATTTTAATTTTTTTCTTAACTTGGCCGTTTTTAAAATGTTTCCATTATGATAGAAACTCATTCTCAAGTACTTAAAAGCCTGTAAATATGCTATTTTTAATCACATGAAATCGTTTATAGGAGGTGGGCTAGCTTTTGTGACGTAATATTTGTTAGGGAGGTCACTGAAAGTGTGACTTAGCGTGACGAAGGGGGAGGGAGGGGTCCAAAAACGTGAAATTCTGGTTGACGTATTTTATGGATGGCTCCTAATACTCCATAATGAATAATTCTGTTACTTTATTGTAATAGTATTTATGTTAAAAATTCCATTCTAACATGGCTAGAGTTTCGCAAGTGGGACCCGATTATAAAACTTAAAACTCCGCAAAGGAAGGAGGAGTTTCTGATGCTTCACCGACACTTGCAGAGTTTGACAAAAATTACGATCTAGGTCATGAAATTATTAGGTTATGTATCTCATTGTATGTTGGGTTTACTGCTTACACTGGATACTAGCAAAACTATCTTTAGAATACCCATTAGCAAATGTAATGAATAAATATTCATATTCCAGTAGGTATTATTTTCTTTGTCGAAAAATTTTAAATTATTCCTGATTTCTATAAGTATAAGCACAGAATGTTATAAATTGTCTCTTTCTAGCTATTATGTATTTTGCACAGGAGCAAATTTAAATATCAAAATATCAAAACATTCCACTGAAAAATTACATTTTGTCACACTATAATGTTCATAATTGTGGTTACCTATCTATCGTTTTGTGTAGGCTATTTGACATGTTAAAGAATTATGCAATAAATAAATGTAAAAGACTACGTACATTATTTTATTCGCTGCCTTATCTGCAAATATGCAAAACATAACTTGCAACGCATTAGAGTAATATATTGACATAATTTTTCATGTAAATATTAAATTTAGTATTAGATCAAACAAACTTTAAAACACATTTTCCAAGTAGAGAAAAAATTGAATACCGTAGGTTAATATTAATTTCTTTTGATAAAGTTGAACAGCATATGTTTTTATGATATTATAGTAATTACAATTTTTAATCTGAATATTTCATTATTTATTGAAAGAACAGTATCTAATTCAATGTTTGGTATGTTAACAAAACAATTATAATCCAGCAAGTTGTGGGGAAGTATATCGTAAACCCCTCCTTTGTGGGATTTTAAATTTTGTCATCTGCATGGTTCCACTTGCGGGACTTTAGCCATGTCCTAATATATCTTCTTTCAGTTAAAAACAAATTTGGATATGCCTACACTCAAGAGTTCCCTTATCGCACAAATCACATATTAGAATGTGAATTCTATTTATTAGAGAATCTGGATTGCTGTCTGATTGTATACCAACCATATAGGCCTCTGTTACAATTAGTTCAAGATATTGGGCACGAAGAGCAATTATTGACATTAGCCTGGAGAATTGTCAATGACTCTTTAAGAACTGATGTTTCTTTATTATATCCTCCTTATCAAATTGCTATAGGATGTCTACAAATAGCATGTGTTATTTTACAAAAAGACCACAAGGCATGGTTCGCAGAATTAAATGTAGATATAGAGAAAATACAAGAAATTGCAAGGTATATAATTAATTTATTTGAATTATGGAAGACTTATGATGAGAAAAAGGAAATCCAAAGTTTATTAGCTAAGATGCCAAAACCAAAGCCTGCACCTCAGAGATAGAGATATACCAAAATTATTGCTGAAACTTCTAAAAGTATTATGAGTTTACGCTTAAAACTGTTAATAGTTATAATATTTGAACTGATGTAATAAAGTATTTAGATTATACTAGATCTATTTAAATAAAATAATAAATTTCTCTGGACAAATGTCACATACGTTGTCCAGATATTTTTTTTATATTACCTTTTGTAAAATTAAATTAAAACTTCCAAATTCACACACACTCCTAGATAAATGATGATATGCTAATTTAATCTCTCAGTGTAAAATAAAAAAGAGAAACATGATGAACGATTTGCACCAGTTTCAGTAATAGTGTACATTTGCACTACATACTCCAAATAGTTTTAATGTTCTCATTTTTTTTTCTTTTTTACTGTAATCAATAATATGTGGAGAAGAATGTGATAGTAGTATGTATACAGTCATTTATTCATTATGACTTGGTGGTATTCTAATTTACAGTAGGCGACAATAGGATATTATATTTGGAACGGTCTGTTTCAGTTGCTGCAATACGCGTGTCACTAGAGGTGAATGAGAAGGTAATCGTAATATTTAGAGTAAGCATTCTGGATGTTAACATAAATTCCTATTAAATATCTTATTGGTCTGATTCTCTTTTGCTTTTAATCCAGCATAGATTCCAAGTGATGTGGTTTCCTTCCAAATCGCACTGTATTGTATATATAAACTATTCTATAAAATTTATGTTCATTTTAATTCGACATTAGGGTCTATAACTTAAGATGTTGCAAGTTATTTACATGTTATAAAAATATTTTCATGTTAAGTATTTTCAAAATTTTTGAATTTTATTTCAGTCTTATATTATTTCTATAACTATATAGATAGGCGAGGTACAAAGTTAGTTTATAAAACGGCAATGTTCCAATTCCCAGAAACAAGTCATTAACGGAAGGCATGTCTTCATGAGAATTTGTGGGAATATCCTTAATAATCCAAGTTTTCGACCTTAGAAGGGTGGCGCGAGCCGCCATTTTGGATTTAAGGTACTAAAAATTGTTTTTTTTAAATATTCCCTCAACGATTCATCCTACAACAAAATTGTCTAGGACAAATTTGGAGACAAAATTCCTTAAATTTTATATATTCATTATGTGGATGTGGAAGTATATAGTAATTGTAAAAGAAATTTCAAAATTTTTTGTTAAATTAGGTTTGAAATAACATGAAACGTTGAGATTTTAAATTTGAGCAAAAAAAAAATGCGTTCTCTCTGTAACTTTTTTTGTCTGCACATTTTCTCTGGTACAGTTTAAGATATTGACTTGTACATGTATGTACTATAACAAGATCCAGTGAGAGGTTGGGGGGTAAATAAGAGAAAATAAGTAAAGCAAGCTGGTAAGAGTACAGAAACTTGGGCTTTGTTGTATATACTAGAAGCGTGGGCCCCAGATTTTTTTTATTACATATTTCATCCCTTCCACAACCCCCAATCCATTATTAAAGAGGTTGATAAAATAAATAAATTGAGATATTCATTTAAACTAGATTAAATCTTGAGATGATTCTGTTGAAGGGTTGGGTGTTAAATAGGGGAAAATAAGTAAGTTAAGCTGGTAAAAGTACAGAAACTTGGGATTTGGTGTACATATTAGAAGCCAGAAATTTGGTACATGTATGTGTTATAACGACAACTGCAATTGGCTTATATTTTGAGATGATTACATTGAAGGGTTGGAGGTTAATTAGTGGTGAATAGGGGAACATAAGTAAAGCAAGCTGGTAAGAGTACATCTCGGATTTTTTTTATAACATTTTTCAACCGCTCACTGTTCCCTTAAAATTTGGTACTCTTATGTATCTGGAACTAGATTATATTCTAAGATGACTCCGTTGAAGGGGTGTAAGAAAATCAGTACAGCAAGCTGATAATAGTGCAGAAATTTGATATTTGGTGTATGTACTATACACCAAGGACTTCTTAATATTTTGTATATGTATTTCTTTAGTGTGTCTAATGTGTAACGAGTTACAACGGCGGACAGATGAATATTTTTCCAGAAAGTCTCGAAACTCCCCATTTTTGTTATTTTTTAAAATATTTTCTGGCTGTTCATGCACGTAGACATAATTGTAATCATTTTACAAACTCAAAGTAAACTCATTTCCACATGCTAGAGTATGGGGCATTTTATTGTGGTATTCCTGGTAGGGCTAATCCACAGATGTTCTGATTTTCAAAATTTAGATGTAAAAATGGCCCTCCTTTAGGTCAGGACCCTATAATCCAGAGTGCGGCCCATATTCCATAATCTATGTTCTCGATTATATTATTACTTTTCTTTTTAATGATCCGTATCGGTTGATGTTGATGTCTTCATTATAGTCTGTGCCTCCAATGTCATTAATGAAATATGAAATTTACTGATTTTCGCCTTCGCTCAAGATGGAAATCTCTGGTGCATTTTCGCATGATTGACCATTACAGAATTCACACACAATAGAACACTTTAAACCAGCTTTCTTGCAGCAACGTGCTCCGCCATATCCCTCATTGCAATTGCATGAAATTAATTTCAATAAAAGCTGCTTTACGTCTATGTAATGCAATGGAATGGATGGCATGCAAAACTTTGCGTGATAATTTTTGCATCTTGGAAGCGCTTTACATTACTGCAATATTTTATGAAATTTTTGGGACTACCAACCAGAAGAGAAAAAAACTTTTATGATTATATTTATTAATTATTTATTTACTTTACAATCAGTGAATCACTATGAACAGAGGGAGAAAATCAAGTGATAATGTTGATTTCCCAAAAGAATTACAGAATAAGTTATGTTTGTTGCTTCTGTTCCTTTAATGGTTGGGTTGGGAACCCAAATATTCCCAAATGAAGTAACTATATTGCATCTGCAATGCAATCAAATTAGAACACGCACTAATTCAATGCAATGAAAAATATTGCCATCAGCTGACCGAAATAGCTCGATATACTCATGCGCACAATAAAAATTTGCATGCCGTCTGCAATATTGCATTAATGTAAAGTTGCTTTAAGGTTTCGGGTAGGTACTGGTTTTTCTGTCATTGTTACTGAAAAAATACAGTGTAATATGTTGTTACAAAATTTACCAACAAAAATGAAGTTTGAAGATATTTTGGAAAAATGTTAATTTTTCCGCCAGTGTAACTCCTTTACATATTAGTTATAAATGAAAATGTATATTCCAAAATGTAAGGGATTTTGTCTTCTTTAATTTTGTCATAGACATTTTTGTCGTAACGTCAACTGTTGAGAAATTATTTTAAAAAACTATTTTTAGCACCTTAAATTCAAGATAGAGACTCGCGCCTCTCTACATCAAGGTAAAAAGGCTTGAATTTTTAATGAGGGTCCCAACCTAAACAACATATCAAAATCTTTTCAGCACCACCTTTGTACAGCAAAAATCTTTAATTGACTGGGATATAATTATCATATATTGATATAATTCACAATTTTGTTTAATATGTATTGGGTTGGATAAAATTTTTAGTTGTTTTATACAGTATGTCAGTGAATAACTCTTCTGTTCCACAAGCTTTCCTTGGACGAATGAGGTAGTGTACCCAAGATTTGTATTATAGAACATATCACACCACAACTTTCAGAACAAGCAGCAAATATGATTTTTTTGTCATGTGTCATTATCTGTAGATTCTCCATACTCAAGTCTTAATATTTTTAACTATAATAAATTACGACTTGTTCTATGTAAATCTTGAGTAGTACTGCAGTTATTTCTGGTGACAATGCTGTCATTAAGACAACTTTAATTTATTGTTAATTGTGTAAATATTTTTCATTTGTAGTTTATTGTAAACGCACATCCATCATTGAAAGTTCAGTTCAATTTTTTAACTTTATTAATCATGCAAATTGAAAATAAACTCTTAAATTCTTCAGTGTTATTATCTTTGTAAATTTTTACATATTTATGTTAAATTGTCTTTATAGAAATGATTTTAAAAAACCAATTTTGAATAAAATGCTACCGGCTAATAATACAGTTTTACTTTATTTTCTCATCCTCTATAGTTCCTTATAATATTTTTGTATTAATATCTTTAGGGTTAACGGCAGAGTTCAGCCAGGCTTTAATAAAACCTTAAAATCCAAAGTTGTGATTGTTGTAACAATCTTAACCTTGGATTTAAAATCCAAGGCGAAAGTGTTAATTTAAAATTAACACTTTCGCTGCGGCAATTAGCATACCATTACTGAATGCGGAGGTAGCATTAATATAGTCAGTTTAGTTTAACTTGGCCGGTCCAAAGGTTGCTTCGTGGGCTAAACCAAGTTTTGTCGACATAAGTAAACAATATTTTTAGGCTGTTATACTTTAGCTTTGCATACAACAGAAAATGAAATCGTATGCGGCGCACTTATTACCTCATACACAAGACAAATTCAAAATTACATATACACACAAATATCGTTAAATCAATAATGCACACAATTATATTACCACTGACAAATTTAATCAATAGGTGCATAGAGGACAACATATTTCCCAACAGCTTAAAAGTCTCCAAGATAGTGCCCATATATAAAAAGAAATGATATTGATGATCCATCAAATCACTGACCAATTTAGGTTATCCCATATTTGCCAAAAATCTATGAATTTCTCTTAAAAACTCAGTTGTCAAACTACTTCGAAATTAATAATCTCTTTAATTCCAGCTAATATGGTTTTAGGAATAAACTCTCAACTACTTTAGCCATCAATAGACTAAATATCAATCATAAATTCTGGTTTTGAGGAAGGGAAATATATAGTATCTCAATTTCTGGATCTCGGAAAGCATTTGAGTGTGTCGCATGACATACTTCTAAACAAACTAGGATACTACGGATTCTCTGTAGAAAGTATATTATTAGTAAAGTCATACATATCCATCCGTCTACAATATGTCAATTACAATAGAACTAAATTCAATCTATTCCCAGTGTGAAACATGGTGTTCCATAAGGCTCCATTCTAGGCCCAATTCTATTCCTTATATATATAAATGACCTCCCTAATTCTGCAAGCAGAACAGAATCTATTCTATTTGCTCACGATACCAATTTAACTGATATAAATAGTAACCTTGAGGAACTATTGAATGACGCCAATGACACACAGTCAAATCTATAAAACTCGTTCCTAGCAAACCGGCTTAATCTAAATACCTCTAAAATTGAGATAATGGTATTCAGTTTAAGAAATATGGAAGAAGTAGATAATCCAATATCAACTAAATTTCTTGGACTATACTTGGACCCAAAACTACTATGGGATGAACACACATCCCACCTTTGTAAAAGAATCTCCAAAAATATTTACTTAGAAATATTGTAGGCAAAATTTCCCAAAAGGCATTGGTAGCTGCATGCCATGGTTTAGTCCATCTGGTATTATCAATATGCAATCCTTGTATGGGGGCATGCGACTTCATCGGACGCGTTTTCCATAAAGAGAAAGGCCATACGTATTATAACAGGACTTAAGTGAACAGTTCGAAATACTAAACATACTAACAGTACCATGTACCTATATATACTCCAATGTCTCCTTTATATAAAACACAATTTGAATCAATATACAACACGTAACAAAATACACTCTTATAATGTCAGAAATAAGAACAACATTTATCAAAATTTTCTGTGCCTCACTAAAACTAGGGATGGTACAGGCTATCATGGGATCCAGTTATACAATGTGCTGCCCACAGAACATATCTACTTACAAATGCCTTTTACAGTATTTATGAATTCTTATCAAGTGACAAATTTAAAATCAATAAGTAACAAAGAAAATAAAACAGGGTACGTGATTATCTGCAGTGTCTTAAATGAGCCTATACATCCAACCCTATTAGAATTAAATCCTTGGGCAGCTACCAAGCAGCATTATTCTTTTATTACTTTAAAGAAAACATTTATTTTATTCCACACATTTTTTGTCTACTATGCAATTGTATGTTTCTCCACTTTTTACTATTTAAATGTATTTTAACCTAGGGTAGTATAGATATTTAGTAATTAATTTTGCATTATAAATTATTTTTTCATCTGTACTTTGACATGTGTAAGCGCTTTGTGTATTTAACACCAATAAATAAATCATTCTATTCTATATTCTTACTTAACTATTAATTACAAGTAAGTAAATTTTTGTTCATTAACTTAAATTTGGTTTATTGTTATTACCTTAAGGCTGAAGGACTTCAGTCAATGGCCATTTGGGTTTTTTTTTTTGCTTTACTCAATAAAGTACTTTTATTATTATTATTATTATTATTGTTATTACCAAAGTTTTTTTTCTTGATGCACATGTGCGCCATTTGCATATTTATATGAAATGTTGTTGCCATGCAAAAAACACACTTGTGGGTCCTAAAAAGTAAAGAAAATAAAAATTCTGGCCACTTCTTTGGAGAGACAAAGATTTTTGCATTTTCTAATAGTTATTCCTTGACATATGAGGGCAAATATTCATACACTTCCTTAAACTGTGGAAGTCATACAAAGCCTATAAAATCTCATATGCAGAGCACTCAAAGTGTACCTAACGCACATTGTGAAGTAACTACCATGTGCATGTGCGCTTTCCACAACACGAAAGTGTTAAATTGAGCAACTAAAAAACATGTTTTTTAGTTTTTATCCATTACAGGAAAATATTTTCACTAGTTAGGGGTATTGAAATACTTGACAAAATTGGCAGTTCTCTAATTAAAAGAAACATTTTAACTATAATGCCAGAAATATTTACTTTTCTCATTTCCTGAGGCGTTTTTAGGATCATGTTAATAAATATTTATAAAACTAGAAGTATAAATAATGGATGATCGACTGTTTACTACATTTATGTTTATTAGTTAAATGTCTATCCTTCGCCTTAATCTATTGTTTCATCTGTTTTGGATGAATTAATTTTAGATTTCACTTTTTCATTATTGCAAGATGTGTCAGAGCTTTTGCTCGGTTTTTATTGGAATGTATTTTAATTACTACGGAGTACAAATATAATATGAAAGCTTAACATACCATGAAGATACATATGAAAATACTGAAAGCAGTAGATATAATAGACGGACTTAGAAGTTGGATAGACTATAATGGGAGATTTCTGTTAAGGAATCGACAGGGGGTCTATTCTCGAATCTCGATTAGCAAAAGTCGCATACTACTTTGGGAAAATGTCTACCGAAATCTGCACGTTTTTGAAAATATGTATTCTCGAATGTCGCATTCTACAATTTTCAGTAGCCTTTTCAACGAGTGGGTAAATACCATACGACATTGTATCTCGCTTGCAAATTAATGACAGCTTTTTATAACAATGGCTAACTTGAATGATGCAAATATCCTTGCTATAGTTGAAAACTTAGAAATTCAAGAAGATTCACAGCAACGTATTACAAGAAATATAATTCGTCGAACTCAACGATTGGCAGCTTATGAAAGTGTCTGAGTTAAGTAAAGATAAGTCTAATAGAACTGTTTAGACCGTTTATACAATGGCAAATGTGAGCTTCCACGATAAGTGTAAGAATGAAGGTAAGGTTGCGCTTTTTAATAATTATATCTACACCAGACGAAAGTGGTCATTTTTGACTCGAGCACAGAAGACAGGAACTAGTTTCTGTCTTCTGTGACCCGAGTGTAAAAGTTGTTATTATTATGTCAAACTGACAAAATAAATTTAATCTAAATGAAATTAGGTACTATTAGTTTGCAAAAAATTTATCAAACAAAATGTCTGGGTGTTTTACTAACTCTACTAAAATAAAACACTATTATTATCACTACTATACAAGTTGGAGAAACATCCGCTCTTCGAATAATCACAAAAATTCGCCACCCCAATAATCCCTTGCATCACCCTTCCAATGAACTTCTGTACCAAAAAACCAAAATAGTCCCTATTTGTCAACGACTACTGAAGCTCTCCACCAATTTTACTAGAAAAGATCAGAACCTGGAAATAACGGCACCTTTATTAATCCCAAGAGACAACGTCCGTTCAAGACACAAATTTCCTGAAAGAACTATACAAGAAATTTTAACCTCGATGAGACCAACAAACATATAGTATGCACATATGTGTGCATATAAATATGTGTATATGTATATATATAAAATTTTTATATTTCTTTTACATATCTTTAATATTCAAAATGACTTTGTATATATATATTTTTTTCTTCTACTCCATGTGTATAATATATATATATAGTAACTATTAATAATGATTCTACTCCTCTGTTAACTTTGAAATTCAACTTTATATTTTGTAAAACACAGGCTGAAGGACTTCGGTCGATGGCCTTTTGGTTATTTATTTATTTTGTAACCAATAAAGAACTGTTATTATTATTATTATTATTATTATCACTACTAATACGAATAAAACATTGTTTGTTGTCTAGATCTGTTCCACTGACACTTAAACTAAATTTTACACAGTCGGATAACTTTTTCTATCGGTAAAGCAGAGACATAATACGGTGTTGACATACTTTGCTATGTGACATATTTGCCGAGGTATTAGCGGTGTCTACTATTGCTCGAGAATACCATTTTTAAGAAGTATGCGACAATTATCAGTGACATTTGTCGTGGTCGACAATTTTAGTAGAGATTCGAGAATAGACCTCCTGGACTTGAATAGTGCCAAGTACAGTGGGATAAATGTTTGTGGAAAAGGCACATTCGGTTATGTAAATTCAGCCTAAGATAGTTGACAGAGGGAGTGAGAACTCGTTTACAAATTATCAAGTAGAACGAATGTGCCATTATTTTGGCTGAACTTCTATTATTTTCTTCACTACTTTGAATATAGTTTTTATTTCAATACTAGACTTTTCCCTAAAACCCTTAAATATTTCTAGCAATAATAATAAGAAAATATGTCTATGACAATCTTAAAAAATGTTCATTTAAAGAGTGTAAATTGAATCCTAAACAAACTATTTTGCACAGAATTTCATTTCGCATAGGTTGCTAGGCAACAAATGCAATACCAAATATTTTGTGTTGGGGGCCAATGTAACTGAGGCTTTTTTATATGCATTCAAACACACAAGTTGTATGAGACGAGCATGTGATTCCAAAAAGTTTTCCTGGTTTTCAGTGCATGACTCGCCCTGACTTATTCCATAATTTGTTTTCTAGTTTTTAGTCTGTTACAGATGACGAGAGCCTGCACAATGACGTGGCCCTGAAGGTATCCAGATTTGACACTAGTCAACTTGTGGTAAGATGAAAAAACTTGTCTACATTAACTAAATTTACAGCTGTGGTCAACCGATAGTAGAAATAGAGCCAAGCTGCCTGACAAATACAAGAGGTAATAAGACGGCGATTACGTTGAAGTAAGATGAGCATGGAAATGCATCAGAAAGTAATAGATCTCATTTCGAACATAAAAAATAATATTTTGTGACCTTTTAAATAAAGTTTTTGAAAGACCTCAAATTTAAATGATTAGATGAAACAGTATTTCCAAAAGATTATCTTTTGTAGGTATAATGATATAATAATGTATGGTATTTTTCAATGATGTTGTCCCCTCTTTGCATGACACATTTATTTTCCTATTTGCAGATGTCACAGTTACCGCCGACAGTGACATCAATCTATTACCTACAAAAGCAAATACCACAGTTTTCCTGATGGAGAATTATTGCTCGACTAATGGCTTAGCTTTAAATAATTTAAAAATCAACCTAATGGTATTCTCTGTAAAGCAGCTTGACATCAACTTGTTAGTAAGAGCTAATAATAAAACTATCATACAAAATGATGCTATAAAGTATATTGGTGTACATATCGACTCTCATTTAACATGGAATGATCACATTGACTCGTTACTATTCAAATTATCTACACATTGCTTTCTTATATAGCAGATGAGAAAATTTGTCAATATAGATATATTAAAAATGTATTATTATGCATATGTACAATCTAGCCTTAATTATTGTGTTATCTGCTGGGGTAACTGAAGTCGCACGAATAAAATCCTTATATAGCAGAAAAAGGTTTTAAGTATTATGACCTTTAAAAATCTGTCATTCCTGCAGAACTCTATTCAAAGAACTCGATATTTTAACAATACCATCCCTTTACATACTCAGATGTGTGTTCTATGTATTGAAACATTCTTTATAGGATTTTGCAAACAGCAGAAAAAATAACCATCTATAACTAAAAGAAAAACTTTGTGTAGAAATATTAATGAAATCTTTGCATTCTTTCGATAACCTGAATTCTGGTTATACTAGCAAATTAAAATCCTAAAATGAATTTGTCTAATTTCTTATTTGACAATTCTCATTCTAACACTAGCATCCACACAGTCCCCTACGGCCATGCAGATTAAACTAGTCAACGAAGTGAAGGGAAGACTGGAACGCTTACACCATAGACAAATATAACTCTAAAGTGGCACTAGGTGTTGGAGCAGTACGGATGCTGTGGAGTGGGTATCTGTCTCTGTCCCACATACGTAGTAACTGCTGGAAAACGTGCGCGTTTTCAATATAATTAGCATAACTTCAAAACCGTCTATTGTACATTATTCAAATTTCAGTGAATGATTTAGAATAGAGACATATAATGAACACGTAATTTTTCCAGTTTTTTCCGATCCTCCGTTTCCGAAATATTCGCGGTTAAAGTGAGGGGTCCATACATTGAATCGAATATTAAGTTAGGAGAGGTATTTGATAAAATTTTACTATCAGTTTTCCGGGAAAATATTTTGTATTATATTGCTGGTTTTATCCTCATAAAAATGTTGGCTAAGTATTCATGCCCACATTGACAAATAATTTTAATAACAAATGGGCATGACGATCATAACTATTCGGTAAAATAAATATAGACGATTATGCAAGTTTTACTAAATTTGTATCGAGGGGTAAATTATATTTTTCTTCTCCAGTAGTGTTTGAAATTATAAAATATTGCGAAAAAGCTTTCAGAGCGGAAATTGTAATGGGGTATATGGAAAAAGTGGATGTAAAAAACGTAACCTAAAGGTGGTTTGCAACATATGTTTTAAATAAGATAAAAACAATGTTGGTTTCTACCATCCCACCCAGTTAGCATTTCGGAAGACCTACATGAAGTGCAAATTATTAAATATATTGCAAATGCATATTATTATGCTGATATAAGAATAGTAAACACATGCAAAAGACAACAATGCAAGCTGTAGGAGCTGAAAAATTATCAGTAAGACAAAAACTGATATTTTATCAAGTTTAGATTAATTTAATGTATAGGTATTTATCATTGTAATAATATGTATGTAGGTAGGCATTAAAATTTTAATAAGTACTATGTAATACGTACAATTTAAAATTCTGCGTTAAATGTATAAAAAATCGACTGTAATTTAAAAATGTCCAGATTTAAGGCCGAGTTAAAAAATGTTTTAATATGTAAATCCTATTATTCAATAGACGATTTTTTTAATGATAATACCACGTCATAATGTTTGATATGTTTGTATGTCTCTATTTGTATGTATATTTATTGTTGTATGTTTGTATCACTCAGCTGTGATTTATATAATTGTTTATACTTTATTTGTTTCAATTACTAATTAAGAACTATATTTTACCTGACGATCCCATAATGTTGAAATACTTGTATATTGTAACATTTAAGAGGAGTAATAAACATTATTATTATTATTATAGGTACATTTATTTATTGCTTATTTATATTCAAATAATATAAACCTACCAAAAAACGCGATATTTCATTATTTTAAGTTTACTTTAATTGACCTGGCATTCAACAGGTATTACTTCTATTATAAATATACTACTTATACTTAAAAACGAATTTACAATATTTTAAGTTGACTTTAACCGACTATCGACTCGGCATTCGGCAAGTACTTTTATTGTAAGTATATGGTACTTAAAATTAACCTTGCATTATTTTCATTTTAATTTAATTGAGTCATAATATTACTATTATGAATATTGCGTATAATATTCATTTTAGCGAACACAGTTGCATTTGCAAATGAGGCCCTTATGTGTTAGACAAGGCTAGCTGACCCCTCCGCAGCATCCGCACCGCTCTAACACAGGGTGTCATTTTCACGTAACGATGTCAGCGTTCCAGTCTTCCCTTCCACTTCGTTGAAACTAGTATCCACATAACCCCCTACGATTATGAAGATTCAGTTAAAAATGAGAACAAAGACCTAAAATGAATTTATTTATCTACCTTGTCTTAAAAAAATTTCATTCCAATGAATTACATTTTCATGAAATCTATCATTCTGTTTCCTGGAAATGCTTAGCCTTTGAAACGTTTTTCGCCCTTATTCTGGAGCTCATCAGAAAGACATAAAGCCATTCATAAAGATGAAACAGAATGATAGATTTCATGAAAATGTAATTCATTGAAATGAAATTTTTTTTAAGACAAGGTAGATAAATAAATTCATTTTAGGTCTTTGTTCTCATTTTTAACTGAATCTTCATAATCGTAGGGGGTTATGTGGATACTAGTTTAATCTGCATGGCCGTAGGGGACTGTGTGGATGCTAGTGTTAGAATGAGAATTGTCAAATAAGAAATTAGACAAATTCATTTTAGGATTTTACGTTGCTAGCATAACCAGAATTCAGGTTATCGAAAGAATGCAAAGATTTCATTAATATTTCTACACAAAGTTTTTCTTTTAGTTATAGATAGTTATTTTTTCTGCTGTTTGCAAAATCCTATAAAGAATGTTTCAATACAATTATAAGCAAACAAATAATAATTCATTTTTAAACGTGTGTTCTATGTAGTCTCATTATGACAACTATATTCCCAGGGATAGCTTATTTACTGATCATGATTTAAGGATTAGTCAAAATCTGACTAATTCCCCAACACAAACTGTCAATAGTAGCAAATGGCCCCAATGTCGTGTCCATCAAGCTATATAATGAACTCCCCAAATACATAAAAAGTATAAATAGCATTCACCTCCTGAAGAGCACAGTTCGAGCCACTTTAATCAGTCACAGATTTTATTCCATAAATGAATACTTACATTGTACCAGTTTTCAGGAGCATACTTATAGTCATATTAGCAATTGTCATTCTTATTTATTGTTCTGTATTCTGTTTACTATACTATGGTTTTGTCTAGAGTTATGTGTTTTACTATATTTTACAATGTTTTGCAATTTTATATTATATATTTCTATTCCTTTAATACGGTCCTATGAAAATAAAAATATTATTATTATCATTATACCACAAATAGGGTAGAATAGAGAAATTTTCAAAATAATTGTAATATCTATACGACTTTTTAAACGTCTTTTATAAGACTTCGAAATATGTTTTAAACTACCTACCATTAAAGTACGGTTCCCTATAAATATATTTTTCTTTTCTAGTCTATAAAAAGAGGACATTATCATTTAAAAAAATTAATTGGAAAATAGCTATTCAACAAGTTTTTTCTCATGGTAAACTAACAGATTTTTGTTTTGAAAGGTGTAATTATCAATCTTTAAATATAGAAGGGGGAGTTTGCAAACGAACGTTCATGTACGCTCATTTTTGGCAACGTATTTGTTGTATGGCCTCTTAACACTTCTTGTACAAAGCGTCAGCTGGTGTCAAATAAGCGACACAAAATAAAACTTTCTACTAAAAATATTTTTAATGAGGACAGGTTTAATAAACCGCCTTGAATCTTTTCAAATGAAAGATGACAAAACCTGGAGGTGTCCATTTTGATCGACTCCTTTCGAGAACTGGAAATATTGTTTATGCGTTATACTTTAATGTTTGACCAAGATGTTTATTTCATTTGGCTATAAATACATTTAGTTAGGGCACTTATGTATTGTGATTCCATATCGAAAATGAGGCATATTGCATAATAACATATATTTAAAGATCAAATGCAACTCCTCGGCAGCGGGCCCCACATAATCCCTAGGCACTGACTGATGATATATGTACAATTATTACACTTCTGAAAAGGAAGTTATTTGATCATTCTGTAGGTGTAAGTATTAGTTTATTGCTGGAGTTCCAGAAAGACCCGCAGGACTCATTTGGTTGGTGAGGGTTGCAATAATCATGACTAGTTTTTTTCTTTCTAAAGGTTTTATAGATTTTATGGTAATTTTTACAAATAAAATTTAGTGAATGTATACGACATCCATTTATCGTATTTTGACTTTTTTGTGTGACATGTGATAGACACTGTTAGGCTACGCTCTGACTAGAGACTTTTTGTTTCCGTGACATTTTGTCATCGTGATGTGGTATCACTTGATGTCACCATATTTGTGCTCATTGGCGTCAAATTGTTGTTGTAAACGCTAGTATAAGTGATGAATTTCGAAGATATCGCAATAATCTGTGCTCTTGAAATACGTCGGAAAAAATGACATGTAAAAAACGACACTATGTTACGTCACCCTCTTGTCACCGGCATCCGAAACTTTTTATCCCGCGATGTCTCGCCACCCCAGTGCGGGCTTTACCATGAAAGTGCGCTGCCTAGGCAACTTTTTGTCACGTACTACATGTGAATTTTTGGTGTATTGAAAATAACTAGGTTATTTTTGTGAATTATGGCTTCAACAATACAGCAAGAAGACATAGATAATGAAATACTGATTGAAAGTCCTTATAGACATTCGAAAATAATTAAAAAATTTGATATTATGTTGACGATGTTGATTATACAAAGTATAACAATATAATAATAATAATAAATGAATTAATTGAACCAAAAATGATTCAACAGGCTATTGACCGAGGTCCTTCTGCCTCAAAGTATAACATTTTCCTTTAAATAATCTTTCACTCAGTATGGGATGTACCCAGAGCCATTCTTTACGTTTAATTTTTTTCCGACGTATTTCAAGAGTTCAGATTATTGCGATATCTTCGAAATTCGACAATACTAGAGTTTACAATGACAATTTGACGCCAATGAGCACAGATATAGTGATATCAAGTGATATCGCATCACGATGACAAAATGTCACGAAGACAAAAAGTCTCTAGTCAGCGCCTAGCCTTAGAAGTAATTTCTAACAGTTTCTATACTATGTTGCACAAAAAAAATAGTCAGAATATGACAAATGGATGTCATAAACATTTACCTAAAATCTTACTCTATTCTTCCATATTTCACTTATAAATTCTTTTAATTGATACATTTGTTTAATATTCTATATTTTTATTTACACTGCACCATTCTTGTATCCGCTATTTCGATTTTGATGGTAACAAGTTGTGTCTTCTCATGTTGTTTATAACACCATCTAATGAAGCGGTTTTCTTTTTAGCACTGCCTTTCAATGTTTCCTCTCCTCTATTCCGAATTTTTAACTTGGGTGATGACAATTCATCCATAAAATCAAAATCTGACTGCTCCTCAGGTCTGTAATTATAAGTTTTATGAATAGAGATAACTAATTAATATGGAATAAGTATTTAAAATTTAAGCCACATACTCCTTTGTGTCGGTGTCTTGTTCAGGTTCTTCTGTTGCTTCTGGTGAAGGGGATCTGTAACCAGGGCATTTCCAGTGTAATTCTTGAGTTTCACCATTTTCCAACTGGATGTATAATCTCTCTATGTCTTCAGCTCTTGGTTCCCAAGGCCCTTTGCAATCTTTAAACTCTTCATCTGAACATTCAATATCCCAATCTTCTTCCATATTTACCTGTATAGATGCAGTTGATTCCAAAGAGTTAGACGATAGGTTTGTTCATTTGTGTTGATATAAAGCAGCTTCAAGCAGTTAAAGAAAGATAGTGCTATCACAAATAATGTGAGTGTGAGCGAGATAACGTGTTTCAAAGTTGTTATAAATCAACACTAATGAACAAACTGCATAGCTGCTTTCGTTCGTCAGAGTGATTCGTAATCATAAGGTACTGTTTCATGTGTTGTCTCTGTCCCTACCATGCAATGTTGTATCATATCATTACTGTTCATTGAAATCCTGTTTATTATGATTACGAATCAGTCTGCTGAACGAAAGCAGCTCTTATTTTTATTCTTATGTACTTATCTCCGACATACCTCTCATCTCTTAAATAATCAGAGACATGCTGTGTACAGCTCTACACTTGTGAAGTAATAAATACTCTACAATAATTTGTACCTCATTTTGTACCAAAATTAAATATGAGAATAATGATAGGAAAACCTGTTAAAAAAATTTAAGCCCGTCGTCTGATTACCCACGTGTTTGTGTTTCATTTGTTATTTGTTATTTTCCATTTTTTCTTGTTTTGAAATCTACGAGAATAAAATACCTGCATTAACACTTCAAATGGAAATTTTTAGTATTTATTAAGAAAAATATAGTTTTGTGTCTGGCTGGCCGATTTTGTTAATTAACGCCTGTCCGACTTCCTTTTATACATTAATTTTTCCATAAAAAAATACATCTCGTGTCAGACTTAATTTTTTATGTTATGTTAATGTTTTTAATGAATATAGTCAGATTACTGTTAATAGCGTACCTATCGAAAAACTCTAGAAACCCCCTTAGTGCATAAACGGGCTTTCTAACTTTATTTCAAATAATAATAAATACCTGAGTGGGTTTAGTTAGTGCCGTATTTTGGATACCACTGGATATCCAGTTTATATTATATTTTCAAGTTACTTTCTTAATGATGTTGTGGTAATTCTGGAGTGATGTTTGTTACTGCTGTGCTGTCAGTCATTTTGTGAAACTCGTAGGAATGTCAAAGTAGTTGCCTGCAACACGTTATCATTATTTTAAAACGATGTTTTTTTTAGTAAAAAGTAACTGAAACTAATATTATTTATTGTGAATTCATTGGCTTTAAATACTGTAAGTAGTAATTATTAAAAGTGAAATATAGCAGATCCTAGGTACAAGTTTCATTGTTTTGTGTGTTTTAAGTGAAGATAAAATTGTATCCTTCATAAATTACGTATTCTTGCTGCAATGAACAAATCTAATGTTGGATAGTCAACGTTAAGTGGAGTTTTGTTACTATTTTGAAAAACTTCGATATCTTTGAGTGAGAAATATCTTCAAGGTTTTATGAGCGAAACTTTATAGTTGAAAAATGTGGCAATCTCAGACAGTTCATAATGCACAAAATAATAAAGAAAACCAAGCACAGAGAAATGACGAAAGATTAATGACACTTGGTATGACATCTGCTATTTCTGCAGCACCTCCAAAACCATCGGATCTTGTGAAGACTAAAGAGTTAGAAGAATCGCTGAAACCGTTTGATGTGTTCGAAACTGAGCAAGAACTCAATCATCGAATGTTGATTTTAGGCAAATTATATAATTTAGTTAAGCAATGGATTAAAGATGTTTCGATAAGACGTAATATGCCAGAGAGTGTGGCGGAACATGTAGGTGGCAAAGTTTATACATTTGGAAGTTATAGATTAGGGGTAAGTAAATTTGTTATTAGATAGCTAGTAATGATTAGGTTAATATTTTAATTTGGTATTTTGAAGACAAAACCTACATTACCTACAATATTCATTGTGACAAAGAAAAATTTGCAACTGGTAGGTAATTCCTAGTCATATTTCATGCAGAGAAGCTCAGATAAGATGTGTATTGAAAAACGAATACGTAGTTTGCAATCCTTCAAAACCTTGAATGAATATCACCCATATGAAGAAGTTAGTTTTGAGATCATTATATTTAAAATTAATCACGTTTCAAATATTTTGAGATATGAATAACAAAGTAGAGTTGATTGAGCAGCAGTTCATTAATCAGATCACAGATGGTATAATTTATTGTACGAGTTGTACAACCAGTCGCGTAGACAGTTGCACAGCAGATCATAAAAAACTTTTCCACAAACTCGTACATTTTGTGGAACAACATATTTTATTGCATTTTTGTTTGTGAAAATAGCACCCATTTGACTCATTTCATAATATAATAATAATCTTTTTGATTTAGAAAACTTGATTGTTACTGTTTACACCCCCTGGTAAAGACCCTCAAAACAGTGCACTATTTATATAACATAATACTTCACTAATATAACATAAAACAGTATTTATTTCTTGATACTTCACTTCTAGTTCACTTGGGATCACTCCAAACTTACCTTAACTGACTTCCCGCCGTTGACTTGGTCAACAAAGCACAAGGTCGGAAAATGGATAGTTTTCCAGATATCGGAGGGGTGCTCATTTCTTATGGAGTGATCTCCAGTGAAATTTGCTAGAATTGATATGTCATTCCTCTCGAGCTCCTGATCAAAAGTTCTCATTGGTACAAGTTTGGAAAATGGACAAAGTCAATTTTCCGGAATCTTGTTGATAACAGTGTATCACCGTATTTTTGATAAAATGTCATTCAGAATATATACAGGGGGTTTTTTATGGTCACTGATTCCAATATCGATGTCAAAAGTGACATTTGTCAGTTGGCAGCTGCAGAAAATGTATATACTAAAGACCAGCTATAAAATATTCATACACTTATTTTTTTAGGTTCACAATAAAGGCGCCGATATTGATGCATTATGTGTTGCTCCCCGCCATATATTTAGATCAGATTTCTTCACTTCATTTTATGAGTTACTTAAGCAACATCCAGAAGTTACGGATCTTAGGGTAAGTATTAAAATAGTAATAGACAAGCTAAAAGTAATAGATGATAACGTTTAACCAAAACATTGTGTATGTTAATTAAAGGAATCCTTTTTTTTTCAGATTTATGCATATATATAAAAAAGGATTTTTGTTTTCTTCTATTTTTACATTATTTATTTTCTTTTTTACTGTTGTTAAAAGTTTTCAATGTCCGTAACTTTCTAGTGACATATTTTGTTGAGTGGAAAAACAACCTATAGGTAATAGGAATAATCGAAGTAGAGTAACCCATATTGTCTAAAAATAATGTCTAAGATATAATATAAGATATAATGTCTAAGAATCTACAAAAGAATACAATATAGTATTACCATTTTCCCGTGAAAAATATAACACAGGACCACAAAAGAAAAAAAGTGATCTGTTCTTATGGCCCGACATAGTAATCCCCATGTATTTCGACGTGCTGAACACGAATCCGATGTCCGTTTAGCTTCATCACCCACAAATTTTTTTGTAAATCACGAAAATAAGCTAAACAAATCAGGTTTCTTAGGCTCTTTTTGCGATTGATGGAGCTAAACGGACATCGGATTCATGTTCAACACATCTAAATACATAGGGATTACTGTCGGGTCTCAGGAGCAGATCACTTTTTTTTGCGGACCTGTGTATACTAACAAAAAAAAAGTTGTCTATTCTCCGGACCCGACATAATAATCCGTATGTATTTCGACATGATGTGATATCCGTTTAGCGCAATCACCCACCAGCTTTTAGTAAATCGAAATACATTGGAATTACTATGTTGGGTCCCGAGAACAGAACCCTTTTTTTTGTGGTCATGTGTAATCATTGAGAATAAACATTGTTTGGGTATTTTGCAGACCACTTTCATGCACTCCCATCTTACATTTAATATAACAACAAATTACTTACAGTTCAAATGACGAATTTTGTCGTTCACCTCATCATCTTTTGCCGAAACAAATTGACTCAAGATCACACACATGAGCGTATCATTTGAAAGGAGTTTTCTGCAAAAATAACAGTTGTTACTTCATACAATTTTAATATTATAATACAATATTCTCGCCAAGTGACAACACTACTTCAGCGGTCGAAAAGACTAACTACAAAAACTACAAAATCAACTGCGCCACAGACTTACTTTCGGAGTACATATTATAAATTTTATCCCTGACATCCATCTTCCTTGACTTCACCAAGTCCTGGGTTTTATTTTTCTTTCTGGTTCCATATTTTGCCATAGTAGTATTTAGGGCGTCCTGCTCGTTATGGGTTTCCTTACAAATCCGTTGCACCGTCCGCATACAAATACATTGGGTATTAGAAGTACCCTAAAAAAAAATTTGCATTAAAAACGTCTTGCACATTTAATTTTGTGATTCACCTCGTGGACTACTTGCATAGGTAAAGGAGGACCTCCATTCCATTTTCCCGATTGAAGTACTCAACTAATTTCACCACCATGTCTCTGGCTACTGTCCGGCATTTTAAGATTATAGTTTCTTTACAAACAATAAAACTAAAGCACTCACAAACTATCTACACAACAATTTACATAATCACAGGAAACTTAAAAGACCACAGTAAGAAACACTACAAACTCATATAAATGGGTAACGAGAGGAAATAGAATATCATTAAATTTGACAAAGGAGTCAACTGCAAAGCTACTGAATTGACAGATTGCTGAACGTTGGATGCGGCTGCAAAAAGCTTGTTGTATATCATATCTAAAACGTATCGTTACGCCTGGAACGTTTGTCATAGCCCCAGTAGACGTGACTTTCTGTTATTTACGTTGTCATGCGCTAGTATTTCAGCTGATAGAAAAATGTCAAGTCTGTGATAAGTACATAAATTGGTGAAGTGAATGACAAGATTCGTGATTCCAACTATTTTCATTATGTTTGCAGATGATCTACTTCTAATCATGCAAGTGAAGTACATGCATGGCAATATTCATTCATTCATTCTAAACGTTATTTTTGCTGCATGGTAGCAAGATAGCCAATCATTTAGATTTCTTCTGTATTCTTTCATTTTTGGAAATTAACAAAAATGCATAATTAGTACGATTCTTATGTATTTTATACATATAAAAAAGACACTTTCATCTGGTGCTACATGATGGTGTGATAATCTAAATTTTGCGCCTTTCTAACTTTGTATTTTTGATTTAAATTTATTGTAATCTGAGCTTCTACTCAGTGCATCTCTCATCATACGACACTGATTTCTTCACAGAAGTTAAACTTGCCCCTGAATAAATTATGTGAAGGTCATTTTGGGCAAAATTTTTACCAATAATGGGCTTGTTACCAATAATTCTTTTTTGTAATTTTTTGATAGTATTCAATAGTATTCAATCATCTTGATAAGCTGTTAAAATTTCAGCTTCATAAGTATATCCAATCCTTAGATATTTAATGTTAAAGATTGGGTTTCAATAGAAAGCACTTCGCTGACTCGTGACGTCATTTTGCATGAACACTAGGGTGAAATTGTTTGAGTTTGCTATTGTAGTCAATAGTCCATTATAGTCCGTCAAACTTTAATATCCTGACATGAGTTTAATCTGACGTTTGAAGAAAAAGGTGTTTGTTTCCAACAATATAATTTAACAATCAAACACCATTTCCATACAGATACACAATAACACGCGCTACACACTTATTAAATCTTGACTCTCATCCTATCAGCATATGCAAAGTAACGTCACGTGAAGCTCCGCCCCATTTTCAGGCGATCCAACTTTGGTAATTTATTTAAATGCTTAAACGTTCGAATAAAAACCTCAAACTTTGGAAATAGGCTTAAAAATTGTTCTACTTTCGATTCCTAAAATAAAGACAACATGCTGAACGGGCCCATTACCAATTTATAGCATAATTTTACCAGCTCCGTACTATATCCATCACAATGCCTGTGTATGGCAACGCACTGATTCAATACATTTCTGCAAAGAATGTTTACAGCACAATTAAAAGAAGCAGACTCACTCTAGCTAAATATCAATATATTTTTTTTAAATCATGATGTGATGTATGTGCTAACATTATTTAAAATCATATATTGAGCCTTTATTATCATGATTTGGAGTTTATGAAGCAATCCCAATTATATCAGCAACCTTATAAACTTTGCATTATATGAATACAATAAAGAATGGTGTTTGTTGGTCACATATGTGCAAGTTATGGTACAACATTTCTTGGATGTAAAGCAGTGTCTGTTTGTGGCAATAATTATCTTTCTCATTTCATGCTGGCTTCTCAAATTTTCATGGGTAGAGCATACCCTCCACATTGAGATGATTTAACAGTCGACAAACGAGAATGCACAGGATGCTCCAAAACGATTGACTCGAATACATCACCGATAAAATATAACTTGTACTTGAAAGTCATTTTCAGGTATTTATTAGTAAACGAAATGCACTAGATTCTCTATGGGCGTCATTGTGTTAGAATAATTTTTGCCACTTTAGTAATAGAACAATACTGACAGTATTGGCAATAAATAATTTTGGATCGACTGTACAAGACATCTGTTTTAAGTACAGTTGTGTGAAAATGCGTACAAGTTAAAGAGATATAGTAATAAATTTCTCTTGCTATTTTAACTCTTAATTATCTAGGATGGTTTTTTTTTAATTACAAGACTACACATGTTCTCTTGAGAAGATGAAGCATGCAGCAGATTAGCTGCGTTCAACTATAACTCCTATACAGGGTGTTCCACTGGGAACTGAATCGATCGATATAGGGAAAGAAATCCTCCTTAGGATCCCTGTCTTGACAGAGCATTCCATTTGAAATAAAAAAGTTTTTGAGGTTTGAATTGGACAAAATGTTACGTGAAGAATAGAACACTTCATATACTATTGTGGAATTTATTTTTATTGTAGAGACTAGCTCATCTTGTGTTCTTTCTACGTGCCAAAGAGCAAATGAGGACCTCCTACATGAAGAAAGTTATAACGGTTCTTGCAAACCATTGCACCTGTCAATTTTTTTGTAAAATGTCAAATATCTTGGAAACTGCTGGGTTTAGAATTTTATGGTCATTTCGGAAAATCGAAAATATATAGGGTGTTCCATTTAAAATAAGTAAGGTGGTATTGACTTCCAGTATAACCGTAAGTACCACATGCTTGTAATTATTTTGGTTGGATTGGTCACACTGACTTTAGTAACTCCCAAACTTTTCAAAATATTTTGTTACATGCTTTTCCCTACATCGATCGATTCAGTTCCCGGAGGAACACCCTGTATAGGTATATAGCAAATAGTCCGGCCACTGGTAGATTTCCATTTTCTCCTTTAATAATTAAATGTGTAATAAATAATTTTATTCAATGCAATTTTTAACAAATATTTTCTGGAGGGGGCTGGAACCAAGAAGATTCCACAAACATCAAATCAATTGATACTATTGAATTGAGTTTGTTCAACCGTAACATTAGTTTAGCGTAAATATTGTAAAATTCTGACCTGTACTTTAGTTAATAGATATCGAGTGATATTGTTCAATTTTTAACTCAATGATTAATTTAAATATTTCATTGTGTAAAATTTGATATACATGGTGCATCGACAAATCTTCGCCTGTAACAGTTTACGATTTGTTTGCCCATGCAATAATACATTCTTTATACCAAGCATACGAAAGTAAAGTTAAACCTATTCTACTAACAAAGAAAGGAAAGGTAATATATAGATATATATCTAATAAACCTAGGTCGATGGCCTTTTGATTGTATTTTATTACATTGTATATTAATACAACCAATAAATAACTTTTATTATTATTATGGTTATTATTATTATTATTATTATCTAATAAACAGAGATCGGGAATTTTATCTTGGTGCCAGAGACGGCTCTCATATAGAAGTAATATTATATTGCAAACATTTACTGAAACAATCAGAAAAATGACGAAGTGGTACAATATTTATTATTACCAGCTACATTGTATTTTTGGTAACAAATTTAACTAAAAACCGGTAATATAATGTGTGTCATGTTTATTTTGTTTATTTTCATAATAATTAAATATGAAAACCCAATTATCTGCTGGCAACATCTAACATTTTTCCCAATAAAATAAACCATTTATATAATATTAAATCATACAAAACAAACAAAGTTAAGGATTAATGGCATAAAACTGCCATGTACCGTGTGCATCACGTGATAAAGTGAATTTTATTTCATTTGAAAATGTTAATACGTATAACCTACTTTTATCGGAAATCTACTACATTTGTGAAACGTGCTGACAATTACCAAAAAACATAGTTGATTTTTTATATTTGCAGGCATTCGAGCCCGCCTGAATGTCAACATTAAATTCTAATGTACGGAGGTACCTTTATGTTTTTTACTTATGCGGTTTTATCTCCATTAACTATACGTCGCCGAAATTGCGAAACATTTCAAAATCGCTCTTTACCTACACTGTGGTAATTATTGGCATTTACCTCAACATTTAATAAAGGGAAAGGGTAGGCCATCCCAGATCGCAGTTTTGCAAACCGTAGTATAAATCTAGCCATATGTATGTACATAATATGTATCTACAAACCTAGTGTGAAATTTGTGAATTCAAGTCTACAAGAGTTATGGGGTGACAAATATGTAGAAAATAATGACAAGGTCTTATTATTTTTTACCGATGGAGTGAATTATATGAAAGCTGCAGGACGAAGTATGAAGGAAACATTTCGCAATATACTCCATGTAACATGTCTAGCATATGGACTCCATATAATTACTGAAACTGTTAGTGGGTGCTACGCTAATGTTGATAACTTAATATCTAGTGTAAAGAAAGTTTTACTGAGAAGAAATATTTCCAAATATACTGTGACTCCCAGTGCTCATTGTAATATGGTGGGGAACTTGGCTAGAGACGGCATCATACCATTTTTGCCATTTTGAAAGCGTTAAACTAGTAGTACTGCAGTTGAATCCAGATGATGCAGTTGCTATTTCAAAGGCTCAACAGGCATTTATGGATCTAACTGTTTAAGAAGATCTAAAGACCATAGTCAGAAGTTTCTCACGAATTCCTCTAGCCATACCTTCAACATATGCCAGCAACATCAAAATTTACTGCAATAGATGCAATAAACATCGTATTTAATCTCCGGCAATATATTTTTCAATTACCTAGAGAAATCGCGAGGGTTCAAACAAAATTCCAAAAAGTTTTAAAAACCAGTCCTGGATTTATAACGATGTCATCTGTAATAGATCTTTTAAATGGTAAAGAAGTGGACTTTTCTACACCAGGCGTCAATAGGGCGACTATAAGAAATTTCACATATTTCAAGTACGCCCCGATGACATCGCGGTTAACTTCAGAACATTTAGAACAAATATTAGTAATATACTTTTATATTCTTTTAGGTCGTGAAACATTACATATGTGTGTGTTACTTTAAGGTAGTGAAAAATACATGTGTGTGTTTAGTTCAATGTTACATCCACCAGTACTTCCTCTTCGAGTGACCATATTAACTTTAGATATTATGGAATTCCTTAAAAAAAGTACAAGTTAATATCAATTGTATCATACTTGCATAAAAATCATTCCGCGCCGGCAGAGCCAACCCTGACTTTTGCGTCATCGAGATAAAATTCCCGATCTCTGCTAATAAATTACTTATACCGGGTGAGTCACGAATTGCGCTCGCCCCGATATTTCCTAAAATATTTGGAATAGAAAATTGAAATTTGGAGGCCTTATTACACGACTAAAATGCCATCTTTTCAATAAAAAATCAAGTTTGGTGCACATCCGGTTTGACCGGAAATGCCCACAACTTTCGATTTTTAAATGGAACACCCTATATATTTTTACATTTTTGGAACCACTTTTTGATAAACATTAAAAATTTTATTAAAAAATCTATTTCTGAATCCAGAGTGCTGTGGTGCCCAAAATATATTTTAGTTTGTGTGCTACGTTACTATAAAAATAAAAAGAGCAATATGATTGCATTACTTAATTCTCTAGAGGCGTTTAAAATTATTAAATGTAATTTTTACCCACTAACTCGGTTTTTTAAAATGGGAATCATTATAATCGTTTACCAACATTTTTAAATACCTCATTTTCATACGAATCTAATGATACCAAAATTTTGAAAATCCGCTCAGAAATATTTGAGATTTCAGCCAAAATACAATGCAACCAAGCTTTTAGAAACGTGCGGCTAATAGATAATAGATTAGTGGGCTTTGGAAACTAAAATGGCACATTTCTGTGTAAATCTGATAACCTAATAACATTGGAAAAATCATAGTAGCCATTGAATGTAATAAAACAATATCAGCTGTCAGACAGACTCGTGTAGTTATAGGCAATCTTAAGCTATCAAACATTTAATAATTGTGAGCGCAAAGAACGTTACAATTAAGTTTAGCATATGTATGTGGAGGTAAACACAATTACATCCACAAGGACATTTGCAATAGAATGCGACATCAGTTCGGTTTTCAGAGTTTTATTTAAATGAACATAAATATCGGGCCTATAAATAAATAAAAATCAATTCCGTTTGAACAATTAAACTTAAACTAGGTAACAGTAGGTATCTTTAAAATAATTAATATAATTAAACCATAAATTGACATTTATAGATATTGTTCAAAATGTCCACCATTTTTTTCTATACACAATTCGGCTCTGCGTACAGTTGCTTGAATGGCTCTACGCAATTCTGCCGGCGTTATTTCATTAAGAGCCCGTACAACTTTATTTTGCAGCTCTTCACGGGTATTTGAAGAAGTTTTATAAACTTTATTTTTGAGAGTGCCCCATACATAACAGTCGAGGGGTGTTAAGTCAGGTGACCTAGGAGGCCACCTGATATGACCTTGATTTGCGATAAGGCGTTCACCATGCAAGTTGTTTAAATATTCCATCACTCTTCTGGAATTATGTGGGGGAGCACCATCTTTTTGGAAAAACAGATTTTGTAAATAGGCAAGAGGAAGTAAGTCAAGAAATTCTGCTGTCTGGTTTTTTAAAAAGAATAAATATCGTTCGCCAGTAAGTGTTCCATCAAAAAATATGGGTCAATTATTCGATCTCCAAGTACTCCAAGCCAACAGTTAAACCCAGATCTTTCCTGAATATTCCCCCGCCCTACCAACCTAGGATTTTCTTGAGCCCAGTACCTAGTATTATTTCTGTTAAACTACCTTGGTTCGTAAGTCCACTTTCATCTGAATATAAAATATGAAAAGGAAAACCTGGGTTTTGTTGTACTGCATTTAAGAACCAGTTGCAATATACTAGCCTCCTGTCGTTATCATCTCCATAAAGATGTTGGTGTATTTGGTATTTATAAGACCGAAACTTGTTTCTTTAAAATTCTGCAAACCGAAGACTGACTAATGTCGCATTCCATTGACAATTCCCTTGTTGATGTTGTTGGGTGTACCATCACAAATCCTAATACATCAATTTCTTTGTCCTCACTTACAATAAATGTTTGATGGTCATCTTGTTGATTCGGTTCGTTTTTTAATTCTTGTTCCACTCTGGCAAACAAGTGTCTGCTTGGATGACGTCTGTTGGGATATCGTTGCTGATACAGTTCTGCAGCTGCAGTTGAGTTTTTAAGACGCTCTCCATATATCAGTAACATATCGGCCTTTTCATTTCTATTAAAATTATTTATTTTCTTTAATTTTTACTCAAAGAGATTTCCGCAACGCTTTATTTTGTATCTGTCTGACAGCTGATATTGTTTTATTACATTCAATGGCTACTGTGGTTTTTCCAATGTTATTAGGTTACCAGATTTACACAGAAATGTGCCATTTTAGTTTCCAAAGCCCA
The DNA here is from genome assembly GCA_963583905.1 of Stenurella melanura. Lineage (NCBI taxonomy): Eukaryota > Metazoa > Arthropoda > Insecta > Coleoptera > Cerambycidae > Stenurella > Stenurella melanura. The sequence goes on from OY757309.1 coordinate 165,599,150, forward strand.
CTAATCTATTATCTATTAGCCCCATGTTTCTAAAAGCTTGGTTGCATTGTATTTTGGCTGAAATCTCAAATATTTCTGAGCGGATTTTCAAAATTTTGGTATCATTAGATTCGTATGAAAATGAGGTATTTAAAAATGTTGGTGAACGATTAAATTCCCATTTAAAAAAAAACGAGTTAGTGGGTAAAAGTCACATTTAAAAATTTTAAACGCCTCTAGAGAATTAAGTAATGCAATCATATTGCTCTTTTTATTTTTATAGTAACGTAGCACACAATCTAAAATATATTTTGGGCACCACAGCACTCTGGATTCAGAAATAGATTTTTTAATCAAATTTTTAATGTTTATCAAAAAGTGACCAAAATGGATGTATTGTATTCAAAATGTCCTCTAGATTCCAAAAATGTAAAAATATATAGGGTGTTCCATTTAAAAATCGAAAGTTGTGGGCATTTCCGGTCAAACCGGATGTGCACCAAACTTGATTTTTTATTGAAAAGATGGCATTTTAGTCGTGTAATAAGGCCTCCAAATTTCAATTTTCTATTCCAAATATTTTAGGAAATATCGGGGCGAGCGCAATTCGTGACTCACCCGGTATATAAAGAGAATAAGGAAGTTGAAAATAAAAAGAGATAAATTGAGGATAGCTGGGTAACTTGACAGCATATTTTGTCAATAAGCTACTCTGCTTTTTACAAAGCTTGTGATTTTCTTGGGGGTGAATTTCCCCATGCCTTCAGGCATTGACTCCACTTTCTCTAGGTATTTTAGCGGAATGCAGGCTAACATCTTGCATTCGCAAAGAATATATTCCACAGTCTCTGTTGCGATATCACAGTATCTGCATGTATCATTATCTCGCCAATATTCTTAAGATGATATCTCTGTTAGTCACATTTTTTTATTGCTTTAACTCTTTAAGATGAAAGTTGCAATCTACCAGCTGCCCACTATAATATAATTAGTATCTATTTCGACTTTCAACCTAATACTCTATCATGTAATGATATTGGATCAACTGATATATTAAGCTGATGCCAATGATGAGCAAAAACTAAATAGATGTGGAAGAATTTAAAGTTTGCAACTACTGCATTACATCATTAAATGTTGCTAGTTCACAATATGTGTTATTTTAAATATATATGTCCTGCGTTTTGGTCACAACGGGAGATACTCCAGAGACAACTATATAAAAGTTGTATTTTACTGAAATCTGAAAAAATGTTTTAGGCTGTAGAAGAGGCATTTGTGCCAGTAATAAAAATGAACTTTGACGGCATCGAAATAGATATGCTATTTGCCAAGCTCTTGCTAAAAGAAATTCCCGATTCTATGGATTTACGTGATGACATGTTATTGAAGCAACTGGACAAAAAATGTGTCAGAAGTTTGAATGGGTGTCGAGTTACGGATGAAATTTTGCGGCTGGTCCCCAATATAGAAAATTTTAGATTAGCGTTAAGGACCATAAAGTTATGGGCTAAAAGTAAGTAGCAAACATTACGTATAGTTCAGTTTTTCATTTCTTTAATGGAAACTTATGCCATAAATATTTTGGATAAAAAAATATTTTATAATAGAAAACAAATTTTATAATACTTAATAGATGTATTTTACTTTACAATAACAGTTTTAACATTTTCTTATAAAATTGAGAATAATATACCCTGATAGATATTTCAGAAATTACATAAGAAGACGAACTTCCATGTACAAACTATAATGTCATGTTTGACTTGTGATCAGCTGAATTATTTAACATTGTCATTAAATCATTAAACTAATCATATAAACATAAAATCTCGGATATGTAAAGAATGTGTAAATACTGTTTATGATTTTCAGGACATGGAATATACAGTAATGCATTAGGATATTTAGGAGGAGTGTCCTGGGCTATGTTAGTAGCAAGAACTTGTCAATTATATCCAAATGCAGCACCTGCAACATTAGTTCATAAGTTCTTCCTTATTTTCTCCAAATGGCAATGGCCACAGCCGGTCTTACTTAAGCAACCGTCGAATGTTAATCTTGGATTCACAGTTTGGGACCCCAGGGTTTGTATACATTATTTATTTAAGAATAATTGCAAAAAAGTTGTAAATCTGTAATAAATTGAGCTCATGAATTGTCAGATTACAATCTGCGAAAAATCCACAAAATTCTCGGTGAAGTGGTACATATAATCTGTTCAGTTTACATTTAAATTATGATGGGCTATAATTTTTTTTTTTTTTTTTGGGTTAGTCAAATTTGAACAAAATTATTGAGGTGTCGCATTCAAAGAGTTATATAGATATGTTAATCATAAATAAAATAATATTAATAAATGCTATTAGAGACTACATTATTTTTGTGTATATTGCAAGGAAATAATAATATTACATCAGAGAGGAGACAAGTCAAAGATTAGAGAATAACAAGATTGAGACAGACAGACAGAGAAGACAAAATAGACGAAGATCGTTGTTAACTCCAAATTAAAGGGACACAACATCCAGCGGAAACGGTTTCTGGATTTGTTGGGTACACATTAGATGAATTTGACCAAGATTATAAAAGAACAGGTTGGCTAGTTAGAATCGACAAATGTTATGTCACGTGTAGCCTCCGGTGACAGCCACGCGTGGCTGTTGTTTCTTCATTTTATAAAATAAATTATAGGAAAAAAGTTCCAAATTATTTGATCAATGAATAATTCTATCCTAATTAAATAGATACGTAAGATATGAACATAGAAATACTGTAGATTTCAAGTGACGTATGTTAGGAAGCAACCTATTTCAGTCAAAAACTTAAATTTCTTGAAATTTAAAATTAAACTCAAGCGCTACTTAAAAATCAAGGCCTTCTTCACACTTAATGAATTTCTGGAGAATGACTTCTCTGATCTAACTTAATACTGCCTAGGCACTCTATATATGTATAATAGTGTACTACTCATATTCTACTAATATATTCTGTGTACCTAGTTTCTTGTTTTTTATTTTATACACTTCACTGTTCTGACTTGTGTAATGTATATTAGCACCAATAGTCTATCTATCTATTTCTTAAGTGGCCTTGAGCTCTGACAGTCGGCTTAGTTCGGTCATTCTATTAGGACAGTGTTGTTGATTTTTCACTATTGGTCTGCCCCCCCCCCCCCCCCTAAAAAGGATGTTTTTTTACCTTTTACCTCTTATGTAGTGAGAACGGTAATTGATAGGTCAAAAATGCACTGGACCATTTTTTTTTGTAGAGTATCAAATTTTTTACAAATAAGTCTCTCTAGTGTTTCTAAGACGGTAGCATCTTCTTTATGAGCTACAGTGAAAATAACTGTTTTTCGTGCTATTCTCCAAGCAGCCTTGACATGCCGACTTAATATTCGAAAATAAAATGAAAGGGGTCCTCGAAAATGTTGAAAGAAATTATGAAGGTTGTAAAATACATGCATAACTTTTTGGAGTTTGTATGGATCTCCGAGATATGGTAACACGAAACTCTTGTTATCTTTTATTTGTCACCTTTACAATTAAATAGAGGTCCGATTTTTTTACTTATGTATTTTTGATCTTTCTACACGATCGTGTCCTTTATGTGTTCTTAAATATGCACTTTTCTATGAAAAAGAAATAAAAAATGGAAGTTTGGGCTTTTCTGTCCTTTTTGACAATGAGAAATGCAATCGATTGATGTTTAAAAATACTGTTTTTAACATTTGACAGCGAGGCGTTCGAAAATATTTATTTTTGTTTTTTAAGTAATTGTTTATTTAAAATTATTATAAACAAGTCATAATAAATGCAATGGAAATCTCGAAATTTCCATTTTTTGCATAGAAATGTGCATATTTATTGTGTAGAACAACTAAAAATATATAGGTAAAGAAATCGGCAATTTTTAAGTTTCCATAATATTTAATTGTAAAGTTGAAAAATAAAGAACAAGAGTTTCTCATTTAACATCGCCAAAATTTGAAAAACATTGGAAATCAATCCCACCTTCTCCAAAAAGTAATTCGTGTATTTTAAAAGCTTCATGATGTTATTCAAAATTTTTAGGGACCTCTTTCATTTTATTTTTGATTATTAATGAAGTCCGGGCTGTTGGGAAAATAATGCAAAAAATGTTCGTTTATGCTTACACACGGGCAATTGTAACTCAAACTATAAAAGATAAGAATATGCTCTCACAGAATTTTTATATAAAATCGAAGCTCTACAAAAAAGGTTCGGTATATTTTTATCCTATCTAGTACCATTCTCGCCGTGTCTCAAAATCTTCATTTTTGGAGGGCAACCATTGAGACTACATCAAGAACTCTATAATTTATCAAAATTTCATTTCACTGAAATCCAAATTTCGTTTAAATTGAACAGACAATTTTTTTCTAATTGTTTGCACACCTTTAAAAGCAGGGTTCGGAGGATATATATCACACGATACATGTCATGATATATATGGGCTATTCTCTGGGAAAATTCGAAACTACAAAAATATTGTTGCAGGGTATGAAAAGATTGAAAGAAATGTCTACTTTACGAATTTGAATGGCACAATTTATAATTTTTATGTTTTAGGGGTGATTCAGCCCTAAAGAAGCAAGATGATTCTTCAAAAAAAATGTTTACGCTGAATAAAATGATATATATTTTTTTATTTTTGGGATGGCATCTTATTTTTTGAATAAAATTTAAAAAAAATGTCTTCATATTTTTTCTGAAAAGTTAACCTTTTTCAGTAAAACTGGATCAAAAAATCTTTGTTTAAGTATATTGTATTTTTTGAAAGAATTTATTTTTAATTTTTTTCAATACACTGCGGTCTCAAAATTAAAGAAAATACCTTAAAAAACCAATTAGATAATTGAAAATATTAAAATGTTTAAAAAATCTTTCGAGTCTTTCTTGAAAATAAATATCCAAAAGTGATATATATCGGATACATATCGTCTGCTATGATATTTATATAAATATCACTATATTTTCGAACCCTGCTTAAAAGTACTCACAAATACCATCCCCATCGAACTGAATCGAACGGTACCAAAAAATTATTTTATCGTCTACCAGAAAATTAATGCCACATTGGAAACTAAACTGTGCACTGATCTCTTAGTTAAAAAATACACATTCTTTTGTTATTATTCACTAATAGTCTTTCTTCAGATTTTCATTTTGGCAGTGTTAGAAAATTAATTTAAATTTGTAATAATATATTTTTTCTTTTCAACATAACCTCAGTAAGTAAAACTGTCATTTAGTGTTGTTCATACCAAAAAACATTTTTCATGGCCTATCATAATTTAAACAGACTGAATGGATTGTATTGAAGGTGAAAATGAACTTTGATATAGGAAATCGAAGAGCTCAATGTAAAATACCATTCCATGAGTGAATTGCTTGTAGTCACTGCTTGTACATTGTCTTAGAGATATGCAGCTGCTTGTTCATTTTAAATTCAACTATGGTAGAGCATACACGACTACTACAAAACAAATGAATAACGGTGAGTTTAGAGATACGATGTGCAAGTGCCTGCCCAATGTTGCATCCTAACATGTATTACAGTGGTGTGCAATTAAAAAGGTTTTATGGTAAAATTGCATCACCATTTAAAGTATATTAAAAGGAAAAAAACTTGTAATTACATTCTATTGATAATATAATAAGAAACACCCGGGAATATCTACATTTAACATTTAGTCAAATTGTGTAAATATTGTAGATTCCAGTAGTGACAAGGTATTATTACTATCAAAATCGTCGATATTATTATCATCTAAGCAAATAGCACAGGACCACAAAACAAAATCGAAAAATACCTTTGATCAAACCAAGTGCATTATATGTTGAGGTCGCTAAAACTGAATCTGAAACCCGTTTTGCCCCGTCACGTCTGGTTTTTCTCATAACCTCAAAAACTACACTGAGAAAAAAATTTAGTAGTGGTAAGTGAAAATTTAATTATGGCAGCAAAAAAGTTGCATACTATATGGGACAGATAAACAAGTTAATTGTCGTAGGTAAATGAAGATTTCTAAAAGTAATGACTTGCCACAAGTGAACAACTTTAATTGGAAATAATTCGAATATTTTAATAGTAATAAGCGAAGGTGATTGCTGGAGTCACTAAACTATGTTTTAGTGGTATTAAACTTTTCAGCTAGGGTAATTAAACTATTTTCCGTGGTCAGTAGAAGTAAGTAAGCATAGCAGCTGCTGTGATTAAACTGTTGACTTATCCTTATTAATCTGTTTGCATACCATTATGAAATACTACATCTGTCCTAATTTAAGTATTCACTTGCGATTATTAAAGTTTCGAATTAATAATAGGTGGGAAATGTACAGTTCACTTACCTTCATTGAACTAATTAACTTGTGGCTAGTAAAAAAACTAACTGGAATAGGTAATTCAGTTAATTGGCATAAATGGTGCGCTACAGTAAAGCCGATTGCACATCTGCATACACCATGGTGACGATATCATCACGAGAGTTATCATGGAACCCCGGCTAATTATTTTAAATGCAAGTTCGCTTACTAAAGCCTCTAATATTATACCTCACATTGTGATATCGTTACCACTGGGTATGCATTTTAAGAGGACATTTGCCCTGTTCACAGGAGGTATTACAGAGTATCAGAAAATAGGTAATTTCTACTTAAATAAATGAGAGGGAAATTTGAAACAAAATGTATTCGAAAGACGAAAGATCCCTCCACGCATCTATTGTGATACATTTTTAATATTTTGCATTTTTTTGGTTGTTATATATGCTGAAAGTTAGGGAAAAGAGGAATTATTGCTGATTTTGTACGCTTCAAAACATACATCTAATGACAAAATAAATTAATTCTGCCACAATACGGGTCTAAATTGATGCCTTGTATAATTAAAAAAAAATGTATTTTGCCAAAAGAAAAATTTCTTTTGTAAATCTATACAGAAACGTATAGCCCTGTCGCTAGAAAATATGAGATATTCTATCGTTGTGAGGTGGCGCCGCCGTTGAAGTATTGAGCAACGCATTGCTTATTTATATTTGTGAATACTCCTGACTTGCGATCGTATGCAGGTGCGGCTTCCATTATTTTTGTTGTTTGCGATTTACTTGTTATATTTTTTAGATATTTCGTTTTAAAAGAGACATATGAACCTTTGTTAAAGTGGTGGTGGTGAAGTGTTGATGTAGTTGTAAACATCTTGAACTTTGTACGTTTTAGTGTTGTGAAGCTGAGACAGATTATCACCTGATCATGGACTATCGTAGGGGTAAAAAATATAAACTGCGGCTGTCAGCCTCCTCACAAAATTGTGGGAGTTACTAAAATTGGTCCAAAATCGGCAATGGCCATAACATCAAATCTTTACGTTTCGAGGTCCCAAGAACCAAAAGATAGGTTTTTGAAAAATGGGTGTATGTTTGTGTATTAGCACGATAGCAGCGATACTACTAAACGGATTTGGAAGAAACTTTCCATGAGGGTTTCTTTAGTGCTCCAGAAGATCTGAGAAGGTTATAGTTAAGATAGGATTACGTTTAGTACCGTTATGGCACACAACTTGGTGCTCTTTTCTGCTCCAAAAATCCACCGAGTCGGGAGGTTCCAGCCGCTTCCATTAGCTGCAATTTTTTTATGCTGAATCCAAATCCGCAGCCCAAAAATCGATTTACCAGGTATTTTAGTGAAACGCAAAAACATCCCCTAAAATAGAGTGAAATAGTGAAGATAAGGTAAAGCTTTATAATGAAATGCAACAATTTGTAAATACTTTGAGAAAACATTTTAAAATAAAATTTTGAGCATTAGAAAAAATATATACAAACTAAATCCACACCCACCCCTACGAGGGGGTTAATTCCGCCTCTAAGCTCAAATAACGAATGTACAATGTGAAAAACCATAGCCTTGTATTTTGTACTACCAAATATATAAATGTAGGATAAAATAACTTATCCGTCAAAGGGTTGGAAACCACCCCTACAGACAAGGATCCCACTTACTCCTTTAAGTCACACATTTTTTTAATTCTATATTTGTGCATGAATATTGTTACCGTGGTAACAGCTTTTTTTGGGGGCCACTGATTACGAATTTGAAGTCAGTATCCGAAAATTTCTGAATAAAACAGTATAATATCCTTTGTTTCTCGTACACCTTATATTCGCAATTTAAAATGTAATGGTATTCAGCTAGTCTGGGAGCAATAATTTCAGGTAATTGTGATAAAATTGATTTAATCTCGGAATCATTTTTGCCTTTAAAAATATTTAATGATAATAAATTCTTCGTTGTCCACACTCCGGAATGACAAAAGTCTTTATTACCAATGTTTAACTGTCCATGGACTTGGTAATAATAATCATGGTTATGTTTTAAAATGTAATGATTTTCAGATAGATCCAGAAACTTTATAAGGCCATTTTTAATTCCCTCAACAGATATTTCCCTAGCCGAATGACATTTATTTTCTATTATCGATCCATCGTTTCCAACTCCATCTGGAAAAGTCCCTAAATATTTATAACCAATCCGAATTCAACAATTTCAACATACATACAGCTGCTAAGGCTTCTTTTCTCCATCCTCATAACTTTGGGGAAAAAGTTAAGATTTCGCAAATATATCTTCTCGATATACTTCTTATTGTGACCTGGCAACTTGTAGTAGGACGCATTTTTCCATACTACCAAGTAGAGAAGCGGTGGGTAGATTTCATCTCTGTTATCTCCAATCAGTACTATCTGTTTGTAATCTAGTTTTTTTCTCTATTTGTTTAAGTTTCGGTTTTCTCCGATGTTTCTAAAAAACGCATGCACTAACATTCGTTATTTGATCTTAGGCATGGACTTAACCCCCTCGTAGGATGTGAATTTAATTTTCATATATTTCTTTTTAATATTCAAAATTGTATTTTAAAATGTTTTCTCAAAGTATTTACAAATTGATGCATTTTATTATAGAGCTTTTACCTTATCCTCACTATTTCACTATATTTTAGGGGATGTTTTTGTATTTTACTAAAAAATCACCTTGTAAGTTTTTGGGTTGTTGATTCGGATTCAGCATAAAAAATGTACAAAATCTATTCACTCACATCTTTGGTATAGAACGTTTCTTTTGTGTGGCTGTGTTATCTTTGTTCGTTTCGTTTATCTAATATCAATATTCATTTTAGAATGGTCTTGTAATATTCTACAATGTATCATTTTTTCCTTATTATGGTGGTTTTATTTTTTCGCTTATTTTTTGACGCGCTATTATGAAAAAAATATGTATTGGAAAGAGAGAATTCAGTTACATAAATATAAAATAATGTTTTGGCTGCATCTGCAAACTTATACGAATGCGACTAAAATAAAAGCGTGGGGTATTCATGAAGTCAAATGTCTTGGATGAAGCATTTTAGTGTCTATGTCGAGAAAAATGCTATAATAGCTGAAAATTTTATTTTATACTTTTTAGTGCTCTTTTAATAAAATAGTCTCTTTAAAGAGTTTTTAAAAATATTTTATTTTATACTTCTTACTCTTGTAAAATGTTGTAATCAATTTAATATTTTAATTTCTGTTTCCAAATATTTAAACACTATTAAATGAACGACCCAGCTTTATCCAAAAAATTAACTTTGGTCTATCATATTACGTCTAACGAAATTATTTTTATTCTAGCGGTTTTTAAAATGTTCTTATAATATAAATTTATTACTTTCTTTTTAGTCTCATGGTAGGTGTTTAGTAGCACCACCGTGCCGCGCCGCAAATAAACCACATAAGTTATAAACAAACATTTTTTTAAATTGTTTTTACGATTAGTATATATACTTCCACTCCACTACGTGCATGCGGAAGTAAAAGAAACATTAGTGCCGAGGTGCATATTAAGTTTTTCTTGAGATCCAGAAATTGTGAAATTAAGATTATTCAACTCTATTTTTTTCAATAATTTTAAGTGATATTAAGATAGGTACGTCATATTTATTTAAATATCAAATCTGAATAAATTTTTTTGTAAGGAAATCATTATTTTTAGCTAATTAATTAAAGTAATATTTAGTGACGAAGAATAATTTAGAAAACTGTATCTACTCTTACTTTATTACAACACATATAATTAGCTAGGTATATTACAAGCAACGAAAATGTTGCACTGACTTTATCTGTCAACTACAAGAAAGCGTACAATATGGTACTATACTATTTCTAGCACTTTAATGACGATTTTGAGGTTCTATAGTGCCGACTTTAAATAAAGCTTGTAAAGGCAAAAATATAAAAAACAATCATGCCTGCAACGTCCCAACTCTATTACACAATTTATTTAGTACGGACCTGTACCTCACTATAAGCGTAATTGAATATCGTTGAAAACACCGGCCCGCCTGACCTTCCAACGCGGCTATACTGTTTTTTATTGTAACTTCGTCTCTCAACCCCGCGGAAGACCCATACCTTCCTAGTGCAGGGCAAATGTCCTCTTAAAGTATCCCATATTTTCATTTTCAGAAAATGAGAGCCAATGTAAATCTCGCAGAGCTTATGTTAGACTTTTGTTTCTATATATACAAATTCTATAAAATATATTTTTTTACCAATGCCGTATAACTTTGAAAAATATATATACCCTACATAGGTACATCATATATATATATAAACTTCTTATGTTCTAAATTTAAAGAGAAATTGAAAGAGACACCACAAAATAACAAGATTTTTTAAATAAAATTTGCAGATAATATTACTTGGCACACTTATATATAGAAAGAAATACTTGCATGTTAAAATACAGGTTAGTAAAAAATATATAGCCTTGAATTTGATTTACATTTTATTTTCCAAAGTGAAGATATGGTGCATCTTCAAAACTCGTATAAGGAGGGCATAAAAAAATGATTCTAAATGTATAAAAGATTTATTATTATATAATATATATACATAAAAATAAAGGTAAACTAATAAATACAGAGGTCGCCATATTTAAAATAAGTCCCAAATAAAATACCTAACCTTTATGCAGTTTTTATGTGCTTAAAGTATATACCTTCAAATCTGTCCATATGGTTTGATAAACCCCACTCACTTAATAAATTCTGATAATCCATTTAGCTATAAGTATGCCCAAAAATTGAAATAATGAAACAGTAAGGTTCACAAAGCACATACACACAGAAACACATATTAGACAATGGCAATAATGGCATGCTAAATGGCGCATTCTCGGAATATTTCGGAGATATTCGGAACCCGAGGTCGGTTTAATTTTACAAATTCATTTACAGCAGGTAACCGTTCGTTTGTCATGTGATAACAGTGCACTTATGGTAGAAATGTCTTCACTTACCATAGTAAACTTTTTCCAGAAATTTTAGTTTAATAATTAAAGGTGACTGTTTTGCTATATCAGGCGTATTAACAACTCCCTGCAAGTGAACTTACAGATCTGGCGTACTAGTTTATTGACAGAAAAAATGTTCATTTGTGACAATATGTCATGTCCAGAAATTTCGATTTACTTGCTGTTATTGCTAGAGTTACCAGTAGCAGGCAAAAAGTTACTAGTACCAATTAAACTTTTTTCAGAAACATAGGTTAATTGGACGAGTTTTCTCAGTGTAGGTCTGTGGAAGTCTGAAAAAATTCAGGGGTACATAGGAGCGAGAAAAATCATATGGCACAAACCGCACCTCCGTATTATCGTCGGTGTTCGAGATAGGGCCTTCGGAAGAGTGGTAGGAACAATGTTATATTCCGGTCGCTTTGAAATGTCATATCTCGTGATAGTTACACTAGTTTGCACTATTCGATTCCTTGTTCAATTTTCTACAATAAGTGGTTTGCCCCACATCATTCAATTGCCAATTTAATTTGCAATCTATCTAGCATAAAAAACGGAAGTAAAAAGTTAGGTCTCTTTTTTATTTTGCTTTGGGGCTAAGGGGCTATGGAGTCTTTGAGCAATCGGTTTTAAGGTAAAAGGGTAATAGGAATATGAAGTTATGTAATTTAATTAGGTTACCGGGTTAATGTTGTTGAATTTTACTGTTTTTCCCTAGTTCTTGAGGTGATGAGAAAAGCCAGAGGTGATCGAGTAAAAACGGATTTCGGATTCAGTTTTAGCGATCTCAAAAACATATGCATCTGGTCAGGTTAAAGGTATATTTCGATTTTATTTTGTGGTCCTGTGTAATTAATGGTTTAACTGCATCGCAATTATCACCAAGCATTTCATTTTTTAAATACTTTGTCCTCTATTTTGATCACATGATCGCAGTATTTCTGTCAGTCTTACTTTAACAGATATTAGGAAATTGTTATAGAACTCTGTGTGATAGAAGAATGTAATAATAATTATTTGATATTGCCAAATAATTAAAGTGAAGTATATGTTTGCAAGGAATCTTTGAAAATATTATTTAGTTGCTTCAGATTTTTCCCTTGAGATTATTTGAAGGATAACGGGTACCTGGACAATCCACATATGGTGGCGAAACTAAATGAAAATACATTTGCAATGTTATAACGGAAGTGGTGGACACAGTAATATTTAATGTGATATATGGCAGCCAGAATAATTTTTGTTGCAAGCAGTATATTTATTAAATATTTAAAATAAATACCCTAAACTTTAATTTAACATTTCTTTAGTTCTCCAAACAGTTATGAAACTATTTGTATCTCATTTTGAAATATGGAAACTGTTTATTAAAACAAACTGATGTAGAAAATGTATACAGACAACGCAAAAGTTCTTCAATCATAGGAAAATTGAGTGCAATGTGCATATATCTAATCCCTATGTCATAAATATCCACTGTTAACAGATCTACAGATCTACTTTATTTACACATTAGCATAATTGAAATGACCTCAAATTTTGTAGAATCTAATATTTAATTTAATGATTAAAATAAAACTTAATTTCTAAAATCTTTTGCTATACAGTGAAATAAGTATTTTTGCTTAACTTACTTTTAACTATAAACGAATTCACGATAAATAGGAAATACCTACATCATGAGAAAACGGTCGAATCATAAACCATGAATAGACATGCTCGAGACGGGTATTGTGCATATTCGGGCTCCTTACGGTCTGATGGCAAGACTCTTGTTAAAAACACCTGTTTTGTATTGAATTGTTTTAGTAATTCAATAAAGGCAAATGAGTACGTACGTCTTTCTGCGATATCGAATAAATTATGCGAAATTGGTTTTAAAACATTTAAATGTTTGTTTCTGGAAACCAACAAACATCAATATAAAACAACTTTTGCATTGTCTGTATCTATATGTTTTAATAATAGGCCCTTTGTTTCTGAATATATAGGAAGAACGCTAAGCAACTGATTTATTGGTTATGTGATTTTATAAATTTTTATTAAGGAAGGAAAAAACTTATATTAAAAGAGAAATCAGTTGTTTAGTATTCTACGTATATACACACACCCAATTTATATCTTTTTTATGCGTTACAGGGTGTGTAGTGTTATTAAATTGGTATTCCTTTGGTAAGAATTTTAATTACGTCTAATTTTACCAGGAAATATTGTCTATGTAGCATTTAATGTTTTTCCTTAATTAGGTTAATATTCAAGACCGATATCATCTAATGCCGATTATAACTCCTGCCTACCCACAACAAAATTCAACATTTAATGTTTCTCAATCTACAAGAACGATAATGATGGAAGAATTTAAAATTGGCCTTCAGATTACTGACGATATTATGCTCGGGAAGTGTTCATGGGACAAACTTTTTGAACCTCCACCATTTTTCATGAAGTACAAACATTTTATAGTTCTATTAGTTATGGCAGATACATCTGATGATCATTTGGAGTGGTGTGGCTTGGTCGAAAGTAAAGTTCGGTTACTGATAGGTAAGTAATTAGTTAATTGTTTTTGTTTTTTTTTTCATAAATGGAAAGTGCAAGTATAAAATATTGGATCCGCAAAAAAATCAAAATTTTATTGGCACGTTTAGAGTCTTAAAAACAATGACAAACCTTCACCTCATGAAAATGGGGCGTGGCCAGGCGCTATGTCACTATACGCCTAGAGTCAGCGATCTCAGTCGACTCGATGCTTTGTATTAGTTTTTATAATTACTTATAGGTGTTTTCGGAATATTGTTTGTGTTACGTACTTCTTGTTTGATTCAATATAAGTACAAAGAAAAAGAATGTTAAGTATTTTATAATTTCAGAATGCACAGATATAAGTAGAAATACTCCCGAAAATTATTTATTTGTTTAGCATCCGATCAAAAGCTAAGAAGAACATGGCAATGTGGCTTTTCGAGGGGCCGGTTTTTTGGGACAGGACTGGTGCTGTTCGGTTCGGGAGTTAATTGCAATTGTGTTAGGAGGAACACGGAGGAGGTATCTAATGAGTTTTCCGCAATGAACGTGTAAGAGTCGGCTATCTCTCTCACCTCTGATTTTTAGGGACGGGCATTGAAGGGACTGTAGGGGAGTACGATTTGGCGAAATGTTAAAAAATTTCAATTTTTTCTCGCTCCTGTCGGGTCGAATTTTCAATTTTGACCTTGCAATTTACGATGCTCATTCATCGCCGACTTTCCTCTTTCTGTAGATACATAGAACGAGCTTCCACCCGATGTATTTATTTAGTTATGAGCGTCTGAAAATTCCGTGATTTTCGACCTTTCAGGTTAAACTTGAAAGGTTTCAGAAAGCCACTTTGCAACTATTACTAATTTCAACCCCTCATATCTCGAGAAGAGAAAAAGTTAATAATATGAAATTTTAAGTGCATAATAAGAATATCGAGTACTATATAAAAACGTATATAAACCATATAAAAACAGTATCATGAAACAAGTCTATTCAATGATTTAAGAAAATCGTTATTAACCTCATTATTGTAGTAATTTATATTACTGTTCTATGGCTCAGAGTTTATAAAATGTTGATTAATTAAATTAGCATCAGATAAATTATTAGGAATATTTGCATGTTTTTGTTTACTAAGAATTTTTAGTTAAGCTTTTTTCCGAGTTAACCTATCATTTTCAATGAATTAGACTTTTTTCTCATACCTAATAAAACTGTCACACCAAAATTTTTATATTCTTGAAAATGTTGAGGATTGTTGACACATTTGACAGTTACTTGGTGAAAATCCATATCTATATATAATGAAATAAAAACACTAACAGCCAGTTCCATAATAAGCGCTTTAAAGTAGTAACTTTAGTTAAAGGAAGCTTTAAGAGAAAAGCCTCCTTTTGGCTGATTTTAAAGTGAGCCCATTCCATAACGCTCCTTTTCATAAAGTCGCCTTTTCGTTGTTTTTGTAATGTTTGATATGCTGAATTTTAAATATCTCCTTGGACGTGACTTCAGAAACGTCCATTTTAGACATTTGACAGCAATGTTTGACATTGTTGACATTCGCTGCAAAGTTTTTCCAATTTCGGTTAGTTTTGTATTTGTCACGTTTATTAGTTTATTGTTGGGTGTCCAATTTGTTATGTGAGTGTGTTCCAAAATAAACATAACGTCAGATAGTGATAAGGGAAAGAAAAAGAAAAGTAGGGGTCTACCTTTACGAACGATGAAATGTTAGATTTATTGGAGGATTTATCGATACCCCCATAAAATCTCCAGCCGAAATAAGCATACTGCTTGTTGTTAACAGCAACTGGACAATAATAGGTTGTATCGCTCCTTCTCTGTAACAAAAATTGACTTGATTTCAAATGGAGCACTAGTTATTTCTGGATGTCTTTTTGGAACATGGGAGTAAGTACACATCTTTTCTACTTAGTTGTGGGAAACCATAGGAAATATTCAATTCGTTCCAGCAATGCACTTACTGTTGGTTTCATCAACCTAAATCTCTCGAAAAATTCCATATCGTCGTATTATCTAAAATGATCTTGCTGTCTTCTATACACTTTCACTCTGCTAACCGTGATATCTGCCTCATCATCCTCATTTTCTGAAGAGGAGCTCGAACTTGTATCTAGCAGTGCATTATTCATTTTCACACATTCGTTTGAAGATGTGCACTAACAATAAACAGACCGCAGACTGACAAAACGAATGAGAAAAGTATACACATGCAAAAATATCTGTTTGACAGTTTATAAAGCCCCAAATTTGGGACTTTAGATTTAAGAATATTTAAAGTCGACTTTTACGTAAAAGGAATATACGATTCAAATGTATTGGACCCCTCACTTTAACCGCGAATATCTCAGAAACGGAGGAGCAGAAAAAATTTTAAAAAATTATGTTGTTATTGTGAGTTTATTCTAAATCAATCATTTAAATTTGAATAATGTACATTGAACACTTTTGAAGTTCTGCTAAGTTATATTGAAAAATGTCCTACTTATTAAGTAAATTTTGACCATACCAGTTTTAAATCCAATATATCTTGGAAGATGTGCCTGCTATGTAAATAATATTTTAGATACCATAAAGCACGACATTTTTTGTGCGAGGAAATTTTTTCATAATTTTTTATTTTAAAATTTTGCAGTTATTCTCAAAAATGTGACGTCATGTTTATTCGTTTATTTATCAATCTATTTTAAAAAATTTTGTTAAAATTGTTAATTTTATAAAATGTAAGCATTTTCAGAAAAAATAATTGGTATATGTCAAATATTAATTTAGTTATCAAGCGTAAAGGATAATACCATTGCAAGTTTGCAAGGATTTTATCTATTAACTTTAATGAAACTGTTATATAGTGATGGTACTGAATTTTCTTAAGGCCCGCAAAAATGCATATATAATTATTTTGTAACGGTTTCAATAGATTTTATAAAATATCAACAGCAACTGAAATATTTTAAGATGATGCCAATTTTGCATTTTTAGCAGCTGTAAAAATATTGTGAAAGCGTTCCTGAAAATAATGTTGTTTTATAAATGTTTCTGACACAATCAGAAACATTTCTACAACTTTTATAAAACATCAAATTGTTAGTTGGGTTGTACACATGTATATACACTACAACTTTTGCTGGTTTAGTTTAGCACTTACCCAAATACCCTCGACATTAATATTTGTTCCTAATTGATCAAAGAAATTATGTTCTTCCTATATATCTGCTCCTCCTCCTCTTCCTACTTCTACTCTACCTTTTCTTACATGTGTAACCATTTAGGTGAGTTAATTCGTTAATTATATAATGTGTAAGTTTCACTAATGGTGATGATACCATAATCTGTTGGCATAAGATAATCTAAAACATTTTGAAAATGTGCCGTAAAAGAACAAATATTTATGTGACCGACTTTAAATTAATTGGTAATATCGAACTGGATAGGTGCATAGTAATAGTAAAATGTAGAAACTATTTAATATAAAACAGATAAGATAAGGTTCGAAGAAAAGTGAATTCTATAGAAAATCTAATCTAGTAATAGAACAAAAATATATATCTAAAAAAAATTAAGAGATTAATAAAAACAATGCATATGATAGGTTGGTATTTGTTTCCAAATATAGAATACACAATATATCCTCTATTTATAATAAAAAATTGATAACACAGCCACACAAGAAAAAAATCTTGTGTACGAGCAACTCAAACTTATGTACCCAAAGTATTTTCGCCCACTGAACACGTTCCCAAAGTCCGTTTAGCTCCATATCACATCAGGATTTTTCGTAAAGGACAAAAATGGGTCCAAATTTTCAAATTTTTTCAGAATCACAGTGTGGACCATTATTTGCTATGTATTTTTGCATGCTGAACACGATTCTAAAGTCTGTTTAACTTCAGCGTGTCAGGTTTTTCCGCAAATGGTAAAAATTTGTCAACTTTTGAATTTTTATGGAATTAACTCTACCTTAATTTCAGTTTCATTGGTTCTTTTATATCATCGTTCCACTTTAGTATGGAAAAAATCCCAGGTCTGCACATACGCACATAGCTCATAGTAGGACAATTTTTATGATGACAAGGGTCCATTTAGGGATCGGGAGTACAGTTCACTTGAAAGTAAGGTTGCCTAGCATGATTCCAAGTTGAGCTGTCCTTTTCTCATATCAAAAAACACTAAATCAGTATATGGTGCCAGCTGATACTTGATGCGATGGAGCCAAAAGGACTTTAGAATCCTATTGAGCATACCAAAATACAAGACACGGTTCATGATTCCGGAAAAAATATTCAGTATCAATTTTTGCTCATCTGTAGAAAATTCTAACATGATGGTGCCAAATCAACCTTGGAATTGTGTACAGCTCGTGGAAATACATGGGATGTCCGCACCTCAATTTTGGAACTAGAAAATGGACAAATTTTGACGCATTTTCAGAAAATCCTGACATGATGGAACCAAACAGAGTTGGGAATCGAGTTCAACAAAAACAAAATACGGGGATAATTTTGATCCACACTGCGATTTCAGAGACATTCGAAAATTGACAAACTGGCCCATTTTTGCCCATTTACAAAACGTTTCACGTGATGAAGCAACTTCGGGTGCCTGGGTTTGAGATCTTTGCGCACGAAATTGTTTTTGCATGTGGCTGTGTAATTAACAGGAAGTACCTATAAACAAAGTATAAATTTACTTAAAAAAATACAGAAGTTATTTTAAAAACTATAGATGCATATCTATACTGCCCTGCTAAGCAGAACCCCCGTAAAATCATTTTTGATTAAAAATGAGTTAAATTCAGTAAAATAAATCTAAATGTGTGTAACTGTATGTTATAATAACCCGTATTTCTTAAAATGCTTCTTTATACTAAAGAGAAACACAGTAAATTGTCATTTTTAAGCTAAAAACTGCAAAAGAAACATATCGTGTAAAATTTGCCGTATTTTTGCTTAGTTTATTTTTAGATGCGGGTTTTTTTTTTAATACGACGTTAGATTGTGGCATAATATGAAATTCTCAGTAGTGCACAGTAGCAGTCTAGCTGTGATTTTGGTGCAAGTTAATTAATTCTGAATGTTTTATTAAGAGTAAATGTTATGCTCAATTCATTGTGAACAAGCAAATTTGATTTTCTATACGTATTGTGTAAACTTAAGAATTCGATAAACTGTTAAAGTAGTATAATTGTGCTTTTACCTAGAAAATTCCTATTGCTGTCCCTATTACTGTGATTTTGCTTAGCAAATATGACATGTCTAAGATCTTAATACTAAATAAGAACACAATTCAAGCACTTAATGCAAGAATATATCATATTAGAACAATATGGTGTGTGCACTATATAACAATTCACTTCAAATAATGCATCAATATGAAGTAATACATAAATATGAAAGCCTAAACCCATTCATATTAATTGTATCATCAGATTAAAATAAATATTTAATAAACAAATTGACCTAAAGTTCAAATATCTGAATGATTTTTAAAACATCATGTGGCTTCATCTTCCATATCTGTGAAGTTAGCAACGAGTTGCCACGTTGCCAGCAACTTCACTCACATTGATATCACGTGACGTCAACGGGCGACAACGGAAATAAGTTTTGAGCCAATGTTAAAAACATCTGCATCTTTTTTTTGCGAAAAATGTAAAATACTCATGGTATATAGTATAGCTGAAACAATGTTTCGGCAAAAAATATGTTTTCAAGTAATTTTAAAACAAATTGCTCATACTCGGTCACCATAAAAATATTTGGATTTGGTAAATTGTTAGTAGAAGCTTTCACAAAATTGTTAGTAGCCATTATTTCCTTTGAAACAATATCTTTAATTTATAAACATGACTAATTATACTAAGTGACAAATATGCTAAAAAATCTGTCAGAAACATGTTATATAGAAAGTGACGCCACCAGGACCAATAAAAATTAGGGAAATTTTTCCCACAGCTATGACACTTGTAAAAATAAACAATTACTACATCAATGTATGTGACGATATTAATCAAAATTCAAGTAAAAACTTGTGTTCAGAAATAAATATTCAATGGTTCTGTATGAACCAACACCTGTTGAAATATACAATATAATTCACACCCTAAAAGATACAGCAGCTGTAGGAGTTGATGAGGTGTCTACAAAACTAATGAAATATTGTGCCAAGGAACTATATCGCAACTAATTAACATGTGCTTCAGTTTTGGTATATTCCCTGATGATTTAAAGCGAACAGTTATCAAACCATTGCATAAAAAAGTGATAAGAACGACATCACTAGCTGTCGACCTATAGCTCTGATCTCCATAATTGCCAAAATATTTGAGAAAGCTCTACTGAACCATATCGTAGACTTCACAGAACATTATAATATAATATCAGACATGCAAAGTGCTTACCTAAAGGGAAGGTCAACTGTTAGAGCAATATACATAGGAATTTGCGAAATCTTGGATGCAATCACCAGTAAAGATAAAATTGCTGCTCTCTTTTTGGACCAAAAACCTTTGATAACGTGGATCATCATCGACTGTTAGAAAAATTGGAAATTATGGGATTCCGGGGCAACATACTCAATATCTTGCAGTCTTATTTAGAGAAGAGAAAACAGTGTATTGTAGCGATGGATGGTGGTAAATACATTAGTTCAGACTGGGAAGTGGTAAAAAAAGGTGTCCCTCAAAGGTCTATCTTAGGCCCAATTTCATTTCTCCTCTACGTAAATGACCTACCAAAAATTGTCAAACATCTTCTCAATTTTTTTGCTGATGATAATTCATTAATTGTCAGAGGGGAAACTAATAAGGAGTTAGAAGATGAAATTTCAATGTCAATTGATATTTTAAACGCCTCAAAAAGAAGCCTCCATTAGTCGTGAACTACAATGAACAACAACTGACTTCAACCAACTATACAAAATTTTTAGGAATTGTCATTGATGCACAGTTAAGTTGGAAGTGTCATACAAAGCATCTTGCCAAAAAAATTAGTGGCTTTACATATGCATTATGGACCATATCAAGATCTGTAAGTGAGGATGCAGCCATGACCTCTTATTATGCATATGTTAACTCCAGAATAAAGTATGGCATTCTGGGGCAATTCTGTTGAAGCTGACAGAATATTCATATTGCAAAAGGCCTGCCTGAGAAGCATTTTCCATCTAAACAAGAGAGAAACTTGCAGTGTAATCTTTAAAGAAAAACACATACTTACTGATCCATGTATGTACATATACAAGTGTGCCTGTCATGTTAGAAACAAGTACGGTGGTTTCTTTAAGAAGTACAAATTAACAATAATTAATTATGCAGACGATACAAACCTTTTAATAAAGGGTCATACACTTGAGGAAGTTACGAACGCTCTCTCTCGACTGTGGCAAAATGTAAAAGATTGGTTTTATACCAATGAACTTATGCTAAATGAAGCTAAATCAAGTTGTGTGATATTTAAAACAGATCGTTTATTATTAAAAGTACCAGAATTGCTAACTGACAAGGTACCAATTTCAAACATCAATTCTATTAAATTGTTAGGTATAAATTTAGACAATAATATTAAATGGTTCCTACATATTGATGAAATCGTGAAAAAACTTAACAAAACATGCTTTGCACTTAGAGTTCTATCACGTTTATTTGACACGCCGACTCTTAAAACGGTATACTATGCAAATTTTTATTCCATCGCTAAGTATGCAATTGAGATATGGGGTGGTTCTTCGGACCTCCACAAAGTATTTAAAGCTCAAAAAAGGGCAGTTAGAATAATGTACAAATTAAAATTTTATGAATCGTGCCGAGGACACTTTAGGGAAAACAAAATGCTCACAATACCAGGACTATATGTATACTCCTGCTTACTATATTTAAAAAATCATCAGGCTGATTTCAAAACATTGAACCTAAATCATATTTATGATACTCGGCACAAAAGCAATTATGCATTTCCGATGCACCATTTAACTCTAACTGAGAAAGGACCATTCTATTCCGCAATCAAATTCTTTAATGTACTGCCTGATTTTCTCAAAAACAAAATTCTTCAAAAGGATTTCAGAGGACAAGTTTTCCAGTATATCTGTGATATAGAACCATATTCAATCCAAGAATTTCTTGATTTTTAATAATTGTAATTATTTTTAAGTTTTATCTTTATAACTATTAGTGTAGAATTTTATCTTTTTATCTCTACAATTTGTATGTGTCATGTGTCTAATTTATATTGCTTACCCCTTTGACCTGTTTTATACATATTTTTTCTGTAATAATATGTCAAATGAAACTAAATAAAAACTGAACTGAACTGAACAAAGTGGATCATATGCACGACACACGTAATAATATGTTACGCTTACCAAAGACGACCACATCTCAGGTTCAAAGAAATGTTGAATGTTAATTAATAAAAAATTACAATAATTTACCCAATAATTATAAATGCCTACTTGTTAAAGATTTTAAAAGAACAGTTCACAATTTCCTAACAACTAAAGCATTTTATTCCATCTCCAAGTTTTTCAACTATGAATTCTATTAGTTTCTAGATTTTAAATTTATATGTATGTTTGTTGTATTATGTATGTTATTATTTTGTGGCATGGTGTACTATATTTGACTTGTTCTACACCTGTTTGGTGTTCTTTTATAGAATAAAAATTATTATTATTATTATTCAAGACATTCTAAAATTTTTCAACAAATGAAATGTTTGAAAATTTTATTGCGATTACTGTACTTCCACTCTACTACGTGGATGTGGAAATAATAAAGTCGTGCCTAATTCAAACGCATAGGTATATGAAATCAATTCTTTTTTGAAATTATAGAAGATTACTGTATAATTCATTTATTTATGTATAATCACTTAGTCTGTTACAATACAGATGTGAATATAAGAAATAGGAATTCTGTATTCTCATACTATATTAAGAAAAAACAAGCATAAACAAAACTGTGATAAATTTCGCACTGTAGAAAAAAATCGCATAGTAATTAACGTTTTAATGATTTGTTCTTTATCCCAATAAACTGTTAACCTTCAGTTCAAAACAGTGAGGATAGTTAAACCACAATATCAAAAAGTCTGAAAGTCTTTAGGCTTATTGGAATTTACATTTTATCAGAAATGACTATTACATAGTGATTTATTATTTTTCAACATGCTTTGAATATGTCGAATAATATATAATTTCTTTGTAGGTAATTTAGAAAGAAACCAGTATATTACCCTAGCACACATCAATCCGGAAAGTTTTTCAATGTTAGAATCACAAAAGGAACCTAATTCACATTGTTGCATGTGGTTTATAGGTTTGGAATTTGCTAAGACACATTTGAATGTTGATCTTACTAGAGATATTCAAATGTTTACACAAACTGTTAATGATCATGCTATAAGCATACAAATGCTAAAGACAGGCATGACTCTTGAGGCAAGATATGTTAAACGGAAACAGTTGTCTCAGTATGTGTCCCCAGGTCTAATCATAAGAGAAAGGAAGTCGAGCATTACTAATAAGGCACAGACTAACGGTACAAATGAGAGTAGGAAACGGTTATCAGGTGAATCAGGAATATCTGATGGCGACGGACCAAACAAGAAAACGAGATTGTCTGAGGAAATTACACCACAAGTAAGTAATTATTTTTAATGAATCGATGTATCATCTACTCTTTTATTTTTTAGTTTGACGATAGTTCCAACAACTCCATAAACAACGACTCCAGCAGCAACCTAAGCGTGTCAGAGTCGGAACATAATATTAGTTTAAATGCGACACCTCCTATTCTTCCCACAAACGCAGCGGCCACTCAAGAGGCTATATGTACCTGACGTTATCGTACTTGAACTTTCTCCTACGGCGTCCAATTTTAATCATGTCTTTAAAACGTAAGAGATCTGCACGTTTATTTATTACAGCGGTTAATTTTCTCTTTGACAGTATTTATTATTGAAACTGTGATATACAGGGTAACTAACCTGGATTAGGCTTTAATAAAAAGTGAGACATTGAAATTGCAAAGAGAAAACCATAAATTAAGAAATGTATATGTGAGGCACCCACCCTCATGGACGTGCCGCTTACAAAACTGTATCATGAAGTTGTTGGACAGTGCAGAGTCGTTGCTTTGCTAGATATGTGGTCACCGAGAAATTTATACGCATGTTGCCTGACACAGGCATGTACATGCATTTTTGTTCAATGCGCTGTACGTGATTATGTGGCAATACCCCTGTGGTGTAAAGGCTGCCATGTTCACACTGCCATAACTAACTATTATTAGTACATTACTAGGGTTCGGATGTCAGAGCGATACTCACAATTTATGAGGGGCATACTCAGATGCGTTTGTAAGAATTTTTGCATTTTGATAAACAGACAAACAACCAAAGCTTCGTAAATTGTAAATAATCACTCCTTTTCTACGATGTGCTGCTGACTAGAGTTGGGTCATTATGTCTGTGTCATTATTCTGTCGAGGTATTTTTAGATAAGGTACCATCGAGTTACTCAATGCTCTGACTGATAACTGATTACTCATAATAAATGATGAAAGAGAGGAGGTTGGCCGTGCCTGCACCTTGTTTTGTCATGGTCCTTTTTTGAAGCGGCCACTCTTCTAACATTAAGTGAGTCGAATCGTTTTCCTCATCTGTACTGCTAGCTGAATGCTATTATAATTTGATGCGTACATACAAGTAATCTTTTTTT
This sequence comes from Stenurella melanura, assembly GCA_963583905.1. Lineage (NCBI taxonomy): Eukaryota > Metazoa > Arthropoda > Insecta > Coleoptera > Cerambycidae > Stenurella > Stenurella melanura. The sequence continues at coordinate 165,623,743 of OY757309.1, forward strand.
CTTCTTTTGGGCCAATGTACTATCGCAGTAAAGAAAACGACCAGTAGTGCATCTCACACTCACGCAAGGCTTGTGTGCAGAAAGCAAAATTTACCCTAGGACGACACCATTTGAAGATAAAGCTCAGGGCTGGATTAAAAATAATATTAACTTTTCGCCAGCACTGTATCAGTTAAATTCTTGACTATACTAGTAAGGCCCCTTGCATAATTGATGTAAACGTAAAATTGACCACAACAGCTAAAGATCAAGTGTATGAAAATAATACGCTTGAACTATTACTGTTTTCTTTGTATTTGATAAGGTGGAGCTGAGGCAAAGAAAGTCACATTTTTTGGGTGGATTTATTGTAGATAGACATAAAAATTGGGTCGTTTCCTGCAACAAAATTTATAAAATATTATTATACCGTCAAAAAATATACTAAATATATGTTTCATATATCATATTAAAGAAAGTTCTAATAATCACATGCAAGAAAAAATTGGTTTTCAAAATAACAAGGCGGTAAATGATGACGTATGTAATGAGAATTCAATTTTAGAGATTTTCATATTTTCTCTATCATGTTAGCGGTAGTGCTCGGTAGATTTGTTGTTTACATTGTGTTGATTTTTCATTATAAATTATAACCTAAAAATTTTAAATTTTATTTTCTATTCTATAACATATCTGCAACAGTATATTATTAATAGAAAATCATTTACATGCTTACTTTAGCTTACAGTGTACTTCGTATTTTAATCAAGTTAAATCCTAATAACAATAACAATAGTTTGAAGACAATTAATATGACAATGACTCACGTCGATATTATAACCACACTACTCTGTGCTATAACAGAAGATGAATGACGCCCGTCGATTATTCCTCTATTTGTTAACTGCGCATGCTCTCACATCTGACCTCACATAGGCGCCAATTCAAAATTTCGTAACTTAAATAATTAATTTCACTAATAAAATGAATTTGTAATGTAAAATAAAAAAATGCGGGTCAAATAAAATTTTATAAATTACTTGAATATAAAATTTATAAAAAATGGTCAACGACCCTATTATGGTTATTTCCACGCAAATAACATTAGAGATGGATTGTTATGAAAAATTAAGAATAACAGCCTATCACTCAATTTAATCATGTATCACTATTTTTCTTTGTAAGTGAAGATAAATGAACGCTTTTGTTACACATAAAACTTTTATTTTTACAGCACACACTTGCCCTCCCGTCTTTTCACTCATCTGAAGTAGATGTTAATTTTTTTTGGGGCAATTGACCAAAAGATATCGCTATCTAAGTTAGAACAATATGGTATTGGTGGTAGGATACTTGACCGGTTTTGTGACTATTTAAAATATCGCAAACAACTCGCTTTAATGATATATAATATCAAGTGAAATGGATAATAATGTTGGAATTCCACAGGGTAGTGTGTTAAGCCCCCTTCTATTTTTATTATACATAAATGATATTGAACTATTTGTAGAATGTGAATTTATTAACCTCTTTGCTGACGACGCCTTAATAGCTTGTAGTGATATTAACCTGGAGAGAACTGTCCAAAAAATGAATATACTATCTTAGTATCTATGAATAGATATTTAAATATCAATAAACTAAAATTGAATGTGGGAAAAACAAATGCGTTGATATTTACTACTAAATATAAGTACAGTTCTCTTGACATTGACAACATAAATTTGAATATTAATGATAAACAAATTAAAATTGTCTCTACAGTGAAATATCTGGTATTTCAACCTGATAATTTTTTGACTTTTGACCACCACTTTGATTATATATAAGAAAATTAAAAAAAAAAACTATTTTTTTAGTCAAATAGCGCAACGTTTATCAACTGAAACTAAAATCACAGTTCATGATACTATTATTCAGCTTCATTTTGATTACTATGCAATATTATTCTTATTCAATCTTAATAAATTAAATATGCTGCAAAAACTACAAAATCGTGGAATGAAAGTCATCTTAAAGGCAAGTCGACTTACTCCAATTTTTTCAATGTTGACATTTCTAATTCATTCTAAACTAGACTGTACTATTTTACCATAATTTTTGTATCTAAAATTGTGAATTGTATGGCTCCTGAATATTTTCATTGCCTTCGACAAAGATGTTCATACATATAATACGAGAGGTACAAACAATATTTATATAGCAAGAACTAATTATCGTCATCGTAAGTCTATGAATACGTTGTATTTTAAAGGTTCTCAAAAATTTTATGAGTTACCCGAATCTATAAAACATGCTACAACATTAAACAGCTTTAAAATTCAACTAAAAGAATTTATTAGGAATAGAATGTGACTGAAGTAAATGAAATAAAAATAGAATATAATGTCTTAAGTATTATGTAATTTGTAAAGTCCCATTTGTTTAGTTTTAGTTTTAAATGTAAGAATATCGTTATAAATTATTATATTACGTGCAATGTGTCCAAATAAACAATAAACAAATAATTATACACACTCACAGAATTGTCAAAAAACCAAACACAAATCACACTTTAAGAAATAAATCTAAACTAGCACACCCCTGAAGAACAACCACAACATTTATCTTTTGACCATCTTGTTTTCTCTACTATGCTCCCACTGAGCCACCACAGTACACATTCAGATTTTCTAGATGCCCACAAGCCTTGTGAGAGTGTGAGATAAACTACTGGTTGTTTTCCTCTACTGTGGTACTATCATGCGAAATATTTTACGTATACCCCAAACACCCTGTATTCTAAGTGTAAGTGGAAAAGTTACTGGATATTTCTCCAACAAAGTAGGTATAGCAGCACTTTGGGGGAGACTGTTAATTTATTGCCTACGAATTTAAAATTCATTAAGAAAAAATTAAGTGAATAAATAAAAACAAAGTATTAATTGACACTATGTGTTTTAATTATTGACTTATAAGCTGAATATGATGAGTTTTTTTTTTCACAAAGTCTATGAAAGTGTTGCTTTTTTCTTTTTTTTAATTGATTTATTTATTTTAACATCCTAGCGAAGCTTAACTAATGCTACTTTACCACTTAACCAGGACGGTGAAATGAGATACGGTCACCCATTAAAGCGACGGACTCGCCCGGTGTGACATAACTTCGCCAATCGAGATCTCGCCACTGAAACCGGTACCGTACTTCACCTTGCACCTTGCTTTTCACAGCAGTATTGTCCAGAATATAAGGACACTATACTGCACTTATAGGAATTTCTTGGTTATTAAGGGTGGCCACTTTTCTGGAAAACCGGGAAAAGTCGGGGAATTTCATGTTGATCAGGGATATTAGGGAATTTTTACTAGTTTGAATGTAAAATCGGGGAATTTAAAGAAATCGTCGAGGAAAACAGGGTTGCCACTGATCTGGAAAACCTGGAAAACCTGGAAAAGTCAGGGAATTCCGCTTTTTTTAAAATGTCAGGGAAAAGTCAGGGAAAAGTACTAAAAATCTGTAAAAGTCAGGGAATTTATTAGAGAGTCAGGGAATTTCTGCTCATCTAAATTTTTTTAATAATTATTAAAAATCGGGTATATTTATTATAACGCACGCTTTTTTAAACTGAAGGAATGATATCTTAAAGTTGGTAGCGTAGTTTAGCCCGTCAAGCAAGCAGAGGATTCGATTACGTATCCTTGTTACTTGCGCAAAATGTTTAATGTAGTGCGCTTTGTCTTACAAAAATAGCTGTTATTCACGTGGCATGCTTTTGAACACGTTTCTCTGTTTAACACCATTGCAACACATATATCTATCTCAAATGGCCAAGAGGTTCTAACACAGATAAGATTTATTCGACTGATTTGAGAGCATTGGAAATTCTGGACAGTGTCCGTACCTATATTACGGACAATAGTATAAAATTGCCGACTAATATTTCAGTGTCAAACGTACAAACTGGATTAGAAGACAAACTCATCAAATGCAAGCTAGCATTCTTTGCCACAGTAGCTGAAATTTTGGAGCCCTTTTGCCGAAAATATCAGCATTCAAAACCCATGGCGCCATTTTTGTACAAAGATTTGGAAGGAGTTGTTAGAAATCTAACAAACAGATTTTTAAAGGGCGGAAACATGGAAAAAGATCTTCCTCAAATAATGAAACTCAATTTAAAGAATAAAATCAATTTAAAAAATGTCAAGAATACTGATATAGAGTTTTCAGCTCGCCAATACCTTTCAATTTCCGTTGCTACTGAAAAAAAAGCTCTTATTTTACGCAGACTGCCAGACTTTTCTGATTACTGTTAGACAGAAAATCTTGGAACGGTGTTGCTTGAAATACACGATTGTTAAAGGAATGTCTGCTTTGAATCCCAATTTAATATTCTCCAATGAAAAAGACGCTTTTACTAGATTTAAAACATTGTTACAAGAGCTTCATGACCTAGGCAAAATTGATAGCCTCGTAGCGGAGATGAGTCAACAGTTCCAAGAGTTCATGAAAAACGAAGCTATGATTAATGAGTTGAAGAAGTTTGAAGAGAAACTTAATTTGGGGGATTTATATGTCAAGCTATTCATGAAAAATAATGATTATATCGATTTGTGGCCTGTGATTAAATTAATATTAATCATTTCCCATGACAACGCAGCTGTAGAGTCTGGGTTTTCAATAAACAAAGAGCTTTTAGTGGAAAATCTTCACGAAAATTCTATCATTAATCAGCGCTTAGTTTATGACAGCATTAAAAATTCTAGGGGACCATTGAACGTTGAAATCAATGAAAAACTTCGGCTGTACACAAGGAGATCAGACAATAATTATAAAGAGTGTCTCGCTGCAAAGAAAAAAGAAACTACAGAAGAACAATTGCTTCGAAAACGAAAACAATGTGCAATTGCGGAGATTAAAATTCTTGAAAGTAAGAAGCGGAAGATCACAGAATGTACAGATTTTGAAAAAGCTGAAATCGACAGAGAGCTGATAAAATTACGAGAACAAATTACAAAGACATGATCTAGTCGTATTAAGGATAGGATTTTGCAAAGTGAGAGAAATATGTGTTTATTTTGGGTTTATTACGATTATTTAAAAATTTATAAATGGTATAATCTTTAAAACACTTTCAGGTACTCCCATTGCCTCTAAGGAATACAACTATATACGGTTTTTATTGTAATTTTTTTTATATAGTTAAATGCCTTACTCTAATAATGAAATTTCGAACTATTTTCATTGATAAACTACAATATTCAAGTATAGTTGCCTTCATATTGCCAAGGCACATAAAGAATTCCCTCCAAAGGAGTCAGCGCGGCGGTATCATTGAATAGGTAAAGATGCCGCCTGCCCGCTTTGTAGTTACCGCATTTTTTACATGCATTAAAAAAGACGACTATACAACAGAAACTTACAATAAAAAATATATATAATTGTATTCGTTAGAATAATAGGTAGTACTTAAGGACAGGATCGAAATGTCAAAAACTCGTAAGCTAGTACTTATGTTAATCCTAGATGGCACAGTGTGTATCTTATATTATTTTATTGGCAAGTTTCAATATTTGTCGGAATGTTGTCCGCATTGCCACATGTACAAAAATTTCTTTAGTATAAGATATAATAAATGTTACAAATTATAATTATAAATAATACCCAATTACATAGTCGTAAAATAGGTACTATCTGGTTAGGTAAATTCTAAAATGTAGGCGTGCATAATTTATGCCATGTACAACTATAATATCATATAGGGATATTGTTTAAATTTTACAATGAAATGGTTAACCACATTATTAATTTCGAATTAAACAGCAAGAAACTTTTATCCAAATTATGGGAACATATCAAAGTTTTAATTGTTGAAAATGGCAAAGACAATATGTATTTAAATTTGGCAACTGTGCATCATCTAATTTTTATTTTACCTAACAGTTGTAAATATGTCCTTGAACGTAGTATTTGAGAGAAGCGTCTAGGTACACCAAAAGTCCGAAGCTTCGACTTTGCGCAAAACGTGTATCATTTATCTGACTATTTAATATTTATTCCTTGTTCTAGCGTTCACCGTCAGCCGAGTGGCAAGCGCGTAGATAAAACCATGGAAGATCTCGGGTTCAAACTCCTACGTCCGCTGATTTTTTTTTTCTTTAATTTTGTAATGATTAATATATTTTTTCACGAATTCTTTTCTATGATTTTTTTACGTTAGGTTAGAGGTTTTTATTCTGCTTAAAATAATGGGAGTGACTACGAACCGCCGCGGCGGATCTTTTGCACGACTTATTGAACCGCCGCGCAGAGAAATTGAAATATTTTGTGCAATTTTCTGAAAAACAAGGCGGGGGGACACCCCCCGTTTTTGTCTGCAACGCTAATGCTGCCTGCGGCGCTGATAATTTATTGACAATTATTTAGCAATATAAAAATCAACTTAACTAACCCAACTACCATCACATGAAAGAGATAAATTATTATTATATGAAATAAAAGAACATTATTTCTATCGTCAAATCCAACCAGAATTTGTGAAAAAGGATATTAATCGTTACAAAATATGAAAAAAAAAAAAAGTCAAGTGGGCAGTATTTGAACCCGGGACCTGTCGCTCCACAACGCAATTCAATTCAATTCAAATTTCTTTTATTCAATTTAGTAATAACATATTATATGTACGTACTCAGAGCCAGCCAGACATGCGCGGCGCGAAGCGCCGCGGCAATTGAATGGTTGGATGAGTGAGTGAATATAAAACTTAAAATAATTAACAATGAAACTAACTCCTATCTCTAAAATAAAAGATTTATAAAAGCTGATGGCAAAATTGAACATATAAAAGTGTATATTTAAAATAATTTGTAAAACATGTATATAAATATGGTTAAAAAGACAAGCTCAGTCGTTGGTGGTAGATGACATATACAGGTGAGTGCTAAGGCGTCTCACCTGCTCCATGCAATTCGTTCAAGACTTACATTGCTAACAGTCGACGATGCCGCAGAGTTTTTGGTTTAAAATAATTTATGTTTGGATACATTTTTGAAATTAATAAAGTTCTGGTTAAAATAGGATTTTCTGAAAAGGATTTTGAGAAATAAATGAATTTAAAACAAAAACGTACAAAAAGAAAAGAAGGGAAAGATAGAATTATACAATTTTGTAATGCAAGAATGTCCAGATATTGTGACTAAAGTGGCTGCCGAAAGATGGGCAGCGTCTGATATGGTAATTTGTGTTTTATTCTAAAAGGTGCATTATGCTGTCTTATTCGCGTTATGTTGTTTGTTAGCGGACTATCGTTTAGTTTGAAAGCATAAAACTTTTGTGAAATTTCAGAAACGTAAGTATAGTGTATCATTATCCTATTTTCCAAAAAAATTAACATGCTTTTGCATATCTAAGAAAATAACATAACCAATATCCGAGTAAGTATATTGGGTTAATCATTCTTACACAATAAAAATTTGCCAAAACTGGCTGATTGAACCCGTAACTTTAGGGTTTAGGTTACACGTTGTTTCCTCTCGGTGAAGCAGTCACACAATAAAATATAAGATACTCTTTTCTGTGGAAGCATAAACGAGATAAAGTTATGGACAGTTGATTAAAACACCAATGCCATGAACCATATTAAGGGTTCGAACCTAATTTATATATTTACATTCATTGAAAATTCACCTAATTTTTGACAAAAATGAACAGAATTTATTGTATATATTGTATACTTGGAATATAGTGCCATTTTAGTGCTTGAATACAGTTGCAAACTGTTGACCATTTAATAATACTTTCATTGTTTAATTTATTTAACAAATTTAAATTTGTCACTTTTCATTTCATTCATAAATCAAAATCATTACCCCTTTTCATTCATAAGGCTATTGGCGCCATCTTCTAGTTACATGATGAACTTATTCTAAATATTCTTTACAATTATTCTGATGACTCATCGATTTGTGTTAAAAATCAGTTTCATACATTAAAATTTACAAAAGCAATTTTATGCAATTTTTTACACAGATAAGAGATAATGACTGTAATACGCATCAAAACGACCTAATTAAATGTACTTAAATAACTCTGATTATCTAATATAGCTACAAATGTAGCGTCTGATAATTAGGCAATTTTAAAAATTTATTCCGAATTTATCGTGCACTTAAAAAAGAAACAAACAGGTCAGTTGTCTTTGGCCGACTTCTGTTATAATACTGCCCACTTTAAAACTTCGTTTGAATTACTTATAAAAAAGTTATTTATGAAATACCAAGTGTCGATTTGACGCAATTTTAATGATTATTAGGCAACCACATATACATTTTTTGACATTTTGATCCTGACCTTAAAACAGATTTATAGATTATACTATTACTATATTATTTAATAAACAGAAAATAAACGTATATGTCCCTCTTACTCTGAAAATCCTTACGTACGATATTATTTTGTAGTAGTGTTTTTATTTCTTTGTGTTCCTTCAAACTTTGAATAAAAGTTATTTATAAAATCGAAAATAAAATCTATACCGACTACCTATGCTTTACTTTTTAAGGCAGAACTGAAATTGATTTGGCATAAAATACTTGCCTCTGAAGAAGTAGTTTCCATATACACCAAAACACTTAACTACAACACTCGAATACTGTTATTCAACGAGCGTTTCGACAACCAAGTTGTCATCATATGGAGATGATTAAAACTGAGTATTAATGAGTTTAATCATCCTTAGATAATGACAACAAGGTTGTTGAAACGTCCGTTGAATAATAGTATTCGACTGTTGTATTCAAGTGTTTTGGTGTTTGTGGAAACTACTTCTTCACAGACAGCGTCATACCGAAAGTTTCAAACCCCTAAAATGCAAGCGTTTTTAGCGGGTATGGAAAAATATTAGTTTGGTCAGGGAAAACCTGGAAAAGTCAGGGAATTTCATTCTATAATTTAGGTGGCAACCCTGGAAAAGCGCCTTTATTTTTATATTAGGTATTACATTTATATTTATTTCTATTATTGCTTGCATGCAGTCAAAAATCATTCATTGCGAATTTTAAGCAAGTCAATCGAAGTTATTTCTCGAAAAAAAAAAAAAAATGCACAACTGAACATCCCAAGTAACACAACTATATTGTTCCAATATTGGACTTATATCACGGATACGTTGGGCCATTCTAGTTTGTCTATATTGGACCAATAAAAAATGTGGACATTCTGCAATATTGGTTCAACGTCATATATCAATATTGGAACAAGGCTATATATCAATACAGGTACAACATCTTATATTAATATTGTCCCACGACCTTATATCGATATTGGCCCAAGACCATTTAGTAATATCGGCCCAATACCATATACAAACATTGGCCCCAGACCATATATTAATATTGATCCCACACCATATATCAATATTGGTCCTACACCATATACCAATATTGGCCCCAGACCATATACCTATAATGAACCAACACCATATTCTAATATTGGCTCAATATAATACATCAATATTGCATCAACATTGCTTTCCAATTTCCTATAGAAATGCATTACTCTTTTTATAGCATAACTTGTTGAAAATAATAGAACAGTTGGCAATGTAAACACTTTTAGTTGAATCGTAGTGACAGTGGTTTGTTTCTATACTGTAAAGGTTCATAATTTAAATGAACATTAAAGGAAAAACAAACTAGTCTCTCCGATTAGGCTAAAAATGTTTAAATTGTCTACTGCACATATATACTTTAAAATTATGCCATAATAAAATAAATATTAGTGCATTAAATTACATGAAACAGCCGTGTGCAATTCATTAGGACAATCTGATTTTCCTAACAAATTACACACATAATTTTTTTTATAAGGTATCGAAAACTTGCTTCAAATATTCTAAAAATTAAGTACATTCTGTATACAACTAGTTGCAAAAATATTAAGAAAACAAAGAATCCATATAAACCAATCCGATTAAATAACGAAATAAATTAGGAAAAGTAAGCTTTTAATACCGAATTAGAAAATAGCTATTATTTGTGCAACAAGTTAGAAAAATATTCTCTTTTCATATTAGGCGTAGATTTTTTTATCGAGGCGATAGTCAGGATAAAAAAATACGCCGCATGCAGAAAAATTTACCTCCGTGTTGCACAAGATTTTTGAATTTTGAATTTTATATTTGACACTTACATACTCACATACTTTTTTAGACAATAAATACAAATTAGAAAGTTGGATTAAGAAATTTAATTTCGTTACTAGGAAATGTTAGTGCGGAAATATAGAACATTTCCAAAGGTCCGTAGAAAAAAATATTAAATTTTTTTTTTCCAATATTTGTAGCCTTTAAAAATAAAAATCCTTTTATTTTGGTCTGTAGTTCATTTATTTTTTTTTAAGCGACATTACTATTTTGAATATTTTCAAATGGTCGAGATCTAATGCTTCTCCCGCCATCGCGGTCTCCCGCTGTAGCAAGGGCAATACCAATAAATTGGGTAATTTCGAGATCTGTTGAATTAAAGTTAACTTTAACAGCATCTAAAAATAAATAGATTGATACGAAATTGCTTTTTACAGATTATCCGTCATATTACCTAGAACAGCTTTGTATACGGTTAATTTCGAGAAGTTCCTTTTTTGTTTCTTTCCGTGTGCTGAGTTCCCGGCTCATTAGTTTTTTCTTGATCAAGAGGACGTTTTTCTTCGCAGTAACTCCTCCCACATGCGAAAGGATGTCCACCTAAAATTTTTAAAATTTGATATTAAGTGTTCCTTTAACCGAGAAGGCATGTAATTCAATACTTCGTCAGTACTAGTTAGAAGAATAGTTGTTTTGATTGGTTCTCCAATAATGAGTGTGTTATAGTGTTTTCCTAACTAGTATATTAGCGTGACCAGATTAGGCACCAATATACAGAAAATAGGTCATTTCATATTAAACAAAAAAGTATATAAGTTGTGGATTTGCTTAATATCTAAATAATATTTTCTAATCATAATTAAAGCAAATAAATAAAAAATAATTACTTTCTACTTGTTTCCAAATTTTTGTCTATACCAGTCGTAATATTTAATCTTGCAATGGAAATCGGGCACCTGTCGACTGTATGCCATATGTCATACTGCGTCACAAAAATATTCATAAATAAAAAACTATGAGTCCTAGATGATTTTTTTTTTCAAAAACTTCTCCCAAATCTTGTTTTCAATTGCTTCGCTGCATATACGAAAATTTGCAAAATAAAAAAATTTGCCGCCTAGTGAAAATATGAGTGCATTCTTTGCGAAGTAATAACTACATTGTTATTGAAAGAAAATAATAAACAATAATCGATATAAATAAAAACACCGCTATAAGCGCTTGGGTGTGTACTTGAATAAAAAAACAAATCAGATCAATAGCTCAATTAGATTTGAAGATATAGCGATGTTAATTTTAAAAAACACGGATTTTCGAAACAATCAATTTCTGAAGATTTTTCGAAATAAAAAATATCTGTACCACAGAAAAATATCGTAATTGCCCATTGCAGGTTCCAAATAACCTACTCTACAAAATCTACAGTTTCATCTGGTTCTACGCCAAAAATAAATAAACAACACATTCCTAGGTCGATTTTGCTCCACTAACAATATGTAGAGAACTTTGTGATAGTTGTGTGCCAGTAACTTTTGGTATGAATATTGAAGATAAAAATTATCAATAAAAAAATCGTTTATTGTGTGAAAAACACTGATAATATTCCAAAATTCGTTAATAAGTGTTTAAATTAAAATAATTTCAAAATTTATACAGTAATAAATTACCCGTCTCCATCCATTTGCACCAAAATTATGCTGTGAAAATTTTCCAATTTGAATTCCTAGAGCAACATTGAAATAGATTTTAAATTGATACCTACTTCAGATGAATTCAATTTTTTACATATTGCAAAAAAAAACAAATAAAGTAAATAGTTCAATTTCTTGCAAATATTAAAAATTGATTAAAGAAAAATGACAAGAACAAAATTAAATATTACTGTATTAATCTTCAACATTTTATTTGTTTAAACAATATAGTCGGTACCTAGCGAATTTTGGAAAAATGCGTGTGTTTATGACCGAGTAAAATAAATTAAGTAGAGGAAATTGAATATGGGTTCAATCTCATTTTTGAATATCGTAAAAACAGGGCGCCGGTAATGCCAAAACTTTAAAACGTTATATTATTTTCTACCTAACTGTAGCATTGTAGATACCTACAACTTCAAAAAAACATAGGAAATATCAGATGCTTCCAAAAAAGTAATTAAATTGTTCTCTAAAATCATTATTTTTCGATATTATAAAAACGTAATTTTGATGCTTCTGTTAAAGTAAAATATTTACAGGACGAGAAACACTTAGAGACAGTTTTGTTTTTTGTTACAACACGGCCATATTTGCTGGCTGGTAAAACGTAATGGGATAAATCTGCATGTTAATTTGTATAAACAACTAGTTTGATAACTACCTATACAATGAAAAGTAGTTATTAATCTACATTTCGTTTTATTTAAAGTTAAACCACCGTTTATTTTCTATACTTAGCAGTGATTTGAATTTTCAACAGCACGTGTTATTCGATTTTTACTGGGAAGTCTATCGGTAAATGTTAGAAATTGGGTTACTATTATTATCCACGCTTTTTACACATAATTTAATGCCTAAAGTCAGTAGTAATTAAAGGAAAGTACTTACTTGCACGATTATACAAACAGTGATGCAAAATTTCAAATTTCATTTTGAAAGTTTCAATTTCAATTTGAAATTTCTGAAAGTTTCAACGTACCCTCATAAATTTCGGAAATATCTGAATTTTATGAAAGTTTCAGATGAATCTGAAAATTACAACATTTTTGAAACTTTCATGAAAGTTTCAGCTGCAAAATCTGTATTTCCGTTATATCAACCGGAATTTGAATTTCGCGCGCTTTTACAACTTGCTTTCAACCAATGAGGATTAAAGTCTGGTTTAAAACATTTATTTTAGAGGTTAGGTTAGCTATTCTTCAAGTATAAGAATCCCCTGCTTTCATTTCTTTCGTTCATTTCTAGGTTTCAAGGTTCTATTATTTTTGCATTAAGAGAATCTTATTTTGAATGAAAAAATATAACAATAATATAATTTCTAACTGAGGTCATCGATTAATGACTTTGGTAATGTGTTGTATTAGAGTTTGGAATTTAATCTGAATCTACAAGGACAGGGACCCTATTCTTGAATCAGTGAGTAGAAGATCTGAATGTTTTATCTCTTTTCATGTTTCTACGTTTCCTTCTTTTCCTTTCTCCCGAAATGAGCATTCTCTCGAGTGGAGAATATGGGTCCAGGAGATTTTGTAAATATATTGACAAATTACCTACTCGTTTATTTTCAAAAATGTATTATTATTTTTCAATGGATTTCTTTAGCTTGAAATGTTGTACGTATGTATGTTTAAATCTGGCGATCGAATTTTTGACCACTTCCTTATATCCAATCATGCTGAAATTTTGCACACAACTTTAGTTCTGAAGACAGTACAATATAGTATATTCAATATATTATGGTAGATCCAATATGGCGGAATACCTTTTACTTGACAACCCCCTTGACATGAGTATCGAATGAAAGGGTATATAAAGTGGAATACAATAAGCTGTGTGACGTCATTCTAAATCAAATATGGCGGCCGGCACAAAATGGCGGATTACCTATTTTTTTTACAACCCCCTCGACGTGGGTATCAAATGAAAGAGTATGACAAGTAGAATATGATAAGCTGTCTAACGTTATTCTAAATCCAATATGGCAACCAACACAAAATGGCGGATTACCTACTTCTGTACAACCCCCCTTGATATGACCATCAAATGAAACAGTTTGACAAGGGTAATCGAAATGATGGCGTTTGAATAAAAGAAAATGAGGCAGACAGGAATCTAAAAAGTAAAAAATAAATAAATTTTAAAAACATTCTTAAAACAATGGTTTTCTTTTAAAACTGAATTGCACTAAAAAGTAGAAAATAATTTTCATTCAGTGATTAAATTACAAAATGATAAAAAAGAAAACCATTGGGTAAAGTATTGCTGTTGCTGCTACATTACAACATACTATTCATAACATAACAATACTGAATAATGATAAAGGTAATATATTATATTTTATTAGCATTCAATGGTTTTCTTTTTCACCATTTTGTAATTTAATCGCTGTATAAAAATGGTTTTCTTCTTTTTACTGCAATTCAGTTAAAAAAAAACATTATGTAAACATTTTTTTAATTTATTTATTTTTTACTTTTTACGAACATATTTGTAAGTTCCAATCTTATTAAGGAGAAAACAAAATATATTCTTTTATATTAAAGAAAATAAATTAAAAAATAAAAATATATCAGACTAATTTCAAAAGTGGAATTTATTAGTCATTATCTCTCGGAAGTTTAAAAAATTGCGAATATTATACAGAACTTAAGTTTCATCATTTAAATAAATAAATAAATAAATAAACATTTATTGCCAGAAAAAAACAAATTTTTACAGACAAAAGGTGGAAGATACCGCATAGCGTGTTTTCACTTACACCTAATTTACATTTGCTTAATATTAATATATAATAGGACAGTTAAAAGAACAAAAATAAATAAAATAGTATATATTATTATAGCGTCGAATAATAAAACATTACAACATTCACTGGCTGTCACATAAGAAGTATACAGTCTTTGACCTGCCTTTTGAGAGTGGCAGCGCTGACTGTATCATTCTGTAAGCATGTCATTTTATTAAAAATATGAGCTGCCTGATAACTAAAACTGTTTTTAAAAAACTCTGTCTTGTGCTGGGGAATAGACAGCATATTGTTGTTTCTAACTTCTACATTATGCAATTCTCTACGACGTATCATTAGTTCTCGTAGGTATGTCGGACTATTAGTTTTCAATATTTTATGTATCAGGCAGCTCAGATGTAAAAGTCTTCTCTGTTCCATTGTAAGCCAACACGATGCTCTGATATGTTGACTGGTATGCTCTCGTCTTGGTAAAGACATCACAAATCTTATGCAAGAATTCTGTATTTTTTGTAATCTATATGTATTAAAACTTGTTAAGTAAGGTCCATAGACGACATCCATGTAATTGGCAATGGATAGTACAATCATGTCAGATAACATCAACTTTGTTGATATTGGTAGGCTATCCCGAAATTCATAAATACTTTTTAGTTTAAAGAAACTTGATTGGCAAACCTTACTGACATGTTTATCAAAGTTTAACTTTGTGTCCATAATCAACCCCAAATTCGAGACAGATTCTTTCCATTCAATTATATTGTTGTTTAGTTTAATATTGAAATTATTAGTGTCGAAACCAGACCGACTAAACATAATTGCCTGAGATTTTATAGGATTTATCACCAATGAATTATCTGTGGCCCATTGATACACACGTTGTAAATCTTGATTTAAATGTAGGTTTGCTAAATTAATGGATTCTAATGTATCTGCCGAAAAGTTAAGATAAATCTGTAGATCGTCAGCATACATGTGTACTGAGCAATTTTGAATTACTGAGCAGATGTCTGCTGTATAGATTGAAAATAGTAGCGGCCCAAGAATTGACCCTTGGGGGACGCCTGTTTGGGTTATTTTAAAATCAGATAAGAATAATTCGCCTTGTTTACATAATTTGACGGCTTGCTGTCTATCTAGTAGATAGCTGGAGAACCAGTCCCATGCGACATTTGTAATTTTATAAAAAGATAGTTTTGCAAGAAGCAACTCTATATTAATTGAGTCAAACGCTTTTGACATATCAATTAAGACTAGTGGTGTGCATTGGCCATTATCAAAACCCCTTGTTATATCATCGGTAATCTTGAGAAGTGCTGTAGTACAACTAAAACCTTTCCTGAATCCCGACTGGCAAGTTGGTAAGATTTTATTATTGTTAAGATAGTCAACAACCTGACTATTTACTACTCTCTCTAATATCTTAGAAGGAGCAGGTAAGACGCTGATGGGTCTCAAATCATTTACAGCTGGATTGTCTTTTTTAGGGATAGGTGTTACAAGCGCAATTTTCCATAAGTGGGGTACAGTGCCAGTTTCTAGAGAGTAATTGATTATATTTGTTAAGGGACTTAAACAATGTGGTACTGACAGCTTTAGCATTTTAGCAGAGATATTATCTGCGCCTATGGCATTACTTTTTAAATTATTTATACAGGATAAAACATCTGATGGTGTAATTAAATTGATCTTAAAAGGCTCATTAATGTTGCATTGACTCTGTAAAAAGTGGTTCAAAGTATTTGGACTGACAGCTATTTTAGGTATACTATTTAGAAAATGGTCGTTGATCAAGTTAGGGACTTTAATTTTATTGGGAATTTCAGTATAACTTTTGTTAATGATTTTATGTTTTTGTACCTTATTCCAAATTAGTTTACTATTTTTACCACACTTTTGCATTTCGTAATTATAGTAGGCATTCTTTTCATTGGTGATAGCTGTATTCACGATATGTTTAAGGTCTAGGTAATATCTTTTATGATATGTTAGTTGAGTTTTTTTGTATCTCTGGAAAGCACTGTTCTTTAGTTTAATCATTTGTCTCAAATTCGGAGTTAGCCATGGAGAGTATCGTTTTTTTATTACAATTGTCTTACATGGACAGTGTTTATCAAATACTTTTAGAATGGTATTATTAAAAATATTTACCTTTTCATTAATATCAGGCTCGTGATAGAGAGCACTCCAGTCAACAGATGAGATATCATGCTCAAACTGAACCAGATCGATGTTGTTAAAATTTCTGACACATGCAGTTCTTGGATACTCATTTATTTCAGGACAATTAACAGTACAAAACACTGCTTCATGATCTGTACTTATTGGTTCACAGCACATAACACCACTGTCATAAATAAGCTCTTTATCATTTGTAATCACAAGATCGATGAGTGATTCTGAGTTCTCTGTGACTCTTGTTGGATCCACTATTATTTGATGTAGATTAAAAGTGTCCAAAATATCATAAAGAAGTTTACTCTCGGCAGAGTTTTTATTCAGAAGGTTGATGTTCAGATCTCCAGTGAGAATACATATATCACCGTCATGTATAATATCAGGTAAATCATCATATAAGAAATGTAGATGAGCAATTGGTATAGACGGAGGTCGATAAATAACTCCTATTTTAAAAGTTAATTTGTTGTATTTAAATTTAACCCATAGTTGGTTAATATCACTTTCGATATCATGTGTATTAAGTTTTTGTGGTTTAAATTTATTTTGTACGTACATTGCTACACCTCCGCCCCTTGCTATTCTGTCAGAGCGGATAAGAATATATTCCTCTATTTTGAATAGTGAAGATGGCATATCAGGGCTAAGCCAGCTTTCCGATATTGCTAAAACATGAATTTTATTGGCTGCAATAAATTGTCTAACGTCTGAGAATTTGTTACATAAGGATCTGCAGTTGATGTGTACTATTCTGAGACTAGTTACATCAGTTGGTGGCTTTGTATTTATAAAAAATCAACAGGTTGGTTTCTAACCTGATTCTTCTTTTCATAATATTTTTTAAAGTTAAAACGTTCTACACCTACACCTTTTGGCCAGAAACTTCTTCCATAGACACTATCTTTCATGATGAAAGGAGCGCCAAACATGAAACATTTGTTCTGTGATGTGTCTGTTTCGATTTCTTTGATTACAAATTCCGTATCTTCACATCCTGGTTTTTTACTTAAATAGGATTTTATGTCCTTTTCGGTTACCTTCCGCTTTACACGTGATAGTAGAAGCCACACCTTTTTTTCTACCCCTTCGAAGGCATCATCTTCTGCTGGGTTCTGTTCGCCATCTGCTATTATTCTATTTTTCTTTCTATTACTGTGTTCTCGTCTAGCTTCGTACTTTTTTTGTCTCCTAGTTTGTTGATATTCCTCATCATTATTAGTTTCTACGTTTATTTGTTGTATTTCCACATTCCTTTTGGTTTTTAGTTTAGTTTCATTGTCAATTTGTTGATTATTAATGTCTCTTTCTTTTGTGTTACAGTTCGATGAGTTTGTATTTTTTCCTGTGCTCGGTAGATCATTTCCGAGATTTATTACATCACGCATAATGTTTTCTTGTACCTTTTCTAATAGAGCAGTGTTTTTGTTTATCTGCCTTTCAATGGGTTTAGTCCCTTTTTCTTGGATAGGTAAAAAATTCTTATCTATCTTTACTTCTATTTCAGTATGTTTTTGCATGTTTGATGATTTCTTAGTTTCTAATTTTTTACTGGAATTTTTATCATTAAGCAAATTAATAATTTGTTCTTGATATTTAATAATATTTCTTAATTCCGTAATAATTGTATCTTTTTCTGCCAGTATTTGTTTTAGATAGTTAATTTCTATCATACTTCCTGTGGGTTGGATGTTAGGGTTTCGAAATTCTGTTTTTTCACTGCATTTAACCTCTTCCTCGCATGCATGCTGACAAACTGCATTTTTTTTCATTGAAGATTGCTTTAACCAGCTGGGATGGAAGTATTCTTGACATTTAACACATTTCACTTTTGTTTCTACTATTTTTTTACAATAACTACACAACATTTTATCACTACTTTTGTCCTGATAAATACAACACTCTTCATTTGACGCCATTTTACTTTTTTTTTTTTTTTTTTTTTTTTTTTTTTTTTTTTTTTCAATATTTCAATGAAATTTCACTTAACTTTCATAATATTAGGGAATTATTCAATTAAATTTCATAAAATGAAAGTTTCATTGAAATTTCATGAAAGTTTCATGATACTTAATGTTTAATTTTATATTTCAGAAATTTCATAAATTTCAGATGAATTTCGAAACTTTCACAAAAATGTCATTGAAATTTTCGCAAATTTTAAGTTTCATGAAATTTTGCATCACTGTATACAAAAGTTGCACAACTAATTAAAATACCAAATCACTCACTTTGTAAACCTCAAACATACCTATAAGACCGCAGTAAAGAAATAAATTCTAAAAGATGTTGCATTAGCGTCGTTGCCGTGTTTGATTATTTTTCATTACATCCCAGATCTTATTACCTAAATACATATGTATAATCCAAACTTTTTAATTTTGATATTGTCACTGAAAATACTATTGACATAAATTACTATAACTCTAATGAGCCATAAAACTGTTGACATAGATATTTTTACATTTAAGTCCTTTAAATTCATGAAATAAAAGATTCCATTTAGTTCATTACCATTTTAACTAAGAATTTGCAACACAGCATGCAAATCTTTCTACCTGATGGATCTGCTATCTATTGGTAGCTTCCTTGTCTTATGGAATGTGGCGCAATTATTTAAATGTACGTTACAATGGTATTATACCTAGTAATATTGTTATTTACCTAAAAAATCAGTTTGTTGTGGTTGACCTCAACATTGATTTTGTTATTTTAAAAAAATGTCTCATATATGAAAATAAATAGAATTCCTACATGATAATTGTACTAATTACTTAAATTAAATAGAAATAATTATTTCTGAAAGAAGTGAAATGGAGTGACAAATTTAAAGCGGCGAAAAGTTGTTCATAATATGCCCCTGAAGCAGTTTTCACAGACATATATACACTACACTTGACACATACTCACCAATAATGTCGGCATCGTCTGGAGATGATTAATTATGATTCAGTTTTTATCATACGCCAATATGGTTGGCAAAACGCTCTCAAATGATAGTATTTTTGAGTGTAGTATTTTGGTAGGTATTCGTGGAAACTACTTCAGAAGATTGAACTCTATATTAAACATAGAGTTCAATGCTTCAGAGACAGGCGTGTCGGATCGAGGGCTCAAGCCCCTCCAGGGTTAGTAAATATGCTAATTCTTGACACTCTTTTAAGTTGTCATTACAACTAACGGGAAAATCAATAGGTGATGAAAATACTAAATCATGTAATGACAGGCAGAAAGTGTGACATAAAGTATATACATTGGGAAATTTCCTATTATTAATTTGTCATAAAATTGTATTCTCGAGAACAGTATGCGTATAAGAAGAAAAACACTTTTGACATATCATTTTCTATGTGTTGTAGGTATACACGGAGTGTAAAAAAAATACAAATGTGATGTCAAAAAATAACAAATATTTGGTATTAATATTTTTGAAACTACAGAAATAAAGACTATGAAAAATACAAGTAAAAAAACTTTAATAGAATTGTTTCATATCAGTTACAGTTACTGAGACAGTTTTAGACTGAATTTTTTTTTTGTTTAATTTTTAAATCCTATTTATTAAAATGTTATATCTATACATAAAAACACTTACCATATACACCAAATCCATAGTTACTGTACTCTTACCTGCTTGCTTTACTTATTTACCCCTATTTCACCCCCAACCCTTCAACGGAATTAGCACAAAACATAATCTAGTTCTGGATCTCGTCATGGTAAAGATGTGTACCAACCACGTTTTATGACATTCTAAGCCTATTTCAAGAAAAAAAAATGATTTTTTTTTAAGATTACTATATACTTCCACTCCGCTACTACGTGGACATGGAAATGGGCCAATATTGAAAATACCAATATTGGCGGAAACTAGAACATAAATGTTGGCTGTATATTCAGTAAACTATATTGGAACAATCCCGCAGACAGAAAAAATAATACGTTGTACCATTATTGTAAAACAACATTGTAAAAAATAATCCTGGGTCAATATTGATAAACCCCAATATTGGCGGAAACTAGAACATAAATGTTGGCTGTATATTCAGTAAACTATATTGGAACAATCCCGCAGACAGAAAAAATAATACGTTGTACCATTATTGTAAAACAACATTGTAAAAAATAATCCTGGGTCAATATTGATAAACCCCAATATTGGCGGAAACTAGAACATAAATGTTGCCTCTATATTCAATAAACTATATTGGTACAATCCCTCACACAGGAAAAATAACATATTGTACCAATATTGTAAATCGACATTGTGAAAAACTATCTTGGGCCAATATTGATAAATCCCAATATTGGCTGAAACTAAAAAATACATGCTGGGATAATATTGACTTTACAACATTTGTGAAAACAATATTGTGCCAATATCGGCTGAGTATTGAATTAACAATGGAAACGAATCAATATTGGACCATGATAGACACAATGTTCCGCCAATATTATGTGCTACTTGGGATCGGCTAATTGTTATGTAATTTTTATTAATAAAATGTAAAGAATAGTTGAAATTGGCTTTTGAGTTATAAAAATTAGTCAGGGAGAACTGAAGTTTATCCGTCAGAGAAGTCAGTGAAAAGTCAGGGGATTTGAAAAGCAGTTTTAGGTGATCATCCTGTTATTATATGAAGGCATACCAATAAGTTTTATACAGGCTGTAAGAGTAGCTACATGAAATTAGTAAGTTTGTCACATGTAAACTACATATATACAATTGTTTAATATGACTCAAATTTTTCTAGATTTTTCTTATATTTTTTTTATTATAAAAAATATGGTGTATTTTTCTCATTTTTTTACCACTAGCCATGCTGTCTCTGAGGGCATATCAGCTATTAGTACTTATTGTGCCACTCCCTGTTTTTTATATATGCTTTCAGTCAATGCTTATATCCGATACCGTGATATTACTGATCAGTGTGTATGTCTGTGATATACTGCAACACATTCAGGCAACAACGGTTTCAACACACAATTTCTTGGTGATCGGATAACCTAACTAAATGGTATGCATGTCAGTATATAGGTGTTTCCGAGGTCTCTGAATTTCAGCTATTGCTGTTCTACCACTCAACTAGGACACGTACGCAGCAACTAGACATGTGCCACTCAACAGCGGTCTAGCTCACTGCTACTGTCTCGGTAACACATGAAAAAACGCCACCAAACATCCATACCCTGGCCAGGATTCAAACCCGGGACTCTGGTCGCAAGGCAAATACATAACAAAAAGTATTATTTTTATACAACTTTATTGCAACTGTTACTTGTCGTCGAGCGAAAAATAACTTTCCTCATCACTACTTTGCATTGTTGAATTCGAATATTCAAATATTGGCTCAGTTAACAATTCTATCGCTTCGGAAGACAAGAACTTCATTTTTTTCGAGTGTAGTTTGTGTAAGCTTGAAATAAAATGACTTGATGCTGCCATGAGCCTTAAAAATACATCTTCCTTGCCATATGTCATATTGTCTGTAAATAAACATAGAAAATGAAATTATTACAGTTCGGCATTAAATTCGGACAATAAAAAAGTACTGAATTTTATCGCTATTTTACTTAAATAATTTAGACAAAGAAGTTACTACAAATATTTAGATAAATGTGTAATGTTATTATCAGTACAACACTTATTTGTAAAATATTTAACATATTTACTGTACAAAAATATTTTTTGAAACATTTTTATTCTGTACTATACTAAATGTAATTGTTTCAATTGCCAAAAACCATCAGAAAATGGTGTGTAATGTGTGCGAGCTTCAACACATTCATGTGTCACGACAGAAACAATTAAATAAATAAAAATGGAGACGCTTCGGGAAGCTGATCTGTATAGGCATTATGAAGAAGTCTGCATCGAACACGGGGAGATTGTTTCAAGGTGGGAAACCATGGGAATATTGATGCTTTTTTTGGTTTACATTTCTTGAAACAGGGACGAATAAAATTCATATTTTACATGCTAAATTTGATTATTAATAAATTAATTTTGGTAATTTTGAAGTACATAGTTAAAATATACTTACACTCAAGAACAGCATCCATTTTTTAAAATTAAACCCGGACAACTGCAAAACACAAAGATTTTAAGGGTGTCCTAAATTGAAATTTCGATTTAGATGTTTTGACCACGTTTTTGAGCATTTGGCCCACTATGCGGTAATGATTTGATAATGACCTGCTGTTCAAAGGCTCTCGGATTTTTTAATAACCAAAAGCCCGTTGCAGATGATTATGACACTTTTTTTGTTCTCACACTAAAGATTTATTTATTTAACATAGTACACTACAGAATTAAATAAAGACGAAAGGTTAGAATAAAAAATTAGTAAGTTTTGTTTCAGTGGGTTATTATTTATAGTTATGTGTTTACATTATCATTATTATTAATTTGGCAATTTAAACACCAAATCTGTACCGGGTCACGAACGATTCAAACTCCCCTTGTATTATAAAGTAACAATATACTTATGTGAAACATATTTTAATTAAATCAGTTTCAATAATAAATATTTGTCTGAATTTTGATATTAATGGAAAATGTTTATTTACCCTCGAAATAGCTAAGTATGAGAATGTAATTGTCAGTGTTTCTAGTTTCTTTGTAGGTCGATCATGAGTCAGCACAGGTGACTGTTGTTCACGTACGTATAAAATAATTTCCAAAACCATTTTGGAGGTAAAATATTATCGCAAACAGTGCAATGTTATTTAAGCTTCCTGTATGCGTGTTCGTGTGTGTGAGTCCATTGAAATATTTAAATGTAAATAATTTATATATAGATATAAAAAATGTTAGTTTGCTCCTCACTGCAAGATCTATTTATTTTTTGATGTATAGTTATCTGAAAATATGTAATTGTGGTTAGTAAAGATTAAGAAGAAAAATGAAATGTTTATTTAAAAATTTTTGCGGTAATATTTTACAAACTGTAAATATATTTTTCAATTCAGTCTGTATAATAATTTAATGACATTCAAAAGGAGTTTTAAGCAGTCTTGTCAATACGGATATCTTTATTTTATTTTTGATATATATATATTTATTTTCTTTTGCGCCACTATATTGACGTTTTTCTAATTTAAAAATTTTAGTAGAATTATGTATGAACATGTTCTCGAAAACATGAGAAGCATATTTTTAATTGGTTTATTGTCGTTAAATTAAATATTTTCTAAAACAACAATTTTAGTATGTTGTATTATTTATATAAAATTGGGGAAAATATTACTGCTAAAATGAATTTTGAGAGGATATTAAATTAGTTTAGATTTTAGTTTATTAATAAATATCTAATTAAATGTGACGTGTAAACATATTCAAGAAATAAATAAAACATATTTTCCCCCATATCAGGTTTCATTTTTCCTTTTCCCAAAAACATTGTTTTCAAACACAATGAGGCAATTTTTAATAAACATGTTTTGCCAATTTAGTTTCAGTTTATTATATTTAATATTAGTATATATTCCAGAATATTCAAAATTAATTAAAATAAAATTCTATTAACCTCTTAAAATCCATATTCAATATAAAAGTGTAGTACAGATAGGATGTTTCTAAATTGCTGTCGAGACATTGGCTCATTCTAAGTGAAAATATAAGAAAAGAGGTTCATATACAAGCATAATATCTGAAAGTGCCTCTCCTATAAAGTTTTCTAAACTTGATGAAGCTAAATATATAATGTTAAGGTATATCTGCTGCATAGTAGCAATGAAGATTGTATTGATAAATTAGCACAGGTGTTATAAATATTCAGTATAATAGGATCTTTATCACTGAACTATGCATATAAATGGAATGCCAATACAGATATATGCACGTAAACAAAATACGCCTATCATGCAATTCAAGGTCCCGAGGATATGCATCGCCGCAGAAGAAATCTAGTATTAAAAGTGTGTTTGTGCTTGAATCAGAATGCTTCTTGGGGATGTTATGCGCCAACGTATTTTTTTTTTATTTGTCGTCTGTAGCTGCAGGTGTCTTGGACTAGTGCAGATTCCAGACCTGGAGTCAGGCAATTCCCTTATTTTTAAAAATTGAAAATGAAATAATTGTTTTGGGAATGACAACTTTTAGGTTCTTTAATAAAAATTAATACAAATATTAACTGTGTAAGAAATATCAATCTATACACGCATATTTTTGATGATTTCTGAAAAAAAAAACAAATTAAAAACACTTGCAATAAAAATAGAGCCGGCCCTGGAATTCAATTTTTATGTATAGTTCAATGATCTTTAAATACCTTTATCGAATAAAAATATGTTTTCGAATGGTTAGAAAGCAATTTTTTATATATGTTTTCATGAAGTTTTTCTTATTTCTTCCTGTAGAATTAACTCCTATATTTCTCGTCAGCAATTTAGAATGTTCTTGGAAGGAAAATATAACCGAGTTATTGAAATCTTCCAGGAAATATCCCCAATCGTTTTTACTTCAAAAACGAAGGTAAAGAAAGACAGGTTCCTGACTCAGTTTATACCTAGAACATTAAAATATTTTTATTTTAACGTCCTGACGAAGTTTAGCTAATGCTAAGGTGTCTACCACTGACAGAGCTGCCCATGCACATGTGTAGAAAGAAGGTGGCTCGATGTATGATGTGCGATAGAAAAGAATAGCCCAATAGCTTCACGCTCGCTTGCTCTTTTTGCCATATCAAAACGAACATTTTCCAAATCTGTATAACTATACTTAATTACAAACACTAATTATTGAATTATTCTTATGGTATAAAATATATTTTGCAAATTCATGGGCTTTGCTGATAATCATAGCACATCAAGTAAGGTGGAGACCTCCTCTGAATGTTTCTTCTTGGAACAGGTAAGTAAAAAAGTAATTTGTTTGGTAGGGATATGTGAAAATTAACTGGTTTAATTTGTGTTTTCATCCAATTTTATGATTCATAATTGTAACTATATCTGCAGTTGCAGAGATTACACCAGATCTTTTGATTAGGTTAGGACCTACAGAGTGTTTGGTAAAGAGATACCGATCCCGAATAGGGTATAGTATAGGAGGTCATTTGGCATCTATATGATCAAATATACCTACATGAAAAATGCTACAATTTTTTTTATAATGATGATTTTGCACTTTTTTAATCTCCATTTTCCACCACTTTTGTCAGTATTTCTCACTTTGTTTGACTTGATATTCTTTTTCATTATCCGAAACAAATAAACTATTGACATAAATAAGAGTAAAACTTTGTGCTGGCTAGAAAAAAAATAAAAATATATTTATAGGGAAAAAATTGTAATGGTAATATAAGCTGTTGAATTTGAAAGTCTAATAATTATTTTTTTTTAAATTTTCTAGGTATTACATTTATTTTGATAACTTCTCTATTTAATCCGTTTTATCTGGTAGTATCATAAATATCATCAAGGTTTATCAACTATTAAAAAAAGCCAAAGAATATCAGTCAATCGGCAATAATTTTGCATTTACCTAATTGAAACTTAATATGTGGGCTATCATCTCAATAGTTTAATTTAAAAGGTCACAGAATTATTATTTATAGGAAAAAAATGTAATAAGCTGTTGAATTTGATAGCCTAATTTTTTTTTAAAAGTAGGTATTACATTTGATTGTAGGGCAGTTGCTTTATTTTTGCTATCATTTGAATAGGGCTGTGGATTATCTCAATTTATTAGACAAGTTCTTTCATTGTGCGCAGGGCCGTGCAGCAGATTTTTTCAGTATGCGGGTCTTCGAAATGCCACCCCTTATGTGAAAAGTAAAAAAAGTAACCTTAAATTATGATTTAAAAAAACTACATTACAAAATGTCCAGGTCACAAATAGAAATAATTTAAAACATCAAAACATTTCACAAGTGGTGGTAGCATTCGAGATACATTATGTAATTCTTCTTGAAGATCAGTTGCATTTAAATTTGAATTATTTTCGACAGAAAGCATTGACTGGAGATTCGTACAATAATTTTCTAACATTTTGTCATCTATATTTTTTAGTTTTGAAAAGTCATATTAAAAACTGAAATTTGTTGCTATAGGTTTCCAGATGCGAGAATCGTTCATTCAGAGAATTAAGGGTAATGTTATGGACATAATTTAAAAAGTTTATTTTAAATGTATTCTCTGTTAAGGGTTCATCGACAGCTTCGTAATCACATAGACGCCTTTTCCTTTTAGCTCTAACTTCAGTTTCGGTTGGAAATTGTGTGCTGCTTTCAAGATCCTCTGCAATCTCATTAGCAGCAATTTGCATCTGTTCATATCCAGATTGTCTATAAGTTTTCGGTTTTTGTATAGTTTCTGATAACATCCTCACACAATCTGACAAATTTATGTAATACAAATTGGGATTTTATTAAATGTATGGACCCAATAAATGTTGATGAAGCCTATTCAAATTTTCTGGAAATTTTAATGAATAAATTAGATGCTTCGTTTCCTCTTGAAACTAAGCAGATTACTAAAAATTACAATAATATTACAAATACAAAAAACTGGATTACACCCAACATCAAACGTGAAAGTGAATACCTCAAAAATTTGCATTGGCTTATCCACCGTTATAGCTCTCCCGACCTTGTTAATCTCTATAAGTGTACGAAACATGAATACAGCAACCGTATAAGAAATGCCAAGCACGAGTATTTCTCCAATAGAATTTTAAATGCACCAAATTCCACAAAGGAAACCTGTGGAGGCTTATCAAATCTGAATTACATACCAACAATTCTTCTCCAGGTCGGGTTAAATTAAACATAAATGGTAAAGTCACTGACAATCCTAATGATGTTGCAGAACATTTTGCAAACTATTTCGCTTCAGTCACTGTAGACAAAGTAAAAAATCACTTTGGTGCTAGTTTATCACATGCTTGCACTTCCAGTGAACTCAATGATCAGTCCATCTTTATTTATCCAGTTACACCTGATGAAATTAGGCAAATTATATTTGAATTAAAAAATAAACAAGCTCTCGGTCCCGATGGACTCTCCATTGAGTTTATCAAGTATGCATGTGATTTCATCATTGAACTATTGTGCATTTTGATTAACGCATCTTTTCAATTGGGTGTTTTTCCATCCGCCTTAAAAACAGCTACTATTATCCCAATATTTAAAAAAAATGATTCTTTAGAACCAGAAAATTACAGACCAATATCCATCATAAGTGTGATCTCTAAAATAATGGAAAAAATTGCGTTTAATCGAATAATGGCATTTTTTAACTCTTTCAAAATACTGACAGATCGCCAGCATGGGTTTCGCAAAAATCATTCTACTGAGACTGCTACAATTCAGCTTTTGCAATTTGTTTATAACGAAATGGACAAAGGTAACCTCGTAATGGGCCTGTTTTTTGACCTATCACGAGCGTTTGACTCTCTCAATCTGTCGTTTATGAAAGAAAAATTATTTAAGCTAGGCATTCGAGGAGTTTTTTTACAGTGGATCATGTCATATTTAACGGACAGATCTCTTCAGGTAAAAATCAATTAAACAATTTCAAAGGAACATGACGTTAGTCTTGGAGTGCCACAGGGCTGGGAACTGGGCCCTTTGATTTTTTTGATTTTCGTAAGCGACTTACCATCATTCATATCAAAAGGAAACATCACAATGTTTGCCGATGATAGGTTAGGTTGACATGTGAGTGGGCTCTTGTCAGACCCTCCACTGCGACCATCAGGTCTATTGTGGCTCTTGCCGATGATAACTCCTTTGGCATATCTGCACCGAGCCTTACGGAGCTCCTCGATGATGGTATGGCTGTTATGACTGAATTTGATGACTATTGCTGCAGAAATAATCTCATATTAAACCTCGAGAAAACTGTGTGCATGTATTTCTCGCAAAGAAAATCTTTACCTTCCAACGCTCAATTAAATTTTAACAACATGACCCTGCCATTTAGCCCAAATACAAAATTTTTGGATCTTTCAATAGATACAAAACTAAGCTGGGATATACAAATCGATGAAGTATGCAAAAAACTTAACAAAGCATATTACTGTATACGCAAGCTCAAGAATTCCCTAGATACTGAGGCTTTATTGCAACTGTATTATTCAATGGCTTATTGCCATATATCCTACAATATTATAATGTGGGGACGTGCAAAAAATTTGCAGCGAGTTTTTGTCTGCCAAAAGCGCATAATTAGATTAATTTTTAATCTTGATTTCACCACATCATGTAAAAACTCTTTTAAAAGTCACAGAATATTAACGGTACCATCCATATATCTTTTTTCTTTATTAAAGTACATTAAAAGTAACATTGACCAATTCAAAACTGTTGCAAGTTAGCATAACTATATAATACTCGTCATGATGACTTATTAGCTCTGCCCCATCATAATACCTCTCATTTTGAAAAATCACCTCATTTCTCTGGTATCAGTTTTTACAACAAATTACCAAGTGTGATTAAGAAGGTCAACAATTATAACAAATATAAATCTAGTCTTAAACAACTTTTGCTTGAGAAATGTATATATTCGTACAATTAATTTTAATCTGTATTTGTGCATATTTATTGTTTTTGTGTTTTATATTTACTACGTATTGTCCTGTATTGTATACTGAATTATGTATTTTTTTTTTCTTATTGACGTTCACATCTGTTGTTGTAACAGCCTAAGTGATTATATATAAATAAATAAATAAACAAATTGCAATAGCTTCGAGACTTCATTTATTTCAAATAAAATATAATAACATAGAAAACATCAACTTTACGAAGAAAAGTTATCGGACATTTCTTGTTGGAAATATATCCTTTTGTTATAAACAATTTTTTTAAACAATATCAAACCAGATTACAGTCTGGTAACATGGATTTTCATAATCGGCAGTGTCTCCTGAACTGATTCCAGCAAAGAACTGCATCCGAAATGTATTCGATACTCATGCGCCCATATAGGCTGGTCTAATAGGCTAATTAAAGAAAATGGCGCATTCAGATTTTTCAGTATTATAAAAATTGTAATTCACTGCTTGAAATGCTACCTCCTGATAGTGCCGCGATCGGCTCTCGGC
This sequence comes from Stenurella melanura, assembly GCA_963583905.1. NCBI lineage: Eukaryota > Metazoa > Arthropoda > Insecta > Coleoptera > Cerambycidae > Stenurella > Stenurella melanura. Next base: position 165,653,506 of record OY757309.1, read on the forward strand.
ATCATAGCATGATTGTGTGCGAGAAAATTAAATATGCGGGATTTTTAAACTAAAACAAGGCTGTGGTCAAAAACTACGGCCCCACAACTACTTTCGTTATTTCTCTGACACACAGTAAGTCATAATAAGTCATTTGGGGGATCACATGTGGCCACATGAGGTTTTTGTATGTCTTTAGACACAGCCTTGTACAGGACGAGCACGTAAATCCGGATAATCGTGATGACGACTATGAATGAAATAAGAAAACAAGCACAGAAATGCATTAGAAGTAATGGATCCAGTTTAGAACATATAAAATAACAATTTTGTGACCTTTTAAATAGAGTTATTGAAACAATAACCTTGTTTTTCTTGTTACATTGGTAAACCTTGATGGTATGTATGATATCACACAATAGGATAAAATGGAAAAGTCTTCAAAATAATTGTACCACCAGGACGACCTTTTGAAATCTTTTTATTAGACCCTCAAATTCGACGCCTTAAATTTTCATTGAAATTTCTTTCCTATAAATGGACTTTCATTTTTTTTCTAGCCAACGGAAACTTAAATATTCTTTTGTTGACAGTTTATTTATTTCGGGTAAGGAATGAAAAATATTTCAGATTATCAAAAGTCAAACTATAGAAAAATTACATTTTTCATATAGGTATGTTTGGTCGTATAGATGCCAAATGGCATCCAATACTTCTCTGCTCAGGATCGGCATCCTTTTACTAAACAACCTGTGTATATATATGTGAAGCAAATATCTTCGTATATTTCACCACAAATAATCAAAATGATTCTATGTGATATCATATTGAAAAGCTGGCAGAGAAAACTCTTTTTCTTGTTTATATTATATTTATTTGAACAACTTATAATAGCTTTCACTGGAAAATCAAATAACATGTAACATTTTGTTAATTTTACAAGACTATCACAGTTTTAAATCCTTAAACTGCCGGAAGTGATTTTTCTTTAATTTAATATGGTAGTTACTCTATTGGTAAACGCGATTCTTGCGTACTACCAGAGTACATAATAAATTTTGTCGGAAACTAGTGTATATATTCACCTGGTGCTTATACTCATGGAAAGTGGATACTCCACTTAGAATTCTCAAATATGACGTGTAACCTTTTATTTTGTTAAGTTTTAGCACTTTGATTTATTCCATATAATATCTACTTTGATAGTGATTTTGTGTGCGGCTTTGTCCCACTATGGATTAATATATAAATCTATAGTGAGTATAATCTTCTGAAGGAGTTAGATAATAGGCGAAGCGGCGACCGCTGAAAATGCTACCAGATATTATGTCAAGATGAAACATGATCAAATAAATAATATAGTAGTACAAGAAGTGCCAACATTTTTTTTAATGCTATGGCCAAAAGTGTAAAGAAATAAAACGAGCCAGTTTTTCTCTTCACCTTCATAAGAAGATGTCTAAATCATACTTATATAGAAAGATAGAGTCACATATAAATCCCATATGGGACACTGAAAAGAACAGCGATATTTTGTGCAACACTAGCAGAGATATATCCAGGTTAAAGAGCCGAGACTCATATACACAGTTGAACGTAAACTAAACAGTTTAGCTGCAATAAAAGATTGAATTTTCGTAAGACGTACAGATTTCACTATTATTTTAAAAATAAGCCTTACAAATGATATAAATAGGTAATGTAAGGAATTATGCGATGTAAGTAAATGTACTATATGATGCAGATATTACAATTATACGATTAAAATCCTCTATTACCTACTTCAATCAGGTACTAAAATTCTGATTCAGATTATCCGAATCATCCCGAGCGTATTTAATCTCAACGTGTCAAATCCACAGTAAAAGTCCGAGGTCATCGGCGGCATTTCTACTAGATCAAAGGAGTGTTGCATATGGGATTTATATGTGATAGAGTCGTTAAAGAAAAACTTTTCGTGCCCTCTACCTTACTAAACCCCTGACAGGCTGACCTAACAGGGTAACTTTTCAGAGATTAGTCTACATCATTCGGTGTGAGAAAAATTTGTATTCTATTTAAAAGTTCGAATTAAATTTTACCTCTTCGCGTACCTTTTTTCACCTTTTTATAAGGGATGGGTGCCTTTTCTAGTCCTAAAAATTTTTGATAACCAAATTGATCCCATGAACATAGTGATTAGCATTTTTGGTTCTAGAACGGTTGTTTTACATTAACCCAATATTAATTCTTATGCTTTAAGATTTAAAACTCTGTTAAATGCACATTTATTCATATATTGATAAAGCCTCATCTAAACATAGTTTATTTTCCGCTGCACTAATAGCAAAAATTATCTATAAGTAGCACCAAGCTGTACTATTATGCTTTATGATGCACACATACGTTTACAGTATTCCTAGTTAACTGAAAAGCTATAAAAATGCCCACATACGAATGTACTCTTCTTATCACAATTTTAGAATCATTTCTTAAAGTTTTTAATAAAAAAAGGGGCCTGCAAAAAGTCATACTGATAGTACATTTACAGAATATGTCTTGCTATATAGCAGGTCAAATTTCATACTCAGTCCTATATAGTTCCTTTTATAATAAAGGAGTTATCAGAAAACGCATTCAATGTGGCTGCTAAAACATTTATGTCAGAGTTTGTTCCGTTACATTTGGATTAGAACATATAAGCTGTAAAGATTTCATAGATAAACATTTAACAGGACAGGAGCCAGCAGATACATGATTAACTGTTTACCTTTAGAGCGTGGCAGACGAGAAAAAAGATATAAGAATTTAGTGGAGCAAACTTAATTTATAAATGAGATTAATTATTCATTAAATCAGCTTGATATTAACGAATCATGGCTTAAAAGTAGACACCTTGTAGGTTTAAAATATATCTGTTGCTGTACCTCCATTAACCGAGATGTATACCTACCTCTGGACGTCCACTAACTGGGATGTATGCAGATTGTATTTTTATAATAACCAAATGGTATTTAATCTACAACAAAGAAATCACTTCTTTGCCATGCCCAGTGACATAGCTTGCAGGTTTAGAATTTCAGTCAGTGGACCTTCACTAATAGGGATGTATGCCAGTTGTATTTTTGTATTCACTAAGTGGCAAGTAATTGATAAAAAATATTTGCTGGATACAAATACTTGTAATAATTCTCAGAGACAATTTATAAGTTTCCATCGCTAAGAAAATATATCATATATTTATTGCTTCGTCTGTCATGCTCTAAGCAACCAGATTAATAATGTATCTCATTGTTCCAAATATGTCACATAATTATATGCTGCTGCTGGTTTGTAATATTTAGTGTACTAAAGGCTTTTCAATACAACAATAACTCGCAATTTTAACTACAGCTACGGTGTTTTGGATGCCATTGCCTCACTTAGATCAGATAGCAATAGAAAGGAATCAGATTAGATCTCATCTCTTTTTTTGCCATTTTTACTGTTGATATTTTTTGAAAAATTATTAATTTTCCTGTGTCTATTTCACATATGAATTTAAATGATTCTCAATTATTTTTTCATATTTATCATGTATTTAACTTATATACGAATAGGGACCTCAAATTTTTTGGGACCATGAACGCATCTTTGGACACCCATCCTTCTATATACTTAAATATATTTAAATCTTGTATATCTGGGGCGAAAATTTCTCAAAATATTGCTTTTGTTCTATACAGTTTTACACAAGAATTTCATGAGCTTATTGGAAAAATGTCCTACTTTTATTGTTATTACCCGAAAACCTCAAATCTCTTCGAATTTAGTACACCCTGTATACGATATTTCAACATTAGAAATAAGACCATAATTACCATAACAATAACAAATATACTTTAAGCATACTGTTAATAAAATACGTTTGTGAAATTTGATTTTTTTATGAACCTGCTGTTTTGGTTGCATATCAAACCCCATGAAATTTAAACATTTTGCTCTATTGATTCAAAACGCGCGCATGTGCGTTACAGTCGCCCAAACAATTCTACGCCTAATTTATCTGAACGTTTACTAGGATTATTTTGTTGCTCCATTGTGATTTGTCCTGGTACAGCGGACCAGCAGGATTGTTAATAATGTTCCATATATATGATATATTCTATTTAAATGGTCAACGATGCAGCATCCCAATGGATGTGTTTAAGAAAAAATGTGTTTTTAGTTTAATCTGATTAAACATGAATATGGCAATTATTATATTTCCTTTTTATTTCTCAATAGCTTCTATTTCATGTAAGTATAATATTAATTTTCTAAGAACTGTCTTATTTAAAAAAAATTATTTGTAGGTATCAAGGATAACAAAAATAAAACAGATATAAAAAAATCAGCTGACGAAGATTATTATTTAAACTATGATTATGATTTAACGAGTAATAATTCTTTCGATGTGGCATTTAAGTCATCTGACTCTTTGATTTTGCCAAATCCAGAAAGCATCGATTCAAAATATACCATAGATGTGTTACCTAAGATCGAACTCCCTGATGACTCTTTAGCCGATACTGATTTAAAAGATCATGATTTTATCGACAATATAATGTACGTTTATTATGGATCACATAACAGAAATGTAGGCAGTTACGGGCCAGAAATTATTATTATCGGTTCCGTACTAAGTTGCGCCGCACAGTTACTTACAATATTTTGTGTTATGCTCAAGAGAAGCCAAAAAGGAGAAAAAGTGATGAAGTATATGTTTTTCCAAGTTATGGGGTCTTTCTGTGTATCAAATTTAATATTTATGTTAGGCGTTTATGTAAGTTGATATTGAGTTTACTTTTCCCAAACTGATATGCAGGATGAGTTAGTAGAGCGTGAACGTGGACAATATCTCTTCAACCATCTTAATTCTTATTCTACTTTTTCCGAAAAATAATATATTTAATTAGCGGTTAAAAGTAAAATTGGTAGATTGGTAGGCGAGGGTCAGGTAGGTATTAAGTCTGACCTAGACAGCAACGGCCGGAGCAGCTACAGTTTCGATGGGTGACCGGACCATCGAGGGAATCCACTGAGACTTGCACGGGCTGGTTATAGAACTATAGGTAACATAGGGAATTACCAGCATGGTATAGATAAGACTGGGAAGTGGTACAATAAACCTACACGGTTGCAGTGCTCTTGGAGTCGGCATGACAGATGGCCCTTACTAAAAATAAAAAACTGGTAGATAAAAAACGTATTTATATAAACTTGACTATCGTACTTTAAATGGAACACTTAGAATAAATAAAAAGAAGCACATGCATTATAAACAAGAAAGCAATAGTAACGAAATCACAATAAATATTCGATATGCCTTCAATTCGACCCTAAGTTCTAGGATCTACTGAATTTAATACATTCCTTATTCTGTTCGTCCTATCGTAATGGCTTTTGTCTAGCAAACAATTTATTTACTCGATGTGGCACTCAACAGGTCTTCTGCCAATTCAATTTAGGATATCCATTCTAACCATAAGACTATAATGTATAGGACCACCATATCCTGTACTACACTAAATAGTATAGTTGTCAATGAGTTCTTGAAAGTCATTGTGTAAAAAAGGTCTTTAAAAAAATGTAGTCCTGTAATATGATTTCCAATTATACCTCCTCAAACATTTATTATACATCTGTGTTGATACTCAATGGTTGTGATAAAATGGGAATTTCAACTGCATATTAATAAAAGTTGTATTAAACAACTATTATTGCTCAAGTGCAGGTAGTCTAACGGAAAACATAATTCCTCCAAATGATCCACTGAGTTACATGAATGAAATGCATAACTGTAATACTTTATATTTGCACAATACAAATATAATTGAATTAAAAGAAACTATTAAGGAAATAAAAAATCTTATGGTCTGGATGAAATCTCTGTAAAAATACTGGAAAATCTACCAGACCCTGCTCTTCATGTATTAGTTTCGATAATTAACGAAACATTTGAATCGGGAATATTTCCATCTCTCTTAAAAACATCTATTGTGATTCTCCTTTACAAAAGTGGGGATTTAGAAGATCCATCTAATTTTCGTCCCATATCATTAATACCCACATTGGCAAATATTATTGAAAAGCTAGTAAAGAAAAGAGTTGTTGAATTTTTGTTATTAAGTAATCAGCAATTTGGGTTCCAATAAAATAAAAATACTAATGATGCTATGTTTGCCTTTCTAAAGATGGTCGATACTGAAATCAATGGTGGAGAGTCTGCTGTGGCAGTATTCTGTGACTGGTCAAAAGCTTTTGGTTGTGTTCAGCATGAAATATTGTTGCGAAAGCTTGAACACTATGATTTCAGAGGCACTACCTTAAACTGGTTGCGGTCTTATTTGTCAAACCGCGGCCAAGTAGTTAAAAATTCATGATTCTCCAACAAATTAAATAACTCTTGGCGTACCTTAAGGTTCTGTTCTTGGCCCAATTTTATTTTTGTTTTATGTTAACGACCTGACTGAAATTGATATTAATGGAAAGTTTACCTTATTTGCTGATGACACCACAATATTGTGGCATACTTGAAAATAAGTCGTGATAAAAATTTCTTGGTTTAAATATCGACTGCAACTTAAAGTTTAAAGATCATATTATTACACTCAATAATAAGCTAGCATATGGTTGCTACGCAATCAGAGTCATTATCTGATAAATAAGATTCTTGTAATTCAAAAGCGTGCTGTTCGTTATCTGTGTAAAGGAAGAATTCATGATTCATGCCAACCACATTTTTTGGCACATGAAATTCTTACAGTAATTTCCATTTTCATTCTGAAAACGGTATCTTCAGTTCATAAACATAAAAGTAATAGTTCTTCCCGCTACATTACACATCATCAAAACAATATATAATCTTACTATGCCAATTCTGAGTTCCTCCCCAGTCCCTGATGTTAAAGATATTAATTCGTATATTCATTTCAGGAAGGCAGTAAAAAGTAAACTTGTAAAACCTTATTATCATTAAAAATAATTTTTTGAAGACATACTCTGTAATATGTTCAAAAGTACACATTAATTTTGGTCTGTAAATTGTTACTATTTGACTAGTTTTTGTATTGTTTTTTTTTACTGTTTTTATTCTTTTTACTCTTTCACTTCTATCTATTTTACTTATAAGTTTATTTATATTTCTTTATTTTGTATATCTGTTTATACAGCACTTTGTCAACAAGAAATGTTCTTCTGGACAATAAAGTATATTTGATTGATTGATTGATCAGTCTCTTCTGAAAATCATTTTCATTCAATTCTTGCTGAAGTTGAATGTGGAAGAGATGAAATTTATATAGGCACGTTATTCGGGCTGTGTAAGATGGACACGTCAGTTTGAATAATTATCTACTTATTGCGTATATCATTAAAATTAAGTAAATCAGGAGAAACTGCATATATTTTTTAAGAAACTTGAATATTCTAGAAACTATCTAAAAAAGCAGTTGTAGTAGCAATCAGAAAGTAGGTAATTGAATGCCGAAATATTTTAAATACTGAATGTTCCATTTAAAGAAATTGAGTTATGTAGTTTGAAAATATAAAAATTGTAATGATTGTGGGGAACACCCTATAAATGGCTCTCAACTATAAGAAATTAATAAAAGATCTTGACTAACGTTCAATGTGAAGTGGATGGTTAAATTTATGGAAATGTGTTTTTTGCAGATTTTATTTTTGACTGCTACAATTATTTAAGGATAAAGCTGAATAATGTGACAACGCTGCAGTATGAATTCAAAAATAATGTACATCTAGATAGAGAATTAAGAGTTAAATACATAGATATAAAACATTTTTAGGTGTTTCGTTAACAAAATATCCAAGTATTAGCTTTCCACCACAATAGGCCAGTCATTAGAGCAAAAATGGGTATGAAAAATTGTGAGAGTCTTTAATCTTTGAAGCAATATTGTAGGAGGTGAAAAAATGATGAATCCGGTTTTGCACCCTTTTCCACCCCCGGAACATTATTTAATTAACAAAAAACGTTTATTTTCAATAACTTTTTGGAAAAAAGTCCGATATTTATGCAAACCTTGAAGAACATTTTAATAACCATTACACATATTCTGTCAAGTTTGCACCCCGCTACGATGACCGGAACATTGCAAATAGTTGTTTTTTTACTTTCTAATGAAATATTTCTTTGAAAAAAAAAATGGGAAAGTTATGCAAATGATTGTTTATGCAACAGAGTAGAGTCACAAATCCGCTTGTAATTTTGTATAAATTTCTTTACCCCGGAAGATTTCTTTCAAAATTTTTTTACCTGACGGCTTTAAACAATAACTGGGGGTCTAAATAATGGCTAAAGTCTTAAAATCGGATTGCAAATGTTTGTAACACCAATAAATGATATATTCTGAATTTGCAACCTAGTAAATGTCCCTTAAGTTCATGAAATTACCTATTATTTAAATAATGAAGCTATGCTCGACTCACAAAAATTGGAAAATAGGTGCAAATTTCATATAGCTTTCTAATAATGGATATAAATACTCATGGAAATACACAACCTCGCAAAATATCCGGAATATAATTTATCTATCTTCGCTTTCCTTCTGAGATATTTCGCAATTTCATTAGAATTTCATCAGCATAAAAAAATTCCAGAAAGAATTGCAAATTCATTATTGTTTTAATTACGTGGGTATATAGCTTAACAACAAATTTCAATTCATTTATTAATGCAGAACATGATTTAAATAAATAAAATTTCCTTGAAAGATGGTGACAATAACATACACTCGCACATGACTCAACACACGAAAATACAAAAAACCCGCTATCCTTCCGGGACATTTAGGAGGTTGCAAATTCAGATTATATCATTTATTGGTGTTATAAACATTTGCAACCCGATTTTAAGACTTTCGCAATTATTTAGACCCCCAATTATTATTGTTTAAAATGTCAAAGTGTCCGTGCCAGATAAAAAAATTGTGAAAAAAATCTTCTGGGGTAAAGTAAGTTATGCAAAATTATAAGCGGGTTTGTGAGTCTACTCTGTTGCATAAACAATAATTTGCATAACTTTCGCAATTTTTTTTCCACAAAATATTTCATTAATAAAGTTAAAAAACAACTAATTGCAATGTTCGGTCATCGTAGCAGGGTGCAAACTTGATAGAATATCGGATTTTTTTTTCAAAAAGTTATTTGTAAAATTTCGTTTTTTGTTAATTTAACGATGTTCCGGGGGGCGGAAAAGGATGCAAAACCAGATACATTATTCTTTCACCTCCGCCAATATTGTCTCAAAGATTAAAAACTTTCGTAATTTTTGTCTAACTTTGCATTATGGAAGTCCGCGGTGACTGGCCTACAATGTGAAAGTCTTGTAGATTACAAACTAATTTTATAATATGCCACCATTTTTATCACAGACATTTTTTTCAAATTTTGAACGGTTGCGGAGATATTGCCTGTCCACACGCTACTGATTTACCGTTTATGTACCTGACTATTGAACTAAGTTATGGAGGAAAACAAGGTAATAATTAAATGGTTTACATTAGAGCAAAAAACAGTTTGTCAGTTTTGAATAATGTTTATAGTTTCCCTTTGGATGAACGTAGAATATAATTAAGGCTATATACTTATTCAGATGTTTTATCTGTAGCAGAACGAGTTAGATTTAATTTACATTTAAACCAAATTCTTGCAAATATCAATAATTAAAATGTAGTATTTGTGTGTGGAGGTTGGTCACTTTTAAGGTGAAGACAGTTGAATTAAACTTTAAGTATGTTGATAAGATATGTCCAAGGAACACATCTTAAATTGGCTGGAAATTGTCCAGATATATATTGCCTGAAATTTTTGTGGCATTGGTCCTGTATTCTTTCTATTGCATTTTTAAAAGGCTTGTTTCTTGAAACCATTATATAAATAAATAAGTATACCAATAATTTTATAAAAAATATATAACTTAGTAATAGAAATAACTTTGGTAATACCTATTTAAAATTATTTTATTCTCTACCCCTAATCAAATTGTTTATAATTAATTACTAAACTTCATTTTAAAATCTTTGTTTCATAATTTACAAAGTTTCACCACCTTAATGTTGGTTTTGACACAATTTCTTCTGCGCAAGATAAATATCAATTGTAATTGTAATAATTAATTTTCCACCATTTTCAGGCAACACGGAGTAGTACAAAGTGTCTGGTAATATCTCTCATATTACATTTTCTGCATCTGTTGACAGCGTTTTGGTTATTTCTGTACTGCTTCTATATTTACAAACTTTTCTCTAATGATGGACTTATAAAACTTAAACACTTAAAAATCAAATATTTAAATATCACTGCTTATGATATATCTACAGTCATAACATTGGTAAGAATATGTGTAATTAAATTTAATATGTAAGAAAAAAAATTGGTGTAATTAGGTAATACTATTTTTTGCTTTTGGGGTTTCAAATTTTGAGATTCAATTAGCAGAGGAGAAAAATTATCAGCTGATGTAAAATATACAAGAAATCCACTTTAGGCTATTAAAAAAGCATCTTGTTTTCTTAAGAATTACGTATATATTGAGAAGTTCACTACAAATAAGAGAAAAGGCATTAAAATTCATTATATTTTTTCGTAAAACAATAACAATCTTTCAGTTGTTTCCATACAGAAGCAACACATTTTATCCTCATCAGTATTATCCATTATTTTGAATCGCAGTAAACATTAACATATGAAGAGGTATGTTTAGAAGTCTGCCGAGTAGTTTCTTTTGTGAATATTTTCTAAAATTTTTCCCTTGTATTTGATCTACAGTTAAGCTTCAGAAGAATTTCTGTTCATTCTCTTACATTCTCATCTTCTCCATTGTGAGATATATTCCTTTCCACAAAGTGGTTCTGGATAAATAGCGATTATTATTATTACCTTATCTTGCGAGGTCGCCCGCAGGTCTCATTTGCTTCTATTATTTCTTACCTCATATAAAGCTGTAATCTCGTAATTTCTTACCAATTGTTTTATTGTTTGTAGACATTGTTTGTAAGGTACAAAGTAGGCTTTGGATGGACAATTTGTTTTTACCACAGGATACCCCTTCCAATGAGCTGCAGGCCTACTATGAAAACATTTTGATATCTTAAATAGCAACGGAGATATACCGGGTGATTTTTTAACCTAAAATTTTCAAATATCTCGAATAATAAGCGCTCTAGGAAAAGAGGTCCGTAATAAAAATTTAATCATTCCACCGAGGAAATACATTAGTGCTAAAATTAGTCACCCTCTCCTTGTAGGTCGGGCGTGGGGTAACTTTGAAATCTTAAAATTATTGCAGATTCGGATTCTACAGCTAAAACATTTTTTCGATTCATGATAGATGGTGCTGCAGTCGACGAAATTCAATTTTTTTCGATTTCTACTACTGAGAACCTATTCATACCATTCTGCACTACGTTTGCAATAGAAAATACCACGTTTTCATTGTAATCAAAATTATTCTTAAAACAAATTTTATTTCTCAAATTTTCAATTTCTGAAAAATGACTTGTCAAGAAACTACTATTATCGTAACCCAGGAACAGGCATCCTTTTTGGGATACTTGGTCGACGTGATTTCCTTCGCTTATGACTTATCGGAGTGCTTGATTAAATCTGCTTTTAAATTAATGTATTTTGCAATATTTCGGATAAATCCTACGTATTTTTAGCTATAGAATCCGAATCTGCAGTAAAGACTTACAAGGAAGAAGGGGAGGGCGACTAATTTCAGCATTAATGTATTTCCTCCACGGAATGATTGTTTTGATAACAGACATTTCGTAGAGTGCTTATTATTCCAGATATTTGAAAATTTCAGGTTAAAAAAATCACCCGGTATAGAGCAGCCAACTTAAAACAGGCACACTGTTTATTAATAGGCTCTTGCGGCTTATTTAAATCTCAAAGTTTGAAAACCTACTAAATTTTTTATATAGGCCAATTTGAATCCGAGTTAAAGATATGCATGTTTTTTACTTTGGAGCATGTAATGAAATAATTTATTTACTTAGTTAAATGCTCCAAAACAAAAATTTCAATACTAAGGACTATTGCTTAAGAAATAATAGTAATACTCTCGAAAAAACTGTCTTGCTTTCATTAAATAATGTTTCCATTTCAGACATCTTATTGTATAACACCAAACAGTTATGAATCAAAAAGATTCTGCTTCATATCAGTGCAAAAGGGCATGCTCTTAAATTATATGCTGCCAGTTTCTCTCCTTATAATTCTGACGACAATTTATACCCTGAATGGACTAAGAAAAATTAATATGGAACTATCCAAATTAGAATTCAATAGTTCCGCTGAATCAATAAATGTTCTCCGCAATGAATTGGAAATGTTAAAGGACAAAAGGGGTGATGGGGTTGATGAAGAAATTGTGAGTCTGCGAGAATCTAAAGTTTGTTTGAAATTTTTGTGCATTATACAAACTGGCTATGATATTGTTTGGTTTATTGTAGTTTTGGCTTTAGAAAATGTCAATGATGGTAATGGAATGTCCTTAATATATGCAGTTACTTCCTGCCTCTTGGTAAAAACTTAAGTATTATCAACGTTCAGAAAATTATTTCTCTAATTTTTAGAACTGGTATATATTTATAAAACGGAAAAGTTTTATGCCAACAATTTATTCCACTCCTGAGGTGATTGCAGATCATAGTGCTCTAAAAGAGGAGGATACAAATGTTACTAATACTTCTGCCAGTGTGTCAAGAAGAGGTTCCTCGGACAGTATACCGTTACTAAATTCCGAGAGCTGTACTGAAATGAGGGAATTGCATTTGGATCACATAAGCACTATTAGCAACTAATTATGTAAGGAAATAATGAAACTGCCCCTAAAGTAATTTCCATACCAAAACACTTGAATACAACAGTCGAGGTAGGTTTCACCAACCAAGTTGTCTCCATCGAGAGATAAATAAAATGAATCATCTCCCGATGATGCCAACTTGGTGGCGGAACACGTGTCGAGTGTTGTTCCAATGTTTTGGTGTTTGTGGAAAACTACTTCAAAGGCAGCGTCACGCCTAATAGGCAAGGCGAGTTAGACCTAAAACTGCTCGAATTTGAAACACCTACTTTTAAACATTCCAATTTATTATAGATTCGAAGATACTTAACATTTTTTTAATTGCAAAATAGAAAGCGGAACTCTGTTTTTTTTTGTAGTTTTTCTTAAATATCTCGTGAAATAAGCCACTAATCGACTTGAGGTATATTAATCAAATTTGTTTCTAAGAAAATTTCCTACAAGGAGGCTATTGCGAATTTTTGCGAATATTATTTACTACTGCAAAATTAGCAACAAAATTGAAAAAATTAAAAATTTTTGAATTGCAATAACTAAAGCAATTGTCTTCGATACTCGATAAAATTTTGAGAAAAGATAGCCCTTGGGATGCCTAAAAAGTGTGCGTAACTTCGACCCTCCAATCCAAAAACATGGCCTAGTGCAAAATTCCAAAATTGAAAATTGGAAGTGCTGCCGTTTCGACAAAAAACAAAACAAAACGGATTGACATGAAACCAATTGGAATCGGTTGAATTTAACAGTATTCTTGAATGTACCAAAATTCAGATTATTTTGTTAACAAATAAATTTTTCATTTAGAAAAAACGAAAAGATTACCGTTGCTGGTGATCAAAAAAACATGAATTAAAAAAGTTTTTTCTAGGACCAATGGGAGCCGAAATACGCCACTTTTACGGTTTTATCGATAACAACTGCTCTAGTCAATATTTTTACTTGAAACTTGGTATGATGCAACTATAATGCTTTATATTTATAAGTACAATTTTTTTCGATTCTTTTTGATCAATTTTTCATTGTGAAAGTATTGATTAATGAGCGCGCAAAAGCGTATGGTTCGAGAAACCACCGAGCGGCCAAGATAGAAATTTTACTTATAAATAAAGCATTCTAGTTACATCATACCAAGTTTCAAGGAAGAATATTGATTAAAACGGTTGTTGTGGATAGAAACATAAAAGCTGCGTATCTCGGCTTCCATATTGTGTTGTCCATGAGATACTGATGCATAAATTCAAACTTTATAATATCACAGGGAGTCCTTTAAATATAATTCACACATACCTACTTATCCAACATAACGCAGTTCGTTGAAGTGGCCAAGGGAAAGTCAGTCCTTAAGGAAATTTCTTATAGGGTGCCACAAGGATCCCTGTTAGGACCAATTTTGTTCATCATCTGTATAAATGATCTTCCTAGCGGTATCATGGACACACATCTAGTCCTCTATGCGGATGATGCCACATTAATAAATTGCAACAATAATATAGGTTTGGCCGAGAGCATGTCAAGTGAAGCTAAAACTCAAGCAGAAGAATATTTTTCCTCCATAAAATTAAAAATGAATACTGATAAAACCCAAAGAATCACACTTGAAACCAAACAACATAAACACAGAACCCGTAAAACTTCTTGGCTTTCACACTGACAGGAAACTCACTTGGGGTGCTCACACGTTGAGCCTATCCAAGAAACTTGCATCCAATCTTTTTCTATTGAGGAAATTGAGTTATTGTGTCTCTCCTGAGATGGTTGGCACGGCCTGTTTCTCATTCTTTCACAGCCAACTACAGTATGGCTTATTAATTTGGGGTCATTGTGCCAATAAAGGAAATATTTTTAGAATGCACAAATTGGCTGTGAGGGTCATCGAGGGTGTCAATATGAGGACTCATTGTCGACCATACTTTATACAATATCAGATGCTTACCTTACCTTGCATGTATATTTACGAATGTCTTGTTTATGTGAAAACAAATTTTGAGAACTATAAATGTCACATAGATATACATTCTTACAATACCAGAAATAAAACTAATATATATAAAAAAACATATAAATTTACAAAAGCAATGAATGGTGTAAATAACATTGGACCAACGTTTTTTTAATAAATTACCTGAGGAAATCAAACAGATAGATTTGAAAACATTTAAAACAAGTATAAAGTGAAACAAATTTTATTAATAAAAGCATACTATGATATAGTTGAATTTTTAATTAAGTGATGTTTTAACGTAATGTATGTAATTTTTAAATAGGTACCTATGTGATTTGACAAGTGTACACAATTTGAATATTGCATTGACTGAATAAACTATCTATTGGTCCTAGAAAAAACTTTTTTTAATTCATGTTTTTTTTAAGCGCAATTCAATACAACTGGATGAAGATATTTCAACTAAAGATACGAATCCCTAGCAATGGTAATTTTTTCGATTCTTGTAAATCAAAAATTTATTTGTTAATAAAAAAATCTCAATTTTGGTACATTCGAAGATAATATTAAATTCATCCGATTCCTATTGGTTTCATGTCGATCTGTTTGTTTCTGTCGAAACGGCAGCACTTACAATTTTCAAAATTGGAAATTTTCAATAGGCCGCCATTTTGGATTGGAGGGTCAGAGTTGCGCACACTCTTTAGCCATAACAAGGGCTATGTTTTCCCAATATTTCATTGAGTTTGGTAGCCAATTACTTTAGTTGCTATTCGAAAATTCGAAAATTTTTCATTTTTTCAACTTTTTTGCTAATTTTGCAATAGTAAACAATTTTTGTGAATTTTCGCAATAGCCTATCCTTGTATGAAATTGCCTTAGGAACAAATTTGATCAATATACCTCAAGTCGATTAGACTTGTTTCACGAGATATTTAAGAAAAACTAAAAAAAATAACAAAAAAAAAACAGGGCTCCACTTTTTATTTTGCAATAAAAAACTGTGTTCCATATCTTCGTATCTATAGACTAGAGGGTTGTTATTTATGTATTTTTTACCTATTTTTAAGCAAAAAATTGTAATGTTTATAAGGATTTCAGATTAAACGTCTAATTCGCCCCGCCTAGAAGGTTCCAGCTTCCTCCAGGATTAATGATGAAACTTTTGCAATATTCACTGGAAATGTGATTTTTTGGATGTAATTTGTACACGATGAAAGTTTCTAATTATAGTTTTAATTAAGTGTACATATTTTTCATGATAATTCAAGTATTTTTAAATATAACCTTTCATATTATAAACAGGTCTAGGACAGGTTATTGTTTTCTGTAAAATTTACTTGAAAGATGAATTCTCTACGAAAACCACTATTAACATAAACTTTTGTAGGGGAATTGTCTATTCAATAAATTAAATAGTCGATGGAAGAACCTGTCCTAGTATCATATTACTCAGTAAGCAGTAAGATTACTATTGAAATGTTTTATTCAACAAATTATGTAAACTATTTCTTGTTAAAATTTGACATCGGCCTACATCAGTATTATTCTATGTAATAAGATTGTCTTCGAGGAGATAAGCACAAACTAATTATAAAATAGGATACATTTGTAGCTAAATTGTTCATATCCTTAAAATAATTACTGGTTTTTAATAAATCTGATTCGAAATATTTAATTTATTTATTTCTTATACACAGAATATAAATATGCTGTGAAAATTAATATGTATAAATAAAGCAATGTAAATATTTGTAACAGGCAGTCTTTTGGTGAAACCAATAAAACACAATAAATAATAATAATTTCTTATATTTTCCTTTAAAGACATTTGCATTAGTAATTTGCGATTCGAGTAATATAAGAAGCAGTATCTTAACACGTTTTAGCTTTCAATCGTATCCCTTCATAAGAACAAGACAAGTCAAAAGTCTTTAAAATCGTATAAAACAATGGTTATGCTGGTATATATCCAAGGTAACTGCTATCTCAGGAATTCTTTATTTACAAATTAGTTTCTCAAAAACATATTCTGAATTTGTCTTTCACGGTAGTATTGAACAAAGAATGAGCAAATTCATCAAAGGAAAGGGTAATGCAGAAAGAAAACAATTAGTTCTGACCAAGTCAAGTGATGGATATCGCAAAGAAATCGAAAGTTTTCTAAACTGGCAATGAGTTAATTCAGTTCAAACCATTGGCGCAGAAGTAATTTTAGCATACGTTTCAGAATTGGTGAGTCTTGTAGCGTTTATATAGATCACATTGATAACAAGTGTTTTTTTTTTTCATTGTAAGCCAAAACGGTTGACAAAACTATCGATGTTAAAAACAATGTTGCCGACGCATGAACATGTTAATATTCCTTCGTATGCAATAGTCAAGTCTTTTATGAAGCGTTATAGTGCAGGACATGTACCGAAGTAGGCAAGAACTTTTACAAGAGATCAGATTAAGACATATTTTTACAACATGCTCTCGACGATGACTACTTGCCTCAGTTGACTTATTACTAATTTCCATTTTTTTGTTCCTTCGTACATATTCTATAATGATACAAACAGAAACAAATTTAGATAAACCCTACATATTAAGTATAGAAATATTAAAACTCTTGCATTATTGAAAATAGCTCTTTTTTTTACACTGTGCTTATCCCTTTAGCTACTGGTATATATTTACAAATGTGTCTGGCTAAACCAAAAAAAAAGAAAAGTAGTACAAATGCTCTGATACATTCATGAAGTCAAAAAGCAAACATCCCTATAAGTAAACAAACTAAAACTCATACCTAATTAAATTTATAATAACAAAATATCAAATTGAAACGAAATTACGTAACTTTTTTTTTCATAAATTTTTTTTTCTGGTGATACATTTTGTAACATTCACTTATACAAAGTCCTACTTTACACTCCACACACACCAAGTTGTAACATATTTCAGTTTTTTTTCACCTCGGTCAGTATTTGAACATACATGGTAAATTCTCTGCCCCTTTTGTCTACTCCCAATAGGTGGAACATTTGCAGGGGGAATGTTTTTCCATGAAATTCATTGCAGCTAAGTGATCTATTATTTAAATACTTTGTCTTCCCAGTCTAGCAGCAGTCAGAGTTCCATGTTTCTCTAAAATTTGTTGCACGATTTTTCTTATAAATATGTTCAAGCATATTGAAGTTTTTACAAGGAACATATTATAATCATTTAGCATGGCAACATCAATCAAGTGAAAAAATAGTTTTTTATACTACTTCATTGATTTTCGGAGACTCCTCTGTAGCTAACTGCGTCACATTTATCAATCATGCGCATGTTTTGGGTATAATCTATTACATAGTCTGGTTTCCAAATATGTCCAAATATATGCCAGTTCTATGATCCAATTTTCCTCTATTGTTCATTACTCCTTGATGAAATGTTGAAAGCATTAACCCACCACGGTTGCCCTTCCACCTAAGAGCCATTACATTTTTGCACTTTTTGCTTTCGCACGTTCCACGTGTCACCCAATGTAAAAATTTCGGAAAATGTTTTCTATTTTTTTTTTACTTACTATTGTGCTGGTCCAAGTAAATTGCTAGTTTAGAAATTATCTGTAAATAACATATGCCCTTTTTGTTCATAGTTCACCATTCGTTTTTTATTACCGCAGCTGAAGCACCTAATGGACGATTTCGAGGAATGTCAGTTCCACACCGGGTACACTAAAAACTGCAGAAGAATTCCAGTCTCACAATCACTCAACACAAATATTTTAATTCCGCATCGATATCTCTTGGATGGGATAAATTGCTTGAAGTGCAGCCTGCCTTTGAACAATATCAGGGATTCATCGTTGGCCAGCTTTTGAAAAGAATGGAAAAATGTCGAATATATCCTATTCCATTCTTTAAATATGGTTCGTATTTTCCACAATTTATCATTGTTGTCAGGGGGCGAAGGGTTGTTATTATCAGCAAAATATATATAACGCAACAATTACTGGAAATAATAAGATCTACTGACCAATAATCCGAAATTTTGTTTTTTTATATGTGGTATCGACAAAATTATTGCTAAAAAGCTATACATTTCATTCACATTAGTAGGCACCCTTGGTTTTTTTCTTGGAGCAGGATCGTCTTCGGCACTGTGGTTGTAGTATTTATTAGTTTTGTACACAATTGTCGTCCGCATATGCTTATCAAAATATTTTACAAAGTACTTGTACTCGTTACCTTCATTTTCTATTTCAAACGCTTCCGAGATTCCAGAATTTTCATCTTCAAAGTGGTACATTGTGTTATTGAAAATATCGCAATTTTGCCAATATAAATCTCCTACAACAGTTGCTTCATCACTATCACTATTTAGATAATAGATAACATTTATTGGTGCTAAAACAAGAAATGTTATACACAAGTCAAATACATTGATAAAACACAATAAAAAATAAATTGTCAAAATAAAATGTATACATTCAATAAATTATCTATTGATATTAAAGGCACATTAAAATACATTAAGCTCAAGATAAAATTTTAATTTTCAGTAATTACTGACACATCACAGTCTAAAAATTTTATTATTATTATTATTTATTAAAAATGTTTTAATAAGTCGTTTAAAATTATTGACCAGTAGTACTCTGATCCAGAGAGGCAATTTATTAAAAAATTTATAGGTCCATAGTAGTTGAGACCATTCCTGCTAGATTTTAATCTTAAGTAGTTGGGTCTTATGTTATCTCCATTTCGGTTATTGTGATTATGTACAGATTTCTGGAATGTGTACTGTTCCAGATTATTTTTAGTATATACCGGGTGAGTCACGAATTGCGCTCGCCCCGATATTTCCTAAAATATTTGGAATAGAAAATTGAAATTTGTAGGCCTTATTACACGACTAAAATTCCATCTTTTCAATAAAAAATCAAGTTTGGTGCACATCCGGTTTGACCGGAAATGCCCACAACTTTCGATTTTTAAATGGAACACCCTATATATTTTTACATTTTTGGAATCTAGAGGAAATTATGAATACAATACATCCATTTTGGTCACTTTTTGATAAACATTAAAAATGTTATTAAAAAATCTATTTCTGAATCCAGAGTGCTGTGGTGCCCAAAATATATTTTAGTTTGTGTGCTACGTTACTATAAAAATAAAAAGAGCAATATGATTGCATTACTTAATTCTCTAGAGGCGTTTAAAATTTTTAAATGTGATTTTTACCCACTAACTCGGTTTTTTTAAATGGGAATTTAATCGTTCACCACCATTTTTAAATACCTCATTTTCATACGAATCTAATGATACCAAAATTTTGAAAATCCGCTCAGAAATATTTGAGATTTCAGCCAAAATACAATGCAACCAAGCTTTTAGAAACATGCGGCTAATAGATTAGTGGGCTTTGGAAACTAAAATGGCACATTTCTGTGTAAATCTGGTAACCTAATAACATTGGAAAAATCATAGTAGCCATTGAATGTAATAAAACAATATCAGCTGTCAGACAGATACAAAATAAAGCGTTGCGGAAATCTCTTTGAGTAAAAATTAAAGAAAATGAATAATTTTAGTAGAAATGAAAAGGTCGATATGTTACTGATATATGGAGAGCGTCTCAAAAATTCAACTGCAGCTGCAGAACTGTATCAGCAACGATATCCCAACAGACGTCATCCAAGCAGACACTTGTTTGCCAGAGTCTGTCTGACAGCTGATATTGTTTTATTACATTCAATGGCTACTATGATTTTTCCAATGTTATTAGGTTACCAGATTTACACAGAAATGTGCCATTTTAGTTTCCAAAGCCCACTAATCTATTATCTATTAGCCGCATGTTTCTAAAAGCTTGGTTGGATTGTATTTTGGCTGAAATCTCAAATATTCCTGAGCGGATTTTCAAAATTTTGGTATCATTAGATTCGTATGAAAATGAGGTATTTAAAAATGTTGGTGAACGATTAAATTCCCATTTTAAAAACCGAGTTAGTGGGTAAAAATCACATTTAAAAATTTTAAACGCCTCTAGAGAATTAAGTAATGCAATCATATTGCTCTTTTTATTTTTATAGTAACGTAGCACACAAACTAAAATATATTTTGGGCACCACAGCACTCTGGATTCAGAAATAGATTTTTTAATAAAATTTTTAATGTTTATCAAAAAGTGACCAAAATGGATGTATTGTATTCAAAATTTCCTCTAGATTTCAAAAATGTAAAAATATATAGGGTGTTCCATTTAAAAATCGAAAGTTGTGGGCATTTCCGGTCAAACCGGATGTGCACCAAACTTGATTTTTTATTGAAAAGATGGCATTTTAGTCATGTAATAAGGCCTCCAAATTTCAATTTTCTATTCCAAATATTTTAGGAAATATCGGGGCGAGCGCAATTCGTGACTCACCCAGTATAGCAAACATACATAGATATACAAACTAGGAAAAGTTAGTAACTGCAGATTAATAAATTCTTGTTTAACATCTGCCCGGTACTCCAGTCTACTTATAATATGGATCACTTTTGAGTCATTCTCTCTTTCACTACCATCGCTTGCACTATCCAGGTCACTAAGTGAAAGAATATCATCACTATATATCATTGTCACTCAATTCTGTTCTTGGACGCTTTGAACTGCGAGTACCACGAGATGTTGACGGTATATCTATTTTCAATATTATAATGTGACAAATAAAAAGTATTTTTAGATAATAAAATATAAAATGTAGCTAGACACACCAAATATTACTACCAATCTGGCATTTCTTATGCGCATTTGGAAATAAGAACCCTAAACGTTCGAGAGGAATACTCCAGTAAATATGCTGGAAAAATGTGCCAAATGTGTAAAAGTTGGGAAACAACACCGATTTTAAAAATTCCTTCTGTGTTGTGTTCCATGAACCCTCAGGATCATTCGTCACGACTAACATTTTTGTGGACGGACAAAATGGGGAAGTTTTGAGGGTTATAAGCCTCAAAAATGTCCCAAAAATTAAGCCTTGAAAAAAAAATTAAAATTTTGGCCTGGAAATCTCTACTTGGAGGGTTTTCGAAGTCGCTGGTCATGAATCTGAGGTCCAATATGGAAAATTCAAAATGGCGCTGGTCATGAATCTGAGGTCCAATATGGAAAATTCAAAATGGCGGATCGGAGGTAGAGTCAAATTCTCAGGAAAAACTCGTACTTTTTCGTTTTTGGGCTGAAACTGGGAACCCGGGGACTTTCGTGGTCGCTAACGAATCCGATGTCTAATTAGGGAAAATTCAAAATGGCGGGCTAAAAGTAGAGCCACATCCTCAAGAAAAACACGTGCTTCTCCTATTTTTGTGATTTTGAACAAAAATGTAAGGTTTACCTGAGAATCTGGCTTTACCTCTGGTCGGCTATTTTGAATTGCCCCTAATTAGATATCGGATTCATTATCAGCGATCACGAAAACCCCGGAGTCCCAGTTTCAGCTGAAAAAAGAAAAAATATGAGTTTTTACCGAGAAATTGACTCTACCTCCGGTCCACCATTTTGAATTTCCCCTAATTGGACATCGAATTCGTTATTAGCGACCACAAAAACCTCCAAGTCCCCACTTTCAGACCAAAAACGAGAGTACAACAAGTTTTTCCTGAGAAATTAAGTGTACTTTCGGTCCGCCATCTTGAATTTCCTAAACTGCACATCGGATTCGTGATCAGCGACCTCAAAACCCCGAGTACTCATTTTCAGACAAAAAAAGAAAAAAATATGAGTTCTTCCTGAGAAATTGACTCTACTTCCGATCCGCCATTCTGAATTTACCAAATCAGACCTTGGACTTATAACTAGCGACCTCGAGAATCTCCGAGTACAAATTTTCAAGGCCATTCGTTTTCATTTTTTCTTGAAAATGGCCCGATTTCAGGTTCGCCATTTTGAATTTCTCATATTGGATCTCAGATTCGTGATCAGCGACCACGAAAACCCCTCGAGTAGAGATTTCCAGGCTGAAATTTCCATTTTTACAGTTTCTTTTTCAAGGCTTAATTTTTGGGGCTTATAACCCTCATAACTCCCCCATTTTGTCCGACCGCAAAGACGTTAGAGGTGACGAATGATCCTAAGGGTTCAAATAAATAAAACTCGATAATCAACGCCCGTTCCCGGCATAATTCATCAAATCGCTTACGGCCGCACTTCGCAAAAGTTTCGTACCGTCATCTATTGAAGACAGCCGTAGTTAAATAGGTACCTTACATGATAAATAATATTGTCAATACTTAAAAATACTGACAGTATTATTGAATGTGTAAGGTCAGTATTGATGGGGACTGATGGTATATTGATGCAGATCCGGAAATTCTGATTTTAGCGCATCAATATTGGAGAGTGGAGGGGATTCTGTCAGTATTATTGGTCGTGTAATATGTGCGCTTCAATATTGAATCAGTACTTTCATGTTTACATGATGTTCGCAGTACATGCAGCAGTGGACGGTGATAGTGAGACTGTGGAGCTTGAAATCCAGGGCGAGGGAGGTCAGGTTATTAACGAAAACGATATTCTTCGAAATTTTATTGAAACTTTCGAAGCACTTCTGGAGTTGCTGAATTCTTCCAGTCCATTCTATATGAACAAAACAAAAAGAAATGTGGCAAACTTGTTGGTGTCTATAGCAAAATAAAATGCTTTCCTGCTTTAAAAGCATTTTTAGGAATAATTTCAATAACATAGGTATATATACATGTGTCCCATAAGTGGACAAACGAAGTATGGTGACGGGGGAGGTTATCTCCAATCAAAATGACAATATATGTGGTTATCCAGTATGATCAAAAGTTATTTAAATTTTTTTATTTTCCCCTGAAATCGCTAGTATGCCCACTAAAAATTAAAAATTAGGACTTTTGCTGTTTTCTTTTTTAATTGGATTTTAAACAGATGCACCTTTACCATGGAGGCATTTCCATGACCTTTACTATCATCTGCCATTTCAAAAGAAATTTATAGTAAGTTAATGACGCTAACGGATGAAAAAGGTACTACTGAAAGTTGACCAACTGTCAGAACAAGTCCATTTAATGCAGATTCGAACATGGCATAACACATGGGGTTATTCAGGACAGATTTCTTTATCAACATTTTTTTTGGGAATTGCTACATGGACGCCGCGGCGGACATATATCATTTCATAGCTGTCCGCCGCGCATGCGCATTCGCTTTTGCACGACTTATTGAACCGCCGCACGGAGAAATTAAAATGTTTTTATGCAATTTTCTGAAAAATGTTTTTGTCTGCGACGCTAATGCTGCCTGCGGCGCTGATAATTTATTAACAATTATTTAGCAAAATAAAAATCAACCTAACTAACCCAACTACCATCACATGAAAGAGATAAATTATTATATGAAAAAAAGAACATTTCTGTCGTCAAATCCAACCAGAATTTGTGAAAAAGGATATTAATCGTTACAAAATATTTTAAAAAAAAAAGTCCAGTGGGCAGTATTTGAACCCGGGACCTAGCTGTCACTCCACAACGCGACAACGTTACGCATAGGCCAGCGATCCACGTGGAAAACACCGCTATAGCACGGAATAAATAGTATCTAACCAAACCAATTGCCGCGGCGGACAGCTAAGAAATGATAGATGTCCGCCGCGGCGTCCTTGTAGACAGTCCCATTTTTTTTACAAGTAATTCGGATTCATCAAAAATTACGTTCTTAGCTCGTGGAAATGCCTTTATCATAAAGGTGCACCTATTCAAAATCCAATTATAAAAAGTAATAGGTATTAATATTTATTATTTATCAATTGCTGTTTTGAACAAAAATGTTTTACACAAAACTTTTTATTCAGTTAAAAGTAATAACAGACAGACTCAATTCGGCAATGTAACAAATAAGCTACCTAATAAAAATAAGAAAATAATTTATTTAATATTTATTCAAAGAATGTTTTGCTAATCTTCACTGCCTTCTGACTTTATACATGGTGGAATTTTGTTGAAGAATAAGAGGCAGTAAAAATTTGATGACATTCGGGATTTTTCCAATCGAAAATAATCGACTCTATTATCATTTTTTATTCTTTTCGTGTATTTGAACCAGTTATGAATTCTTGAAAAAACGTGCAAATCTAGTGGTTTTTTTGCAATTTGCGAGGAAACCACTGTGCTAATTTGAGTTCCACCGGGGCTCATTTTTTTGTTATTTTATTAAGCACATTTTTTTTCTATAAATTCAACTTTTCCTTCAAGGCGAGAAAAACCGGTTTTTGCGACTATTCGCAATTTCTTTCTGCAAATTCCACCAAAAATTCTTTTTACAAAATAATATCTTCTTCTAGACATTGTAAACTACATGCGAGTATTTCGTTTGTCGAGGTTGCAGTTCATCCGAGGGTAAAATCTAGCTCGCCTACACTATTACCTATTTTTACTTAAGTAACTTTTAAAAATTGTAATATTGTACCATTTTGTCTCCCTTTCATACTCTTTAAAATTTATTGTCAACTTTTTGGCAGATATTTTTCTTTCCAAATTTGCTTAGCAATTAATTCTACTAGACTAACGTTTAACAATTGTAAAATTAGGACGATTCACCTCCTTTTTCGGTGATAAATCCGTATCACTGTATTCAAAAACATTAACATCTTAGTAAAGGAGCTGCTGACAATAACCTATAAATATAATAATTTCAATGGTTTCAACACAATAAATAAATATAATGCTTTTGAAAATTGTATTTACTTTGCAAGAAATTTAATGTTCTCATGATTAATAACAATCGCAAAAGGAAACAATGTGTTTTTAATTCAAGAAAACATAAAATACTAATCAACGCATAGAACGCAATACAAAAGTTGCTGCACAATTATGTGGAAAAATTCCGCGGCGCTAACAGATATTCTGTCGATAGTCTATAAAAGTGCATAGTTACCCATATCAATATTGTTTGTAGTTTCAGAGAAAACAATAAAACAAAGTCATGTAAATCAACTGTATTTATTAATATAAATACATTCTTATATACAATTTTATGTATATAAAAATAAAACGTCATTATAAAATAAATATATTCATATATATTTCTCAACTACTTATTAAATTATTAACAAAAAGATGGTCAAACATTTAAAAAAAAATCATGAAAAATTAAATTGATGGTCATAATATATAACAAATTTAAATTTAAAAAATCAATAGATTTACGATGACATATTTTCTACGTCTGACCCGTCAGACCCAATGTTATTTTCATCAATTTCTTCTCCCTCAGTACTTTCTTCTTCCCATTCATTTTCACTTTCTGAATGAAAATCTAATTGAGGATCTTCTGTGTCTGAATCACTAGAATCTGGAAAACAATATCAGTTATCAATGATTTATTAGAATAAAATGAATTCCAGGTTTCTTCCATGTATAACTCCTCCAGACACAGTCTAAGTTTACCTCGATAAATCTCTTACTGTGGAAAACAGGTAAAGTAAAGAAAAAATGTATGATGAATCTAATAGGAATGTTCTTTAGAGAATAAAATCCTGATTACACATCACAAAATATTCAAATAGTCTCCATGTTGGTTATAAAAACTTTTTTTTAGCAGTTTCCATGAATAGCTAGAAAGAAATATCTGCTTTCATTTGAATGTGCAATACCAACTGAGCTACATGCTCGTACGTACAGTATCATCAAAAGTCACTAGAAGCATTGTGCTGTTTTATTTAAATTTTTTAGAGACAAATTTCAAATTTCTGATTTGCATTTTTTTTGTAACTGTGAATATTATAATTAGTCCAGTTACCAAAGGTTCTAACCTCGGAAAAAACAACAGCGGTTGTTTGGTTCATGATACGTCCACACTTTCCAATACGACGCTTTGATGCGATTCCCGATCTGTAAACTAACTTTTGCTATTGCGAAAACAAAACAAAAAATTAAAAATAATACTAAAATTTTAATCAAATAAAGATCAAATTATGTATTTGTAAAATAAAAATTTAACGGCACTTCAAAGAGCAGAAAGCCCCACCAGTTTGATAAAAAAATACACTTTGAATTTCCCGATCAGAACACCAGAACTTAATATCGTAGAGAATTGCAAACCTCCCCACTAGAACCAGCAAAAATCAATGAAGTATAAACACATATACGTGACACAAATGGACGCTTGCCAATTTGAATGCACTTCAGAATATGTCGCAGTAATGCAGTTGCTGCACATTTCATTGGTCTCCGATTTACACTATAATGTGACTGTTATTACAAAATGATTAGGTATCTTTTCCTCGCCATTTTTAAATTTGGAAATTCTACCAGCAACAACTTTACCTACCTTTATCATTAAATATAAGTAACGGCTCTTCACTTTCACTGGGTTCTTGAGATGAAGTGCTACTAACTTGTGAAATTAGTAAGTCTAACCTTCCTTTTAACCTGCTTAAAGGTGTTACAAGGGATAATCGATTTTCTATACTTCCTAGTGCCGATCCTAACAGATCCGGTAGGTCTGGATTAGACATAAGAATACCAGCATGAGTCTGCAAAATATGTTTAAGCCACAGGGAACCAACTTGACTTCTGCAAATAAAAAAATATATTTTAGACCGAACTCACCATTATGTGCATAAACTAAAACAAAGATAATTTTACTTTATTATTAACTGAAAAGGGGACAGCTTATATCTTTATTAACCCCTTGGCCCTATATTGTAATTCGCTGTGCAGCTCTTGTACAGCCCACTGAGACGACTGCCTACTACAAATTTTTATAAAATAATGGTATACATATATATCTGGTGAATTATTACTTCCATATGAATATATAGTCCTACAGACGAAAATGATGCAAATGATGCAACGCTGCATGAAAGCACGACTTAGAATTGGCAAAAATAATGCACATTATGCATCATTGAGATTAATCTAGATAGTGAATAATAATACATAAAATAATTTGTTATCATTGACAACTGTCTATTCGACATAAGTTAGATTTTCTTCAGTGTTAACAGTCGGACTTCACTTAAGATTTAATTTTTGTCTTTATTAGTTGGTTATTTATTTTGTGTGAGACAATACAATATTGTTTACACTCGTCAAATACAAAAATAATAGATAATAATAATAATATAATACATAAGTCACTTAACTAGGTATAAAAAATATAAAATATAAAAACAATGACCTAAGAACATTAATAAACAAGTACCACAATTACAAACTGCATTACAATGACAATCAGAACAGAAAAAGATCAATAGACAATTACATTCAAGAACAATTAAAATATATGCAAAATTCATCAATCTCATAGAAGACAATTTCCCTCAGAAAACTTTTCACCTCCTTGGCAAATGCAGTATCACTAAGAATCCTCCAGCCATTTGGCAGTAGGTTGTACAATTTTACGGCTAAATATCTGAATGAATTTATGTTTCTAGTCAGACGGAAAAAAGGAACTTCAACAGATTCATTTCTTGTTTTGTAGCAATTTTGAGTTCGGTAATGAGACAGATGGTTTCTAGCAAAAAGAATACACTCCAATATATACCGATTAGTGCAAGTGAGGATACGTAACCTTTTAAACAAAGGTCTACAGCTTTCACTATATTTTGAATTCGTTATAACTCTGATAGCTCTCTTCTGTAATTTTAGAATTTTAACAGCATGTGCAGAGCTGCCCCACAGTAAAATGCCATAGCACATTATGCTATGAAAGAGTCCATGATATGCAATCAAGATAATGCTTTCATTGATTAGATTTTTAAGTTTTTTCAGCAAATATATTCTACTTGACAATTTTTTGGACATACAATTTATGTGGCTTTCCCATGTCAGTTTGCTATCTAAAGTGATACCACGGCAATTAATTGGATTATTGTTGTTAATATGAATTCGTGTGTTTAGATAAAATATTAAATTTTGGGTTTTTTGAGTGTTTAGACTTAGTTTTACATTGGAGAAGTATTGCTTGGCTTGTTGTTGTGCATCCGCTGACATATTAGTGAAAGTATCCATGTTATTATGGGCTGAAAGTGGAGTACTATCATCCACATATGCAATAATTTTACTAGAGATGTGATCTGATATGTCGTTGATATAAATAATAAATAACGTTGGCCTTAATATCGACCCTTGAGGAACACCAAACTTGAGTGACTTTAAGGATTAGATTTCACGATTACGGCAAACACATTGACGTCTGTCTAACATATAGCTTTTAATGAAAGAATGTGCAGATTCTCTTATGCCAAGACTTTCTAATTTTATTAATAATATGTCAGGAGACACACAATCAAAAGCTTTAGACAAATCTAAGAAAGAAGCAACTACCATATGTCCATCTTCAAGTGCATCTGTTATAAATACAATCATATCGGTTAATGCTTTGATAGTAGAGGTGCTTTTTCGGTAACCATATTGATTGGGATTTAGTAAGTTCTTATTTTTCAAATACAGCATTAGCCTCATGTTGAAAGCTAATTCTAGCAATTTAGACAGAACTGGAATGATTGATATTGGTCTATGATTATTGACTTGATCCTCATTACCTATCTTAAAGATAGGTACTACTTTAGATTTTTTTAGACAGTCGGGAAATATTCCTTTTTCAAAACAGAAATTAATGAACTAAGTTATGAAAGGTAAGAGCTCATCTTTGGACATTTCAATGGTATCACTGTTTAGACCATAATAATCTCTGGATTTAGATGTACTTAATTTGTCTATTAGATAACCAACTTCATATTCCGTTACTGGTTCTAAGAAGAAAGAGAAAGGTACACTATTGTTCCTACATAGACTTATATAATTAGAATTACTGCAGTTTAAATTTTTCAGAATTTCATTGGCTATGTTAACAAAATAATTGTTGAAGTCATCGGCACTGATTTCAAGAGATAGTTGACTATGTTTGTTTAATAATTGACCATGCTGTTTTTTGTTTATTTTTGGAACTGGAGTTCAGTATTGTGCTTAATAGTTTCATTTTTAAGAGCTCGTTTGTAATCTTTTTTAAGTTTATTGTAATCAACTTTGAGATTGCTATCATTATAAGATTATCTTTCATAACTTTTATGTTTTGACTGTAATTAATATTATGTCTTTTCTTTTCGTATTGTTTGATAGGAAAAGAAGTGTCATAGCAATTTTTTCGTTATTTAATAAAATTTCGGTCATTTGATCAGGATCAAGGGTCTGGTAAAAATGTGACCAATCACAGTTAGTTAATGATAGTTTATAAAGTCCTATTGTATAATTGTTTATTGACCTATATGTTATCTGCTCTTTGGATCTATAGATGTTTTTTGGCTCTGAGTAAGAAAAACACAAACAGTTGTGATCAGATAAGTGATATGAGGATTAAATATTCTGATTTTACTAATATTTTGCTGTATATTCGAGAACACATTATCAATTTTGGTTGCAGTTCTATCAGTGACTCTTGTGAAATCATTACCATACTCTTGCATGCCAAAGGATAAGAACAAATCTGTTATCAGTTGAGAATTGATAGTTTTAATTGAGAACTCAATATTAAAATCAGCAAAAAATGTAATACATTTTTCAATGGAAAGATTATTCAGAAATGCAGTTAATTTATTATTAAAAACATTTAGGTCTCCTTTGCAAGAGCGATAGCAACAGCAAATAACTGACTTTGTTTTGCGTAATTCAATTGCACATAATTCAATATTTAACTCTTCGCAATAATTACTAGTGAAATTATATGGTTTATAATCTAAACCTACTTTGAAAAAAATATTATCTCAAGAAACTGATCCTCTTTCTGGATTTAGTTAACCTACGAAACAATTTTTTTTTACTTTTAAGTTCTCAAAAAAAAAGAATATTAAAGTAATAGGTAGAAATGTGAATTAAATAGTCGTGATTAATAATGACACATCAAATGTCAGTTAAGTAAAATTAGCCTGTTAAAAAAGCTGTTGTTCAAAACTAAAAATTTATTGTCTATTTCTTATAAATAAAATGTAATTACTATTGAAAGGGGAATTTAAAAACTGATAAATGCTTTAGGGGTTTCAAAGCAAGTAAAAGTTTCGGTAAAGACATTTTTTTTGAAAAATTAATAATAAAAAAGTGTTTCCTTTTGTAAACTCAATCCGGGGACACACAGTATATTGATATATACTAAAAAATAAACGACCTCACCTTGCTACACTAACAAAGAGGTATTTAGGAATGAATAAAAAATTAAATTGTCACTTCATCCGTAAACAGACGTTAGAGGTGTTTCAGAATCTCATGAGCCGCGAAATGCGCAAAAGGCAAAGTTTAATCTGAGTTATAAGTATGTTTTTGAAGACACTGGAGACTGCCTTGCTGTATACATAAACAAGAGCTCGGGATAAATTGTAAACAATAAATATAATATTTTTAAGAAGTGTAAGTGAGTCAACAGGACGGATTATGTCTCTGCGCATATGAAGGTCACGGCTCATGAGGTTTTAAAATACCTCTACTAGCCACGTACTCTGAGCGGATGCGACGCGAGAACTTGTCTATCTGACACCCAGATTATTTTTGAGAGAGCCTACTTCAATCATTTTTTTTATACATGAAGGAGTGGTAAGAAAATTATAATGTTTGGCATAGTGACTATACTCGTCAAGCTATTTCAGAATATGTAAAGAAAAAAAAAAGTTAAATGGACCTATCGTAAGAATTGTCATTTCACTATAAAACTAAAATAATAACCTATTAAACTTATTGTAAAGTATACGTCCCATGTAATATGGTTTCATTTTATATAATTCAAGTCTGTGTATATCGTATTGCAAATTGGATTCATATCGTGCAGGATAATTGTGATTAGTCTTTAAGGAATTGAAGGTGGATAAGCTTTTTTTTACAAATTTTAAAATTTCGTATATGTACAGACAGGGTAATGTAAAAAAAATATTATGTTTGATAAATATCTGCTTACAGGATTCTCCATAGCTTACATTAAACATATTATTACAACTAGCTCTTTTTTGCAGCAAGAACACACGGTTTGATGACGGTGAGTTTCCCCAAAAAATAATTCGATAAAGCAATCTGGACTCTAAATTAAAAACATAAAATATCTTCGCAGTCTTTAAATTCGTTATGTGACGTAATCTTTTCAGCGCAAAACAGTGACTTGAACTTTTATTGCAGATATAGGAGACCCGTGACTTCCAATCCAGTGATAAATCAATATAATATAATAATAATTTAAATGTTGACACTTGTTCAATGGATTTATCATAAAGCTGTAAAAGCAAACTTGATATGTAATGAGCTCTAACAGGATGAAATTGTAACGATAATGTTCTTTCTTGGTTTATTACCAATTTTTTTATGGTGAAATAATTATTTATATTAAGTAGGGTAGAATTTAACTTATCAATCAGTTCTTGTATGTTTTTGGTACCTTCGGCAACAGTAATATCATCACCACAGGAGTAATAGCATTCATTTACATAATTATCCAAGTCGTTAATGTAAAGGAGAGAGTAGCAGTCCCAAAACACTACCTTGGGGTACACCAATATCTACTGTTTTAGTTTCTGACATCGAACTAAGAAATTGACATACTGCTGTCTGTTGGATAAATTAGATTTTAGTAACATTTTACATTGCCTTCGTTTACCATATTTTTCAATAGTATCCAAGAGTACGTCGTGATTAACATAATCAAATGCCTTTGAAAGATCAATAAACAATGCCATAACCTCATGAGCTCTGTCAAGATTTTCATAAATATAGTCCAGAAAACTTACTAAAGTTGATCTATTATCTCTAATGCCTTGCTAATTTGTTGAGAGGATTGAGTTAGTACAGTTCTTTTAAATGCACCGAAGACACTTTAATTCCAGTAGTTAACCAATTTCTATTTTTGTCAAAATTATTAGTAATAAACTTAAATGATGCGTTATAATAACCGTGTAATGTATTGTTATGTATTTTCACCCCTTAGGAAACACCCTGTATGAATCCGTGGGTTCTAAATAATTTTAACAATGGGTAAACCACTAACACTTTATTTAATAATTTACTGAGTATACAATACTTCTTAATTAACCAAAATAACCTTTACAATTTGTTTACTTGATATTTAACCTCACTTTTTCACTTTTCAACTTATTCACCTTCATAAAACTTCTCTTTAATAAACTTCCTTTTATTCCGTCGGGAATCGCGCCTTATGTACTCTGAAATTGCCTCCAGTCATCCAGAACACATTCGAGAATCTTCTCCCACCACACTCTAGAAAACTATATCTCTTTCTACAAATTTCCAGTCACTATTAGTCATGGGCATATCAGTCTCCAGTTTCAAGGGTGTGTAACGCCTAACAGTAATATTAAATTCATGATATTTATTTTCTACTGTTTGTGCACTAAAAACACTACTTGACTCACTACTTAAATAATTTTTAAATTTTAAGATGTTTTTTTGTGAAAATGAGCTAAATGTGTGACAGTTATTATTTTTCGGTTTATTCACCTCAAAAGAAATTTTTTGACCACTGTGATGAGACAGATCAATGTGCATGACATATTTTTCTATTAAAGTAATATTAAGATCAGTTAAAATATAATCTGGTGCCGTTATAGTATTATTTTGAATACGTGTAGGTTGATCGAATACAGGGTACATACAATAGGATTTTAAAAGGTCCAAAAGCTCAGTAACACCGATTGTGTTTTTGCATAAAAAAGGTATGTTAGAATCACCACATATTACATAGCTATATAGGCTGGTATTTATAGAACACAATATTCAAGGATTTTCCTCAAATTTTAACATAAATTCATTTAAATCAGAGTTAGGAGCTCTGTAAATGCACATAGTATAATAAACACAGTAATTTTGACTGCTGCACACTCTGATTAGAGATTTCCACTGTGTCCAAGGAGTTTTTAACCAATATTAAAGTTCCACCATGTATGAATGAATTTCTAGAAATATATCGTATCCAGGAAATGTACTAAATTTCCCCAGGTTGAATCCAGGTTTCAGTGACACATAAAATATCAATATATTCTTGAGATTCGACTTCCTCAATTTTGCTTTTTATACACTGTAAATTGTGATGAACAATACATAGTATATTGCTTACTTTTGCTTACTTGCTACTCCTGTGTGACAGACTGTAGAGTCCGTATTTGATTAAATTCAACTTGTTTAAGTAACTAGGGTACTTATTGTCTTTAGCTGCATGATTTATATCATGGTCTGTTTTAAGATTTTTGTTTGATCGTGTGCAATTTGCACATCGTTTATAGGTGGAGCTACATATTTTAGGTTCATGGGTACATGTTCTAATTATTAATTAAAATCCAATTTGTGACATAAACTATTTTACAGCAAACTAACAGAAGTCCCTTTTATTACTGAGGACTTGATAAGCGTAAGCTAACTAAAAACCCAGCAGGTTTTGTACCTTAAATCGAATACTACAAAGGGGTGAATTAACATGCATAATTTCTTATGCAATCCGATGTTGACGGCCAAAGCTAGTCTTGGCAAGCTGTACATGTTCTTTACTGTGTTAGACGTCGTGTTCTTGCTTAGTAGATGTTCGTATATTTAAGTTAAGGTGTTTCCTAAATGGATTTTCTACATGTTTAGGAATATTTTACTGATTTGACTTCGGGGCCGTAGAATAATAATGATACATTATTAACACTAAGTTGTTACTAACTCGCTTTCATAAAATTTGAGAATTACTGTGTTTTTGAAAGATATATTTTATCAATCTACTTTTTTTAGAATAAAATTTACACTTACGATAATGTTTTCCCTTGTATAAACTGTGTCAATTCTTGAATTAGAGGAATAAGCAGCGTAATAGGCAGCCTCTTCACAGTGTTCTTCATAACATTTTCCTCTCGCCTAAACAAAACTGTTCTAAGTATGGTCTTGTCTTTACTATGCAGACCTTGCACTAAGAGCTGAGCGACATTATCAACTTTTGGCACTTTGGAACTACCATCCAGTTTATTCAAGGACAAATTTTCTAATCTCTGTTCCATGGGAACCTCCATTTGGCCATTACTTTTTCTCTTTGTTCTTGATGAAGATGAGGAAGTCTGGGACGT
The DNA here is from genome assembly GCA_963583905.1 of Stenurella melanura. Classification (NCBI taxonomy): domain Eukaryota; kingdom Metazoa; phylum Arthropoda; class Insecta; order Coleoptera; family Cerambycidae; genus Stenurella; species Stenurella melanura. The sequence goes on from OY757309.1 coordinate 165,688,330, forward strand.
TAAGTAATGGACATCATTATTTATAACTGGTGTATGTATTTTCGAGGCTCTATCTTCTTTAGAAGCCGCTGTTTTTCGTGGATCCTTCCTTACAAGGCACCGGAGTTTTTTATAAGGGGTTATTTCCTAGAATGAAATAAAGTACATTAACATTTTATACAACCAAAATAATACAAAAAATACTGTGTGTCCCCGAATTGAATTTACAAGAGGAAATATTATTGATTTCTCAAAAAAAAATGATTTTCAAAAACTTTTGCTTGCTTCAAAACTCATAAAATACTCATCCATTTTCAAATTGCCCTTTCCATAGTTTAGTTATTACATTTTGTTTATACATTTTAACAAAAATTATTCCTTTATTATTATTTTGGTTTTTCTGTTAAATTAGTCGACCATAAAAGAATATTTACAGCAAAAGTGTTTTAGGAGTTTTTAAGAGCGAGAAATATATATTTTTTGAGAATATTACTTTTTTTTGAGAAATTAAAAGTGAGAAAAAATATCTTGTAGGTAAGCTAAATTCAGGAAGAGTCAGTTTCTTGAGGTAATAGAGATGAATAAATCGTAATTAATACTGACATATCAAATCAGTGTTGCCGATTGGCACATAATTATGCGATTTGCCCATAATTTGACCAGATAAAATCGCACAATTTCACATATTCCCACAAAAATCGCATAAAAAACGAATAATTACTAGTTCCTAGCTTTCCGCAAATATTGTGGAAATAGTTGTTTTTTTTTTAAGCTTTTTACGACGAGTAGGCTTGGCAGTACTTTTACATGTTCTATCAAGTGAGCAGAGCCTGGAAAAGCAACCCGCCACAGTGGGCCAGATAGCAATTCTAGGAAATAATAAATCACAAAACCAGTATTCTCAAAATCGTAAACATTCTACTTAATTTAGGTCTCAGATAGTTGTTCATCTTCCAAGTATCATTATCTAATGCTCTAATGTAAGAGTTTTCTCAGAATGCCCTCTCAAACTTATAATAATCTGTCTACTTCAATCAGTGCTCTCTTATGTGTTTCACTGCAAGTATCGCAGTGCTTTTGTTTATTACGTATTCATTTAAATATTTTAGTGGAGAATTGTACAAAAGTAAGTTAACATTTTAACGCATTTCATTTTAATAATTTTGTTGTAAACTCTAAGTAACACTGTTTAATTATAGACATATTACACCAACTAATACTATTTTATGAATTCGAAAGACCCGCAATTCTCAAATTTGAAGAGATTTGGTCTGTTAATTTTCTTCCAAGTATTGTAATTCATCTTAATTCGTTTCCCTATTAGCTTAGCTGCAAAGGTCTGCAAATAATTAATACAGTGCATTTTTTTTAGTGCCATGTCCATGTCACGAAGAGAACTTTTTGATATTTGGTGTCAAGAACATGACATAACAAACATAAATGCTGCAGTTTTGGCTTAAGTTCTGCACTTTAAATTAATGGAACATGAGGAGGACACAACTAAAATAATAATCAAAAATATAAACAATAACTTTGCCGACAAGCGGAAATGTAATCGATCTCTCCAGGTATTTCTCGCGTGACATCATGAATGACCGACTAACGTTGTGTTTGTGATACCTACTGAAAACCCAAAAGGACGAATCACCACGATCATCAAAGGAATTTGTTGAGGCAGGTGATCAGTCCAAAAATGTAAAAAGTTTTACCTTTACTCAAAATATATACTACACATTAGTTATCATTTGCGACTAGCACCAGTTTAAGAATGTCTGGTAAAAGAGATGCTGCGCTAACAGTACAAACTCTCACAGCAAACTCTCCAAAGCGAGTGACTAGCTGTCCTTTCCGCAGGAATGTTGTCAGAAAAAGCTTTAGAATCTAGAAACAAAGATGTTAGGAAATTCATGGAATTACATACACAGAAAACGTCCAGAGAAAAACTATGGAAGATCTATTTCACGCTTTACTGTATTCTTCAGATCCTATAATCTCCAAATTATCAAAAGGCACGTCAACAATCTGGAGGGAAGAAAATGTACTACCGAAGGATGTCCTTAAGTTATTAGCAGATCCAGCACTTCAGATACATACGCCTGAAATTATCGATTCTGACTTCGATCGTGTTGCTAACGATGACTTTGACATTTCTTAGGACTCCGATACAGATTAGAATTAAAACAAATGTTGTAATATATGAAAATTTTCGCTTAAAAGTATGTATTTTAATTTTGATTGAATAAAACATTGTGTATGAAGTAAATTAATTGACTTTCTTCCCAAAATATGCAATCAAATAATTTATTTTATATATTATATATTATTATTATCTGTGAAAGTGTGTCGTATTTACGATGTTGGATACATATTTATAGTTTTTCATTGCAAATAAAAGATATAAAATGCTGCCTCTGAGTATTTTCATTTTTTATTTGCTAGCATTGCTATCTGGCCCACTGTGGCATACCGGTAACACCCCTTCTAGATTTTTTTTTGCATGAAAGAGAGACCCAGCTGATGACAGTTCATCTTATTACATTTTCCGAAAAATAACATGGTCCTGACTTCTCTTCTCACCTACCTTTTAGAGAGAAAATAAATTTCATACACTATGATCGTGTGGTCCCAGACTGCCCTGGTTCCCAAGGAAGGGTAAAATTTACCCCTCATTTCTATTTGATCTTATTTGTAGTTAAATAAAAACACAAATACACTGGCTCATTATGCATGCGTCTTAAATAAATTACCATTTCTAACGAATTTTCATTAAATCGCACAATGTTGCAGAGAATCGCATAATTATGGACGAGGGCGCGCACATTTCTGTTCCTAACCATTGGCAACACTGCATCAAATGTCAGTTAAGTAAAATTAGTCTACTAAAAAACTGTTATTGAAAATTAAAAATTTTGAGTGTATTTCTTATATAAAAAAATGTAATAACTGAACTATGGAAATGGCAATTTAAAACTAATGGATGTTTTGGGTGATTTAAAGCAAGAATGAAGTGATTCTTCCCTTTTCTGATTTCTTTAATAAATAACTACAAAATTATGCGACTGGCATAATCATAACTTCCGATTTTAAAATCCGTTGAATCATTTTTGAAATTAAAATTACTTGTCTACCAATTAAACCGTCAGCTTGTTGGCAATCTACATCTTCACTGAAACGACTAGTTAATCTATAAAAATATTCAACTTACAATGTTTTCAAAAGTCAATATAATGTCAGTACCATGTCCTATACACAATGTTGCATCATCTTTGAAAACGGCATCTACAATTCTAATAGGTGTTACCAACTCCTCACTTTGGCCCGTATCCGAAACAACTTGAATTGTTGTTTTAGGTTTTGAAGGCTTCCCACATTTCCTAAACATAATAAAATATAAATATTAACTCGTGAAAGTCAAAAACTCTATATAAATACATAGAAAAATGTTTTAATGTTGTAGTTGTCCTCTATAAAGTATTGTTACAAATATTTTACATACATGCATACTTAATAGGCCAGGCTAGATAAGTGTTAGAATTAAAAAAAATAAAAATTCATTACAGCAAACTGATAGAACATATCACAACCCAGCTAGCACACTGACGTCAATTTGCCGTCATCGGACGTCAGTTTAAGGTCAGTATCGGTCTACGACGTCATTTGTCGAATAAATGACGTCAAAATTACGTCATATTATAATACGTCGCAGAGACGTCGTTGACAGAACGTTGTTATGACGTCATTTTTGAGTCATTTATTGACGTCATACACTGGATTTAAAAAATGACGTAAAAGTTACGTCACATTTTAGAACGTTGCAGAGACGTCGTAGACAGAACGTTGTTATGACGTCATTTTTGAGTCATTTATTGACGTCATACACTGGATTTAAAAAATGACGTAAAAGTTACGTCACATTTTAGAACGTTGCAGAGACGTCGTAGACAGAACGTTGTTATGACGTCATTTTTTTAGTCATTTATTGACGTCATACACTGGATTTAAAAAATGACGTAAAAGTTACGTCACATTTTAGAACGTCGCAGAGACGTCGTAGACAGAAAGTTGTTATGACGCCATTTTTGTGTCATTTAATGACGTCATACACTGAATTTAAAAATGATGTCAAAGTTACATCACATTTTAGAATGTCGCAAAGACGTCGTAGACAGAACGTTGTTATGACGTCATTTTTGAGTCACGTTTATGTTTTGGGTATGGTATAAATACATATAAACGGTCAAACACCTTTTTTTATATTTTCATCTTATATAATAGTTAGATTAGATTTTTTAAATATTTATATATAATAGTTACTTTTATATATTAGCTGTATTGATTAGTATTGAATCACAATAACTCCTATGTTCTTACTCTATCACGTATGTAGGTACCACAGCTACATGTAAAATCTTTACCGCACATATGCCATGTAATTTTTATTCTACCTTTATTAGGTATTTATGACATTTAATTTCAAACTATGTTGCGTCTCTATCACATCTGTGGTATACATCTTTATCGCCACCTTATTGGAAATAGGTCTAACAACCGGTAGCTGACCGCTGACCTATATTTCCCTCAACTTTAACATACCTATTATATATATATGTATATACGTATTTCAAAGCGCAGGGCGAATTAAACAAAAAACGATTATTAAAATGGCAGTCTACCACTACTATAACAAACATTAGAAAATTAACTCTTATCTTTGACCATAATGCAAAATAGGAGTGCTGCTTGAAAACTCACTTTTTTCTTTTAATTTTAAAACATCCAACTCCCTTTTGTGAATAAAGAATATTTTTAAATATTTTTTAACACCCATATGAACATAACATCCATTGCTTAATTGAACAACATTCACTATTCGCATAACGTAAGTATTTTATAGAAATTTGCCATTGCACTTGATTTTATTAATGCACAAATTGTACACGGTTAAGGCTGAAAGGGAATATTATATTTAAACCGGATACTCAACTGCAAGTACCTAATAAATACACTCTTTAAAGTAAAACTTCCATGAAGGACAATAGCCCAGAGGGAAGCGTACTGGACTACCAATCGACAGGCCGACGGTTCGACTCCCGCAGCCCGCGGATTTTTCAAGGTAAGTGTTTAAAATACAGTGTAATTTATAATAATATATGTATATTCAAACGATTCCTAATTAATAAAAACGTTAACATGAATAATAAAAAACGAAAGATTAAACTAATATTCTCAAGTGAACAAAGATTTTTATTTGGGCCCGTATTCGTCAAATCAAGGTCATATTAAACGTTATGTTTTATGTTTACGTCAGTATTAAACCTTGATCGTACGTCAAAATGACGTATGAAAAGGGTTCTTATTTGGGGCCATATTCGTCAAATTCAGGTCATATTGAACGTGACTGTGACGTCAGGATGTGACGTCATTAGGATGTGACATTAGACCGTCATTTAGACATACATTGAACGTCGTTATATTGGGACTTATGACGTAAATCATTACCAATAAATGACGGCAAATTGACGTCAGTGTGCTAGCTGGGAACTAAAGAAGGAAAAATAGCCCGAACCACCTACGATTGTCTGGGATGAAATGGGATGGACTTTAGGGGTGAAAAATGATTTTTGCGATTTCTGGCTAAACTACGCATCCTATCGAAAAAAGTCAAGTGTAAAAGTTGTAGGTAATAAAGAGATCTACAACTTTTGTGGAGAGCATTTTATCCCAACCTCAAAATTTTTTGAGAAATGCGCCTTTTCAGTTTTTAATTTTTTTTCTTCCACAAAAATAATTCGATTTAGCTCAAACTTGGTGAAAGTATACCTTTTGGTGTCCCACATAAGCTCGTTTTTACTTCTACCTTCAATAAATAAAAAAACAAAGTGCAATGGAAAAAATTGCCGGAAAATCGAAAAATCCAAAAATTTGACTTTTTTCGTTGTGTGCTTTATAACACCGGCCCATAAAAAAAAGTGATCTGTAGTAGGAACCCGACATCATAGTCCCTATGTATTTCGACGTGCTGAACACGAATCCGATGTCCGTTTAGCTCCATCACCCACCAATTTTTTTGTAAATCGCAGAAATAAACTAAAGAAATTAAGTTTGTAGACTATTTTCGCGATTTACAAAAAAATGATGGGTGATGGAGCTAAATGGACATCAGATTCGTGTTCAGCATGTCGAAATACATAGGGATTACTGTCAGGTCCGGGCTACAGATTATCTTTTTCTTCAGGGCCTGTCCACACACAGAAAAAAGTGATCTGTACCCGGGACCCGGCATAGTAATCCCTGTGCCAGCTGATTGACTCGTCACTAATGTCAATATATTCTTACCTCTTTTAATAAATTAATGGAAAAATATATTTTTATATACATACAATAAAAATCGGAATGAAAATTTGTAAATCTTCTACTTTCTTATATGATACTGCATTTAAAATAAACGCAAAATATTTTCAAATATTCGCGCCGAGTATTAGAAATAGTGCGATGTTGCCTCGTGTCCTCCATTCAATAATTTCAATAATTTTTGGGTAGCTACCACTACGGTATTTTATGGTGAATCATCTCGATATTTATAAATGTGCTTCATCAGGAATTAATTTAAATTTGCCTCGTTTTTGAGATCATTCTTAAGTAAGGATCAGTCGTAAGAGGGAAAATAGTGCCACGACATCAATTTATTAATTTAGTCGATTGTGATTACACAATATAGAATAAGTCAACACATAATAAATTTATAAAATAATGCATAAACAAGAAAACAATAAAAGACGGTACATAGAACAGATTTAAAAAATAACTACAAACAGGTAGCTGGTCAGACATAATTAATAAACTAGAAAACAAAATAAAATATTATAAAAACAACAATAAAAAATAGTGACAAACTGGAATTGAATAAAAAACCAATAAAATAATACATCTTGCATGGCATCCATAAGAGCAATGTTAAATATAAAAATAAAAACTGCGAACTTTAAGCGAATTAATTTCAATTTTCCTGGTTTTTGAGATCATTCTCGAATAAGGATCAGTTATAAGAGGGAAAATAGTGTCAAGACATCAATTCATTTCGCATAAAAACTGTGAACTTTGAGCAAATGAAAGAAAGTTTATTGATATGTGAATTAAATTTGCAGCAAATTTCATAACATGAATTGCGATATAACTATTAAACAAAGTTCTCATACTGCCTATCGGGGATAGAATACAACTTCTCAACGAAAAATTTGCACAGAGAAACCACAATATTGAAGTAATGCTACCTCTCATAATGGGCTTGTTACCGATAATTCTTTTTTCGTTATTTTTTTATATTTATTTATTTATTTAATATTGCACTCAACTGGCAAAGCCCTATTATAGAGTGATACAATACTTACATAAGTTTATTAATATTAATTATATACTACTACCTAATATTAACTAACTAATACTAACCAATATCTAATAATTATATGAATGAACAGTAGTTAGAACAATATCTTATATTTTAAAACTTCTTTGGCTGATATTAAATATATCACAATCGCCTTGTATCTCATTATAAATACTACATATTCTATAGAGGGAGGAATTTATTTGATAGTTTGTACTAGCAAATGCTTAATGGAAGGTTCTCAATGTTCTGGTAGGATACTTGGGTACATTTATACATATTGAAGATAGAAAATTAAGATCATCAACTTTACCATGTAACAGTTTATGCAAAAGTATATGACGGTATTCTTGTCGACTCTCCAGTGTTTTAAGACTGTTCTCTTAACGTATTTTTTTCTACAATAAAGCCATAGATACTAGTCGCTTTATAGTTTATGTTTTGCAATGCTTTATTTTGTACTGTTTCTATTCTGTGTACATGTACTTGGTAAAACGGACTCCAAACAGTGGAGCAATATTCTAACACAGACCTAACATATGATATGAATAATTGTCTAATAGCTCCTGTATTGTTAAACATTTTGGTATTGCGGCTTTATTTATCATGGAATGAATATGGGCGGTAAAGTTAAGCTGGGTGTCAAAAGTTATAACTAGGTCCCTGTTAAAATTGCAGCTTCATAAGTATATCCAATCCTTAGATATTCAATGTTAAAGATTGGGTTCCAGTACACAGCGCTTCGCCGCCATTCTGCATTACACTGCATTACACTACAGCGAAATAGTTTGTTTGCTACAGTACCTAGTCAGCAGTTCATTATAATCTGTCAAACTTTAATATCATGAGTTAATCTGACGTTTGAAGAAAAAAGGTGTTTGTTTCCAATTTACACGATTATTATTGTTTGGACTATTTATTTTTATTGCTCGCAATATTTTTAGTGGATAGTGGTTTTATTAAGGCAGATTCTGGAAATGTTATCAAAAGTAGATATGTTTATGGTGTTTGACTATTTTAATAAAAATAAAGACTATAAGTTCAGAAATGCGAGGAATAAAATTGCTTAGGTAAAATATTACTTTTAGAGGAATCCTAAATAGATGGTACATTCCTGCCTAAATTTAATTTATAAAAAAAAGAGTATATCTAATCTAATCCGATCAGGTATACTAATCCTAATAATAATTTTAATATGTAAAAATGTGTTAACGTAAAAGTCAAAAATTAAAGAATCTCGACTGTCACCCAATCAACTTATGGAAAATGACGTCACGCAAAGCTCCGCCCCGTTTTCGTGTGATCCAACTTTGGTAATTTATTAAAGGGCTTAAACATTTGAATAAAAATGTAAAAATCTGTAATTTGTCTTAAAAAGTGTTCTACTTTCGATTTCTAAAATTCAAAAAAAATGCTGAATAGGCCCATTGCTCGAAACAACAATATACCCAGATTCACATATCCGGAAAGATCAATTTTTGGCCAGATGCTATTGATGTCGCAGGAGTACTGAAGCACTACACCTCACATTGGTTTTTTTTATCTATGTAATCAACCTTTCCCATACCATATTTTCTATACAAAATGTTAAATATAATAATTTTATTATCTCCTTGGCTGAAGGACCTAGGATGATGGCCTTTTGATTGTATTGTATTATATTGTGTATTAATGCAATCAATAAATAACTTTTATTATTATTATTATTCTTTTAATATATATTTAACCAGGTAAATTAATTACTTACCCATTAAGTGTGTGTCGATATATATGTACAACTCCACTTCTCACTGTGGCAGCCAAATTAGTACATCCTCCGTTAGAAATATTAACAGACACATTCTGAACAATATCCTCCATTAGAAAACTGACCACTGCATTTTTGTTGTTTGTGGTTTCACTTAAATTCCAACAACTCAGAAGCCTATCACCCTAAATTTGAAATAATTCATGGTTAAATAACGATGTTATTGAAGTTTCAACGGATCAAGTTTGATTACATTGATGAAAAGAGAATTGATTAATTCATGGACAATTGAAATATTACGTAAGAAAATGAAATCAATAAAATAATTTTTTAACCAGTTGCTAAGTTCTGGTTATCAATTTAATTATCTTGACATCAAAATATGGTCAGTAAAATAAACTGATTCACAAATCTATTACCATTTCAGTCGATAAAAATAGCACAATTTGTCGATCTGTCACATTTGACGTATTACGACAATAATAATTCGCATTTACAGAATTTTGCTACAGGTGTTTGGGAACCTTATTACGAATGTTTGGTGCATTTTATCGATTTGAAGTATCGATTATTTACATATTTTTAGAGACCGAGTTTTGTTGTCTAGGATTTGTCACTATTGATAACTTTATAAAATTAGAATCAAAGGCTTGTCAATCAAGTAATTCTAGAGGAAACTGAAGACATGAAGCAAATGTAAGTAAAGAAAACATTCAGAGGTAGCTTGGTCATTATTTTTAGTAATGATTTAATTAAATTGTAAATGGAAGGGCTAAGGATGACGATAATCCTTTCGGACTACCAGAAGTGACTTGAAGACAATTAATTCGATAAGGAAGTGGCTCAAAATATTATGGATATGATTGAATCCTTCCTAACGGAGAAAAAAATGTTACCACAATACTAAATCACCATAAGGTATGCTTGCTAACCTACATAATGGCATCTTATTTTTCTGATGCTCTGGGCAGAGAGAGCCGGACGGCCATTAATATGTATTTTCTACAAGGATATAAATGTTTATTTTTATAAGACATGAAACTTTTATTTTATTATTTATGAATTATTGAACAAAAACAAAAGTGGCACGGGTAAAATTGCACTACTAATCTATGAAGAGAAATGCAATACCAGTTCGAATAGTCATTTAAGTATAGATATATAGATATTAATCACAGATCTGTTTTAAACGTAAAATATTTTTATGAAATATATAACCCTAGGGTAACTATTTTCTTTTATATAATTGTAGCACATTTACGAGGGGTCAGCCAGTGCCATAAAAATGTACAATGATTCCTCCCATTCCTCATTATTTCTACCATTCCCCAATTTTTTCTGAATTCCCATAGTATTCCCCATTTATGTTTTATTAAAAATCATCGATTTTTTATCATATTCCCCAATTATTTCTCATATTCCCCACATTCCTTAATTATTCCCAATATTCAATATCTCTTCCCCTTATTCTTTAGTATAATTTTTGGGTATACGAATACGCAATAACAATTACTATGTTATATTCATAATACTTATATTCCATTGTTGACAATAATGTTAACACTTTATGATATATTATTCTATAAAATATTTACAAAAATTAGAGCAGTTTCATTTCTTTATATTTTTTGCAGATCTCCAATCTAGCAACTCTTTTAATCCTAAGTTGGCTGACACCAATCATTTGTACCAGATCATAGAATATGAATTTTGTATCACTTTTTGACCACACAAAATCATCGAAATCATTCTCTTGTGTCAAAAATGCCAACACAAATTACACCCACGAATACTTTCTAAAAGTTTATTATTTATGAAGAATGTGATAAAGTAACATCAAGAACATGTAACACATTTGCTACTCGATACCCACAACAACAGAAATCATCACCATACACTGTAAAACGCATATTGGATAATTTTAGAGTATTTGGCTCTGTCAAGGCAGGAATTCTAAGGAGGAAGCCTTAGACATATTAGCTGAAGAGAAATCTTTATAACTTGCTATTTAAATTTTCCTCAAAAAATTGTAATGTCATCACTCTATTGTTTCTCATGGCACTGTAAACAGTAAACTGCTAATGTAGTTGAATGTTTCGCTCTATGAATACATGAGGATTCAAGTTACTCCAATGAGAATTGTGTCCATTAAAAAGTCCATTTTTAGTAAACTTAGCATCATCTGTCCATATATTTCCCAAAAAATTTGTTACTTACTTTTAATTGTTGAACCATATGGAATGAGAATGGATTTATGTTTTGACTAGATTCTATGAGTTGAATTTTTTATTTTATTTTTTACTAAAAATTCTTGAACATTTAAGAAAATCGTCAAGATTTCAAAAAGTAACTTTAACCCCTACAATGTCTAGACAAAGGGAATTTAATTTTACATGATGTAATAAAGTACAGAGTTCTATTCAGACTTAAAAAATGTTTGAGGTTGGAATTTGACAAAATGTAACGTGAAAAATAGAACACTTGGTATAATATTATGGAATTTATTTTTATTGTAGAGTGTAGCTCATCTAGTTCTTTGCAGTGCATTAATTCGGTCTTTATTGAGTTTGTAAAACATTCCTATTGACCAATTATCTCATAAAAAACTCTGTTATTTCAATACTCACATTCCAACAAAATTTGGCGTAATTCCCCTATATTCCCCCATTATTTCTCACTATTCCTCGACATTCCCCATTATTCCTAATTATTTCCTATTATCTTATCATTCCTCAATATTCCCTTCCCATTCTCCATTATTCCTCCGTATTCCCCACTCTCTGTACAATATTCCCCACCAGTGGCTGATTCCTAGTCCATTTACTAAAGGAAAAAGTTCTAACTCCATTGACTAAAAGCCGATTTTGATCTTTTTTTTCGAAATTTCGGAAAAAGTTTAGTGAAAAGTTCTCCATAGGTGAGAAGGTGTGCATTTTATTTTTTCAATTTTTATTAACAAACAAGTGTTTTCTTAATACACTCTTAATAAAGAAATTTGTAACTCTAATTTATTTAAACAGTTGCCTAAAATTCGATAATATAAGTTGCAGATTACGAATATGGCTTCAAAGTCAGTCTAAAATCAAAGTGGCGTAGAAAATATAATCTTTAAGTATTTAGAATTGAGGAAATGAATATATTGCTAGCAAAAATACTCGTAATTATTTCAAACTCTTACTAAAGACTTATTCATAGATAAGTACAAAAACATACTTATATCTTTCTAAACAAAATACTTTGCTGGCTACATGCCACGAACAACATTGAATTATAAGAAAGAAATATGCACATTACGTACAGAAAACTGTCACAATAATGTTAGTTTTAATTTTAAATTATCCTGTTCAACAAAACCAAAAAACAACTAAAGACAAAAACACTAAGTAAGTTTTTTTGTCTTTAGTTGTTTTTTGGTTTTGTTGAACAGGATAATTTAAAATTAAAACTAACATTATTGTGACAGTTTTCTGTACGTAATGTGCATATTTCTTTCTTATAATTCAATGTTGTTCGTGGCATGTAGCCAGCAAAGTATTTTGTTTAGAAAGATATATGTTTTTGTACTTATCTATGAATAAGTCTTTAAGTAAGAGTTTGAAATAATTACGAGTATTTTTGCTAGCAATATATTCATTTCCTCAATTCTATTTTAGATTACTCTTACATTGTAGGGAATTTGCATTTGCATTTGATTATGTTTTATGATTATACCTTTAAGTATTTTCTTAAAAATCTTTATTAGATCCCTGGCGGTTTTTGGGCTCTCTGATTACGAACATTAAAACTCAATTAAAACGAACAATGGCGGATCCAAAATAGTCGAAAAGGGTATGATTTTTTAAAATTCGGATTTTACTTCCTATATAGAAGTTTTTTGAGTCGCGCATCTCAAATTTTATGTAAATAGTATTTAAATGTCAACACATGACCTCCAAAGTTTTGCTCATTGAAACTTCGAAGGTGTATTATTGGCATTTAAATTAGTAATTGCAGCCAAAAACGAGAGTGGAAGAAAAATTATGATTTTTGGGAACTTTCTGAGTTTGCAGATGGGGTCTCCAAAGTATGAGGTTAAAACTTGAAGGGAAAAGTTTTGAAATGTTGATATCAATCCCTGTTACTCTGCTAAAATAGTAATTTATGCGTAACAACCTTTTCGGAATTGGACGTGCTGAAATCTCTCAAGAAAATTAAACCTAAATTTACCAAGGGCCCTGATAATATACCTGCCTTTATTGTAAAAGACTGTGCACACATCTTTGCTCGTCCACTTACAATAATTTTTAATTTATCCCTAAAATGTCAGATATTTCCTGATATGTGGAAATATTCTCGTTTATGTCCCGTTTACAAAAAAGGCAACAAAAATAACGCGGAGAATTATAGGCCAATAACAATCATTTGCAATTTTGCGAAAGTTTTTGAGTTTACCTTGAGTATGCCACTAACAAGGCACGTGCAAGGTCAAATTGTAACAAACCAACATGGATTTGTATCCGGCAGATCCACTGAGACTAACCTCACCTGTGTCACGCAATACCTTTCTGAAAAATTGGATAATAACAAACAGGTTGGTTGATATTATCTATACGGATTTTTCCAAGGCGTTTGATCGCCTGGATCATGGTATTCTGATACAAAAGCTTAGCAATTTCGGACTATCAGCGTCACTATTAGATTTAATTACCTCGTATTTAGGAAATAGGCGGCAGTATGTAGAATACCATGGTTTCAGGTCATTCGACGTCTTGGCTAGCTCAGGTGTCCCTCAGGGATCTGTACTGGGACCACTTTTCTTTAATATCTTTATTAATGACATTGTCACAAATATTGACGTTGAAAGCCTGTTATATGCGGACGATCTAAAAATCTATTGTGTAATTGAAACTGAAGAAGATTGTGACAAGCTTCAAAATAACTTGAATAAGATAAATGATTGGTGTCTACTAAATCAACTACCTCTCAATGTATCCAAATGTAGCGCATTTACATTTTGTAGAGCACGTAATTATATTAGTTTTAATTATCATTTAAATAACCAGGAGTTACAAAGACCTGATACAATTAAAGATCTGGGGGTGACCTTTGACAGAAGTCTAAGTTTCAATGAACACATAAATTTAACTGTATCATCAGCTTTAAAAAGCCTAGGATTTGTAATAAGGAATTGTAAGGGTTTTAATAATACGGACATTAATTATTGTACTACTCCTTTGTGCGATCAAAATTAGAATATTGCTCACTGGTATGGTCCCCGGGCTATGCTACGTATATAAAAAGTATTGAAAACATTCAGCGTCGTTTTGTTAAGTATTTGTGTTTTATTGAAGATGGCAATTATCCCACAACTGGTTATTCGCAAAACCTCATGTTAGAAAGATTTGATATGTCGAGTCTAGAAAATAGGAGAATAGCACACTCTGTAATATTTCTGCATAAAATTATTCACAATATATCTGATTGCCCGTCTATCTTGGAGCAACTGTGTTTCCGTGTACCTCGTATAGGAAGCAGAAATCGTGAAACATTCTATCTTGCTACTCCCCGAACAAATTTACTAAAACTTTCACCTATACATTTTATGTGTAAAAATTATAATTCAGTGCAAAATGAGCTTGATATATTTAATTGTAGTCCTGCATCAATTAAAAGATTACTATGCGTATAACCCCATATCCCTTATTGCCGTTTCATGTTTTTTTTTAGAGTTATGTGATGTGTATATATTATCTTAAGTCAGTTTTTTCTTAGTATTACATTTGTATTTTGTTTCTTCACAGTACGACACGTACTGTGAATTTGGTATATATAATACTTATACTGTTTGTGCTTACTAGTGTAACATTCCCACCCTTTAATTGGTTTTCTGTTGGGTGGTTGTATCTAAATAAATAAATAAAAGAATTTTTGCAAAATCTGAGTAAAATTGATCTATAAAGGTGTCACCAAGCTCTGGAAGTTTATTCGAAAACCGTTTTTTCTAGTGGAGGCCAGCTGGCTACGGTAGGCCCTGTATACGACGTTGGGTCAATGACCTTGGATAATTTCACTTGACAACATGGTTGATACTGGATGAAATAGAGATGTGTCATTGACTCATTTTGAGAAGATTTAATTGATCCGTGATTAATTACCAAAAAGAGTAAGTCTATTTAATTTATCTTTAGTTCATTCTGTACCAGTAACACAGGTGCAACTGAATTATTGGAACTTCAAGTTTTACAGATTTTTAACGGCCAAGCGCAACAGGTGCTAATATTCATATTGGAACTAATGGAAGGGGGTTACTAAACCCAAAAGTGAGAAAACAACTACGAGTGAATTTCTGTATGACAGTTGCAAGCAGATGATTTCCACACCACAGGGGTAAACTTACGTTAATCGTTTGTGGCTAAAATCAGAGGGGGTTGGCAAGCTTTAATAATAGATATTACCTTTTCTTTTCCATATATGTAACCAAGCTTGATCAGTTAAAACTTCAGTGACATAATCAATGTTCAAAATCTCAATAATTACACTTTGAGCTAAAATTCAATAAAACAAAAATTCTTTAGCATTGTAAAAAAAAATTACCTTTGATCCACTAACAAAATAGGCATCTCCTATCCCTTTACTGTTAACATAATGTAAAAAAATCACGTCTGATTTATGTCCCGTAAAACTCCGCAAAACCTCTTTTGCATCTACATCCCATAATTTGATATTTTTTGATGCAGTTAAAATGTTATTGCTATTGGGAATTGCCAAAATTGATGTTATTTTTTCATTTCCACCTTTCCATTTCCTTAAAACAAACATTCATATTACAAAATAAATCAATTTATTAAATGGTTTCCCGTTTTCACTTGTTTAATGAGATCCATTAGTAAGTACATAAAAAACTTACTTCAACAATCTTCTTTTCTGCAGATTCCATACAAATATATCCTGATCAGCACCTGAGTATACAATATTATTATCAACCGAAGACAAACAGTTTACCGATTGACTGGTTTCGCTATTAATTGAATACTCTAAATCAGCTTTGGATATTGAATATACTAATAAAACGCCAGATGTTGTTCCTAGAGCTATATTTGGACAAAAGTTTGATTCCGATTCTCTACGTTTTTTTTTCTTTGGAGATGCTCCCTAAAACATTCAAAAGATTTCAAATGTATACTGATATAAATTAAATGTAACATTTTAAATTTGAAATAATGCACTACAATTCATTTGGTCTTAAGTACCTTATATATTAATTAATAGTTACGTTAATTTTTATATAGTTTTCAGTGTATTTTTTAATTAAAAAAATAAAATAAAGCACATGGTTACCTTATTTTTAAGATTATCGGATTGTATGAAATGTAAACAAGTACATGGCGATGTCAAATGATAATCTGGTGTAAATTCCTGCTCAAAAGAGTTCAACACAGTGTTCCATATTTTTAGCTTTCCATCGTTAGAAAAATGTGCAAAATATTTACCATCTTCACTAAACTGTGTGGCCATCGCGACCGCCATTAACACATGTTCTAACCTCAAAGTTTCTCTCTGTTTCTCTTTCTGGCGAATGACGTCTGACTTTTTGAATTTATTGTTACCGACTGGGTAATTCAGGACTTTTCGATTCACCGTAAGATTTGAAGAGGTTGGTTATGCTATAAAATAGTGGTGCCGTTAAGACAGGACAAGAATTTTTTTTTTGCGTACCTACGCTCTTTATATAAGGAACCATTCAACAAATTCGTTCACAAACTCCCTTCGTCTAAGTACATTTGAAAATAAAAAGTAACTTTTTGGAACACAAATTTTATTGTTAAGTTTGTCGTGGAGAAAGGACTTTTAAATTGTTGAATACAGCTATATTTCAATAATATTTTTTTGAAAACGTCCATATTCTATAGCTATGTGTCTCCCTCAACGTATATTTTGTCTCATTTTCGGACAGATTCTCTTTCCTAAAAACGAACGTATTTGTTGAATGGCCTCTAATGTCATCAGAGTACTGATTGTCAGTACCGAAAATAGTAATTTAGAATGCACTACAGTTAAAGTTATAATTAAAACTAACACGGATTAATGTTTTAAGTATATGTACATGTATGTTTACTTTGACTCTTCATAAAATACGACCTACTTGTTAGCTACCTTAGAACCCAATAGAGGAGAAACGAATATTTTTATATCCCAACGATTTTTTTCAACTAATCTGTATTGCTGCTTCTTCTTATAAATGTGCGTTAGAAGTTCCATTTTGTTTGTGCTTTCTACATTATTTACTATTCGTATAAGTATTTAGCTATTTAGTGAGATCTGTTATTTCCAGCCAAACACATACTATATATATATTACCTTAAACATGTGGTACACCAGGGCATGAAAATAGCATAGGAGTTAGCTAGCTTGTATTATAAGTAGCTATTTGTACTAAAAATATTGCAACCAAGTGCAACCACGTAATATATAAGGGCTATGGTCGGTACCTGGTACATATAATCGAAAGATAAATGTCACCTGTCAACTGTCAATTTAAATGAAAGTTGTGTTGGCAAAATATGGTTTTCAACGTTTTCTGTACATAAACAAAAAGTTTTGGAATCAATTTTATTACTGTGGTATTAAGTTTAGTATCAAAAATGTCGTGGCTTAATTTTAACGATAGTATAAATAATTTGAAAGGACAAATTTCCAATTTTGCCAGTAATGTTTTGGCTGACGAAGATAAAGGTAATTTTCACCCTTATTTCCTCTTTACATTAGATTGTTTTGATTTTTTTGGTGACTTTCTGATTGTCAACTGTAACCTAACTTACTATTTGTTGACAATTTAATTATTTTAACTATTATTGTAAACTGTTGCTTTATTGTTATATTTGATTTTACAGAGCCTGACATAAAAATTAGTGATTATGATGAATTAAAGAAAATTTGCATCCAACAAGAAATAGAAGTAAGTATATTAAGATATTCTAACGATAAACATTTTACAGATTGTAATAGGGATAGAAACATAGGTATTAAAATTATAATGTACTTACACTGGTTTTAATTTAAGTATGGTAATTAAGTAATAATAGTGCAACCTTGACTTTTGACATTGACTAGTTATATTTAAGTACTCCAATTTAAGAAACATTGTTTTTAGTTATTTGTTTCCAATATATATTATTATTTTTCAACTAATAATGTTTGTGTTTATTATCTTGAAAGTAAAATAAACTATACCAAAAAAGTTATTAGGTAATTAGGACGAGCGGACTGTCTGAATGAATGAACTATAATGAATTTCTTACATCTTTTGAAACGATTTTAATGTTTATTGAATATCTGTATATAAATACTTATTTTATTTGTTTTAGATTAATAATTTAAAGTGCATCAATGAAGAACTAAAAGAAAAGAATGTAAGTACTTATGAATTTTATCCTATGTTGCCGTGCCTTATAAAAGGTAAAATTTTGACTAATCATTCAGAGCTCAAATACCCCATACAAATTTAGCTCACATACACTTTTTAATCTTCCTTAATTTCTGTACACATTAATAGAGATACCTCTAAAATTATCAACAGCCTGATTGTAGTAACAATGAATATGTCGAAAGTATAAGATATACATCAAGATTAACTGTGAACGATAGGTGCAATCAATGAGTACTGAAGTTGGTGCAAAGGTAGCATAAAATGTAAGAAGGTTGAGTATGTTTTAAGCAATATTCACAGAAAACAAATAAAGCAGTATTATGTTTTTTTTTACCATTATATTTACACAAAGTGGTGTCTGCAGTTTCAGTGATTTACCTACATCAATATCAAACAACAATGCAGAAGATGGTCTAGTACCTGCTTAATTTGCTTATTGAACAAAATAATGTAAATTTAAAAAGAAGAAGGTAAGTATTTGAGGATAATGAAAATGTTATTTATAATATTGGCAAATTCCTGAATAATAATTGGGAAGGTGTTTCTGAGAAGGGATTAAAGTGGGTTAATTTGATTTGGCAGCAACAAAAAGAGGTGAGTACATTATATCTAACTGATCATTTAACAAATTAAAATGATTAATTATGGTTGTTTATAAATTTCCAGTGCTTGTAATAAATTAAGTTTTAAACCTTTGTTGGCAACCTGTAGGACTTCCATATTATTATTGTCTGGGTAATATTGTGGTTTGCAAACATAGAATCTGTTTTAATAATCTGAAGGATCTATTATGTTCTAGAGGTACCTATCTAAATTATGACCTTGTTCAATATAAATATTCTGAACATCTTAATTTGTAAACCCCTGATTTTTCAAATCTGTTAGTCTTACCTTTGTTTATATTGCCAAACTCACTTTAATCCCTTCTCAGAAATACCACCCCAATTAATATTCAGTAATTTATCAATATTATAAGTAACATTTCTATTATCCTGTAATACCTCCCCTCTTATTTTTAAAATTTACATTATTTTGTTCAATAAGCTACGTAAGCAATATTTGAAAGTACAGTATTTGAAAAAATAAAACACCAAGTACCAAAAGCCCTTAGAAATATAAATTATGTACAGAGTACTATTTGTATAGTAGGTACCTACTTGAAGTTCTTAAAATACTTTGAAGTACCTCAAGCACCTTCAAAAGTGTTTACATGACAACTTCAAGCAGTTTAATATTCAATCCCTAAAATTTCATTTGTTGAAACGGGGAATATAATACTTGTGAAGAAGTAATACAATACTATTGTCACACCATTACGATATGATGATCATGAAAAATTCAGGGAAATTAAACTCCTTAAAAGTAAATTACTTTTAGATTTAGTAGTACACAAATATTAAAATAAAGACAAATCTATATAATGTAAAAAAGGATATCTAAAAAAGGGAAAGTAAAACCTATTTACGTCACAGTTTAATAATATGCAGTTGGATCGCTTTCCCTTATTTTTGTCCATGACTCCCCACTCTTGCCATCGATGCGAATAGGAGGTCAATTGTTCAAAAGTTGGAAAATAAGATTACTTATTGTGTGTTATTTGTTTTCGTATTCAAAAGTTCAAGATGATTGGAAAAACGAGTACTGCAAGTTATTTAAATTATTAAGGAATTCATTTCATAACACCTCCAGCTGCTTCTAGTGTAATTTTTTTAGAAATCGTACACGTATCAATGAACTATTTGATTCATTACATTATTGTTATGCTTGTAACACCATAGCAATATTTTTTAATGTTTGAAACTGTTTCCTAATTATGTGAATGTTGTGCTATGATTATATTACAACATAGGACATAACCAATAAATTTGACATTTAGTTCAGTATGTCGCGTGCAGGTGTTTGCTACTCGATTTTAAAACTGGCGTCATTCCCCTCTGCGCGCGTGGTCTTTGCGTACTCGGTCTGGTCTAGAGCATGAAAAACATTTGCTTTTAATTTAGCAATATTAAACTTTTAAAATAGTAAGGGAAAAACCAATGTCTTTTTGTCACAGTACACAATGGAAATGACAATTACACACTGGCATCACCAACTATGAATAACTAAACACTGAACACAAGCGGCTTTGTTTTAGTGCTGGGTGATGTTTACAGATGTTTTAAACCCATCAATCTATTGTTGACAATGTTCGATGTTATGACATTGATGTCAGATGTACTGAAATATCGATGATCATCATGGGATGTTATCACCGTTCTGTGCACAATTTTCTATCGAGTATTTGTTTTTCTATTAGTTCCTGAATTTTCGCATTGAGATATGTCTAGAAGGACTTTTAGTGAATTTAAAAAGCAACTTGCAAGTACTTTGAAAGTGCAGCACTCTTTTGAGAACGTTCGCTTTACGTGAACCCCCTCCCTCCCCATCTTTCACGTTGTCATATTTCCTGTGAATCACCCCTTAAAAGTGAGCGTATTTGTTGAATGGCCACTAATGCCATATTAGTTTAAGGTATTTTACCACTATTCCAATAACGTCTCGTGCAAATTATTACAACTTTGAATTATCTGAAGCATTATCACTTGAAAAGTTCTGTTTTTGCATGGTGTTTGTATGCAAAAGTTTGAAATATCAGAAAAAATGTGATTTCAAGTGATATTTCAATTCAATGTATTAACATGAGCTCAGTTCTTCAACAAATGTTAAGTTGTTCAAGAGAATGCCTGGGGAGCTGCGAACGATAGTATCAGAGTCTTCAAAATGTGAGATTTATTATCGGATTAGATAAACGAGATAGCTATAAGACTGTGTTTAACGAATTAGATATATTAATATTACCCTGCACTTTGTTATTTAATTTATTAATGTATGCTAAAACAGAATTAAGTTTGAATACTCTAAATAATTATTATCACTCTCATAATACAAGAAATAACAACACTCTAAATACCAATGCATAGATTAACAAAATACGAACGAAGTCCAAAACATCTGGCAATAAAAGCTTATAATCATTTACCTGTTAGGTATAAAAATATACAAATAAAATATTTTAAATCAGAACTTAACAAATTATTAATACTTAAGTGTTATTATTCTTTAAATGAATACTATAACCATAGATGTCTGTGATTATATATTTTCTTTTCTCAAATTTTTTTTAATTGTGATTGTAATTTTAATTTGATATTTACATAGTTTGACTTAGTTTATTTATGTATATACTGCTTATATTTTTATGTCCTACTATTTGACATATCCTATATCATGTATTTGTGTTCAACAGGACCAATAAATTATTGTTATTATATTATTAATTGGAGAATAAAACTGATGCCACAGAAAATTTTAAAAAAAATGTGTATAATTAATAGCGTGTCCTATTTCAAAAATTATTAGTTTAGTATGTCACACCTTTATTTAGATGTCAAGGTTTATTTAAAATTTTCCTTCTGGTCTTTTTATGCACTATAAATATTTAAAGTAAATGTTGACAGTTTGATTGCCGATTCAAGTTTAATTTTTGATACTGTTATCTTGGACCAAGGACCCTAAAAGTATTTGGCCCTAGGACTCATCTCTGATCTCAGTATCTCTGTCTAAGTAATATATAGTGTAACAGTTTTTATGCAAAACTGGTTGCCTAACCAAAAATGACTATGAGAGCATTTTATACAGTAACAAATATATAATGCAACTATAGTTGCTTTTGATTTGTTCGAATTTAAGCTGAATAGCCTGAATGTCAGTCATGTATAATGTATAAAATAGATGTCCGTTTGTAGTCTCTTCACCAAATATATTCCAGCACTATTTCAATTTATTATCAATTCTACTCGACCTCCTCTTGGAGGATGTGTCTTTTAGACATGACTTTAATATAAATCTCCGTACCTACTGTGCTGATGCCTATCTGTTTAATATATTACCAGATAAGATCAAATTATTACACCTGTACAAATTATTTAAGACAGGATTGAAAAACTACTTACTAGAAAACTGTTTCTGTTCTTATGAGCAGCGTCATAGCTAGGGTCATGAGTGCCCATGGCAAGATTTGAATTTTGCACCCCCAAGACTTATTTTCTATGAAAAGAAGCAACACAATAACTTTGAGGATCTGCAAATTGCGCCTCCCTGTGTTCCCTGCCTGCCGCCTGCCTGGCCAGCCCCTAGCTATGACGCTCCGCTTATGAAGAAATAATCTATTATAATAAATAAAACATAATTAGTCATTTTTATGTATGTGCGTACGTTATTTATACATATAGTAGGCATTTGATTTTTTTTATTTTTTTAATTGTTAGTTCCTTTTTTGTTTGTAGTTTACTTAATGTCTTTATGTCCAATTGACTATGTGATTTAGTAAGGAATAGTTATTGTGTTAAAGGGTTTTTATTGTTTCATCCGTTAGTTGGTCACCTAATAATGATAAAATCACAAAATGCCATTAAATTTTTGGGTGCATTTTTAAGAACGGAGGTTAGAATAGTGGTTTTTTGGTTTTTTTAATATAGCTCAAGAACTAAGCGGAATTCGAAGAAACTACAAGAGTACTTTTTTGTAGAATATTGAATTAGATAATAATAATAATCTTTATTTCACTCGATTTTCAAAGAAAGCATTGGAATACATTCAAATACAATATTTAAACTACAGCTACACTAATATTACACTAATATAAAACAAGATAAAAGAATAACAAAACATTTAGACAAGTTATATATAAATAAAAAAACAAATCAAAATATCCAGTAAAATGTGGTGAAAAACCAGGATAGATCAAAACATATTAAGGCAATAAGTCCTTAAGGCTGTTATGAAAGATCAGTCTGTAGGTTCTCTTCAACTGAGTAAAAAGCAAATTTTGGTAACAAGGATTTTACTTCTTTTTTAAACAAGTGAACAGCATTTATATTTTTTATACCTTTTTGAATGAAATATAAGCATAAACAAATCTCCAAAAAATCGCAAAATGGTCTAGCTGTACTTCCATGGCGAAACTACCCCCGATAGGAACCTATATCATAACCTATGTTATATTGTAGAGGGCGCTAATAGTAGTTGATCGAGTAGGTATTAGCTCTATATCTTAGTTAATTGAGGAGTTATTTGAAGAAAAGTGTCCGGAGACGATTTTTTTCCAAGTGATATATCTTAGTTAATTTAAAGCTAGAAAAATAAAACTATATGGCAGTGTTATGGTACACTTAACAGTTTATTATATAGCAGTGTCCTATGGGCCAAGCCTAAATAAAAGTATAAAAAAAATGCAAATAAAAATTTTGTCAATCGATTTCTATAAGATCTAATTGAATTACCACTTTGAAAAAAATATGTAATAATTGCCTATCTCTTGCCTAAGAGCATGCTAAGTTTCATTAAAATCTAAGAGGTGCAACATCTCAAAAAAAAAATTAAGTGGACCACCTGACGACCACTATGTTGACTCTTTTATTTTGTATTACATTTTTAGTTTTTCAATATTGGGCATGAAAGGTTTAAAAAGAAATGGAATGATCTTTTCTCAGTAGTAATTAAACCCATATTCATAAAAAAATATTTTCTTTCGTTTTCCAGTCTTCCGCAATATAAAGCCACAATTATTACATTTCCCAGACACAGTCGATATATTTTTACATCACTGCTTTATTCACTGATTATTATATATTTTTAAACATAAACAATACGTCTTTGAATTTGTGAAACTGCGAGCAAATAGGAACAGCAAGATCGTACCACCACTATGACCCCTTTTATGCAGGGCAGGCGTTTTGTGCCGTCGGTAACGGGACGGCAATAGCAGCCGCGTTTTGTAAATTACAGGGAACAAATGGATCATTTTATGCACTGCCATCTGTTTTACTTGCCGTTCGTGTGCATGAAAACAACCGGCCGCATTTTGCGGTCGCGACACGGGCGGCACGAAACGACCGCATAAAAGGGCTCTATGCGCTAATCATATCATATAGGAACATGCATGCGCGTGTACACTGATAAGCTAAACTTCATCTCAGTTTAAAATGCAGTGCTTGTAGATAGGGAACCTGTGTCCTTGTCTCTGATTGGTAAAGCAAGCCAAGTTTGCGCATGGAAAAAGTACCTAAATCAGAACAGATTTCTTGCCAGGTCAGGGGTATATCATTGTTATTTAAGTAATAAAAAAGTGATCTTTTTTAGAATACTTTTTTTTGCATTTATTATGTAAAATTATAAGTACCAAGTTTTTAATACAGTTTCCCATAAATTATTACACTTATTTAAAACATTATGTATAATTATTATATCTTCTCAGTAATTAGTAATTATGTGTAAAAAATATAAGGCACTCTTGTCCCTACCTTATTTGTATACTCTGCAAAAAGTAATAAATCACTCAAGTACAGATCGGCCAAGTTTTTATAACATTCATAGAAATTATAGGGAAAAATCTAAATAAATCCATTTTATATGGGAAAAATGTCTGTTGTTTGAACTATCCAATTATTCTCAGTTGTAACAAGTCTCCTCTGCGTTAGTGCATGGCCATGTTGGCGCACCTCACAGCGCACATCGCAC
Organism: Stenurella melanura; assembly: GCA_963583905.1. Classification (NCBI taxonomy): domain Eukaryota; kingdom Metazoa; phylum Arthropoda; class Insecta; order Coleoptera; family Cerambycidae; genus Stenurella; species Stenurella melanura. Next base: position 165,713,404 of record OY757309.1, read on the forward strand.
ATCGAAGTTTATTTTATTATTTTATGAATATTAATACAAGGGAAATTGTACTAATTGTTCATATATTGTTCGGCTACTTCCTTCCATAATTTTTATTAAAATCAGACTGCTATAGTTATTTTTATCTCTTTTGTTACAAATATGGATTCACAAACACGGTATCACCTGTGCTAAAGATTGTGCGATGTGCGAAGCTCAAGCTGTTGATTTCATCACTCTTATTTAAAAGCATGGTTCTATTTAATTTTATTGTGCGATGTGCGAGGGGCGTTGATATGAGCACTCTCATTGAAAATAATGGTTTATTTAATTTCAGTGTGCGATGTGCGAAGTGCGGTGCTATGTGCGTTGTGCACTGCACCGATGTGGCCATGCACTTATACAGCGGTTGTGATATTTATTCAAATCCCAAAGGAAATTGTAAAAGGGTCACTTTCTCCAAAATTTGGAGCTTCAAAAATATTGTTGCGCAATTTGTAATTTTTATGTTTTATAAGTGATTCAGCCCTAGAAACGCAAGAGGGTTCTTAAAAAAAAATTTTGAAGTTGAATAAAATGATAAAATAGTATATTAAAATATAAGTGGATATTAAGGACTTTAAAACACGCGCGATTTTTCTAGCACGACGGCGCAGCAAGTGTTTTAAAGACCAGTTATCCACGAATACTTTAAGCTATTTGTTTTATTGGTACACTTTGAAATCATAAATACTGGTATTATTACTAAGTACAAAAAATAAGAATTAAGAATGTAAAATGGTTGAATTCCTGATGTGACATCAGAATTACTCTCAGTGTCAAATGAGGAATAAAAAAATCAATTTGCAATCTGTCACATAGGATTAATTATTGTCACTACAGTTGTTATTTATTGCATATTGCTGAATGAGTTCTAACATTGATTACTTAAATAGAAAAGTAGATTCGCGGTTAATCCCACAATAATTCCTGTCAGATCAATAATTAAAAAGTTTACATTTTGACTTCACGTTGATGTTGTCATGGTAACTTTAAAACGCGCGTTTTTAAAAGTTGGATTTAAACACTTTAAACCGTTGTGACGTTTTATTCACACTCTCGAGTAGTGAATCGTCACTTTGACACTCGAGCCTGCAGTCGGCGGTGACGGTAAGCTCGGGCGCCACCTTTACAATTGTTTTTCGTGAGGTAAAGGACTCACACTAGCCTCTTAACACAGCCTGTTTCGGTAGGGCTGGGATAGCGTCAGAGGAGACACGGTATGTCCAGGGGTCTAGGGATATCAGACTTCACACACACACAGTAAAAGGCACAGTTTAAATAATGTACATATTTATTATAATCAAAATCCTAATATCTACAATCCTACTACCCTAACGTATTTGCATTCAAGCAAACAAAACAGTATTTAGACGGCGTAAGCGAGGGGGGGGGGAGGTTACTATGGTTAGATTACTACAACAAGCACGGTTATTATTATCGGCGGTGATTACCAAGCGGGGAGGAAGCAATTACCAAATCTACATGCAATCACCCACTCCTGCTCACTGTTCCCTGTCAGCCAATTTATACCTAGGCATAAATTTCCCTCTAGGATGTACTCACTCCAGTACGGGGGATATTTTGGGTAGCCGAGGGCTTATGTGACAAACCGGCTGAAGGGACTAGGCTAGCAAGTCACCCTATCTACCCAAAACACCTCAGAACCAGGCGTGCGTACTCAACAGTGAGTTAGAAAGAAATATCTCAGGTGATTAACCAGCTGAAGGGACTAGGCCAGTGAATCACTCGAGATATCCCCTTCGACGGTCTACAAACAGAAACACTCCGGCTCACGGTTCCCTCTTGGTTAATCCACCCGCAGGGATAGACCAACCTCCAGGGTTTACGGACGCGAGAGTGGAGGAGATGCGGGGTATCAGCGAGCCCGTGTGGTCAACCAGCTGAAGGGACTAGGCCAGCAAACCACACCCGAGTCTACCCAGGATACCTCCACCCTGCGTACATACGCTCCGGGCAGTAAGGACAGATAATATCCAGGATATCCAAAAGCCGTTGGTATCTGACCAGCTGAAGGGACTAGGCCAGCCAGAAACCTCAGAACCTTTTTCTGTCCTGGATATTCGATACAGATGGAACAGAATTAATTGGTGTTGGAGAACTAGCGCCATCTAGCGGAGCTCTCTCTCCAACCGGATAATGCTTAAATATAAACTATTTACTTTCTGTACTTAGAAATAGTATGTAGTAAATATGCGGTTTTATAAAATAAAATTTGCTTCGTTACACCGTACTTTAGCAAAGTAGGGTACCGATAAAAAAAAAATTCTTTTAATTTTTGAGGCGGCATCTTATTTTTTCAGTAAAAACAAACAAAAATGTCTAGAGATTTTTTTGTGAAAAGTTAACCTTTTTCAGTAAAACTGGGTAAAAAATCTTCAATATTGAAACTTTGAGAATTTTTAACTCCAAGATTAAAAGATTTTAAAGAATAAAAATTGTTTGTGAGATGTCAAGGAATAAGTTTAAATTTTTTCAGAATTAAGTATATTGATGGTTTTTTTCCATATTGCTATAAATTTCCAAAAATTTATCAAATAGGTAATTCTGAAAAAGTTCACATTTATTCATTGGTCTATTACAAAAAATTTTGTTCTATAAAATTTTTTCATAAAGTGTCTTGGAGTTAAAAATTCTCAAAGTTTTAATATTGAAGATTTTTTGACCCAGTTTTCTGAAAAAGGTTAACTTTTTTTTAAAAAATCTCAAGACATTTTTTGTTTATTTTTACTCAAAAAAATAAGATGCCGTCTCAAAAATTAGAAAAAACTATGTTTTTATCATTTTATTCAACGTCAAATTTTTTTTAGAAGAACGCTCTTGACTTTTTACGGCTGAATCACCCATAAAATATAATAATTGTAAATTGCGCCACTCTGTTTCGTAAAGTGGATATTTTTTCCGATCATTTCATGCCCTGGAACAATAGTTTTGGAACTCCAAATTTTGGAGAAAGTGGGGTCGCATTTTCCTAGAGAGTGACCCAAATATACGTAAATAATATGACAGAATTATAATTATATAATGGGTTAACAAATCATTAATTCTGTAGGAAGCATTTTGAGGTGTATACATGATTTTATAATATTTTAAAATCTGCCAAGGGGGAGAGAATAATATAATTTATACTTAACATAAGTGTGTAATATACATATTTACTCAAATATACAGGGTGGGGCAATAGTGCGTCGGACCTCGCTGTCTCGAGTTCTACGATAGCTAGAAATCTTTAAAAAAATTGCAAGTAAACTAGATAAAAAAAGTCTATAACTGGAAATTATTTTCGAACATACGGGGCGAGCCAAGACGAAATTACAGGACCAAGTGCCTTATTTTTAAATGGAATGCTATGTATATCAGTACATTTTTTGAAGCCTATATTCATTCCTATATTAGCATTGAATATCTCTCAACCACTAGGATGTAATGAATTTTTTTGTTGAAATAATGCAATCTGCAGATGGATATTAAAAAAATCACCACAGTCACAATTATGGGTTTTAAGAAAAACTGATGTGAATACCAGATATCTAATTAATGATTTTGAATCATTTTCATTTCCTAAAACTGTACAGGATGGCCAAAAATAATTTTTCAATTAAGCATTTTTTAAATTGAATTTTCTCAATGTTTTCAAATGGAACACCCTGTATGTTTTTCAACGATGTGTTGTAGAAATGAAAAACGAACAGTTTTTGTAAGTACTTCCCTATGCTATTTGCAGCCATTTTCGTTTTATAAATAAATAAGTGTCAAATTCAAGAATAACCTTAAAAGAAGAGGTTCCCTCAAATAATTCATTAGAAAAATTTATAATAGGTGTTCGATGTGTTGCCCATTTTGATTGACTCACAACTTTATGCACTTTTGAAATGAGGCCATTTACTGGGAACATTTCTTCCAATCCATTGAGTAATGGGTAAATAGTATTTAGCAGGTCCTTTACTTAATGTTTTTTTGTACATTTTTTTGCCGTTTTCGTTATTCCACAAGCAATAAAGCCTCAGTTTGGCATAAATTGTCATGTACAATGGAGCTTTTATCACTTGTCGGTCGTTAGTTACAATTTGTATTGAATTTAAAATATTTGGAATTGTACCATATGAATTTTAATAAAACGGAACTTGTAGACATGACTTTTATTTTGGGCGAGTCGTACAGAAATTATTTACTTGCCAATAGAATTTATCACCAACGTTATCCTGAAAGAAGGATTCCTTATGTTAGCAGCTTCCAAAACCTTCTCGACAGATTTCTGGAAACTGAAAATGTCGAATATAAAACAAGTGAAAGAATAAAACGCGTTGTGAACGAAGAAAATGAGTTTTCTGTGGTGCTGACAACAGTTGACAATCCCCATGTTAGTCAAAGAGAAGTGAGCTCATTAGTAGGAATGAGTAGACGGTCTGTGGGTCGAATCTTAAAAACAAATAAGTTGCATACATATCATATTCAAATGCACCAGGAATTTATCTGATGACGATTTTCAAAAGCGCCTACAATTTTGTAATTGGGCCATAGGTAAAATGCAAGATGATGTCAACTTTTTCAATAATGTTTTATTCACTGATGAGGCAACTTTTCGTAAAAATGGATTTGTTAATAGGCACAATTTCCATTATTATGCTTCGGAAAATCCCGACTTTTTTATGCAAGTTGATAACCAACACAGATGATCTATAAACGTTTGGGGAGGCATTATTGGAGAACATGTAATAGGGCCACATTTCTTTGATGGTACATTGATTGGAGCTATTTATCTTCATTTTTTGGAAAACTGTCTTTCACAATTATTGGTAAATCTCCCTGAAAGAATTCAAAATAGGATGTGGTTTCAGCAAGATGGTGCTCCACCATATTATTTAAATGCAGTTAGAGACCGCTTAAATAATACCTACCGTCATCAATGGATTGGAAGAAATGGACCCACTAAATGACCAGCTAGATCCCCAGATCTTACAAAAATGGATTTCTTTTTATGGGGATACATGAAGGAAATTGTTTATAGAGACACACCAACAACAGTACAAAATATGAAGGAAAGAATAATAACCGCCTTTAGATCTATCACACTGGCAGTTTTAGGAACCTTATTTCAAAAGCGCGCTTGTTATTTGAAGAAACCTCTTTTTTAAGTTTATTTTTGAATTTTGTAATTATTGCTTAATAAAACGAAATTGGTTGCAATTAGCCACAGGGAAGTACTTACAAAAAATGTTCGTTTTTTATTTCTACATCCAATCGTTGAAAAATATACAGGGTGTTCCATTAGAAAAAATTGGGAAAATTCAATTTGAAAAGTTCATAATTGAATATATATTTTTGGCCACCCTGTACAGTGTTAGGAAATAAAAATGATTCTAAAACATTAATTAGATGTTTCGTAACTGGTATTCACACAAGTTTTTCTTAAAACCCATAATTGTGACTGGTGATTTTTTTAATAACCATCTGCAGATTGGATTATTTCAATAAAAAAATTCATTACATCCAAGTGGTTGGAAGATATCAATGCTAATATAGGAATGAATAGAGCCTAGACAGAGGCTCCAAAAAATGTACTGAAATACATAGCAGTCCATTAAAAAAAAAATACATTTGGTCCTGTAATTTCGTCTCGACCCGCCCTGTATGTTCGAAAATAATATCCAATTATAGATTCTTTTGTCCAGTTTACTTGCAATTTTTTTAAAAAATTTTAGCAATCGTAGAACTCAAGACATCGAGGTCCGACGCACTATTACCCTACCCTGTATACATGCATACGATGTCCAACGACTTAAGAAATGTGCGTGAATATCAAAGAAGTATAAAAATCATGATTAGTCCTTTCCAATTGAAGATATTGTGACGTTTTACCGACAAACGAGTAGTATTGTAAATTGCTAAAACGAGGCGCGCCCACACTCCTTATTTTGGTCACATCTCCTTTACAATTAACGCTAAAAATCACCCAAAACCATTTTTAAGGCATTTTAATCCTTTTTAAGGTCAGGTAGGTCAAAACAGTACAGAGGTTGTCAGTTCTTCTATATTCATCTTAAATGCGTTAATTTAAAGAAAATATAACGTTAACTTCCTAAGCTATTATCTTTATCATAAAAATAAAAAAGTATCATTTTCCTTAGTTTATTACCATATTTTTTGTCTCTAGTAACATTCAGCTAAGATGTTTCCCTGCTAAGATGTTTAACCTTAAAACCAAAACAATTCATTTATTCGTAAGTGTAAAATTTTTTTGATAATGCATCCATCGCGGTCAAAAAAATTTGAGCGTATACATAATAGATAGGATTAACAAAAAACATGATTTGATTCTTTTTTCAATTTGAAATTCACTGGAACCAAGAAACAGGCACTTTTTTGTGTAAAAAATCAAAATTTTGCCTTTCTTTTCCTTGTATCATTTTTAATTTTGCAGATATCAAAATTTGCCAAAAAAAAGTTTTAAGCTACTGTAATAAGGTTTAATTTGGTACTTGTTAAAAGATTTTTTAAACAATGGTTATGACTGGAGAGCGTGATGTTTTCAGGCCTATATTCAAATGCACTTAACATTAACTGTATCTCGGCAACGATGAGCATAAACAAATGTTTATTGCATTGCATATTTTTGACAATTCATAAGCTAACTTTAATGTTATGGCAAACTTTGTTGAAAATGTGATCCTCTGCGTAATTTGCTTAAAACCTTTGAAGAATCAGTGTTTTTTGTTTATAAATCAACGTTTTCAACTCCCTGTAACTCGGCCAGTATTAAAGCAAAAATAACGCATAGTTTTTTTTTTGGGTAGAATTCAAAGATCTACACGTTCACTTTTTTCTTTCGAAACCCCTAAGTTGGGACGAAACTCACCCCCAACGAGAAAGCACCCGTATTCCTTCTTAATATTTCATATTTGACCCATTTTTAATCAAACTATAAGTACAAAACTATTTGAATTTAAAACGGCTATAGAATTAGTCCGACGCACAGTGGGGCCGAACGCAACATTTTTTGGAAAAAATTCAGAAAATTCTGAAGCCGGCCCGAAATAGCCTCGTGAGTACAGGAAAATTAATTAAAAAAATAAGACTTAAGTTGGGGTGGTTTTCAGGGGGTAGAAATCGAACTAACTCAGTAATATTTTAAAACTTCAGGGATTTATAGAATTCGACTTCTGAATTAATGAAAAAATAGTGAAAAAAATCTCTTTTATAAGGAAAGGTAGTTTTTGGGGGTTGAAATCAAAATAACTGTAATAATCCGAAAATTTGGGATTTATATAGAATTTGACTTGCAAATTAAATGAAACTCATTTTGATTACATACGTTAGAGTTGGTTCTTATCCGGGGGATGTACCTAACGTAGATACATTTAAAAAAAATAAAATAAAAGAGCTAGGGCCAAACATATGAATATATTCTATCAGTGTAATAAAAATAAAATACATTTATAATTTAGTAAAATTTAATAAAAATATATCTAATTATTCACTTTCTAACGAGGTTCCTCAACTTTCGGAATCATCAGTACTGATAATGGTAGAAACAGTCGAAACATTCGAAGTAATACTAACATTTGGCGGCATCAACAGGTCCAAAACATAGCATTCCTCCATTGGACACTTTGTACGTTCATCGACAAATTTCTTCATTTCAGACACTTGATCTTCTAATTTAACGTATCCAGATTGTTTTATCTTATTAAATAATGTTTGTCTAGTTAAATATATACCCATAGAACCAGATCCTGCAGTAAAAATAAATTAAATATATTAAGTATAAGAAAGAGGGTGATTTTTCGATTTTAACTTTAATTTATTTAGAAACTTATAAAACAAAATGGCGCAAATATGCTCATGATTTTCTTTATTTTCCGGCAAGATCAACCTATTAATGAGCAAATAAATTCAAAATTACAGACATGATATTCTATGATATCAACTAAAACTCTACCAACAAAAATTGTTAACATAGATTCTTAAGAATTTTTAAACTGTTTTTGTTAATCAAGATTAAACATTATTACTTAACATAATTTAACAACTATAATTATAAAATTATTAACTTACCTGTAGGTAATGACGCCATGTTAAAAACAGTAAAATATTTGTAAACACCGAAATAAGATTTCAAAAAGAACACGTGTCTTATCTCAGCTAAATTACAATAAGCTCTGTTATTCGCGAGGAAGGACAACTTTCGACTGCCATGATAAGAATACATTCGTGTTTTCTGTTCTTCCTACTACAGTATAGTACTTAGTAGGCATTTAACTTTCGAATTGAGACATTTATGCTGGTCTCTTATTATTTTTTTATTTGGAGTTTTTTCCAAGAATTACTTATCTTGGCCCCACTGTGCGACGTGAGATTGTAGATGAACCTCTAGTATCGTTTGGTCTGATGGACACGACAAGGATTGTAGATAATTTAGGCCGGAGCCGTGTCGCCACTACGATACTGATCAACTCTACCCACAGGGGGGATGCTAGATACCCTTCAGACTCCCCCAAGACGAAAATAGACAAAATTATACTTACTGTGATTGCTACAGTCTGCTCTCTCCGTCGAACTCCTATGTCGGGTAGTGCACTTTTAGTGAATATATCTTATAATCAGCACTTTCTCAGAAACACTTCTTAATAATTAGGACCGTCGATGGATTCTATGAGTATTCGGACAAGTGCACAGACTTGGCGGGATCAGAGGTGACCCGCGGAAAGTAATTGTCCGACTCACGCCACAGAATCGCCCGTCGGTCACAAAGTGGATCAATAAGAAATCGAATTCAAAATATATTCTCATTTATTGAAATAATTCATAAAATGTAAAAAATATAAATATTCAATAGTTAGCTAATGTGTATAAGGCAATCATCAAAGAGCACGACCACTCGGCAAGCCGTTACCTCCCGTAGGAGTGTAACTCATCCAGCGTCAAGAGAACTATGACAATCGACTGTACAAGATGATTCAGACTCCCAATTAGTAATGTTTGTAAAATGTATGCTAAACTTTTTGAAAATTATTCACTTTGAATTTTGCACTAAAATTATCGAAATGATTTTCAGGATGCGTAAAGAAGCTACCTATGTGAGTTCGATGGTTTTCCTGCTTTTATAAACGTACTAACGGCTGTGCTAACGGCATCGAACACAAATATACTTTTTTCCGTCGACTCGCCTTCGAGCGATTAGTATGGCGTTGTTCGCCTGAGCCGGGATAAACAGTATTTTGGGTTCGTCCCAATCGACCCTCCGACTTTGAATTCTTTGACTATTTTTCTATACGTTTTTGGGGTTTTGTATGAGGATTATGCTCCTACCCTTTGAGGAATATTAAATGAGGATTTTGGTTTTTAATTGGAAAAACCGCCCCATCGGTTTTTTCCTAAATTTTGACGTTTAAAATAGCTACTCGCTACATCCTGACTAAGGATTTCGACTTGTGAACCACCAAATTCGTGGTACTTTCGAAAAATTCATCTCGAGGAGCGGTTTTCTGCTTTATTTACGTCTTGTCATTATTTTTTTATAAAAATAATTTTTTGAGATTTTCAAAAAATTAAATTCGTTGTACTTCTGAAAATTTTGTTGTGCGGAGCAGTTTTCCGTCTTATGCGATTTTATTCGTTGTACTTTCGAAAAACCAAATTCGTGGTACTTTCGAAAAGTTCGTCGGGCGGAAATTTTTGGAGTACTTTTGAAAATTCGAACGACGGAGCCCAAAGGCGATTGACCGTCGTCCTTGAGATGAAAAATTTTTCTAAGTCAACATTTTAGTCATTTTTAGTGAAATAATTTTTTACGTGGATTTCGATTTAATATGATGTCAAAGGTGTTTAGAAGTCCTTTTAGTGATTTAATTATTATTTTTTCATGGTATTTTTGTCTGAATTTACTTTTTTAGTGAATTGGATATTTTTTCAAATGGATCGTTTTACTTGGTTCAATAACAAGATCACGAAGTGACTCAAGTGACTGCACTAAAGTATTTTCGTTGCAATATTTTTTTTTCGACTTTTAGTTGTAACCTTGTCCAGCCTACGTCTTTGTAGTAATACATGACATCACAAGGTATTATGGATGATAATCGCATGTACAGAAATTTGGCCGTTTTCCTTTACAAGAGAAATAATATTCAACTTAAATTAATGTAGTTTTTATTTTTTTATGCAATTGTGCATATAAAATATTTTTGACTCAACTAGTGATGAAGTCATAATCCTATTGTTTAGTTCGTGGTATGGAAGTTTGTTTGAAAGTTGTCTCGACAGTTAATTAATTCACAGTTATCTATTAATGCTTTTTTATTACTGCTCGATGTATAGTTACACTTAGATAAGCGTTTTCATATTTATATACTGATAGGGGTTTAACCGTTTATAGGTGTATGCCAGGTGTACAAAAACATGCAAGGATTCTCAACTTCGTTGAAAGTCTGCCATGGATTTTACATCGTCATGTTTGCTAGTATTGTATTTGTATAATGTCTATTTTCCTTGGGAAACGTATTAAAGATATATAAGTGAATAACAACTATTCAGTATATCAGGCGTCATTTTCAGCTATTTTATACATGCAGCATTTTTTGCTGTGAACTCAAGTTTCAAATTTACGTTCTCAATTTTTTATCTGTGTCCCATAATCAATTTTTTAAATCTGTCATTTAGTTGCAACTTGCGATAATTACAAGAAAAACTGTGAATTCTGATATATTCTTTTGTTCACTTAATGAAATGAAACAATTTAAAGATAAATCACAATACCTGTATATGTATCTATAATTCTACAGGGTGTCCCTTAATGACGTGGTAATACTTCAGGGTGTGATTCCTTGGGTCATTTTATGAAGAAAAGTTCAAATGAATATACTTATGTCTGCAAGGGCTTAAATTCTTTGCTACAGGGTGTAGAATTTTTCTTTTTTAAATCGTTTTCTTTTGTATCTTAGAAAGTACTTCAGATATTACTTTCAATTGTAGTATGCGTTAATAGGATATATAACTACATATTTAGAATAGTTATTTTATCCGCTCCACCAGTGGCGTTTTAATATTTTTCAATTTCACTATCTGGCAATGTGTTGCTAACTTCGCCTATATATCAGACCAAATCATGTTTGAAAAACATTAATTCAATTTCGATTTCTGATTCGCCATCAGCTACCTCGAAAATACCCACATACCGCATTTCAGCGGAATTGGAAGACAAATAAAGAAATTATAGTAAATGATGAATATTCGGCTATGCTGACGCCGCCATTTTGAATATTTGAGCGACGGTCACATATTCATAATCTGTGACTTCGATAACACTCACATACCTATTTTCAGATGAATGTTTAATCTTGACACCTTCAAATTTAAAATGTCAACACTACATATAATCTGCAAAATTAAGCTAACCGACTTAAAATGTCAAATATTTAAAAACCTATAAAAATAAACTCCCTGTCTGAACTGACAAAGTGTAAATGTCACATTAAAATAAAATAACTTAAACTAAAAATATTGGATGGAAAATAGGCTATTTAAACTTCAACTTAAAATATTGGATGGAAATTAGACTATTTATTTTTGGTGCAGGACTAAAATAAAAAAAAACGAATTACCGAATTTCAGCGGAATCGGACCACAAATACCGAGTTTCAAACGAACCGGTCCATAAATGACAAAATGTGTCCACAAACTCACGCCACCATTTTGAATTTTTCAATTTCGATGTCAGATTCATCATGAGCTACCTCGAAAACCCGATTTTGAGCGAGATTGGACCGTAAATGACAAAATTCGCCCGCCATTTTGAATTTTGCGATTCATATTCATATTCGCGATCAGCGTCGTCGATAAAACCCCTACCGTATTTCAGCCTAATCGGACGACAAATAAGGAAGTTTAATTTAAATTGTTCACACACCGTGTATATGATGAAATAATTGATTTCTCTTAAACGTTGGTAATATAACCTCTAAAATTAAACCGACTGACTTGTAATGTCAAATATTTAAAAACCTATAAAAATAAACTCTCTAAAGTCACATTTTCCTTAAACGTTGGTTATATAACCTATAAACTGACTGACTTGTAATGTCAAATATTTAAAAACCTATAAAATGAACTCCCTAAAAAAGTGTAAATGTCACATTACGACCAATAAGGAAATTTAATTTAAATCAATTTCCGGTAAATTGTTCACACACCCTGTATATGATGAAATTATCGATTTTCTATTATTTATAAATTATTTGACGTCATCATTGTCAGGGATGAAAAATAGGCCTCCACTTTGACCGCGCCTAGCTCATTTATCTTTGGAGCAGGATGAAAATAAAATTAACGACTTTTAGATGATTGAATTTTCTACATATTTGTTAGAGTCGAAGTTTTTCGCCCTAGGAGCCACCGTTTAGAAGTTATTAGGGTTTAAAGCAAGACATGTAAGATTATTCGCCATTTTGGACTCCCCTACTTTTGACAGCTCCTTCCGTCCCCTCGACCGCCCACTCCTAAAAAAAGGAGGCGAAGAGATAGCGGACTTTCGCTCGTAAATAACAAAAAAACCTGGAGGACGATCTCGACGAAAAACGTACTATACCAGGCGGAATTCCGTCCCGATCGGACCTAAAGCGGTCCCGGTCTTCGAAACGGCGCGAAACGGAATAAAGCTTCAGCAAAATCGCAAAGAGGAAGGGGCTCGCACTTACTGGATTTTATTATTATGATTATTCTGTTCAACAAAACTTAAAAAAACTACTAAAGACAAAAACACCTACCAAAAAACATACACGTGTTTACTTCTTTTAAAGTCTAAAATGAACTGAATAGTCATATCTCAGGTTCGTTAGAAGTAGCACTGAAGAGTGTATCTTTGGTGTAGGATACTGAAACACATGTATATGAAAGTTTCTAAAGTTTTTTGGTAAGTGTTTTTACTTCCCTCGCATACCGAAGGGAAGTATTGTATTCGAGAAAAAATCACCCTCCGAGATTTTTTCGGATTCTGACGTTTCAGAACACGTAGATTACGAAAATATAGGTTTTTCAATTCCATCAGTCTGCTTGTCTGTCTGTCTGTCTGTTGGTGCATTTACTAAAAAACTACTTGACGGAGAACAGTCAAATTTGGTAGGTAGTTGACGCAACTGTCAGCGAAGAAATGGTAGAAATTTCACTGGAAAATATACAGGGTGGACCGTCTAAACGGAATAAATAGTGAAAAATATTTTGTTTTGCTCAAATTTGAAATTTCCACGTTTCATGACGCGCTAAACCTATTTCAGAAAAAAAAAATTTTTGAAAATTTTTTTCAAACATTTTTGAAAAAATTTTTACCAAGATGAAAAAAATTTTGTTTTGCTCAAATTTAAAATTTCTACGTTTCATGACATGCTTAACCTATTTCAGGAAAAAAAAATGTTGAAAATTTTTTTCACCAATATTTTTGAAAAAAGTTTTACTACTAAAATGATTTTTTTTTCTTTCTTCTAATTTGAAATTTCCACGTTTCATGACATTCTAAGCCTGATTAAAAAAAAAAATTTGAAAATTTTTAAAAAATTTTGAAAACATTTTTAATCCATTTATGTATCACTACTATAGAACAGACGAAAACATGTTTTTGCTCAAGTTTAAAATGTCCACGTTTCATGATATTCCAAAGCAATTTCGGAAAAAAAATTTGCAACATTTTGTTACCAGTTTGGAAAAAAATTTAACACTAGAATGCTCAAATTTAAATGACATTCTAACCTAGGTATTTCAGAAAAAAAAATTTGAACATTTTTTTCACCATTTTTCAAAAAGTTTTTACCACTAAAATAGATCGAATTTTTTTTTATTTGCTTAAATTTAAAATGTTCGCGTTTCATAGCATTCTAAGCCTATTTTAAAAAATATATAATTTTTAACTTTTAAACTTTTTTTAGCACTACTATTAGAGAATAGAAGGAAACTTTCCTTTTTGCTCAAATTTAATATTTCTGCGTTTGACATTTTAAACCTATTTCAGAAGAAAACATTTTGAAAAATAATTTAACCAACATCTTTTGAAAAATTTAAAAAAAATGAAATTTTTTACCCACCACTATACTTCCACTCCATTACGTGAATGTTGGATTGAAAATGTGACAGATGGCAATAATATCTGGCATATGCACCTATTATACTTTTATTGAAAAATGTATAGGGTGGTCATCCCAAGAAATAATTCAGTCATGGTGGACATTTGTAAAGGTATTTGCGCAAGCCTGCCATATGTGGCACCTGCTATTTAGTATTGAACTTTCGCTGTTGGATGAACAAGCTGTATATTTTTTTCACCAAAACTTATCAAGTTTTCTTTGTAATAATAGCAATAACTCTATTCCGATTATTATTCTCAATGTCATTTCGTAATTATTAATTTTTTAGAGTGACTGCCATGCACAAATAACGAGGGAAGTTCTGTGTAAATACCTTTACCGATTTTTTTTAGTTGTTTTTTTGGTTTTGTTGGACAGGATAATTTAAAATTAAAAATAACATTATTGTGACAGTTACGCTGTACATGATGTGCATATTTCTTTCTTATAATCCAATGTTGTTGGTGGCATATAGCCAGCAAAGTATTTTGTTTAGAAAGATATATGTTTCTGTACTTATCTATGATAAGTCTTTATCGTAAGAGTTTGAAATTATTACCAGCATTTTTTGCTAGTAATATATTTATTTCCTCAGATACAATTAAATTAAAATTTTATAGAGAAGTTCAAAGGGCCTAGCCAGATAAGAATGTGTAAAATATCCCTAAAGGAAATTATATGAATGGACACCAAAGTATCAAGTGAATCATTTCCAACAATTTTTATAAAATAAAATTTATCATTATCAATGTTAATAATAAGTTTCAATTTGAATTTAATTGTTTTAATCACGAACTGTGCGTCGGACGAGAAAAACGCGAGAGGCCGTTTTCATGTAGAATTAACCAGGTTAATCAGAAAAAAATATCAACATGGAAAAATGTCAGTGGCCTACCACTATTTTGGTAAAACATATCAGAGGATATGTTTGCAGGGATGCCACTAATGGAGCAATAAAATAATTTCCGACGGTGGACCATCGAAACCCGAAAAAAACGTCGAATCGAAATGAAAGTCATATCTATCGACTCGAGAGTGAATTTAGAAAATTCCGCCCGTCCGTCTGCCTGTCTGTCTTGCCCAGCCCCCCTAATCCGTTTTCGGATTTCGATGAAACTTGGGTGGTTAATAGGAGGCCTTTAGAAAACCTTAACGCCGGAAACTCGGCTCCGTTCGGAAACCGGAAGTACCCCATATAGACGTTTCGAGTTTTTCGGAAAAAAATGAATAACTCAGTAACGATTGAGATATTTCAAAAAAGAAATGGTGCCGTTGGAAACGCTCTACAAATAAGTATTTATACCAGAGACCATGTCCAAACATAAATGAAAATGGTTTAATTTATTTTGCAAAAAACTGGTTTTCTCGAAATCGGGCTAGGAAGCACGATAACTGTCCAGGATATTGATCGATTTCGATGAGAATTGGTGGGATCAAAGGTATACGGCCACAAATGAAGCATATTGCTGGCGGCCCGAATCCGTTGACCGCAAGTATTTTTTCCAGGGCCGAGTATGATTTTCCAAAGAAATTAATAACTCCCGAACTGAAGGTCTGAATCCTGGAAAACTTGATTTTTTAAATAAATTCTACAAATACCGAACAGTTTCCTAATAAAAATCGAAAAATGGGTATTCCGTCGATCACTCTCTATAATCAGTATAAGGCACGGGCCTTTTTGGACAAGAAATCTGAAATAGAGTTTTTTCGAAAAATAAAAATAAACGAGTTATTTACGAAGATGCATTCCATAGAATTATTTTAAAAAATATTACAAATTATGTAAAGTTATATTTAAAATATCATCATTCATTTCCTTATTAGTTCTTAACATATTAGATGGACTGGGTAGAGGATGATTTATCTATTATTGTTATATATTTCATTTCATTGTAATAATATAACGATACTTAATATATGTTTTATATGGCATACAGTATTATCAATATATTATACAGGTCCCAAAAAGTTTTGTATAAAAAAAAATATCGGAGATATCTAAGCTCAAAATAAGTTGATTTCGCCAAACTTATCAACCTATAACGAAGATTCTTTTAGCAGTAGAGGGCTTCAAAGTTTTGAAAAAATAAACAATTATTTTTCACACTATCAAAGAACATGTTTTCGTTGAACTATAAGTGTCTTAAAGTAGAGGTGGTACATACTCATAAAAGAGCTTATATTTTTCACAGCTTGGTAGATCAATTCCTACTTTATAAAGTAGAAAATCTGATTATGATAAATTTGTATCTTTTGTAAAATTTTGATATTTTAAATAAGTTTAGTCAGAAAAAAATAAATTTCAATTCCTGCATTGTACCCGTTGTAAAAGAAACATACAATGCAAAACAAAACAGGTTCTACTATGAAACAGATCTTGATATCGTGCCTTCTCGAAAAAGTCTCTATTTTAGTTATACACGAAATTATCTATAGGTGTCCAAACAAAAAAAAAAAAAAAATGATTGTACCCGAGAAAATTCTATTTCTATAAACATTTGACCGATTTTCATTTAGTTACTAAATAAAAATAAAACCGATGCCCTTTCTGTGTTTCTGTAGTTTGTCTTTACTTTAGTCAATGCAAACAGAAAACAAAGAAAAATAAAACATGTCAAAATGTACTGAGTGATCTTACGACCAGCTGCTGAAAATGTACTGAATCATCCCAACAGGAATAAAAAGCATATCAATATGTAGTTTTTTTTAGCTTGTTTATTACACGTTGAAAATATCAACTTGATGAAAAAAAGCTATCGAACATTTCTTCCTGGAAATCGGTCAAGAAATATTTGTTTGATAGGATTGAAAAATGTAATATCTCCTTTTGTTATAAACAAAACTGTTTTAAACAATATCAGAACATGGATTTTCATAATCGGTAGTGTCTTCAGCAAAAAAACGTCCGAAATGTATTCGATGCTCCTGCGCCCATATAGGCTCGTCTAATAGTAATGACAGCTGCATCTTTGCCCTTTAAGGTGGCCATTCCCTAGAAAGAGACATCAGATAGGGAAATATTTATTATTTTTGCCCATTACTCTTTTTTCTTAATACGTATATTTTAAAAAACTATAAGAGTACCTAAGTAGAACTATAACAAAACTATTACTATGAATTTTCACTCAATAATTTCAGTGGTTTGCAAAATAGCTCGATTTAAAACTACGAAATAGGAAGATTAACATAATTTTTAATTTAAATCGAGCTATTCTGCAAACCACTAAAATTATTGAGTGAAAATTCATAGTAATAGTCTTGTTATGATTCTACTTAGGTACTCTTATAGTTTTTTTTAAATAAACGGACTAAGAAAAAAAAGTTATGGCTATTAAATAATAAATATTTCCCTATCGGATGTCTCTTTCTAGGGAATGGCCACCTTAAAATATTATTTTATTTATTACGATCCGATTGTTTCCTCAAAAGTTATCTAAGCTTTTATATCTAAATGCTAGGAAAAAGGCGTTCGTGCGTGGATATGCATTGGTTTCTCTATAAAAAACTAAGCAATAGGTGAGTGGCTTTTTGAGAAAAACGGCATATGACCAAGATATGGACATATGGGATTTCTCAATTATGAGATTCAAATATTCAATAAGCTTGTGTCTCTTAAAATTTTGAATAAACTGCTGATTATGAAATGGGCAACACTACTTTCTCACAAGTTCCGCCGGTATCAATATAATGCAATATTGCATGAAAGCTTGACAATTCAAAAAAGAATCCACATCTATAAAAGATGAGAAGTACTGCAACTAAGCAGTAATCCAAGGAGTGTCTTATTGAAAATAATGATACAGCACATTGTGAAGTCAAGAAGTGTGGTGCACTCCTCTAAAACTTACGTGAACCTGGATAATTTAATGAAATTATTAAATAATAAACTTTATTCTACAAGATGTTAATCACTAAGCATCACTTTCAGGATTAATTCATTTCATCGAAATAGAACAAAGAGTTCATATAAATATGGGTTCCAATATGCATCCCTGCTGAGACAGGACGTAAAGAATGTTTTATTGCGTTTTTTAAAAATATGTTGCGAAAACGGCTCGAGATATTGAAATGAATAGGCCAGGCTAGATAAGTGTTAGAATTAAAAAAAAAAAATAAGTCGTTACAGCAAACTGATGGCAGAATATTTTAGAATATATTACAACTAAAGAAGGAAAAATAGTCCGAACTACCTGCGATTTTCAGGGGTAAAATGGGGTGGATTGAAAATAGAATATACTGTTAACAATTTCAATAGTTTTCATCTACGACTGCAATTCACCCCCGAAATTGAAAGAGAAAAAAGCGTAAACTTTTTAGATATAACCATTAAATATAATGAATCCGGAATTATTGATACTAACTGGTACACGAAAGAAATTTGGTCGCAAAGATACTTAAATTATAATTCACACACTCCTACCAATTACAAAAAAAGCGTTGTTAATAGTCTAACAGATCGACCCATTCAACTTTCACATCCAAAATATAGACAAAACAACTTGAAAAAAATTTAAACAATCCTCGAAACAAACTCCTATCCTAAATATTTTTATGAACCAATAATTAAAAAAAGAATGCATAAGATCTATATTAAAAATATAAATCAAAAAAGTAAGAATAATAACAACTATGTATCCATGCCTTACATACCAAAAGTATCGGAGAATATTTCAAATGTATTAAAAAAACAATATAACAGTAGCGCATAACCTTATACTACAACAAAAAAATTCTGTACAAAACTAAAACCCAAACTACAACCAAAAGACGAAACTAACGCAATTTATAAAATAGACTGTAATAATTGTTTTTTTTTTTTTTCTAATTTTTTGGCCTTACGAACTTTGCGTTTTGGCCACGAAAATATTATTTTATATTTACATAATATCGACGCATACATATGTGCGCTACAACTGAAAATAGTTTAAGATAGCTATATGAGCCCACATGCACACGCACACATGCTCACGCACGCATGCAAGCACATGCCTAGACACATACAACCACCCGCAGCATACGTGTAGATGAAGAGAGAATGTTTGAAAACTTCATAGCAAAAGTTATGGCAATCAGTTCAAAATAACAACAATAACAACTCAAACAAGCATGTGCAATAACAATAATTTACCTAATTCAAATGTAAGGATTAGACAAGGACACACGCTTCTCGCCCAGGGGCCTTTCAGGGCATTTGAAGATAACATAACTAAGATGACCACGGATGACATGGGAAAAATGACATATGGATAAACAATAGGAAATTGTACACATTTAAAAAATATATATGTATGTATATCAATAAATATACTACGATAAGATGTTCATTAGATCTTACAGCCTGTTTTCATTAAAAATACGTACAATAAATTGTAAATTTCGCAGTTGTTAGAGCTAAGGATATTTGGAAGCCAGATCGGGCAAGATTGTTTTTTTTTAATTAGTTGTAATACTAACATATTTGATTCGTTGACGGTCAATGGACAGCCAAACAAAATGTGATTTAAGTCTCCATTTTCTGCTCCACAGGAACAGTGTGATGTTTGTAAAATACCGATTTTGTGTAGGTGTGAGGGAAATCTGCCATGGTTTAATTTCATTCTGCTAATAGTGGCAATAAATTTTCTACTAGTGTCCAACTTTTGATACCACGGTGTACGTAGTATGTTGTCATGAACTTGAAAATAGAATGTCCTACTTCTGTGTCCATATTGTTGCCAGTGAATATTCCACTTTTTACGAAGCTGATCTTTAACGACTACATGCATATCTTTAGGATTAACTGTCTTTTCTTGGTAGCTGTTGTCATGGTTAGCTTGCTTTGCTATTAGATCTGCAACGTTATTGCCTTCAATATTACTATGGCTTTTGACCCAAACAAAACGTATAGATATTTGATTTGAAGTAGCTGTTGCTAGTTTATCCATAATTTTTAAAATAAAAATATTGTTATTTTGATGACAAGAAAAGTTGCTTAATGCAAGTAATACTGACATCGAGTCAGTAGCAAGTATAGTGTCTTTAATCTTATTGGATATGCACCAATCGATAGCATGGTAAATGGCAGCCGCTTCAGCTGAGAATATGGTAGAATGTTCATTTAAAATTACTGAGAACTTAAAATTACGAGATGGGACATAAAAAGCACCAGAGACGTTTTGAAATGATTTGGAGCCATCCGTAAAGATGATTTCCGATCTGTTATCAATACGGATGATATAGTCTTGGAATATTTGTTGATTGAAATTATTTTCATATTTTGGGAAGTGAATTTCTGGTTTAGTTGAAAGAATGTTAACATCAAGGTCATATATACTTTCTTCAGATTTAATCAGGTCTAAAATATTTAATTCCTTACACTGAATATATGCTGTTGCTAGAGGAGGGGAGTTCTTCTTTGACCAATAAGCCTCACTTAGGTTTTTAACGGCAATAGTGTGGATTTTATTGTAGTTATTCGTGTTGAAACTTTTTTGTTTTATTATATATTTTGACGCCAGGTATTCTCGCCTGAGCCAGAGGGGTTGTTCTAGACCTTCTACTAGAAGGGCTTCATTAGGGGATGATTTCATCACTCCAAGGCAAACGCGTAGAGATTTAAACTGTACTCTGTCTAGTTTTTTCAGATGAACATTACTGGCGGAGCCATAAATTATACAACCATAATCTATTATTGATCTTACATAAGACCTATAGAAAGTTAACGCCATACTTTGGTGCGCTCCCCAAGAGAAGGTACAAATTTGCATTAATAGGTTGATGCCCCTTTCCACTCTTCCAACTATATATCTGATATGCTCGCTCCATAATAACTTTGAGTCCAGCCATAATCCTAAGTATTTATAATTTTTTAGAACAGGGTAGTTAATTCCATTTAAAGATAAATTTTGTCTGTTTTGCAGGCGTCTTCTGGTAAAGAAAACAATAGCTGACTTACTGGGCGAAATGGTAAAGCCATTCTGAAAACACCAATTGTTCAGATTGTAACTGATATGTTTTAAATCACAGATACTTTCACGTTTATTTTTCCTGCTGGAATATACTACAATATCGTCTGCATACTGAATACAAGATATATTAGGAGACCATATTTCATGTATGTCCAATGTATATAAATTGAATAACAAGGGGCTAAGTACCGATCCTTGCGGTATTCCTCGAGATGTAATTCTAGACTCTAAGAATATATTATTATTTTTAACCGATATTTCTCTTGCATTAAATATATTTATTATTGTGTTAATGACTCTATTGGGTAATTTAATATATTGTAATTTTGTAGCTAATATTCCTAAATCAATATTTTCGTATGCGTTTGATATGTCAACAAATAATGCTCCAGTACATTCATTTCCTGTAAGGGAAATTTGAATGTCTGTTGTCAAATGGGTTATTGCATCTAACGTTCCAAATCCTGATTTAAATCCATACTGATTGTTTGGTAATATACTGTTACTGAATAGCCAGAATTCCAATCGTAATTTTATCATTCTTTCGAATGTTTTAATAATACAAGACATTAACGTTATTGGTCTGAAAGAACTGGCACAAGAAGGATCTTTGCCAGGTTTGGCAAACAGTAGTACAACACTTCTTTTTAATATCTCTGGAATATATGATTCCAACCACATTTTATTAAAGATGTTTAATAAAAATAATTTGGCTATTGGACCCATATGTCTTAACATTGGATAACAAATATTATCTAAACCAGGGGCAGTATTTTTTGATTTTTTTATAGATCTATCTAATTCTTCTAGCGATAATTTATTTGTTATAGAATCGTTATTAATATTACCTATCGTGTTAATTTGACGTTGTTGCTCAACAGATGGAGGAGTCAGTCTATGGAGCATTTCTTCGGCTATTTCAGTTGGGACATAACTGATTTTATTCTTTTGTTTTCTTAAAGTTCTGACTTTATTCCATATTTCATTAATAGGTGTATTATTGCTAATACTATTGCAATAATTTTGCCAATGTCTTTTTGCTTTCATTTTAAACAACCGTTTTGCTTGAGCCATTATTTTTTTACAGTCTATATAGTGTTGTTCGTTAGCTTGATTTTTGTAAACTAACAAAATTTGTTTTCTTTTCTTAATCATGAGTTCACATTCTTCATCCCACCATTGTGGTTTTGGAGGTTTTTTGGGGATAAATGGTTTATTTTGCGCAATGGAAATTTGGCTAGCATTATTTATTGCATTAATAAAATATGAAATGTTTTCATTTATATTATTGGATTTTGGTGCTTCCCGAATAAGTTCTTCTAAGGTGGATGTATACAAATTCCATTGAGCTGTATCTAATCGCCACTTCCTAGCTGGATAAATTATATTTTGGTCACATAAATTATTATTTAATAACATTAGGATAGGAAAGTGGTCAGAACCCAAAGTGTCACTCCATAAATTCCAGTGTATGAGAGGACCAATGTTGGTCGATGCTAAACTAACATCAACGCACGACTTTTGAGAATTAGGTGGAACAATTCTCGTAGAAGAACCATCGTTTAGAACGATTAAATTTGAGCATTCTATTGCTTCCAAAAGTTCATTACCATCTCTATTCCCCATTGCAGAACCCCATAGTCCACTGTGAGCATTGAAATCACCTCCAATAATTAAATTTGGACCAAAGTTAGATAAAATATTTGACCACGCTGTGCTACTCATGAATAAGGTTGGGGGTCGATAAATGGAAATAAAAGTGTAAGTTTCATTATTTATATATACGTTAATTCCGCAAATTTCTGGCTTTATTTGGAATCGGTCAAAGTTTAAGATATTGTATTTTATACTTGACCTCACAAGAATAGCTACACCACCTTTTCCGTTCGTTCTGTCGGAGCGTATAAGACTGTAACCTTTAAAAGTCATGCTTAATTTTGGTTTTAACCATGTTTCTGATATTAGGGCTATATCAATTTTTTCTGAATTCAAAAACGTAGACAGGCTGTGTTTATTAGACACCATTGATCTGGCATTCCATTGCATAATTTTAATATTACTTTTACCAATATTATTATTGTCATTACCTAAGTCATCATCATTACTATTGCCACTTCCAACCGGATGAGCCATTTTTAAATAATATGATATGAGTCGGATAGTTTATTTATAACACTAGAAACACTTTTTTTAATATCATTTTGTAGATCTGTGACGTTAACTAAATCTTTATTTATGATTTGTTTTACTAAATCATTAATACTAGAGGATACATTTTCAATCATTCTCTCTTTATATATAAAAAAATCATCTCTATGAGGGTTTGGTAATATTGAAGAGCTACTGCAAACCGAGTTTTTCCTAGAAGTTAAATTGTGCTCTGTATCATTAATTTGTATAACCTCAAATTTACGTTTTTTCGTTTGTTCAATATTTCCGTTTTTATTCACATTATTTGAAAAATTATGTCTATTAATAAATTTGGGTTTAGTTACATACGTGTGCGTCGATTTATTTAGTGGAGGAAAATCTTTTACTTCATCTAAGATATCAAATCTGTTACTAGTTGTAATTTTTGAGTATGTTGCATTGTTTTCGATTTTTTTCGCCTCATTAAAAGATATATTTAAGCTAGCCATAGTTTCCTTGATTCTTTTTTGGCTTTTGTATTCATTACATTTTTTTGAAATAGATGTGTGTTCATCAGAGTTACAATAAATACAGTGTACTACTGAACATTTTTCACCTTGTTCGTGAGATTCTCCGCAATTTTTGCATCGCAGTTTACCTTTGCAATTCTGATGTACGTGTCCGTAACGTAAACAATTATAACACTGGATAACTGGATATACGAAAGGTTCAACTTCAAAAATTACTTGATTTATAATAATATACTTTGGTAATGACGTACCTAAAAATGACAAGCTTACCAGTTGCCTACGTATTAATTTTTCTTTACCATCATCATCCATTATTTTACGCATAAAACGTTTAACACTAACTACGTTGGGATTTTCTACTTTAATTTCTTGTAATAAATAATCATCATCAAAAAAGGTATCTACGCCTCTGACTATACCACGGCGCTCCACAAAAAATTTTGGAATGTATGCTATAAAATTATTTTCTTTAATACATTTATGAGTTATAATAATATTTGCCGATTTATAATCTTTAAATTCAATTTTAATTTTGTTCCGACCTACGGATTTAATACTTATTATTGCCGAACGAATATTTTTATCTTGTTTAAGAAAGTGTCCAACTCTTATTGCATGCAATTTACCTATATTTCTATCAGCTGATTCTACATACACCAAAAAAGGACCTCGGTCTGAGTGTTGGTATCTAGTATTTAAATCGTAATGTTTTTGTGGTTGACTGTTATCAGAAATATCATTACTTTTTATATTACTTTCTACCTGTACTCCAAATGCTTTCTTTAAATTATTTAAACTATTGGTATTTAACGCAATATTACTGCCAGTTTTACTATTGCACTCTCGACTATCTAAGGAATCTATTGAATAATTAATAACAGGAACGGACTCACCGGACACACTGCCAATTTCCATGTCATTCTCTTTTACTGGGCCACCTATCTCTGGTGGCCCCTTACCTCCTTCTCCATATTCACCGCTATGCATCTCGATTTATGCTATATAGCATACGCGACTGAGAGAAAATTTACCACAGATGCAATTAAAGAAAAACTTATATGTCACTATATTTTTCTGGAAACGCTTCGTTTTACACCCGCACGCTTGCACGGTCGTCAACGAACTGTAATAATTGTAATAGTACATAATATGTACTATTGGCCAATATATTATATTGGCCAAACAAAACAGTACCTGCATAAACGAATATATACACACAAATATAATATAAGAACACTAAATCAAAATTCGACAGCTCTTGCCAAACACGCTTTAGACCATAATCATAGCTTTAACTTTGACAATACAAAAATTTTACAAAAGGAACCAAATTATCATCGAAGGACAATACATGAAATGTTACAAATTATAAGACATAACAACGCAATAAGCAGCCGCACTGATATAGAGAATTTAAGTGAAACATACTTTGACTTGTTAAATTAACTAAAAAGGGGATATTATTAAACAACATATATTTTTACATCTTTCCATCAAGTCCGCAAGATAATTCTTAAAATATCATATTTCACACTACCAGCCATTAGAGAAAACTTCATATCTAACATCCATAAATTAAATAAACTGTACCAATAGTAACATAACACAGACCAGAAAGCAGGCAATACTTTTATTCAGCATTTAGTTGCATTAAAACTTTCAACAGAAATAAACGTAAAATGTTAATATAGTGTAAGCAAAAAATTTCTTAACTTGTAAGTAATGAAATTAAAATTGTAAAATAACATAAAATAATCGTACGTTAATATAAATATTGTAAGTTTTCCTCTGACGATGGTTAATAAAACCGAAACGTAAGAAAACATAAGAATTTTAATTTAAAGATGACCGAAAAATCCCAGGATACATCAAGTTAATTTCTAATTTTCGGAATAAAACGAATTAGCTTCTGTAGTTATGGCGAAGGCGCGGGTACCAGAACCATCACCAATTTGAAACTTTAACTTTTGATACCCGCGCCTTCGCCGTAACTACATAATAATTCATTGCATCTAATCAAGAATTAGAAAAAACAAGAATGCGGTAAAAAAAAGTGGCGTAACTTCGTCACTTTGGACATCTAAAAACTGTGCAAAAGCATTCATCGTGAAAAAAAAAATTGTAGAAATGTATTCAAACGAACTTTTTATAATATCCTTAATTTTCTGTGCACAGTATATTATTTAATAATTACTAAATTAATCATTTTTTTCTCAAAACTCAGTGTGATTTTTTAAATATATTTGAGATGTAATTATACAGTTATTTTTTATGGGCATGAATACTCCCAATCATCAGTCGTTAAATTTGATAAAAATGTTACAATAATAGATTTTATTTTTTTACCACGGCGTACCTCTTCAATTACAATTACAATTTTTTATTATTATTATACAGGATGTCCCGTAATAACATGCAAACAATTTAACTACCAACTCCTTATCGAAAATTGAATTACTCATAAACTTTTTCAAAATAAGCCTTTCCTGTCCAACTATACTCCTTAAAGGGGCGTGCAAAAATAGGTTTTTCATTTTTATCTGAAAATAATTTATAAGCACCATACGATCATATCGGTACATAATACTTCCAAATTATGATTTGACACCACCCTACTTGTGTTCTGACTAATATAATAGGGCTCGTCGCTTTTGACTGATCACTTAGGCAGATGTAATTCAGTACTTTCTCTTAGAAACTGTGGATTTTACAATATTTTTTCAAGAGGTAAAATAAGTTTCTAAATGAATCATAATGTTTAGT
Source organism: Stenurella melanura (assembly GCA_963583905.1). Classification (NCBI taxonomy): domain Eukaryota; kingdom Metazoa; phylum Arthropoda; class Insecta; order Coleoptera; family Cerambycidae; genus Stenurella; species Stenurella melanura. Next base: position 165,739,918 of record OY757309.1, read on the forward strand.
TATTTTTTTAATTCATAGAAAAAATAGCAGACAAAGATATTTACAAAATCATAAGGAGGGTAGTTAATATCACCCCTTTGTAGATACACGCTAGATGGATGAAATAATTTCGTTAGATACGTTTTCATTAGTAATCGAGATGTGTGAAGCCCATAATTCCTTGCCCAGCTACACATCTAATATATTTTATTTTATTATTAATTTCTTTTTACCTCATGATCCTTAGGGAATCCGAATAATATGATATTCATTAATTTAGAAAACAGTCACCCAACTAAAAACCCTATTATAAACGTATAAAAACAATCCTACACAGAAAAATATTATGAAAAATATTTAAATTATGAAATGTCACAGAGCCTGGTCACGACGTTCGTCGTTCAAGCAAATACTGATTGATATGATGCGCAGATCATTTCTAAATCGGTACCTGCCCAGAGTGGAAGAGAAAAAGACAGAAAATTATGCCATGAAACGTCATCAGTGAAAACTCTGTATTTAATCTACTCTGTGTCAAGGGATAGTAGCTGTTATGTAATACTTAAGCGGCACCTCGTTCTACTATATAATCCCACATAATCAAGAAAAATGTATTAAGTTTTATCCGCCTACCAAAGATGAAAACCACGACTAGGTAATTATGTGTAATTGGTACAATCGACCATATAGAATAAATGTTTGAATGTGGTGTCTTTATACCTAATAATGTGTTCAACTACTGTCAAATTGGCGGAGTAACTCTCATAAACGAACTTCGTAAATCCGCACACCCCTGGCTCTACTAACTAGACTTATTATTATAGCTGCGTTTGGATCTCTCTGTACAAGATAGTTAAACTATTAGTATCGTTATATTGAAATTTTATTGTTTCGGGTATTCTCACGAATAAGGTCAAAGGAAGTGCCTTTAAAATTTAAAATAGGTTGGGAAGTGCTAGTTTATTTTGCCTTAACGATATGTTATTGCTGTATTATTAGACTACATCAGAGATCAAAGAGTTTAATAAATAGAGGAGACAAGCTAGCGATTTGCCGGGAGTTGCGGTTTGGTTGCCTTGGAGACGGTAGGCTCTTCGTCCTTGTCGCACACCCGGCACACCTCGTACCCTCTCTCTCCACTGTTTTACAAAGCAACACAGCCTTACCCGGCGCTCTTTGATTTCCAACAAATAACGTCAATTGTCGTCAATCGTCACCACCCCCTCATGTACTATGCGACAAAGAGAGAACGAACCGTGTGAGAGGGATGAGAAGCCTACAGCCTCCCTCTGCTTATACATTACGCTTATGGAGCTTGTCTCCTCTATTTGTTAAACTCTTTGTCAGAGATGGACAAGCGGTGTGATTTTCATCGTGATATGTCGTGTCACGACGTGATACGATCATCAATTTTGGGACCATTGATATTTTCTATTGATACAAGTCAACTGCATAGAATGCTTTATTTTGCAAAGAACACTGTTACGCTGGCGATACACAATTGTATCATTCCTTTGAATCCGAATATATTGATGATGTTAACAATGTAATCAATAATAATGTTGCTGAATTAATAAATCATCATCATCAGAAACTGTATTAGAATAGCTTTCAGTAGCTTAAGGAATATCTACCTAATGAAGATAATTTGAATAAATATACCCTAAAGTTGATTTGTAATACCTTGGTGTTGTTACATTAATTATTGGGATATTGTATATGGATTCTGTTTGACTATAAGACAATTCAGAACTCTTATATTCGTCTAATTTATAACATAAACAGGAGAGAGCACATCTCTCATACAATTAAAGAAATAAACTAATTAAATAGGACGAAAGGAAAATTATTACACGCCTCTGTTTGTTTTCAATAAATTGTGACCGTCAAATCACCGCCATATCTATAGAATTAAATTCGGTTTTTACGGAGCAATCATAAATCTTTCTCAATGGGGGGGGGGTTCTCTTTAATAAAACATCTGGTGATATAAAGGTTATTACAAAAATGGATAAATTCAAATATGAAATGCAGAGAATAACATTGAACAATCGGTAGATGGAAAATAATATTAATCAAAAGTATGCCTCTAGAGGGCAAAATATCTACCAAATGCAATGTTTTTGCTAAGCTGCTCTATGAATCTGTATATTCATAAGAATAATAACCAACAACTATTCTCCGGACTATCTGTCCCGCCGAGCGCTGTATTACAAATTGCAAGCCTGACGCGAAGGCAATTTTTTTTAATCCCTAAATTTTATGATTCTGAATACGTACCTAGATTGGCGAATAAAAATTTCTCATGCTTATTTTTTTACGGAAAAATGAATTTTGAAAGAACAGATTTTTTTCGTAATAACTTTTTTTTTTGAAAAGTTAGAAAAAATGTTTTAGATAAAAGTTGTAGATAACGTTATCTATCAATCTATTTAAATCCGATGTCAAAATAAGGAAATTTAACTTCAACATTGAAAGAAAGCCCAAAAATCTTCTCCAGGAAGAAGGCAATTTTTGTGGAAATTTAACCAATTAGGGCAAAAATGTTCTTAAGAAGATCAGGTACTATTATAGCTAGGGAGCTGGTGGCAATATGGGTATATGATTTCATTGTAGTTATAGTTAAAAATAATAAGGAATGAAGGTATTGATACAACTGACCGATTAGAGCAATACCGAGTTTGGTTGCTGTTGATTGTTTTAAATAAGAATGTCAAATTTTCAAAAAAAAAATGCTCCAATATTATTTTGTTTCAGCCATATCATAAATATAAATAAAAAAATGGTTGGTTGAAGTCCATGCCTCGGATTTTTTTTATAAAACTAATTGTTAACTTGCAAATAAAAGAGCGCTGTTAAGTCATTTCATTGTACTTCGCATTGGTTTTAATTTGTCAGTTTTTATATCCCTAAGTAGAGAAAAAGTGGCTGACGTGTAGGTTGCTGATTTTCAGAAATATTCCCAATTTACTCCAAAAAATGTCAAAGTAAGAAAATAGACCAATCAGTTGGAGTTTTTGCCCTTCAAAAGGTGGAGTAGTAATTATTTTGATACATATTGTTTAAGTCAAGGATAAAAGACATAAATTTTCGACCTTGGGAGTGGGGTGAGGCGCGAACCGCCATCTCGTATTAAAGGTACACAAAATTGATTTTTTCAGAAAAAATCGGCAACGCTCGGTCCGATGAGAAAAATGATTGAACCAAAGTTCAAAAGTATAAAATTTTCTACATTTTTTGTATATGCATTTTTATGTAAGTCTAATGTTTAAAGAGATACAGCATCACACAGATGGATTTAGGAAATTTTTTATTTTTTTATTATACAGGGTGTTTGGTGCATCGTGTGCCAAATGGAAATGGCCGACAGAAAGGGTTATCTGCTATCCTTTCAGGCCCCTTAATACTTCCCATGCCCTGCGGGATTTTCATATCGACCTTTTATCTTTTTAATGAAAAAAATCCCAAATTCTACATTTAAATTCAAATTATAAAAAAAGTATTAGGCGTAGACTGCGAATTTCATTTTTATTTTGATGTGTATTATTGAAGAGTTCTTTTAAATCCAAAATTACTGGCATTAGTCATTTAGTTGTTTTTTTATTCACTCGCAAACTTTCGGAATAGGTAAAATTTAAATTTAAACTTAGACTTTACATGGCTATGAAAAAAAACTCAGAGCAACCGGGATCTTCCAGCTCCCTCAAAAATTATCTAGTCTATCCTCTTGCTAGTGATATGCCACATATCATAAAAATCTTTTAATAACTTCGTGAATTCGCTAAATTAATGAATCGGGTCACATAAGGCTAATATTCAAAATTCCAAATAAAACATTATTTTTGCTTAAATTATGCATGGGAAACAGGTAAAACCTGTTATCTCACTCTTGCGATGTAAAATCTATCTTCTATCTCTTTCTGTTCATTGGTTTTCTTGAAATAAAGAAACAATTACATTTTTATCATTTATTAAAAAAATTTAAAAATCTTGCTCATTGTCTCTGTTGCGAATGCAGGCCCGACATCTGCTTCGTATTTCGACAGTTGTTGTATGAAGTCCTCCCTAATTGTACCGAAAGCCGTTTCTATGCGTTGGACAAGAGGACAAGTTCCCCCCTAGTCGCAACCTCCGTCGCGTACACGAGCTCTTTGGCACGACCTCGGACATAAAATCCAACGGAGTTAGGTCTGGGGAACGTGGAGACCATTGAATAGGGCCATCCCGATCAATCTACGCATACGCTTATAGTTTTTCAAAATGACGGCTGTCCCGCGCACTGGCGATTGATTGTAAGACAATATCTAGACTGTGTTCCCAAATGCGTGGATTGGGCGGGATGGCCCTATTCAATGGCCTCCACGTTCCCCAGACCTAACTCCGTTGGATTTTTATGTCTGGGGACGTGCCAAAGAGCTCGTGTATACGACGGAGGTTGCGACTGGGGAGGAACTTGTCCTCTTGTCCAACGCATAGAAACGGCTTTCGGTACAATTAGGGAGGAAATACGACTTCATACAACAACTGAACGGCATTAAACAGAAAGGAGCCAACCCACAAAATTAAAAAACCAACCCACAAAATTTAAAACATTTGTTTCTTAATTTATTTAAATGTAGAATATCATAATGTGTGTTCAGCTGAAAAAGTCCAACTCATTTTCTATATAAGAATTTAATGGTGTACTTTAAATATTGTAATTAAGATGCAAAACCTTTCTTTGCAAGCTTGTTTCTTGATTTTAGCTGAGTGTGTTGGTTCCTTTCTGTTTAATGCTGTCCAACTGTCGAAATACGAAGCAGATGTCGGGCCTGCATTCGCAACAGAGACCAACACTTTGAGCAAGATTTTTAAATTTTTTTAATAAATGATAAAAATGTAATTGTTTCTTTATTTCAAGAAAACCAATGAACAGAAAGAGATAGAAGATAGATTTTACTTCGCAAGAGTGAGGTAACAGGTTTTACCTGTTTCCCATGCATAATTTAAGCAAAAATAATGTTTTATTTGGAATTTTGAATATTAGCCTTATGTGACTCGATTCATTAATTTAGCGAATTCACGAAGTTATTAAAAGATTTTTATGATATGTGGCATATCACTAGCAAGAGGATAGACTAGATAATTTTTGAGGGAGTTGGAAGATCCCGGTTGCTCTGAGTTTTTTTTATAGCCATGTAAAGTCTAAGTTTAAATTTAAATTTTACCTATTCCGAAAGTTTGCGAGTGAATAAAAAAACAACTAGATGACTAATGCCAGTAATTTTGGATTTAAAAGAACTCTTCAACAATACACATCAAAATAAAAATGGAATTCGCAGTCTACGCCTAATACTTTTTTTATAATTTGAATTTAAATGTGGAATTTGGGATTTTTTTCATTAAAAAGATAGAAGGTCGATATGAAAAATCCCGCAGGGCATGGGAAGTGTTAAGGGGCCTGAAAGGATAGCAGATAACCCTTTCTGTAGGCCATTTCAATTTGGCACACGATGCACCAAACACCCTGTATATTGTACGTTTATAACATAACGTAAAACATGGAATATCTCAAGAGTCGGTACTTTCTCTTTTTATTATTTTAATATAATCCAACATTTTTTAATGAAATTTCAAATTATGAAATTTCTGGGGACTACCTAGATAGAAGAGCTTTATAAAACCATCTGATACTATGTTTTTTGACATGCTAAAACCGATTCTGATATTAAAAGAAAATCTGCCGCATCAGTTTTTGTCTACCACGCCTTTTATCCCCTAAAAAGGGGGGAAAAGGTCTTGTCCTAACCCTAATAGCACCAATATTGCACCAATATATAATCCATATAGGACCAATATATGAATATTGGTCCAATATTCATATATTGGTCCTATATGGATTTTATATTGGTCCAATATGTTGTGCTACTAGGGAAGGTTCTAATGTAACTTTTTTGAAATATTTTGACGTGCTGAGGCCAATTTTGGACAAAAAAATTTTCTAACTTCTCAGTTCTCATCTGTCACCTCTAGGAGATAAAAGGGGGTTGTAGGGAGACACTGACACGGCAGAAAATTGTTTTTGTGCAAAATTGGCTTCAGCCCGTCAAAATACTTCAGAAAAGTTAGATCAGAACCTTAGAACAGGATCTTTATTTTGCCCTTCTTAGGGGATAATAGGGGTGGTAGACAACCTGATGCGGTAGATTCTTTTTTTAATATCAGAATCGGTTTCAGCATGGCAGAAAAGAACAGCCCCACCTTTTGTTTTTTGTTGACCTGTGTAATTATTGAGAAGCCAATGAAAAATCAGCATTGCAGATTTCAGCTACTATTTTTTTATGTTTCTTACATATAAAAGAAGCTTCCTGCTAAGTGGTTGATGTAATAAAATAATATAGAAGCGTATTTTTTACCCCATTTTTGAAAATTCACCCTTTAAAGGCAGCAGTACACATGTGATTGAAGTTTGTTTTATCGTTTCTTATCACTTTGCGAAACTTTTGATATAAGGTACACCGACAATAAAATCACTTAATTTTTAGTATATCATAAATTAATTAAAAAAATTAAATTGCAAGAAAACGCAGACGTATACATTTCAGCCAACTGCATTTATATCAATGTCATATTGACAAGCAACGTTTAAAACAAGTGGCTGACACAATAAAATCATTTAGAAGCGTTTTTTATTGCAGTTTTAATTTACTGTTAATTAAGAAATCAGCAACGCCGTAAGGACTAAAATGGCTTTTCCGGCTTATTATTATTATGTCTTTACAATATTCAACTTTTTTTTTTCTTCAATTCTTTGGAGCTTCCTACCACATGTATTTTTTCTTTTTAAGCGGCAGAATAATCTGCAAAATATCACAATTAACCAGTATGTTACTGGTAAATAACCTCTACGACTGTAAAAGTGAGAGGATCAGTTAGAGGTTGCTTTTTTTAAATGAAAAGTCACAGGCGTAGAGGTTATTTACAGTAACATACTGGTTAATTGTGATATTTTATAGATTTCCCGAGCACCGCTTAAAAAGAAAAATTACATGTAGCAGGAAATTCCAAAGAATTGTAAACGTTCTTAGGTTCAAATTGTAGGTTTTCATCTCTATTTTCAAAATGTTTAACCTTTTTTTTCACTCGCTCTAAAATTCATATTTTTTCAAAATTTAGTGTTCCTTTCAATAATTTACTGACAAATATTCTAAGTTTTGGATGTTTAATATCCGACAAGTAAAATCCGAGATATTGAAATATTAATAATTTTGAGAACGAATCTATTATGACAAAAGTTATAATAATAATATTTTGATGCGGGGTTCATTTAAAATATTCTTTAAACTTTTGCCTACTAAAAGGACATGTTTAATTCCTCTCTCGCCTATATCTTTGTTTCTAGCAGTTACTGAGAGAATCTTAAAACCATTCGCGACATATTTTGCCCTACATTGAAAGCGCATATCTAAAATTACGAAGTTAAATTATGTATATTTATGTATATTTACTCTATATTTAATTTATGCTGAGAACTCGTAAGCACACCGAAAGAATTGCCATTTCATAAATACAGTCTTATAAAGATATCAATTTGCTGACTCTTAAAAATTCCTTTAATAAGATAATATAACGATATTAAACTAGAGTAAACATAACATCTTCACTGATTTATTGGACATTTTGTATCATTGTTGCACATTCTGTGGGATACTCTCACTTTTTGTAATTAATATTAGTTTTAGATTTTTTTGTACTTGTCCGTCTTTTTAGTTTTATTTTTCCTCCACACTAAGTATTAAGAGAGCATCCATAAATTATGTAAGGTATTTGAGGGTGGGTGGGTCTCTGCTAATATCTCATAAAATCTTATATGTGGTCTGGTGGGTATTTGAAAAGGATTTTACGTAAGATTTTTTTTAATATAATTTTTTCATTGCTTATGACTTTTATTCGCATAAACTACTATTAATATCTATAGAAAAATTTAAATTCTACTTGGTAAGTATTTTCAGATATAAACATAGTAATTTAATAACATTAACTATATTCAATAAAGTACACTGAAAGAAATAATATGGCTGGTATAACTAAAATAATATCATCGTTAAATAATTGGCTCAAAAGTCCGTGGGAGGAATTATAAAACTAGTCTTTGAAAAGTGTTTTATATTGTACTATTTTATATTCTAGTTTTTGTTTAAATTGTTCAACAATTTTATATAATTTTCTACATTTAGGTTTTTTTAATATATACGTATATATATATATATATACAATATGTATTTTCATAATTTGACATGCATTAATAATAAAACTAAGTTATATTGATAAAAAAATGTAATAATATCCATAATAAAAATATGTTACTGCATTATAATGATATACAGATTATAATAGATAAATTACAGTATATATACTTATATACATCTTTTTACCCCTAAAATAAAGAATATTGAAAAAAAATGAAAATTATGTAAGTTTCTTACATGGGGTTGGGTGGGGGGCAGAAAAACGTCAAAATTCGTCTTACGGAATTTATTGATGTTCCCTAATGCAGTGATTTAAGGGAGAGGTTAACAAGCTAGAGGAGAAGCAAGAAGAACATTATAAAAATACATTTCAATCAACTTGCAGATGTGTTTGTCAATATTTTTACACCACAAATTTATTCGATCAGTCAAAAAGAGCTAATCTGTTAAATTTTTGTATAAAACTAACAAAACACAATTTACGTTTAACTGTAGCAATATCAAACATTGTTATCGAAAACAAACAGACAGATGTTATTATTTATTTAAGGCGATAACACGGCCAAAATATATCTATAGGCACATATAAAGCCTTATTTGCTTACCAGAAATCCTGATACTTTTTATACGTTACCTGTGGTACACTCTTGGTATCTTTCGCCTGATAAAGCTTATCGTTAACTTATTTATTGATATTTCGTAATATGTAATAAGAACCTATGTTCGAAGTTTCACAAGAAAATGTAAAACGTACAATTCCGAAAATTCCGCGAATTTTTTTGACCCCATTTAATGGATGCTAAATATTTTATATCTTTTTTATTTGAAAAAAAATATTTACTTCTAATAGTGGAGTCAATAGAGGTTTTCACTTCGGAACAACTCCGGGAGGCGGTAACTTTTGATAACACATCTCTGAATGTGTCAGGAACAAGATACCAACAATAGTACTTGAGCGTCATTCATTATTAAATATATTAGTTGCAAAATACCAGTTTTTGTTAAATATCTCTTAAAATAATTCTTTCTTAGAAAAACTAATTGCGCCTCTCGAAAGTACGGCAAATTTTACAAAAAAAAAATGTTATTAAGTTTTTTTGTACGATCAAGAATTTAGCCTCCAGATTTTTCGAAAATGGAACGCGGCCACACGTAAGGCGCGTGTAGCGAGCGCGGCCTCGGGCGCGCTACACTAAATTAATTAACTATTAACTATTTATTAACACTAAATTATTATTAGATTATTATATTTTCAAATATAAAAATGAGTGTATGTAGGAATAGTACATATATGAAGTCGGATAAATAAAATAAAAAAAGATTTTCGATGAAATCTGTAAAAGCTCTATCATTTCTACAATTTTTAAGATAAAAACCTGGAACTATATTACTGTTGAAGTAATGTATAAAAAGATCGGATGAGTGAAGAAAATCTCAAAAATTTATTTTTGAAGATGTACGCTTCCAACATTTCAAAATTTTGAAAAAGTGATAAAATTTGATACATATAACTAACTTTAACCACCTATTAATTACTCTGGTTCAAATCGCGTTAGATTTCGGTAAGTGCGATTTTTAAAGCTTCAAATGTGTACTTTAAAATGCTTCAAGGAGATCTACCGTAAAAATTAAATTAACCCTCTTTATTTTACGAAAATTAAAAAATATTGGGACGTCTCGTAGATCGTAGATGAATATTATACTCCAGTAAAAACAGAAACTAAGTACACAAAGTTTTATTAAGTATAAAACTCACTGACATATATTAAAAAATTAATTTGACACCTATCGTCTTCTTTTTATAATGTATATCTGGTTGTATACTCCAACACTTCCCCTCAACCAGTTATCTCATTATCTATTACAATCTACTAAACCCAGGTCCTTTTGAAATTTGCTGAACTTAGGTCCATTTAACTCTTTAGTAAATATATCCGCCACCATATCTTCTGTTGGCAAATACTTAAGTTGAAGATTTTCAGTTTCTAAGACGTCACGTATGAAGTGATGACGAATGTCTATGTGCTTGGTTCTCGAGTGAAAAACATGATTCTTCGCCAATTTCTGAGCACCTTGATTGTCATTGAATATGATGAATTTAAAATCGTCATTTACGTATCCAATTTCACTTAAAGATCTTTTTAAGTGCACAGCTTCTTTAGCTGCTTCAGTTAATGCCATGTACTCGGACTCAGTACTAGACAAAGCTACCGTTCTTTGTTTACGAGCTTCCCAGCTAATTGCAGCTCCAGCTAGCATAAAAACATAGCCGGTGTATGATCTTCTATCTTGAGAACATGAACCCCAATCTGCATCGACAAAACCAACTACAGATTTTCCAGACCTTTCATAACGTAATCCATATGAAGTTGTACCGTTGAGGTACCGCAGGACTCTTTTTGCTGCCTTCCAATGTTCCAGATTATAACAGTTATTAAATTGGCTCAAATAAGTCACTGTGAATGCTATATCAGGACGGGTACCAGTTGATAAATAAATCAATGATCCTATTAACTGTCTGAATGGATACTTTTTCATCTCCTCTTCAGAAGTGGATTCGGGCTTTGTTAGTTTTACGTTGGGTGCTATCGGCGTTGCTGTTGTCCTTACTTTGTTCAATTTCAATTCCGAGACAATGGTGAATTCTTCCAAAATCTTTCATTTTAAATTTTTTCATTAGATCTCGTTTTATATCAGTTATCCAATCAATATTTCCTGAAGCCAATATCAAGTCATCAGCCATTTAAAGATTTTAACCCTATTTCTTGGAGTTTCTTGTCCAGTTTCTTATTCCACTGACGACCTGATTGTTTTAATCCATATAAAGCCTTTTGTAACATGCACACTTTACCTCCATCATGTAACTCTTCTAGCATTCTTCTTGCATTTCTTTTTATTGTCTTGTTTTTGTAACCTTTATCATTGACAATTTGGAGCAATATCTCTTCAAAAAATTCTGGTATTTCCATGAAAATGTTTTCTTCTATATCACCATGCAAAAAAGCCGTTACGACATCCAACTGATGCACAACCAATTTGTATTCGGCTGCCAGAGCAAATAATGTACGAATTGAAGTTAACCGGGCAACAGGAGAAAATGTTTCATCGAAATCGACTCCAGGACGCTGCGCGTATCCTTTTGCAACAAGTCGAGCCTTTCTTTTCTCTAACATTCCATTTGCTCCTAATTTATTCCTTAATATCATTCTACAACCAATTATATTTTCTTCTTCTGGTCTATCAACAAGTTTCCATGTATTATTTTCTAATAAAGAGATTATTTCACTTCGAATTGCGTCCATCCATTCATTTGCATTAGATCTAGACAATGCTTCTTTTACTGATATTTCAGCTAATGCTGTAAATTCCTGGTTTTCTTGTTCTTCTTCAATGTCATTTAAAACTTCCTTATATATCTTCCTCGGTCTTCCCCTTGTTCCAGTTCGTACAATCCGTGGTCTTCCTCTTCCCCTTTTTGTACTTACAACAGGATTTTCATTTCCTTCATTTTCATCATTTATTTCTTGAATTCTATTTTCATTTTCATTATCTATTTCTTGAATTCTATTTTCATTTTCATTATTTACTACAATTTCCAATCCTTTACCGATTTCATTTTCAGCTATTGGCGTAAACTCAATGAGTGTCTTGTTTTGCTGATATTCATTGAGAAATTTTACGTCACGGGCAACCTGCACCTTTTTATTTTGAATCATCCAAACTCTGTATGCTTTTGACGTTTCTGAATATCCAAGAAAAATAGCTTCTTCAGAGCGTTGATCAAATTTTCCCTTATTTGGTGATTTATTTAAGACATAGCATTTAGAACCAAAAATTTGAAAATAATTAACATTCGGGGGGTTCCATTCCAAAATTCGTACGGTGTCTTATTGTCTATACTTTTAGATGGACATCTATTTCTAATATAGTTTGCAGTAAACGTTGCTTCTGCCCAAAACTTTGGCGATAAATTTGATTCGATCATCATACAACGTGCCATCTCTACCAATGTACGATTTTTTCGTTCAGAAATTCCGTTCTGTTCAGGGGTATACGGAACTGTTAGTCTTCTTTTGATTCCATTATCTTCCAAATACTTATCAAATTCTCTGTTAATGTATTCTTTTCCATTGTCAGATTGTAGTTGTTTGATTTTTCTTCCTGTTTGATTTTCAACAAAATTTTTATAACTTTTGAAAGCTTCCAGTGCCTCGCTCTTTGATTTTAAAAATTTTATTTCGCACCAACGTGAAAAATCATCAATGAACGTAATGAAATATCTTGAACTACCAATTGACGTATGACGCATCGGACCACAAATGTCAGTATGAACGATATTCAGCATCTCTGAGCTACGGCTTGAATTGGATGGAAATGGAGCTTGAGTGAGCTTACTCAATAAACATGTATTACAAGAAGTCAATTTTTCCCGCTTCCCGATTTCAATGCCTACCACTGTTCCATTTTCAGCAATTCTCTTTAAATCTCTTTCATTCAAATGTCCCATTTTCTTGTGCCACTCCTCCATATTTGAGGACGTTATTGTTGCCAAATTTACATTTTCCATTGATTCTTCATCTGTTTTATGTGCAACCAGTAATACATCTTTATTTCTGTCTACTATTTTTGCGATGTTTCTGGTAAAAATCACATCAAAACCTTTTTCGGTTATTTTTGCAACAGACATTAAATTAGTACGAAGATCAGGCACATGTAAAGAATTTTCCAAGCTAATAATTCTCTTACCGTCATTGCAATTTATTGGTAGTTTTATCATTCCCTTGGCGTAAACTTTAGTAGTAACATTACTAGCCAGGTTTAGTTGCTTGCATGCAGAATTCTCCAAATTCTCAAATTTTGTTTCTTGATGACACATATGGGATGTGCAACCGCTGTCTAAACACCATTTGCTACTTTCAACTTTTTGACTTGTATTGAAAATAGATTCCAATATTTCAGGTTTTACGTTAAAACCAACTTCTGCTACGTTGCCAGCATTCTGTTGTGAATAATTTCCTTTGACGGGACAATTTACATCTTTGTGTCCTATTTTTCGACAACGGTGACATTTATATTTAAAATTATCTTTTACAAATGAATTTTGACTTTCCTTATAAGATTCAACCTTCTTTGGCTTTACATATTTATTAAAATTGTATTTTTTACGAATAAACATGGCATTCCCGTTCGATCTGTGTTCTTTGTTCTTTCTTGCATCATTTTCTTCGATAATTTTTATCTTCAAACTGTCTGGCGTTGGAAGTTCATCACGTGATTCTATAGCACATCGAAAATTTTCATAACTTTGAGGTAAACTATAAAGTAACATGATCGCCAGTAGATCTTTATTGATTTCAACCTCCATTTCTTGAAGCTTATCTACTGCATCAAAAAATTTTTCTATGCGAGTTCGTACGTCTTCACCTTCTTCTAATTTTTGTAACATCAATTGTTTCAGCAGCATTGCTTTACGAGCAGGACCCTTGGATTGATAAATCTCGTGCAATTTTTTCCATACGTCATTTGACGTTATACAGCCTTTTATTTGCTTTAATTCTGAAGGATTAATCGCAAGAATTAGATCTGCACGTGCCTTCCTATCTGTAGATTCCCATACAGCAGTAGCAGCTAATGATTCAGCACTCTCATCATTTTTCGGTTTCACTTTTGTCCCACTTACAAAATCCCAGAGATCATTTTTTATTAGTAATGCCTCCGCCTGCAATTTCCAGGTATCGAAGTTTTCTTTATTCAAGGATTCAATGCGACATATACTAGTTCCGCTCATAGCGTTTTCCTTTTTTTTTTTTTTTTTTTTTTTAATAAAGTTTTACTAACTTCTGTTTTATCCTTTCCAAGTTTTCTATTCTTCTCTAAGCACTTCCTGGGCCCATAACCTATTGGGACGTCTCGTAGATCGTAGATGAATATTATACTCCAGTAAAAACAGAAACTAAATACACAAAGTTTTATTAAGTATAAAACTCACTGACATATATTAAAAAATTAATTTGACACCTATCGTCTTCTTTTTATAATGTATATCTGGTTGTATACTCCAACAAAAAAAAAGATTTTTGTGAAATTATTGATAAAATAAACGTTACTAACTTTCATAAAAAAATTATTTAGCATACCTGTCCAGCATATTAGGACCTCAAAATAGGTAAATCAGGTGTAAAAATAAAATTTGGAATATATATAAACCTATACTTTTCACGAAATATTGAAAAAATCAAGTTTTTTCGGTAAATCGACTCGATGTTGATGTTTATAAAATGTTTATCCGGTTTGAAATATCGAAAACATATTCAAAATATTCACGTGATACAGGGCCATGAGTCAAATTATAATGCCTGAATAACAGAAAGATATAGAAAACATTTGTGTATAATGAATATCTTTTATTTTGTGTAACCCATTTTACTTTTTATATTGGGATATGTTATTTTTTTGAGACTTCAGCAATACCACATTGAATATGTTAGATTAAATTAGATTAGATTAGGAAGGAGGAGCTGGCCAATTGGCCTTGACCACCGCGACCCCCATGGATCTGCTGTGGTGCTCCTGTTTGTTTTCCTTAGAGCTCCTTATCCAGCTTTGTCTGACTCCACAACCTTGATACGGGCTCCTTAGTGTAGCTATCAGCTCTTGGTTTTTCCTCACCAAGTAGTTGGAATCTCAGTCTAGCAAGGCTTTCACAATGGCACAATACATGGACTGAGGTTCCCTCTGCCCCTTGGCAGAATCTGCATGTTGCGTCCTCTGCCAAACCCATTAGACTGAGATGTCTATTATGTCGACAGTGACGGGTTAGAAGACCTACTATTATTCTAATGGCCTTTCTATTTTGGCCTAATAGATCCTCCGTAAATTTGGCTGATCGGTCTTTAATGAACTCTTTAGCCTGTCTCTGTCGTGGGCAATTTTTCCATCATTCCAGAGATTTAATTCGCACCCATTTGAATATGTTAATCTGAGCGCAGTTTGTTTAAAATTTATCGAATTACGTCATTTTTAATCAAATTTTTATCGGAAAGTCGGCCATATTGGATCAGCCATTTTGAATAACCTTTTTTTGACATTATAATCTGATTCAGCCACCTCGAAAACCCCCCATTCGTCAATTTGAATTAAATTGCCTTAAAATTTCTCAACTTATAATAATTTTGTTTAAAAGAAAACGTTTTCTTTTCACTAATAATTAATAAACAATTTCATCACAATTTTATGTTTATAACTTTTTATTTTAAGCCATGTAAAAGCGATATCAAGAGCTTTTAGGAAAATCGAAACTTTCCGTAATTATTCCGAAATAATGCAAATTTTCAGATTCAATTGACACTATAAGTAAATTATTAGATCATCTTTGCTTCTCTATGCAATGGATATGCATCGGTTTACACCTAAAGACAGAAAAAATGCGGTGCTAATATTTGTTGTGTGGTATGAACAGCTGACATAATAGTGTTAAAGATGACCACAAAATACGATATATATCCGGAAAATTATGCAACATGTGAAAAAAGTTACAAAAGTAACTTTGTAGAGTACAAAATATCCTTCAAAGTCTTTTCTAGTCATATGTTTTTTTAATTGAATCGCCTTTAGATATTGTCTAATATCGGTGTTGAGGTCGGTTAATAATACGTTCAATTTTGTTCCACAAGCATCTAGGTACACCGCATGCCCCGAGCATGCGCATTACCTTGTAAATGTGTAATAAATTCCTCAAGTCGAGAAATTGAAATATTTCCTGTAATTTTATGGAAAAATAGCTTTATCTATGGCGCTAATAATTATTAACAATTAGATTTCAGAATAAAAACTTACTAATTTAACCTAAAGAAATCCCACGAAAGAATGAAATTATTTTAAACAGAATAAAGTCGAGAAATTGAAATATTTCCTGTTATTTTGTGAAAAAAATCTTTGTCTGCGGCGCTAATAATTATTGACAATTAGATATCAGAATAAGAACCTACTGACTTAACCTAAACAAATCACACGAAAGAATGAAATTATTTTAAACAGAATAAAAACCTACTAACCTAACCTAAAGAAATCATAGAAAGGAATTTGTGAAAAAAATATATTAATCGTTGCAAAATTAAAGAAAAAAATCCAGTGGGCGTAGGAGTTTGAACCTGGGACCTAAGCGAGAACATTACCTATGCGCCAACCATCCTGCTGACGACGAGCACTAAAGCAAATAATAAATAGTCAGACAAATGATATCACGTTTTGCGCATGGTCGAAGCTCCGGACTTTCAGTGTACCTAGACGCTTCTGTTTATTTGTACCCCGACCTCAATATCGATATCAGGTAATAACGTTAAATTAAATAAACGACGCGACGGTGAAATTTCATTTTGTCATATTTGGTGACCGTCTTTGGTGGTTTCCTATGTTTGACATCACATTCAGTAGCTACTCCAAAAATACCAATTTTAACACAGTTTTATCCGTTATGTACGAGGCTCTGGAAGGGACCCTAAAATAAAATAATTTCTGTTTTTAAAATTCCGCGTTATAATTGGGAATTTTACGTTTAAATTCTGAATTATATCTCAGAATTTTAAAATTCCGACTTATAAGTCAAAATTTTATTTCAAAATTTCGCGTTATAGATCGGAATTTTGAAATTTCGAGATATAATGCTGTCATTTTTAATGCGCACGAATTTTCGTTTATTTGAAATTTTTTGCGCGCGACCTATAGAAAGAATTGAATTGCTCGAAAACCAAACATGCTAAGAAGAAAAATCAAAATGGGTTTTAAAGGGGATATAAAATACTCTTTTGTGTTTTCAATTTTGATGGCCATTGATATCTATTAGTATATAAAAATAACAATATAATATCTTAGTTACTTCTTGATTTTTTGCACTTTTAACTATTCACAGGCCCATAAAAAATAACTGACTTTAATATACGTTATAAATGCATTATCTTTTAGTTCAAGGTAGTACTTCAATGCAGAAAAAGTTGATGTTAGCCAAATTTTGGCCAATTTTTTATTGTTTCCTAAAAATAAAAAAAAAAGACCCAAACATGTTGAAAATTTAGCTCAATTTTTGTTTTGTTTATATATCATATAACTATTGTTTCTAATCATTTAATAGTTAAAAAAATTATATTAAAAAAATATGAAAAAATTGAATATGCAGCCTTTTTTGGATTTTTTTTGTCTAAATTTAACATGCTGCTAAATTTGTAAATGTGAATATTTTTATTCCTAACTTTTTCTGCATTGAAGTACTACCTTGAACTAAAAGATAAATGCATTTATAACTTATATTATAGTCAGTTATTCTTTATGGGCCTGTGAATAGTTAGATGCGCAAAAAATCAAGAGATAACTATATTACATTGTTATTTTTATATATTAATAAATATCAATAGCCCATTGGGTTGATTCTACGGTTGGTTCCTTGTGAAACATTCTTCAATAATTTAAATATACAGGAAAATTATGCTTTTTAATGTTTCAAAAAGTTTTATTAAAACTCTACACGTGTTTCGGCTTATTAGGCCTTTATCAAGAGTACAAGATATTACTAAATTTAAAATGTGTTCCTTACTTATTTATACCTAATGGTAGGTATAAATTATTTGCATGTAATAAATAGATTAAAAGCTTTGAATAATTTATACCTTCCATTAGATATAAATAAGTAAGGAACACATTTTAAATTTAGTAATATCTTGTACTCTTGATAAAGGCCTAATAAGCCGAAACACGTGTAGAGTTTTAATAAACCTTCTTGAAACATTAAAAAGCATAATTTTCCTGTATATTTAAATTATCAATAGCCCTCAAAAATGGCAACACAAGAGAGTATTTTATATCCCCTTTAAAACCCACTTTGATTTTTCTTCCTAGCTTGTTTGGTTTTCGATAAATTCATTTTTTTCTATAGGTCACGCGCAAAAAATTTCAAATAAACGAAAATTCGTGCGCATTAAAAATACAAATGTTGCAATTTTTGTTAATATCGATTTTTTCGAAAACCATGGCATATACAAGACAATTACAAGAGGACTTCTTATTAAGCAATTAGTCAAGCTTTCTTTTTTATGATAAGCAATTTTTTTATATATTCAACGGTTAACGAGTTATCAGTAAAATAAGGCTTTTTTCACCGAAGGGATGGTTTTTTTGGGGGGTTGCGCGGCATCCCCAGAACTGATTTGTGTGGTTCTGGGATATTTAATCCTTGCACTAACAGTTACGGAAGGAAAATCTCAGATAACATTATTTTGCAAGCTTCTAGTGTATTTTTTACTTTATCGACTGGACTATTATAATTTTTTACTATTATAAAATGGAATTATTTGCTGAACAGTTTATTACTATCCTTATATATTAGAAAGAAGGTATATATGTTTACATTGTGCGTGTTGTAATGTAAGTCAAGTTTTATCAATAAGGAAATGGCTTTAAACAGGAAATAATGAAACAACCGGTAATTTAGGATATTTCAATAATTGTTACGAGATAAGGTTTAATTAGTTGCACAGAGAATTTCTTATATTTTAAAATAATATTCCAAATTAGACTAGCATCAGCTCGTCTGATAAATAAAGAAAAAAATAAAGAAAAGTAAAAAATATACAATTTATCAATGCATATTTTGATTGTAACTTTTCGAAGTACATGTACATTATATTGAAACATATTTTTTATAGGATTTTGCAAACGGCAGAAAGAATAACTATGAGAACTAAAAGAAAAACTACGTGTAAAAATATTAATGAAATCTTTGCATTCTTTCGATAACCTGAATTCTGGTTATGCTAGCAAATTAAAATCCTAAAATGAATTTGTATAATTTCTTATTTGAAAAATTTAATTCAACAACTAGCATCCACTCAGTCCCCTACGGCCATGCAGATTAAACTAGTATCTACATAACTCCCTATGGTCATGAAGATTCAGTTAAAAATTAGAACAAAGGCCTAGAATGAATTTATTTACCTACCTTGTCTTGTTCATTTTAATGGATGAAATCTATCATTCTGTTTTTGGAAATGCTTAGCCTTTGAAATGTTTTTCGCCCTTATTCTGGCATCAGAAAGGCACAAAGCCACTCATAAAGATGTTTCATGCATGTTTTGCATCTCAATTTAATTTTATCAGAGCCTTTAATAATGGAGTGGAGGTGGCGGCGGGGTTGAAAAATGTTTAAAAAAAATCTGAGGTCTTCGCTTCTAGCATACCGGGTGGCCACGAGTCAATGTACGCCCCCCAATATTTTGGTTGTTTTTGTATTTAAAAATTTGGTATTTGGTACACATAAATTAGACAATAATAAGCTACTTTTAGACTAACAGGAATAAAAATATCACTTCCGGTTGAACCGGAAGTGACAAACTTTTTTTTTCTTAAATGGAATGACTATGTTTTTTTATGGTTTTTCATTAAGCATACATTTCTAAGTGCAGCAGTTTTTTCAGAAGTAAAAAATTCCAAAAAATAAGTGAGATACGAACAATTTTTTATTTTTTTCAAAATGGTCGCGTCAGATGAATGCGATGTGAGAAAATCACTAAGTAGGCTATGGAAATTATTAGTAAGGTTGTAGACTTGTCTGTAAAGAACAAAATAGTTGTTTGAATTACTGATAGGTACCAGTATTTTTAGTTTAAAAAAAAACCGGAATTTCATTTTCATTTCCGTAGGGGTCCTATGGATTTTTTTTAATGGAACCGTACTATTTCTTTTATTAACAGAAATAATGATTCATAAACTATAATTGTTTCGCCATTAATCATTTCTTAACGATATCCTTCGTAATAATAGAAGTATTTTAAAAAAGTAAGCGCCAACAAATAATTTTAATAAGGTACCTATCTACATTTAAATCCAAAATTGCAGATAGCCATGAAAATGACAGACATTCGCAACAATTGAGTCTTGACTTACTCACTAATTTTCTGAAGCAAGTGTATTAAAGTTGTTATAAACAAGAAAATTAATATAAAATGGCTGAAAATTATTCAAGAGATGAAAGAGTTGACATGATCATTATTTATGGAGAGACTCGACGTAATGCAACTAGAGCACAAAGTCTGTATGGACGGAGATATCCAGAAAGAAGACAACCTCCGAGAAACTATTTCGCCCGGTTGGAGCAACAATTTAAAACTGAACCTAATGTAGAAATTGAAGAAAGATTTATTGTGGATGAAGAAACGGAAATTAATGTATTAGTTTTAGTGCATGTTGACCCAACCATTTCGATAAGACAAATTGAAAGTGAATTACCAGCTTCCAAAGAATCACCCAGAAAAATTTTAAACAAACACGGCTATCGTTCTTATAAATATCAATTGCATCAATTTTTGTATGAGAATGATTATCAACGAAGAATAACCTTTTGTAATTGGTTACAGTTATGCCAATTAAGAAATGAGAATTTTATCAAAAACATTTTGTTCACTGATGAATCGAGATTTACAAACCTTGGGTTATTTAATCGAAACAACACTCGATATTGGGCAATTGATAATCCTTATATTATGAGACAGGCGCGGTTTCAGGAGCGGTTTGGCTTCAATGTTTGGTTAGGCGTACTGGGCGACCATATGACAGGTCCAATAATTTTTAACGAAACTCTAACTGGACCAAGATATCTAGAATTTCTCCAAATATAATAGTTCCACAGATTAATCAAATTCCCAATACCAATATTGACGAGGTTTACTTCCAACAAGACGGGGCTGGACCACACAATGCTATTATCGTTAGGGATTACTTAAATCAATTATTTCCAGATCGTTGGATTGGGACCCATGGTCCAGTCAGATGGCCTGCAAGGTCGTCTGACTTAACCCCACTCAATTGTTTTATTTGAGCGCATTTAAAAAATAGAGTCTACATGACTGCTCCAACCACAAGGCAAGATCTGGAAGAAAGAGTTCGACACGAAATTGCACAAATAACACCTCAACAATTACAGAATGTTAGACGTGGAACGATAAGTCGCACTACTCTGTATATTAATCATAACGGTGAACAGTTTGAACAATGTTTATAATGGTTTATTATAATTTAGGTTTTAAATAGTTTTGTTATTCTTGGTAATTTATTCATGGTTGTAACGTTATACCTATTAAAATTGTTATTTGTGTTGACTTTTTAAAAATACTTCTATTATTACGAAGGATATCGTTAAGAAATGATTAATGGCGAAAAAGTGATAGTTTATGAATGATTATTTCTGATTAATAAAAGAAATAACACAGTTCCATTAAAAAATATTCCATGGGACCCCTACGGAAATGAAAATGAAATTCCGTTTTTTTGAAAAATACTAAAAATACTGGTACCTATCAGTAATTCAAACAACTATTTTCTTACAAGTCTACAACCTTACTAATAATTTCCATAGCCTACTTAGTAATTTTCTTATATCGCATTCATCTGACGTGGCCATTTTGAAAAAATTAAAAAAATGTTCGTATCTCACTTATTTTTTGGAATTTTTTACTTCTGAAAAAACTGTTGCACTTAGATATTTATGCTTAATGAGAAACCATCAAAAAAATATAGTCATTCCACTTAAGAAAAAATGTTGATGTCACTTCTGGTTCAACCGGTTCAATCCTAGGTTTCTGTACTTACCAGCTTGTTTTACTTATTATCCCCTATTAATCCCAATTTACGCTCCAACCCTTCACCGGATATGTTCAAAAATGAATCCAGTCGTTATAATCCGTGTACAAAATTTTAAGTCAATATCTTAATCGTTCCAGAGAAAACGTGCGGACAAAAAAAAAAAGTTACAGACAGACAGACCGACAGACAAAACATTTTTTTTTTTTGCTCAAATTTTTTCATGACATTCTAAACCTATTTCAACAAAAAAAAAAAAATGAAATTTTTCTTTACGATTACTCTACTTCCAATCCACTACGTCGATGTGGAAGTAATAATATTAATAAACAGTATATTACAGGTAACCGAAAATATTGTTACTGCTTATTTATCATTTTATATTTAAAATCTAATTTCGAAATCCACCTTGCCGATGTTGCCTGTCTAATAGTAATCCTATCATTTTCTCGTAATTCGCTGTATATTGTTTCTAGTGTCGGTATTTCATTTTATTGCGTCGTCGTATTTTTCTTTTTCTGGCCCCCTGCACAATAAATTCTCAATAACTGTCGATATCGGTACTTCCAGTAAGGCGTTTATTTCTTTTGCTCCTCGTCCTTCTCCTTTTTAAAAAAAATTAAATTTATTTTTTGTTTGTACCACCACAAAGAACATAAAAACAACTATAAGCAATCAGACATACAAATTTTTGATCTACGACTTGATGCCCCTAAGCAATCGACGATTCGATTTTCGACTTTGCAATTGTTTTTTAGTAGTTATTGTAAACATTTTAACTTGAAACTTGGCTTGATGGTTTAACTCCACAAGGGGTATACTTTTCTTGAGTAATGTTAAAATATGTGCATTATTGTTCAAGTTATCACCAATTGTTTCAAAATGGCCTCCCTAAAATGTCTTCGTGTTTTGTCACTTGGCATATTGACCAAAAAGTTTCTAACGTCTTGTTTTCTTCGCAATTTTATTGTGAATAATTTGTGTCTTTTTCTTTATTGTGATACTGGTTATACAACCAGAGATATTTAAGAAAAACTGCGAAAAAACAGGATTTTAAACATTTTTTTCTTAAACAAAAGCTTTCCACCACACGGATTAATCCAGAACTTTTTACTACTTTTTACACATCTTGAAATGTTTTCTACAGGTTCCAGCAAAAAATAGTAAGACAGTTTCCTAGAAATTTTAGTTTTACTCCATTATACCTCGATTATAATATACAAAAAATAATTGATTTCCTGGCATAAAAAAATTAAAACATGGTAGAAACCGTTAAAATTCGTCATTTTTTCTGCGATCTCACGTTATGTCTGATGCCTCTGCAATGGGTGAAAAATTTAATAAACATAAAACTAATAATAAGTTTATCAGGCATCACGCTGAAATCTAAACAAATATTTAAATAATGGCCACATGCAGTAATCAATAATCGAACCTAATTTTTCCCATAATAATATATGGCATATATAATGGAGGAATCTTATCGGTAATTTTAATTGGGGGATCTTATCAATTTTGTATCTATGGTAACCAAAGGCCCATATAAAATAGACACGCTCATCGTTCTTTTGTCTTTTTTTGTAATAAAAGTGTCACAGGTATACGTTGACTGATATTTAATTTGCATTTACAGGTAAGTTTTAGTTAATTTATTTTTTAACATTTACGATTGAAGAACTTCATAATGCTATTCTGGTTATTTAATACGAACCGAAGTAAAATTTGGAAAATATAATTATATAGTATTAAAGCAACGCCATTGTTGCCAACGTTATTGAGTGATAAATATCTGTTAATATTACTTAAAGGTGAGTAATTTACAGATATTTTGAAATATACAGGGTGATCTCTTTAAGTGTGCGTCATAAACTTGTTTTTATAAATATAACTCTTGGTATATTATTGCATATTTGAATTCTCCTTTTAAAGACGGTTCAAACGATATGCCATTTGATGGATTTGTAATTGGTCGATACCATGATATTAGTGAGTTTGTATCAAAAAGTTTGTGAGCACACTGTGACGTAACGGAACAGTATTTGAGATTTAGTGTGTGCCAGAAATTGTCCAAAGACTTCTAGTTTACGATACTGTTATCAGACCTAACGAAGTCGACCATTTTGTATCGGGCGAGTCATTTTTTCAAATGTAATACCCTGTATGCTATGTTACCGAAGCATAGCCCTTTGAAAGAGCATTCCAGTATCATAGGTTCGAATCCCACCCGGGATACTTTTTTTTTTCGTTTTCAATTTTTGGCAGATATTTTTGATCCTATAATTGGTATTCGCTCCGTTCTATTGCATTTCTCGGAAAAGTTTTGCTCAGATTAATATTCCGCGGCGGAAAATGCAAAACTTCTCCGAGAAATAGAATGGAGCGAATAGCAATTATAGAATCAAAAATATCTGCCGAAAAATTAAAAACGAAAAAAAAAAAGTATCCCTGGGCGCGATTCGAACTCGGGAAATCACTTAAAAATAGTCGCCGATTAGCACGACCGTGAGTCAATTTTTCAAGCGTAAGAACTGAATAAATGCGGCGATCGGAGACCCGGTTCTATGTCTCGATGGCAAGGAAAAGGTCGGCAATGACCGTACAAAGTGAATCGCGAGGT